>JALMQS010000187.1:11784411-11934822 GCA_024734495.1 Forficula auricularia | reverse complement strand
AAATTTTTAATTTATTTATAACGAGACTTTAGTTTCGAGGGCTTTATCCTTTTCATCAGTCTATTATAAGGTGTACAAATAAGTTTCCTCCGTTTGACAAAGTTGGTCTCACTAGTAAGTTATGATTAAAATTGTCAGAATTAAAACTTAATTATCGTAATGTTGTATATTTCTCAACAACCTAACCTTGAAATCTTAGTGAATTTTCATCCGTATATTATATTTTTTTGTATACAAAAATGTCGAGTTTTGAGCAGAATAAGCGTCATTTGCGGGAACTTTTGATTTACTTTTTTAATTTGAAAAAATCTGCAGTTGAGGCGCATCGATTGTTTGTAGAAGTATATGGTGTGGCTGCCTTAAGTGAGAGAAGTTGCCGTGAGTGAATTTAAAAGTTTAAGAAGGGTGAATTGACATCGAAGACAAAGAACGTAGCGGAAGGCCTAAAGTGTACGAAGACGCTGAATTGAAAGCATTTTCAGACTAAAATTGGTGCCAAATGAAAGAAGAACTTTTCACCTTTCAACCCAAATTGACACAGAGACAAATCCGATACTCCAGATCTCAAATTCGGGAAATATATTCTACACCCCAAATTCCGCCGGTATAACGGCGTCTGTTGCTACGTTCGCGATAACATCCCCTGCGAACGACTTGGATTTTTAAGAAAAAAGCTTACGACGCTTTATGGCTTAAATTTAATACTAAGACCTCAAAGTAGAATTCTCTGTATGCAATCTATAGATCTCCTAATGATAAAAAATTTAAAGAATTTTTCGATTATCTCGATCCAATTGTGTGAATGTAATTCTTTCACGTTTTCCAAATTCTGAAGTCTCTTTCTAAGGCTGACTTCAATGTACACAATAAGGACTGGTTGACATTCTCCAGATACAACACCTCTGAAGGCAACGCTGCTCACATATTTGCAACTTCATGTGACTTAACCCAAATTATAGATCGCCCCACTAGGATTCCGGACAACCCAAACGATACCCCATATCTCCTCGACCTCTTTCTGTCATCTGCCCCATCTCAATTCTCTTTTAGTATCTCTGCACCTCTAGGTAACTCAGACCACAACTTAATTAAAATAAAATCACATATCGACTTAGTAAAACCCGCTCTATCCTGCCCAAAGCCCAGAGAAATAAGGCTTTTTCTTAAAGCCAACTGGGATGAAATGCGTAACTTCTTCGGCTCTTTCCCATGGAATGATTACTGCTTCAGAAACAAAAATGCCACCGAATGTGCGTCTGCATTCTCTGAAGTGATTCAAATGGGCATCGAGTTATTTGTCCCTTTCAAACGGGTAATTGGAAAACAGGACTCCAAGCCCTGGTTCAATAAGTCTTGCTCCGAAGCAGTCAAACAAAAAAATCATGCTTTCTATAATTGGTCTTCGACACCATCAGAGTACAATCGCGTTCTCCTCACAAAAGCCCGCGCCCACTGTAAAAAAACAATCGATAATGCGATGAAGTCCTTCATTCAGAAAAAAGCTGACAGGCTAGCAGCTTGCCCCAGCAGTTCAAACAAATTCTGGTCCCTTGATAAGTATGTAAAAAGAAATTTTACAAACTCATCATTTCCCCCTCTCAATCTCTCCGACAACTCGATAGCCATTGACGCCTCCGACAAAGCCGAAGCTTTTGCCTCATATTTCGCGTCCAACTCAAACCTGGACGACAAAGGGCTTGAACCACCCACATACCCCCCAGTACTAATATAATGTCAGATACTGTTTTCAGGATACCAGCAATTCTAAAGATCATCCGGAATCTAAAGAAAAACTCTTCTGCTGGCCCCGACGATATCCCTGCCATTCTCATTAAAAAGTGCGCCCCTGAACTTGCTCCTATACTATCCAAATTATACAATCTCTCCTATAACTCTGGAATATTTCCTGAAGCCTGGAAACTAGCCAGAATCCAACCAATTAAGAAAAAAGGCGATTCTTCCAACATAAAAAACTATCGACCCATAGCAATCACTTCTGTCTTATCCAAAATCATGGAAAAGGCCATCAACGAGCAAGTTCTACGACACTTAGAGTCAAATAAATTTATCCACGATAGGCAATACGGCTTCAGGAAATTCCGGTCGACTGGTGACATCCTAGCATATGTAACTCATATCTGGAACAAAACCCTGGAGGCCGGGAATGAAACCCTCGCGGTAGCTTTAGACATTTCAAAAGCCTTCGATATGGTCTGGCACAAAAATCTTCTTGCCAAATTGACCTCCGTCGGCCTTGCACCGAAACTCTGTAAGTTGCTCGAAAGTTTTCTTTCAGACCGTAGTATTAAGGTTGTCATCGATGGAATATCATCTTCCCCCTTCCACACCAACGCTGGAGTTCCTCAGGGATCGGTTATCTCCCCTACGCTTTTTCTTATCTATATCAACGACCTTCTAAACTTGCCCTCCAATCCGGTACATTGTTACGCAGATGACAGCACCCTACATAACGCCCCTGCATCGCATAAAAACCGTGCAGACATTGCCTCTTCAATTAATTTAGACTTGTGCAAACTTAAAAACTGGGGATCCCAAAACTTAGTTAACTTCAATGCAGGGAAAACTCAGTGTTGCCTTATTTCTAGGCGCGTCGACAGAAACCTCCCAAACATATCATTCGACTCAAACTCACTAGAATTCAGGGATAAAATTTCAATGCTAGGCGTAACTCTAGGGTCTGACCTTTCATGGAATGACCATATCTCAACCACTGCTAAAGCTGCAGCGCGCAAGCTTGGTCTCCTATTTAGGTCTAGACGCTGTTATACTCCCAGTCAACTTCTTATGCTGTATAAGGCTCAAATTCGTCCCTGTCTCGAATATGGCTCTCATCTGTGGAGGGGTGCATCCAAGCATTCTCTTGCAACACTGGATGCAATTCAGAAGCGAGCAATTAAACTAATAGGAGACCCGGCTCTAACCAACTCACTCGACTCCCTGGCTCACCGAAGAACCGTTTCTGCCCTTTCCCTGTACTACAGATACTATCACGGTGTCTGTTCAGTCGAGCTGAAATCTCTTATCCCCCCTAATGCCCTCTTTACGAGAAACACGCGGTTTTCTAACGCTCAGCACCCCTTCGCTGTCAAATTGGATAAAAGTCGAACAAGCGCTTTCGCCAACTCTTTTATTCCTATGACCTCCAGAGACTGGAACTCGCTCCCTGCCACCATCTTTCCCGCGACTTATAACCTTAAGCTATTTAAGACCCGTATCCACAGGTACCTTCGACCTCCGCCCAACCCATAAAATTCTTTCTTCTTCTTTTCACGATGGAGGGGCCAACCGAGGCCTTTAGGGGTTGCACCTTTTTGGTGTAACTCCTTCTCTCATCATTATCATTAAAAAAAAAAAAAAAAAAAACATATATTAGGAGTGACTCAACAAGCAATTTCACATCGGTTGGGAATGATTCAAAAGCAAGGAAATTGGGTTCCAAATGAACTGACGCCGAGAAACGTTGAACGCCGATTTTCCACAAAACTGGTCAAAACCTTTTTGGAAACACTCAATTGAGAAGTTTTACCCCTAACCGCTATATTGACCAGACATTACTCCTTCTGATGTCCACTTGTTTCGATCGATGGCGCATGGTCTCTCTGAGCAGCACTTCACATCATATGAAGATACCAAAAATTTGGGTCGATTCGTGGATAGCTTCAAAAGATGAGGCGGTATCCGTATGCTGCCAGAAAGATGGGAAAATGTAGTGTCGATGGATAATACTATAAAACTATACTACAACTATAAACTTAAGGTTGAGTTCTTTCACAATAAATGGCCAATTTTTTATTAAAAACGGCGGAAACATATTTGTACAACTTATACAATTGATTCACGGGAATTGATGGGTGAAAGTTATTAAAACTGATGAAAAGCTCTCGAAACTATATCCTCGTTATACATTAATTAAAAATGTATTTTTCCAGCATAGGACACACTCATTTATTGTCACCTTCAATTTACTTTTAATGTTATTGTCGAAAATTACGATAGTCGTGACATCTTTTAAAAATATATAGAATTAATAATTCAATATCCTTATGGGGAAAAATATTTTTGATTCCCGTAAAAGATTGTCGCTATGGGCTACTCATTTTCTTTTATTAATTAATATTGAGTAAGAGAAAGCTATGTGATGTATCTTATCTTATCTTATTATATTAAACGTGCAATTCTTGTATATATACCATTTATAGAAAATCTGTTCTCGAAAACGGCTCTAATGATTGGATGAAATTCATGGGTTAGGGGTGTAGCGGCCCGCTCTCGCTCATGGCGACGAGCCTTGAGACACGGCCGCTAGATGACTCAGTCGGATCGTTGCGTCGTTTTGGCATGAGTGAAATATTATCACCCATGCTATAATTAAAGCGACTCGATTCGACTGGGGGAGCGAACGGATTCGAGAAGCGAATCTGGAGGGGCCACCGCCATCCAGCAGCCCCTCCCCTGCACACACCCTATATGAACACGCAACCTACAACCTGCACACGCAAGATTGTTAGGACCCCATCGACTTGATGGGGGGCGCACAAAGCGCCACACAGCACTCACCTCAAGAGAGCCCTAACAATAGGGGGTTTTTGGGTTCACAATTCGATCTGTCACAGTCTCATTTTCGGCTAAGTTGTTTTTGATGTGTTTTTTGTTAATTGAAATAATTATTCACATGTGGTTGTTTGAATAAAAATTTATAATTACATTTTTTTCAATTTTCTTTTAATAAAATTAATTGTTTTTTTTTATTTTAAATTCCACTAATAGTAAGTAGATCATTACAAATATTTTATTATATATTAGAATTTGCCAATTTAATTAATTAAAGGTATTTTTCTATAAAATAATTGATTAGAATATCAATTTCATTCTCTTAAAAAATTCGACAATTCGAAGGATCGGTACCTCCTTCTTCAGGATTTAAAAGGGTCAATGAAAGAACCTGTATATTAATATTATTTTTAATTGCAATTACATTTAAAACTTTATGGCCAATGATACGTCTTGATGATGGCCATAGCGGGTCAAAACGTTGGTAAAAATATAAATTAATTTTTATTTTATTTTGGCTGCGAATAAAAATCGACCTTTTTACCTTTTTTTTTTTTTTTTAATGCAATCGAATGCAAGAAGGGGGTGCGCGAGTAAAGATGCAGCTCCTATGGATCTCGAAAGACCCTTGCATTACCGAAGAGAACGGAAAGTTGATTAAGTGAGAGGGTGTAGACGTAGGTGTCTATGCACCCCGGTTTTGAAAGTTTGAAGATTATAGGGGCTGGGAAAGATGGAGGCTGGGAGAGAGTTCCAGTTCCTTGAAGTCATGGGGATATATGTATTCGCGAATGAAGTGGTCCGGCACTTTTCTAATTTGACCGCGAAAGAGTGTTGGGAGTCGGCAAAACGCCTGCTACGTGCAAAGCATGCTTTGGGGGGAATTATTGATTTTATCTCATCAGAGCACCTGCCGTGATAGTATCTCTAGAAAAGGGAAAGGGCAGAGACATTTCTTCGATGAGCCAGCGAGTCGAGGGAGTCGGTGAGGGTAGAATCGTCAATTAGTCTGACGGCTCGTTTCTGAATTGCATCCAGGGTAGCAAGAGAATATTTAGAGGCTCCTCTCCATAGATGAGAGCCGTATTCGAGACAGGGGCGGATTTGGGCCTTGTAGATGGTGAGAAGTTGTGGGGGTTTGTAAAATCGCTTGGACCTGAATAAGAAGCCAATCTTTCTTGCTGCAGATTTGGCCACAGAGTACATGTGTTCATTCCAAGACAGGTCAGATGCGACAGAGACGCCCAACATGGATAGGCTGTCACACATTTTCAGGGTATTCGAATCGAAGTGAATATCAGGGAAATTTTTATTTTCTCGCCTAGAAATTAGACAACATTGAGTCTTGTTTGAATTAAAGTTAACTAAATTTTGAGAGCCCCATTTATTCAGTTTGTCTAGGTCGAGAGTAACTGAGGAAGCAACATTGATTCGATTATTCGGGAGTGAGGGTTTGCCGTGCAGAGTGCTATCGTCGGCGTAACAATGAGTGGGGTTTGCCGTTTGATCGAAAAGGTCGTTTATATAAATTAGGAAGAGTGTGGAGGAGATTACAGAGCCTTGGGGGAACACCAGCGTTTGTGGAGAACGATTCAGATGATATTCCATCCACCACAACTTTTATACTTCGGTTTGTCAGAAAGCTTTCTATCCATTTGCGAAGTGTTGGTGTGAATCCAAAGGCTGGCAGTTTGGCAAGAAGATTTTTGTGCCAAACCTGGTCAAAAGCTTTCGAGATATCAAGGGCACAGCGAGGGTTTCTTTTCCGGCCTCTAGAGTTTTGTTCCAGGTGAATTTAAAATTAAAAATAATATTAATATATGGCTCTTAACTGAATCAAAAAATTACTGAGCCTCGCTCGGTGTTCCAGGTACTTAATACTGAGTAAGAGAAAGTCATATGATGTATAATAAATATGTAAGAGAATTTCGTTCACTTTCTTTTGATCAAATATATGTCTGGATAATTGAATTTTGGTATATTTGAATATTATTAGGACATTTTTATTTTTTATTACCATTATTATAATATAGAGAGGGCCTTGAATTAATGTAGAGTGTTTTTTTAGTTAATAATAACAATAAAAATGTTGGCTACTTCTTTATACGTATATATTCTTGGATGCGGTGAATTTTTGATTGGAATAATATTTCAATATTTTATGTAAATGGCGAGTTTTTCTGTTGGTTATCTTCTCTTCTGAACACGAATAAGCAAAAGCCCAACACGCTATTCTAACCCACCTGAGATATATTTATAGGCTGGCCAAATAGAAACTAGAATCAGCAAACATACATACAAACAAACAAGAGGGAATATTTATCAAAAAGAGATAAGTTTCGGGTTAAACCGCAGTATCTAGTTTAGAGATTTTGAATTCTTTGAATTTGTAGATCGAACGAATAAAAAATTCTAAAACCCTATCCTTGTACATGAAGAGAAATCAATGAGGTTGTCCTCTGCTTAATGCAAATAAACATATATAAATATATAATGAATATCAATATCTAAATGGTGTATTTCACGTGAAATTTTTAAGAAAACTTTTCCATGACACCATGGTAAAATATGTTTTTCGCAACTTTTGGAAGGTGGTGATTTTTCGCAGACAACTAGAAGACAAAATCCCTCTAGTAATAAATATCAATATAGTAAACTATTCAAAATGTATTTAATTGAAAAATTTTATATATAATAATACATATACATTTTAAAGTGATCCTTATTTTGGTTATTTTCGAATTTTTACGCGGACAAGGGCTCATATGGTTCGAAATAAATAAAAAAAAATATATCCCCCAAGTTTCAAATTTCTATCTCAATTATAAGCTGTGTCCCCAGAGTTGTAAGTTCTAATTTAAATAACACGGGGTTTTTGTCATTGAAAGATCAATTTTTTATTCCGGCCAAAGTAATAGTTCGAAAAATTTGAAACTCTGTAGACTTTATTCTTATAATACTAGCTATCCCTCAGAATTTTTACAAGATTTTTTGCTACTACAATTTTGGAGTCTATAACTTAGTAACACTAAGATATAGCAGTATTTTATCTAGCTGTAACTCCAAAATTATAATAGCTAAAAATCTGTAATAATTCTGATGGATAGCTAGTATTATAAGGATAACGTCTACAGAGTTTCAAATTTTTTGAACCATTATATTGGCCGGAATAAAAAATTGATATTTTAATGGCAAAAACCCCATGTTATTTAGATGAGAAACTTACATCGCTGGGGGCACAGGTTATAATTGAGATAGAGACTTGAAACACGGGGGATTTTTTTTATTTATTTCGAACCATATGAACCTCTGTCAGCGTAAACATTCAAAAATACCTAAAATAAGAACCACCCTAATACATATATATATTTGATATATATGTGTGTATGTTTATTTGCATCAAGCAGAGGACAACCTCTTTGTTTCTCTTTACAAAATGTATTTCTTGAAACCGCTATTTGGTAGTTTATTCTTTTTCCCATGGCAACACGTGAAAATTTCACTATAAATGGTATATATGGGGTATTTCATGTGAAATTTCCAATTTTGCCCCAGACCAATTAGAATTTTCCTGCAGTGTGCTATGTTTTTCTAGAGCTAGACAAAAAATAATTTACATCTACATGTATTTTTGTTTTTTCCGTAGCCTCATTTTTATAGGTTTTACAATCATATAAAATAATGATCATTAAGTTACTTTGATTTTTAACATTTTTGAAAATTTATTTAGCTATAGCTTCTTTTAAATAAACTGCAACGGATCGTTGCTAAACTTTATCCAAATTCATTTGAAATATTAATATGTTTGTTCCTTTATTATTAATCACATTTCACTTGCAATTTGTAGTTCATATTGACATTAATTCAAAAATAATTCTCATTTAATAGTTGAGGAATAAATCCATTTTACGTTTGATTTTTGACATTTCGGTTTTTATTAGTAACCATTGCTGAAGACATGGAGGAATGATTTAAAAATCAAAAATAGCCATCGATTCTCATCTAATACTTGAGGAATAACAATTCTACTATTAGGTTTTGACGTTTCGATTATTATTGGTAACCACTTGCTGAAGGCTATTGAGGAATCGACTTAAAATCAAAAATAACGATCGATTCTTATCTAATACTAGAGGAATACCTTATTGCATCATTTTGATGTTTTGACTATTAATGGCAACCTCTACTGAAAACGTGGAAGAATAGACTTAAAATCAAAAAGACTAAATTCTTTTATGGCAAAACAACTCAAGCATGAGTTGTTTACCAAAAAAGATTTTAGTCTTTTTGATTTTAAGTCTATTCTTCCACGTTTTCAGTAGAGGTTGCCATTAATAGTCAAAACATCAAAAATGGAATGCAATAAGGTTATTCCTCTAGTATTAGATAAGAATCGATCGTTATTTTTGATTTTAAGTCGATTCCTCCATGTCTTCAGCACTGGTTACCAATAATAATCGAAACGTCAAAAACCTAATGTAGAATTGTTATTCCTCAAGTATTAGATGAGAATCGATGGCTATTTTTGATTTTAAGTCGATTCCTCCATGTCTTCAGCAATGGTTATCAATAAAACCGAAACCTCAAAAATCCAATATAGAATGGTTATTCCTCAAGTACTAGATGAGAATCAATCGCTATTTTTGGTTTAAAGTCGATACCTCTATGTCTTCAGCAATGGTTACCAATTAAAACCGAAACGTCAAAAATCCAATATAGAATGGTTATTTCTCAAGTATTTGATGAGACTCAATCGCTATTTTTGGTTTAAAGTCGATTCCTCTATGTCTTCAGAAATGGTGACCAATAAAAACCGAAACGTCAAAAATCCAATATAGAATGGTTATTCCTCAAGTACTATATGAGAATCAATCGCTATTTTTGGATTAAAGTCGATTCCTCTATGTCTTCAGCAATGGTTACCAATAAAAACCGAAACGTCAAAAATCCAATATAGAATGGTTATTCCTCAAGTATTTGATGAGAATCAATCGCTATTTTTGGTTTAAAGTCGATTTCTCTATGTCTTCAGCAATGGTCACCAATAAATACCGAAACGTCAAAAATCCAATATAGAATGGTTATTCCTCAAGTATTTGATGAGAATCAATCGCTATTTTTGGTTTAAAGTCGATTCATCTATGTCCTCAGCAATGGTCACCAATAAAAACCGAAACGTCAAAAATCCAATATAGAATGGTTATTCCTCAAGTATTTGATGAGAATCAATCGCTATTTTTGGTTTAAAGTCGGTTCCTCTATGTCTTCTGCAAAGGTAAGGGATAAGAAAACAACGCAGTTGCTATGGTTACTTATAAAATTTCCTCCCAAATTTTTAGCATTTCACAGAGAGAAGCCTATCCATTCTTATTTAAGCAAGGCTAAATGAGCTATATTAAAAGGTTCAAATGAATAAATTTTAAAGAATTTAAAAAATTAAAAAAGTACTCTCTTACTCTAGAGTAAAGTACTTTAAAATATAATTTTACTAAAAACTTTATTTATCCTTTTTTGTGGTCCCCAAGGTACTTAATTAGGATATTAAATTTCATCAAAATTGGTTAAGTCATTTTCAAGATATTTAGAAAAACTAAAAAAGTACTGAAATAAAGTACTAATGTTTGTGGGTCGATATGTACCAAAATCTAATCAGCGCTTCATTTTGTTCAAAGAATGCTAGGTTTTCAATTTCATTTCAATCGGTGCAACGGTGTGGAAAAAATCGTGGGCCAAAAAAACGATAACATACATCCATCCATACATACATCCGCACGCACTAAATGAAAAAATGGCACTTTTTGGCCTCTCGACGAGACCCCATGTAATTTTTGGCAAAACCGTCACGTGCTAAAATTCAACCTAATTGAATACTACAATTTGTGACTTTAATTTAGTCCATGGGTTCCGTAGTCTTTACCTGAGGACCCTTTGAAGCCACGCTTGCCCCGAGAGCGATTGCAATACTTTACCCATGCTTTGCATTGGATAAAGTAAAAATATAGTCCCAAATTCTTACAGGGGTAGAAATTTTTGTAAAAATACATGTGAAAATAAAATTTGTATTTGAAAAATGGCCTCCATATAGAAAATTACTTTTTTTCTAAGAAAATGTGAAACAATAAATTTAAAAATGGACCATTTTTTAGAAATTAAGTTAAAAACTGATAAAAAATGATACGAGTAATGTTTTTTGTAGAACAGATACCTACATTTATTTTCGATTTTTTTTTTTTAATGTCCATCGGGAACTATAGCCTACTTTGGCTAATGAGTGTTCGTGTGTGTGTGTGTGTGTGTAAATTAGTGTAGGGATCAGATAATGGCCGGCCAAATTTTTGCAGCGAGTCGGGCTTCAACCGGCACTAGCTTGATTAGAAGGCATGCTCTACCACTCGTCCAACCTGACCAAATTTTCGAGTAATTCTAGTGGAAAGAAGCCAGAAATTGTAAAAAATTGAAAATCCAACAAGTCGTAAAACCTATTAAAACGAGGCTTCGGAAAAAACAAAAATACTTTTCGAATATATCGTTGATATATTGGTCGTGTAAAAAAATTAAAAATTTCACGTGAAATACTCCATATGCATTTTTTATGACACATCTGTGAATAATTACTTTAAATAAGAATAAAACCAATCAAATTAAAGTTACCCGAAGATGAGACCATAATACATCAATTTCTCGACCCCAAAATCCCCTAATCTGTGATTTTCACCGAAATCGTTAGAGCCGTTTTCGAGAAACGGATTATATATATTATATAAGATACGAGCTTTCGTGCATGCCTTCGGCACGCCCTCGAAGCTCGGACCTCCGGGCTGGTGCCCTGGCGGGCAGCGTCTCGGTCCAAAAATTTTATTCCTCTTAAAAAACCACACTCCAAATGTATACCGGTAAACTACCGAAAATACATCGTCTCTTAAAAGTTTCGCCTCTTTAACTTTTGAGTGGCGAGGGGGGGGGGAGGAATAATGATCAATATATTTAATGTTTCTTAATTCAAAATGAATTGGAGTCTTTCATTTCAAAATTCGAGTCCAAATTAGAAATTAGAATTTCAAATTTGCCTGGTTAATGAAAATCGATTGAAGCCGCGCTGACAATTATATTTCAAATTTGCCTCGTTAATTAATATATATTTAATGTCTCTTAATTTAAAATCTATTGGTGTTTTTTCATTTTCATTCGAGTTCAAATGAATACAATATTATCTCGACACAAAGTCCAAATCAAAAATATCTAGTTTTAGTAAGAGAAATCAAGATAGAAATATTAATGTCGCAATGGAGTAATCGGTAGAGCCAATGACTATAGTTCAAGAGTTCGTCGGTTCGATTCTAGGCAAGAGCGTAATTTTTTTAGAGAAATTTCTCTAAGCGTTGTTACAAATTAATCTAGATGAATATTATATAGTATATGTGTGGGTTGGGGGTATGTAGGTATATAAAATATAAATAGGATAGGAAAAACATTTACTTTGACTTATCTCTTACATGTCATTTATTTTTACATGAGATATCATTTTATTTGAGCGTATAGAATATAGAAAACAAAGCAGATATATGTATGTAGGTGTGTGTGTGTGTGTGTGAGTTGACATTTTTCCAACGCTAAACAACCTGGCAATTGAATAAACAACTTGGGAATTGGAGAGCTGAGCTGGGGGTGTTGGTACACAAGGAGACAACGTCAACCACATCTGACAACATCATGCATCATAAATATAATAAAACGTTGTTGTTTGCTTTTGGCGATGTTTAATTATTTTTTATTAAAAACAAAAAAACTTTCGCCATATATGAATATAGCAGGGTGAGTGGAGATATAAAGGGTGGGTTTTAAAGAAGAGGGGGATTTATTGGACAATAGATAAAATATAGAATTCAAGGGAAATATATATATCCATATATTTTTTTTTTGAAATTACTCACAGGTAAATAAATAAACTTTTTATTTAATTGAAGTGGCTATTTTTTTATTTTACCAATTGGGATGTTTTAAAGTGGGTTTGTTTTGTTTTCCTGACAACGCAACGGCTAGACTGTTTTGGTAAAAAAAATAAAATAAATAATTCTTATAAAAAAACAAATAAAACCGACTACAAAAAAACTAAATGCAACAAATAAAATAATAAGAACTCAAAAATCAAATAAAATGCACTAAAAGGTATAAAACAATTATCCAATTTAGTTACAACTAAACGAGGAAATTATTACATGAAATCACTTTTTGAAGTCGGTGCCAAACATATACATTTTATGAATCGAACTCGACGGATCTTAGTACGTTTGTCGGGTAAGCTCGCTTATATAGTTTGCTTAGCACCGACTTCAAAAAGTCATTTCATGTTAATATTTCGTCGTTTAGTTGTAACTAAATTAGATAATTATTTTATACCTTTTAGTGCATTTTATTTGTTTTTTTGAAGTCGGTTTTATTTTATTTTATAAAAATTATTTTTATTTTTCTCTTTTTAGTGATGTTATTAATAGTGACTTAATATAATATTTTGCATGCATCTCGTAAAAGAGAAAGCGTTGGGCGAATGAATCAGAAAATGATAATAAAATTCAATTCATAAATATAGAAATTCTCTCGAAACGTTTGCAGGTTTTAAATGAACGTTTTAAGATTGTTTTTTTTTTTATAAATGATTTTATTTATTATAATTTCGATTATTTGCACATAAGAATTGGAGATTTCCGTTATTTTGTCATTGATCATATTATCAGAACTTAACCAAATTAATATGGTACCACCCCTAAGGTACCTCCTTTCCAATAAAAGAAGAATCATTGAAATCGGTCCATAAACAAAGAAGTTATGCGTGAACATACATAACAACAAAGGTCCAATACCAATTGAAAAAAAACGGGACCAATCAGGAACTAGACTGAACCCAATGCAAAAAAATCATCAAAATCGGTTCACAATTGGCGAAAAAATCGAATAACATAGATACAAAAAAAAATCAGTCGAATTGATCCTTTTTTGAAGTCGGTTAAAAATAATCAAAATCCAGGCATTGAGCCCTACAATAAAAGGTTTATATACCCTTTAAATATTGAAAAGATTATATTTTAAGAGATATAATTCGGTATGTACGACCAGGGATTAAATTTTTAATATCATTTGAGAAGATTACGATGAGAGGCTTGAGCTTCGTCATCCTCTTCAAGTGCCATACTCGAGCGTCAGCGATTACTATGGAAAGTATCATCTCCATAATAATTTTCCTGTGGGAATTTTTTTTTTAATTTTTGGTCTTTTCTCAATCTAGACTGGTATTAGTAGTGAAAGGGAGGGAAACAGGATTCCAGGCGGGCTTCGCAGCTGATATTTTAGGCTAACGAAATTTTTTTCAGAATCGAACTGAAGACTCAGAAAAAATCTAAGGCAAGAGCTTTCACCACTACGCCACTGAGCACTTCTAATTTAAATGTTTAAAATATCCTAAAATAAGAATATTTTTTTATGTACCTAGACTTTTGGAGATGTTAGATATATATTTATGTTTTAAATATATTATTATTATACTTCCTCCGTCCGAAAATATGGTATACATTTTCGAAAAAAATCAAATAAAACTAAAATTAAATATAGAAAAAATATTAAATTCATTTTATTATCACACATAACTAAATACAAATAATTTTAGTGTAATCTAAATTTAGCTAAAGCGAGATTTAGCGCCTTGTTGAACGCTTCTTCAGAACATATATACAAGGTGTTTCAGGAGAAATAGTAAATATTTTAGGAGGTGGTAGTATAGACGAATTGTAATAAAAAATGCCATATAACATGTGTCCAATTTTTATTGAGTACAGAGATACAGCTGTTAGTATGTAACCCAATATTGGCATACTCAGCATGTGTAAATAAATACGCGCGCCATGTTTAAACGCTACAGTACAGTAGACTTGGCCAACAAATCACAATGAAAACTTCAAAAACTAAAGCACAACTTCACAACTGGAACATCAACACTCTACTGCTGACATTCGATAAATACGCCAATAGCAACCGGTGTACCAATACACGAAACGAAAATGCATTGAACTCCGCTGTATCTCTGTACTCATTAAAAATTGGATACATGTTATATGGCATTTTTTTATTGCAATTCGTCTATACTACCGCCTCCTAAAATATTTACTATTCCTCCTGAAATACCCTGTATACCTACTTTTCAGCTAATTGACCTTCACGATGAAGTTTTACCTTATTTACCTATATGAGAATTTTCCCCTCCTTTCAACATAATTGATTCCATACGCGTTTATAATGTTATAAAAACTTTATCAAGAGTAGATATTTATCTCTAGTTTATTAAATGCATCTTGAACAGATTCCATCAATTTTTATTAATACCACAGTGTTCTAATTTTTCTTTGTTCTTCAAATACTGTAATAGCTGTTGCAAGATACCATAACGTTGTTTATAAGTCAATTGCTTCAATTTGGCACCTCTTCTTTATAAATTCACGTTATTTGAGTTAAAATTTTCCATTTTGAAATTACAGCGGTGATTATTTTATTTTTCTTAAAAATACTAAACTTTGGTCTTCAAATTCCCTGGTTAACTCAAAATCAACGCCTGTCAAATATGTTAAGATATTTAGTTATCAATGTGAACAATAACAATATAATGAGTATTGCCAGTTGCTTTCGAAACTCGAGATAATCTAAGATTTTCTTTCAAATGTATACCATATTTTCGGACAGAGGGAGTATTTAATTTTTATTTTTATTAATGATTTTGGTCTTAGGTATTTTTATTTTTTATTTTGACTATAAAAATAATTAAAAGCTTACATTAAAAAAAAAATGAGCTTTGTAGATATGTCTGTAAAGTGAGATGTTTTAAGGGGGGATAATCTTTTTGGTGCGAGACGCTGTTCTCCAGGGCACCATCCCGGAGGCACGAACTTCGAGGGGATCCGGAAAATTCATCGACCACAATTCATCGACTAGGCAATTCACGAATAGGCAATAGACCGACGCCCTATTGGTCGACGATCAGCTATCTCATCGAAGGCAATTCATCGACTTTTTAGATAAATTATCGTCAATGAATTGTGGTCGATAAATTTTTCTAGAGCCGCTTCGAGGGCGTGCGAAAGGCACGCACGAAAAACTAGTAATTAAATATGTGAATATAGAAATTCATGAATTGATTTTTTTTTAATAAAGAGATGTTATAACAAGTTAATTAAATCAAAAAGTATATTTTAAATATTTTATTATAAGTATAATAGATTATATTATTATTATAATATTATATTATAAGTATTTTTAGATTTTCTTGATTTAGCTCGCTGAGATATTTAACCCCACTCCCAACCATCTACAAAATTGGCGGAAAGCGTACCGAGTTTTGAAAAAGTATACACTTTTTTCTCTAATTCATATATATAATAAAAATTGTTATAGTATTTAAATCTCTCCGACACATTCAGAATTTTGGAAATGAGCCAACTTTGGGGAAAATCAATAAATGCTTCACTAAACAAAGACAAAAACCCGGACAAGTGCGAGCTGGGCTCACCTACAGAGGGTTCCCTACCTAATATGTATATATATTGGAAAATTGACAAAGGGTGATAGATATATTTCTTCTGCTATTCAGTACATATTAAGCAAATATGAAATGTCATAAACTCCAGCCGTTTTTATGACAATTGCGAATAGAATTTGTGTGGACAGACGTAAAATAGACAGACATAAATCTTGTTGACGGTATTTTTCTTTCATAATTTTGCCTGAAACGGATATATCCAAAGTTTGGGAGGATTTTGAGCAATGTATAGACAAAATCTAATAGATAAATAGATATTTATATAAGTATTTTCAAAATACTTTTTCCAATGTAATTTGTATTTTGTATCGAAAATAAATGTTTTAATATATTTTTCCTACCTCTGGTTATAGTATTATATATTTCCAAGTAGCTATGTAACTAATAGCTTTTCAAATAACTACAAAAAGCAGGTCTATTCAAAGCTATTTGCAGCTTTCTTGGAAAATGGACATTAGGCCCAGTAAATAGAGGGGTTTCAGATTACATTAATAGTGGGAAAAGATTTTTGTTTCTAGGATCGCTTGGTATGGTCTGGCTATGCCAAATCTAAGTTTGTGACCTCTAAACTGTGGGGGACAATTTTTCGTGGGCGAAAAACCTCGACGCTTATAACTTGAAAACGGTCCATATTTTCTAAATAACCGTTCTATAGTAAATTAAAGAGGACAAAATTTCACATCGATTAAAAAAAATAGAAAATTGGTCCAGTAGTTCGATTTTTAATGGGGATCCAAAAAACAGCCACCGCTTTTGAATATCTCTAAAATTCGCACTTTTTTCGATTTTCGATTTTTTCCCATTTTGGCCATGAAGGAGCAGGGAGCACGTTATCGACAAAGACTCTATAGATTTTTAAGCTAGATTAAATTTGCTACAATTGAAACAAAGTCTCATTTTAATTGGATAATAGTAATCCGTGCCGCAATGAGGTTGAAGTTTTGAAAAAATTCAATTTTTTGCAAAAAATCGCGGTTTTTCCTTCATAAAATGAAAACCACTCATCCTAGCAACTATATTCTTATCTCATTATCTAGGAAATTTTGTTGACTTGAACGTTTACTTGGACCACTTTTTTGTTAAAACTCTTAAATTTATAGATATCCAGCATTTTCCATGACAGGAAATGATCCAGTGTTTCAAAAAATCGTAGTTTTTCCTTCATAAAATGAAAACCACTCATTCTAGAAACTTGATTTCTATCTCATTCTCTAGGAAATTTTATTTAGTTGAACGTTTACTTGGAGCACTTTTTTGATAAAACTTTTAGATTTATAGATACCCTACATTTTCAGGACAGGATATGATCCGAATCAAAAGTGTCATGGAAAATGCTGGATATCCATAAATCTAGGAGTTTTATCAAAAAAGTGGTCCAATTAATAAACGTTCAAGTCAACAAAATCTTCTAGAGAATGAGACAAGAATCAAGTTTCTAGGATGAGTGGTTTTCATTATAGAAGGAAAAACGGCGATTTTTTGAAACAATGGATCATTTCCTGTCATGGAAAATGTTGGATATCTATAAATCTAAGAGTTATAACAAAAAAGTGGTCCAAGTAAACGTTCAAGTAAATAAAATTTCCTAGAGAATGAGATCAAAATCAAGTTTTTAGAATGAGTGGTTGTCATTTTATAATGGAAAAACTGCGATTTTTTTGCAAAAAATTGCAGTTTTTCAAAATTTCAACCTCATTACGGCACGGATTACCATTATCCAATTAAGATGAAACTTTGTTTAAATTATAGCAGATTTAATCTAGTTTAAAAATGTATAGCGTGGTCTTTGTCGAAAACGTGCTCCTTCATGGTCAAAATAGGAAAAAATCGAAAAAATGCGAGTTTTTGGGATAGATATTCAAAAGTTATCGGAAGGTGGGGGGTGGTTTTGGTTCCCCATTAAAAATAGAACTACTTGACTAATTTTCTATTATTTTTTTTAATCGGATGCGAAATTTTGTCCTCTTTAATTTACTATAGGAAGTTTATTTACAAAATATGGAGCGTTTTCTAGTTATAAGCGAAAAACTGGAAAAAGTCTAAAAATTTTGATTTTTTTCGGCCACCAAATATTGTCTCCCACACTTTCGAGGTCGCAAACATAGATTTGGCAATTAATGTAAGCTAAACCACTTTTTGGATCATCTATTTACTGGTCAATGTGAACTTGAAAACAAAAAAGTTCCACACCCCTGCCCTACTAGAGAACAAATATTGTCAAAATAACCAAATTACTAAAATTTGCATAAAGCATACCTACCTAGTTCTATAAAAAGTTTTCTTTTATTCCTCCAATTTCTCATTCAATTCTACCATGAATATTGATTAAGCATTTGTAATAAAGCAAAATACAATGAATGAAAAAAAAACAGGAAGTTTTTTCTAATGTACTATGAATAAAAAAGGATGTTATTTTCACATCCGATCAACCATTAAAATTTTATTTATATATAACGTCAGATCGATCTTTGTCTAATGTATTATTTATATAACTACATATATGTGAATGTATTATGTGTATAATAAGGTTTCGATTAAATGTCGTAATCTATTCTGCGGCGGTCTATTTTCCATACAAATAGCAATCGGGTTAGCCGGGCGGTTTTGTGCGGCCCTGCAGATCTTTCATTGACATCCTGGCCTGCATTGGGATATAGAAAATGAGGCCGGGAGGTGGAATAGAAATTAGGAATGCATTCTCTGGACGTGGCTGGCAATAAAAAAACCCTCCGAAAGAGAAGATTAAAATGGAGCGCTTTTTTGTTCAAGTCCTGCCCTCTCGAGAGATATATTAGAAAAGCTTTCACATGAACAGATATCAAATAAATTCCTACTTTCTTTTGCATTGTCTTTTTTTACCATACGAGTATATAGAAGTATAGTAATCAGTAGCTGGAAGACCGAGCTTAGATCAGTAATTTTTTTGTTTTGTTTTGATCCAACAACATGATTATCTGTTTGCTCATTTAAATGTTACTATATGTTCTGTTTGCTCACTTAAATGTTACTATTTGTATATATTCTTTCCGTTTCTGCTCTATGAGGTAGCCACCTCAGAGTTTGTTTTAAATAAATAAAATAAATTATTTTTATTAATCTAATAAAATAATTTATAATCATTTACGAAAGAACCCCCCCACCTCTAAATTTTAGGCACATTATCAATTAATAATATCTCCTTTTAAATATTGAACACTTCTAGGAAAAATAGATTTGTAGTATTTTGTTTGAAAATTATAAACTTGAGTTGTTTACCAAAAAAGAATTTAGTCTTTTTGATTTTAAGTCGATTCTTCCACGTTTTCACTAGAGGTTGCCATTAATAGTCAAAACATCAAAAATTAAATGCAATAAGGTTATTCCTCTAGTATTAGATAAGAATCGATCGTTATTTTTGATTTTAAGCCGATTCCTCCATGTCTTCAGCAATGGTTACCAATAATTATCGAAACGTCAAAAATCCAATGTAGAATGGTTATTCCTCAAGTCAACAGTTATTTTTTATTTTAACTCGATTCCTCTATGTCTTCAGCAAAGGTAACGGATAAGAAAACAACGCAGTTGCTATGGTTACTTATAAAATTTCCTCCCAAATTTTTAGCATTTCACAGAGAGAAGCCTATCCATTCTTAATTAAAGAAGGTTAAATGAGCTATATTAAACGGATCAAATGAATAAATTTTAAAGAATTTAAAAAAGTACTATCTTACTCTAGAGTAAAGTAGTGGGTTGATATGTACAAAACACTAATCAGCGCTTCATTTTGTTAAAATATAATTTAACTAAAAACTTTATTTAACCTTTTTTGTGGTCCCCAAAGTACCTACATAATTAGGATTTTAAATTTCATCAAAATTGGTTAAGTCATTTTCAAGATATTTAGAAAAAACTAAAAAATACTGAAATAAAGTACTAATGTTAGTGGGCCGATATGTACAAAACACTAATCAAGCCTTCATTTTGTTAAAATAATTGTAGGTTTTCAATTTCATTTCAATCGGTGCAACGGTGTGGGAAAAATCGTGGACGGAAAAAACGACCATATCCATCCGCACGCACTACCTGAAAAAATCGCACTTTTTGGCTTCTGGACGAGACCCCATATAATTTTTGGCAAAACCGTCACGTGCTAAAGTTCAACCTAATTGAATACTACAATTTGTCACTTTAATTGAGACCATGGGTTCCGTAGTCTTTATCTGAGGTCCCTTTGAAGTTGTGCTTGCCGCGAGACCGATTACAATACTTTCCCCATGCTTCGCTTTGGATAAAGTAAAAATCACAGGATTATTATCAAGTATAGATATAATTAAATTTTATTTTTCTTGAATATACAAAGTTTATCTGTGAGAGACTTTTGTAAATATTTTATTTTCCCTTTCTCTGTTTTTTTAATATGTTAAAAAGTGAAATAAACTTGAAAAGTTCACAACTTGCAAAAGTTTTTTTTTAGCTAGTAGTTTAACTGTTGTAACTGATGGTTAACGTTAAAAGGACCGAGTGGAAAGAAAAAGTAAAAAAAAATGTTTTAAACAAGGGGCCGAGTGACCTAGTATATACCTATATATAAATTACTAAAGAAAAAAAGTAAGCAAGAGGGAAATTATTTTCTCAGTAAAAACCCACAAGCACACTAGAGTATATGGATCGATGTGAAATGAGCCTCGAACGGACGATAATCCTTTATTTCTTATCACGCACACACACACACACACACACACACACATTTCCAGGGTAAAAAAACATAAATTTATTGATATTACTTGGGGAAATAGAAAAAAAATGACTGACTTTTAAAAATTAATGTAACAACGTAAGATAACATGGGGATAAAAAAAGAGACTAAGTAAATCACAAGAGGTTGTTATCTATTAGGTCCGAAATTGAATGGATTAATTTTAATTATATATCAGAAGGGTTGTTTTTACCCCTTCGGGAATCAAACCTGAGTGCCAAAATTAGCAATTCGTGCCAATTGGCTAACCTGTGAGGTTTTCAAAAAATCGATTCTATATATAAATAAATATTTTATAAAAAACAATCTTCAAACGTTTATTTTAACTCCAAACGTTTCGCGAGAATTTGTTCCTTTGTCAATGGAATTTAATTTAAAAATATAAAAAAAATAAAAAGTTGCTTTATCTAAGGATTGTAAAGCAACACTAAAGATATATGGTAAATATTTTTAATATGGACATGATGCAAATTTGCTTGGTGACGAAATTACCTAGAATTAAAATCTATATATATATAAAAATTAAGGTTTTGTCTGTACATTGGTCCAAATCACGCCAAACTTTGGTTGCACACGTTTCAAGCAAAGTTATGAACGAAAACACCCTCAACAAAATTCCTGTCTGTCTGTATGTCTGTATGTCTGTCTGTTTCAGTGGTTTCCGAAAAGTTGCTCACGATTCACGTAAAAACGGCTGAAGGGATTATTATAAAATTTCATATTTACATCAGATGTCTTCTAACTTACGTTTTTATATATCATAACGTTTTGATATTTTGACCCCAGAAGGGGGTTTGAGGCGGCGCAAGAATCAAAATTATCAAATAACTCCTAAACTACTAACCCTACGGCAAATTTTTGATAAACAAAGTTGTAGGGGATGTGATTTCTGACAACTTTTGTTTAAAAAGATTTCCCCAAAAACCCACCCAAAAAGGGGGGAGGGTGAAAAAATGTAAATTCTTGCCCTTGGAGCAAACTCAACCAAATTTTGTATACATAATCTCTGGGCCTCTAGAAAGCTAGAAATGCAAAAACTAACCACCCAAAATGGGGGGGGGGTTCAAAAATGAAAAATCTTTCTCTTAGGCCAAACTCAACCAAATTTTGTATACATAATCTCTGGGCCTCTAGAAAGGTAGAAATGCAAAAACTAACCACCCAAAATGGGGGGGGGGGTCAAAAAATGAAAAATCTTTCTCTTAGGCCAAACTCAACCAAATTTTGTATACATAATCTGTGGGTCACTAGAAGGCTAGAAATGCAAAAACTGGGGTGCGGGGGTGGAATGGGGGTGGGTTGAGGAGTGAGGCGGAGTAGGGTGGGGTGCAGGGGGTGGTGTGGGGCGGAGTTCAGGGGGCATAGCGGGGGTGGGGTCCAGGGGGGCTAAGCGGGGGTGTGCTGCGCAGGGTTGGAGGGCACGGGGTGGATGGGGTGCGGCGTCCGAGGTGGGTGGGGTGCCGTTTGTGGTGTGGGGACGGGGGTTGGGAAAGGGTGCGGGGTGGGGGTGCTGGAGGGGGTTTGGGGGGGTTAGTGGGCGGAATGGAGTGTTGGGGTGGTGGTGTGGGGACTGGGGCTGGGCATGGTGCGTGGGGTGGGGTGCTGGGTGGGTTTCTGGGGGTGGTGGGTGGGAGTGGGGGGAGGTGTTCGAGGGCTGGGGGTCCAGGGGGCGTGCCTTGCAGCTAGTAAAAAATATAAATATTTACGAAAAATTATTCTTTTCTAAAATTTTTTTGATAGATATTAGAAAAAATTATTTATATTAAATATATTTAATTTCTTTAGTGTTGCTTTTTATAGATAAAGCAACTTCTTATTTTCTTTTTTAAATTCAAATTAAATTCCATTGACAAAGGGAGAAATTCTCCAGAAAAGTGGAGTTAAAATAAACGATTGAAGATTGTTTTTTTTATAAAAGATTGGACAAGTATTGCAATCGTGGAGGCAAAAAGTGGTTTTTTGCTTCGTTTTTTTTTCGAAATATCTCAAAATGACTGAAACAATTCTGGTAAAAAAAAATGAGAGAAATCATGACGTTTTGGTCCACTAGAAAGTCTTATAGAATGAACATCGAAAAAACTATATTTTACGTGATATTAAATATTTTGTTAAAATGTCTGTTATTATGTTAGTCCCGATGCCAATAAATAATATAAAAAAAAAAAAAAAAAAAAAAAATGTTAGTCGTTACCAAATTTTATGTACGCTCTAGCCCCAAAAACAAGAGTGAATATCAAAACGAAATTTCACATGTAGTTTTGCTGTATCAAGATTTATTATTAATTCATGAATGTAGAGATACGTTTTACCTGACAAAGGCTATTTTAAGATTATTATATTTATCTACAAAATTACAAACTTTTTGCCCAAAACAGGCTTTTTGCAGACTATTTATTCAAAAAATCGAGACTTTATAGGCGTCGTTTTTCCGGAATAGAGAGACTTTTTCTGAGCTCTATAATTAACAGTTTAAAAGTTATCTTCGTTTAAACAATGTTTAATCTGAAAATTCAAGACCAAAGAATTGATAAAATATTATTGTTTTTGAATCGAAAAAAAAAGAATGAAAAATTGGTCGATGATTTGGATTTCGCTGAAAATTTTCTCTATATTAGAGGGAATCCTCCTTTAAAGAAAATCGTGAATATTTCCAGAAAAAATTCTTAAAGATTTCGATAAAAATGTCGATTATATACCAATATATTGATCAGAGCTAATTAAAGTATACTAACCTTTTTTGTAGAATATTTGAATGGCTAAAATTTGTTTCATGTAAACTTTTCTATAGGTCGATTCGTTTTGTGATTATAAGTGATTGAATATGAAATGTAACATAAATTTCACCATTCTTGCCTAACCCTTCGTCTTACTCCACTTTACTTAATAAAATTTTTTACTTTATCCAATGCGAAGCATGGGAGAAAGTATTGGAATCGCTCTCGAGGCAAGCGCGACTTCAAAGGGTCCTCAGGTAAAGACTAGGGAACCCATGGACTCAATTAAGGTCACAAATTGAAGTATTCAATGAGATTGAATTTTAGCACGTGACGGTTTTGCCAAAAATTACTTGGAATCACGTCGAGAGGCCAAAAAGTGCCATTTTTTTTGGAAGTGCGTGCGGATGGATGGATGGATGTATGTGTGTTATCGTTTGTTTCGTCCACGATTTTTTCCACACCTTTGCGCTGATTGAAATGAAATTGAAAACCTACCATTAGTTTAACAAAATGAAGCGCTGATTAGTTTTTGGTACATATCGGTCCACAAACATTAGTACTTTATTTCAGTACTTTTTTAGTTTTTTCTAAATATCTTGAAAATGACTTAACCAATTTTGATGAAATTTAATATCCTAATTAAGTACCCTGGGGACCACAAAAAAGGTTAAATAAAGTTTTTAGTAAAATTAATTATATTTTAATGTACTTTACTCAAGAACATATTAATATTTCAAATGAATTTGGATAAAGTTTAGCAACGATCCGTTGCAGTTTATTATAGATTTTTATAGACTTTTTGCAGACTTTGCAAAAAGCCAGACTTTTGAGTTATCTAGTTTTAATCTTTATTTTGTTGCATATACATATTACTTTTGTGATTATGATAAACATACCGAAGGCCTCAAAATAGTACCAAGAGGGCCGCGAGTTTGAGACCTCTGATTTACAACAAAAAATGTATAGAGTTTAAGGGTTTAAAGTGTGACAAGCATGTGTGTTATGTGCTTTAAGGCGATTTTTTCTAACTGTGATAAAGGTATGTGAAAGGATGAGAAATGTCAAAAAGAAAAGAAGAGAGGAAAAATATTGGGAGACAGGGTAGAAGCGAAAGAAGGGCCTCCAGAGGCTGCTTGTGGCCCTTTAACCTCTCTCCATCTGTCCATGCATGTGTGTGTGTGTGTGTGTGTCGCAGACAAGCCTCGGGATTTACACCCGGCAAATGTCTGTCACTCCCACAGGACACGTACATACGGACAAACAGACAGGGACAGAGAATAAGATAAATAATTGATTCCATAAACTAGCTAACCAATCTCTGATCCTCTGATATATCCGCCATATACCCCCTATATTATTATTATATATTTATGCATGTACAAATATAAATTATCCTCATATTATGAAAATGATTAAATTATGTCCATTTGATTTATACCTATTGCAAATTCAACAACGTTGAAATTTAATATTAAATAAACAACCTACTTTTCCTAATTGAATTACTATATCTGCAAGACTAAGCTTTCGCTAGGTAATTTTTTTAATTTTAATTATTGTTTATTTAACCACTTAAAACACTTGTTTTGTTTTGATTCAACTTCATGATTCATTTTGATTCAACAAACTATAAATAAATAATTAGTTCAATAATTAATAAACCTATCAAAATATTTTTTCCCAAAATTGAAACCTGAAACCCCCGATCATCATTCATCCCGCCAAACCTATACATGTCCTCTGGACTCTCTCCTCTTCCCCTTCCTCTGATCACCCTCCGAAATCAAAATCCTAGAATCCGGGAGGTGGATTAAAATTTGTGGACCTCCAATCATTTTGGTTGATTGGTTTGGGGAACTGGACATTAATGTCACAGCTCATTATCATTGCTAGAGTAGGTACTACCAGTCCTTTTTTAGTAACAATATTATTGTTAATAAGCAATAAGTTTCACTTTTGTCGCGCGTGGATTCCACGCTACTATGTCTAATCCGGCCCTACACTTGGTGTCTATAGCTTACTTTATCATTTTATTCCTTTCATAGCTCTCCTTCAAATATGTAGTCTTTTCGTCTTCAATTTAAATTTTTTAGTGCATAAAAGGGCGACTGTGGGTCAGTGGGTAGAGTGTCGGGTCGTTGACTCGAAGTACGCTGGTTCGAGACTGAGTCTTGGCAGATCAGATATTTGCAGTCGCCTCCTCTTGGAAAGCAATGGCAATCTATCAAGATTATAATTTCCTAGTAACCTCTCCAAACTAGCCGTTCGGAACCGGCGTTAAAAAGTAAGTCCCGTATATCTGTGTAAAAACAGCTAAACACATTCAGCACAAGTATATGTGGAGAGGAGCCGAAACGCCAGGGAGACCTGATATGGCACTTAAAAAGAAAAAAAAAGAGTGCATAAAAAATTATTTTGCCATCTTTTACCTACTGCATATCTTGGAATATTATACTGCATATTACTTGGATATTTCAGCATTTAAACTGCATATTTTATGGCATATTATGAGAGTTTTTACTACATAAAAATCCGGCCTCTAGATATGTGTCTTGCCAACCATTTGTAGTTACCTAGTGTTCACTAAGGTGGGAACGTGAGCTAAATATTATTATTTTAAGACCCCTCCTAAAGAAGTGAGATCCATGTCCAGAAATTCTCCATTTCGCCCCACTATGAGTAAGTTGAGAATAGCTAGATTAGAAGATTCTACCTAAACAGATCGGCAAAGGTACTATGTTAAATAAAAAGCATATAGAAAGCAAAATTTAAAAAACAAAAAAATCTATCGACTTAAGGACCCTTGAGATTTTCCCTTTATAGTAGAGATAAAGCAAGAGGGATAGGAGGGGCGGGAAGGAAGAGAGCTATTGAAGCTGATTAATTGAAGAGGCTATTAGCAATAGCAGAAAGCAAGAGACCTTCTTACCATTAACATAACATTTACATTACACACATTTGCATTTGAACATTATTCAAGAATATTTCTTTTATTTCTTTATATATGTTGCAGTAAAAACACGTTTTTTTACTATGCTCCTCCTCAATCAGCTTAGAAAATAGGAAGTTGCTATTGAAGACATATGTATGGAGCATAGCCATGTACGGGTGTGAAACCTGGACAATTAGAAAAGCGGAGAGAAAGAGATTAGAGGCTTTCGAAATGTGGTGCTACAGAAGAATGATGAATATCAAATGGATGGATAAAATTACAAATGAAGAAGTTCTTGGAAGAATCGGAGAAAGAAGAACCTTGTGGAAGAGTCTGAAGAAGAGAAGAGGTCAGATGATGGGGCACACACTGAGACATGGGGGACTGCTTAGGGATATCTTGGAGGGGGAGGTGGGAAAGAAAAGGGGAAGACCAAGATTAGAATATTTCAACCAAATAATTGGGGATATGGGATGCCAGACATTTAGAGAGGTCAAACAGCTGGCGGGGGACAGAGTCGAGTGGAGACGGATTGCTGCATCAAACCAGTCTTAGGACTGTATACTCATTGATGATGATCACTGGCAACTAGAGTTTACTGATGTTGGTTGAGTTTAGTTCAAAGGTCTAGAACAGTGTTTCTCAACCTTTTTTTCTTTTATGATTTGATTCAATATCATTATCGTACATATGTTCTTTATAACTCAAAGAGTTTGTATAAACCTCTTTGAGTTTTATTTCATTCACTGTGAAACTACACACCCTTTACTTTATTAATTAATATCATGTTTCACCTAAAACCTACACCACTTTCTCTAAGTAAAACTTTTCAATTATATTTCGTATATAACGTATATGTACCTATATGTTAATTTGCATCAAACAGAGGGCAACCTCATTGATTTCTCGTTATGAATCATTAGCTCTACTACTCTAAGACAAACTAAGTATTTTCAATTGAATATGGTCTTGCTTCAAATTTGGAGCAATTTATTCAAATGTCACTCAATTCCAGAAAGCAATGAATAAAAACGTTAAATACTCATACCTCTAGTTCCAGTTTATCTCGTCTTTTCGTAGTTAGGATTCTTGTGAAATGAGAATTCTCTCCCTTGCGAGAAAGACCCAGTAAAAAGAAGATTAGGCATAAATTTGGCAGAGGCTTTCCCACCCTCTGTCTGTTTCTGGGGAATCCCCTTTCAATTATCCTTCGTTCCCATGACTAGAGGAAATTAGAGCGCCGTGGATTCGCTCTTTCATTTGTTCGTCTGTTCTAATTACTAATTCATAGATAGCATGTACAGATGAATATCCCTCACCCCATACCCTTTGCAATTATTAAATCGTAATCAATTACGTCTGCTGGATCACGCATCAATTGTATTGCAATTTATTTAGAGAATTGGAGGAAAAAGTGAAAACTTTTTCATAACTTGATACAATCTCTGCAAATTTTATCGAGGAGTCGAATATCACACTCAGCTTTTCTCGTAGATTTTAATTAATTTTTTTTTCACTTTTTCATTCATTTCAAATCCCCATAACATACTACAAATTAAGATTTTAATAAAGAGAAATCAAACTGGTTGTCCTTTGCGTGATGCAAATAAATATATATACATATTTATAACGAGAGTAATATGGCATTATTATTAGCTAATATAGTATTAATGTCTATAATAGCCAAAGATTAGATCAATAAAGATGCGACATAATTGATTAACATATTAAATAAAAAACACTATCAAAATATTAAAAAATTAAGATTTTAATAAAGAGAAATCAAACTGGTTGTCCTTTGCGTGATGCAAATAAATATATATACATATTTATAACGAGAGTAATATGGCATTATTATTAGTTAATATAGTATTAATGTCTATAATACCCAAAGATTAGATCAATAAAGATGCGACATAATTGATCAACATATTAAATAAAAAAACACTATCAAAATATGATAGTAAATTAGCTAATTTTGCCAAAAAAAATTTTTTCTAAACAACTAAGTAGGTACAAAGTACTGTACCATTTTGAAATCTTGACAAAATGGTCCAATTTTTTAAATAACTTGCCATGCTAGGATAGTAGGCTTTTGTTACATTGAAGATGAATCAAAGTCAGCTGATGAAAATTTTTTAAAGCATAAGCCCGGCAAAAATATTTTTTTTCCAAAAGTAAATTACTTATTGTTTTAGTTTGAATTCTGGTCAATAGCAAAATTATTCGGGATTGTGTAACAAAAATTAGAATAATAATATCTGGGCAAAACAAAATCTTTTATATATTGCATGTTTGGAGGTGATGGTCTCAAGGGTCTCAAGGGTCTGGACTAGTTGCCCGGAAAGCTTACTAGTGCTTGGGTTCGACTCCCGAGAGGACAAGGCCCTCCTACATGCAATATATGGTAAACATATCTATTAAAATCTTTGATAAATGACCTAAATTCATGTTCGTAAAATCTTTTCATTTAAGATTTTAGTATGTATTTTATTTTTAGGCTTCCGTA
This sequence comes from Forficula auricularia, assembly GCA_024734495.1. NCBI lineage: Eukaryota > Metazoa > Arthropoda > Insecta > Dermaptera > Forficulidae > Forficula > Forficula auricularia. The sequence goes on along the minus strand of JALMQS010000187.1, from coordinate 11,905,779 downwards.
TAACGACTGTTCGGAACCTTAATTAGTGTCACCACAATGTGTCTCTATCTGTCAGAGCATTATAGCTCATAAACTAAATAAGATATACCTAATTGAAATTTAGAATTTATAGTGGACGAATAAACATTATTTTACAAGACAAATAGAGAGCTTCAAAAAAAAATACTATGAAAAATTTTGAATTATCAAAAAGTTACAAAACATTGTACATAGTTGAATTAAAAAATAAGCTTTCAAGTATGGAAGCTTGCAAATGAATGAAAAAGACAAGTTCATTCCAACACCAGCAAAAAGATCTTTATTTCAGTGATATCTGACACTATGATAAAATAAACTGGCACGTTCGTCTTGACTTTACCAATCAACCTTGCCCTTCATTTATATTTAATATTTAATAAAAGTAACTATAATCATGTAGGGGGGGGGGGGGTTAGCTTTTGCATTTTTAGACTTCTGGGGGCCCACTGATTATGAATACAACATTTGGTTGAGTATGGTACAAGAGCCTAGAATTTCATCCTCCACCCCAAATTTGGGCGGTTAGATTTTGCATTTTTAGTTTTCTGCGGCCCATGTATGTATACAAAATTTGGTTCATAGACCTATATTTTCATTTTTTGCCCCCCCCCCCTCCATTTTGGGTGGTTAGTTTTCGAATTTTTAGACTTCTGGAGGCCCACTGATTATGTATACAAAATTTGGTTGAGTTTGGTACAAGGGTCTAGATTTTCATTTTTTGACCCCCCATTTTTATTTAGACTTCTGGTGTTTCAATGATTATGTATATAAAATTTGGTTGAATTTGCTCAAATGGTCTAGATTTTTAATTTTTAGACCCCCCCTCCACCTCCCTTAATTTTGGGTCCATATGCACCAAAATCTAATCAGCTTTTAATCTCAATGCATCAAAACTATGTGTAAAATTTGGTTTCGATATTCACACTAGTTTTTCAGCTAGCTCATCCACAAAAATTTGGTAACGCACAGACTAACTAATAGACTAACGTACTAACAGAATTTTGACAAAACAATTATTATCTCGAAAAATATAATTTTTTCGATGTTCACTTATTAGGGCTTTTTTTTAGAGCGAAATGTCATGGTTTCGCGCAATTTTTTTAACCATAATAGTTTCAGCAGTTTTTGAGATATTTCGAAAAAAAGAAGCAAAAAAAAAAAAACTTTTTTCATGCACGATTACAATACTCGACCATACCCTCTATGGTAAAGTAAAAACATTATTTTTTGATTTTTGATCCCACATAAAAAATTTTAATACGATTTTTGATTTGAAAAAAAAATGAATACATTAAACTTTTAAATTTCAATTTCCGTTTTACTTTTTAAACAGAATCCAAAAAAACCCTGTTATTTTTTTGAAGACAAACCTGATTTTTAATATAATTATTAATTTTTTGATTTTCAATAAAACGGCACGTGTTTAACTTCAAAGGATGATTGTGCTTATGTTGTTGACCGACAAACTGACATTGACCCTAAAAGGTCCCACGATTCCCTATTCCCTGCCGAGGCGGCGGGGGAGCAAATTGTGTGCCCTTTGGAAAATGAATAGGCCATGCCCTTCACGCCTTGCCCCCTGAATAACCCATTGAGAGAGAGAGAATGAATTTTAGCTTGGGGGTGCGAAGTTGAAAGGGTCGGTCGCGGCTTATTCGCCAATCAATTGGCCAAAAATCGAAATCATATAAATGCCCCCCCCCCCCACACACACAAACACACCCCTCATGCCTCCTTTCAGCAATTGAATTTCAAATTCCAATTTTCTATCCTTAGTACCTGGCGGAAATTACTTTTGGCTTATTCAAAAGCACTCTATTAATATTGATTTTAAATTCAGAAATAAAAAAAAAATAAAAATAAAACCGATTTCAAAAAAATTAAATGCAACAAATAAAATAATAAGAACTTAAAAATAAAAAAAAAATGCACTAAAAGGTATAAAATAATTATTTAATTTAGTTACAACTAAACGACGAAATATTAACATGAAATCACTTTTTGAAGTCGGTGCCAAACATATACATTTTATGAATCGTGTTTTGAAAGTATCGCTCCTTTTTGTTATGAGGGTTGTAAGGCCTCAAGGTAGCTGTTTTTTACTTTATAATAAAATAAATGTTTCGATAGGGGCTATTGTGATTATCTAGTTAATTAATGCTATACATATATGATATCCTGTAAAAGAACAAAAATGGAGGGAAGACAAGGTTAGTTCTCTTCAAAATTGTATTAAATAAAAAGGAAAAACAATTTAACGTTTATATAAAATTTATTAAGTAATCAACAAAGGGGAAGGTTTGGATATTGTGGAGTGTGGTGTAGATGGATCAAGAAGAGTGTTTAGGAAAGGTACAGGCCATTTGGAGCCTGGGTCCAGTTCCGCGATGCCTTGCGTAAAATTGAATACGCCGTGTGTGAGCTGTGGGCGCTGCTCAAGATATTGAGCACCAAAATGCCCTTTCTGTATTTGTCCAGAAAGAAAAGGGTTGGTTTCTTGCCGCTTATTAGGACAAAGGAGCATATAGGTTTTGTTAGTCACCAAGCGAGCGGGCGCCAAAAAACATATTTTGCTAAGCGCGGCTTAGCGATATTGAAGAAAAACCTTGAGTGGGTTCTGGACCTAGTTAAGGACCTTTCTGGATATTGCCGAAAGTGGTTTTGCACAAGGGTTTATATATGTTTTGTGTTTCGTCAAGCGAGCGAACGATCAAAACATATACATTGCAGAACCTTTCAGGATAAAAGAGAATAATAATTAAAGAAATGAACACGTACAGAATATGAATTTTAGCTATCAGAATATTCTTAACTTTCAGGCCCATACAACTAGCGAATAACACACATAGAGTAATTCTAAGAGATGTTTACCCTGTGGTGGTTGAGAGTATAAGAACTAGTTTGGCGCGGACGCCAGGGTCTCGAGAGCATAAAAGGTGGTGGGGAGTGAAGTTGTCAATAGCCGACAATAGGGGTTGGAGTGCGATGGTGAAATTACTGATTTGTCTAGTGAAAAATTGTGGCAATTTTGAACAAATCGAACTCGACGGATCTTACTTAGTACGTTAGACGGGTAATCTCGCTTATATAGTTTGTTTAGCACCGACTTCAAAAAGTGATTTCATGTAACAATTCCATCGTTTAGTTGTAGCTAAATTAGATAATTATTTTATACCTTTTAGTGCATTTTATTTTAATTTTGAGTTCTTATTATTTTATTTGTTACATTTAACTTTTTTGAAGTCGGTTTTATTTTTTTTATAAAATTATTTTTCTCTTTTTAGTGATGTTTTTACAAATAGTAACTTATGATAATACCTTGCATGCATCTCGTAAGGGCGAATGAATCAGAAAATGATAATAAAATTCAATTCATAAATATAGAAATTCTCTCGAAACGTTTGCGGGTCTTAAATAAATGTTTTAAGATTGTTTTTTTTTATAAAAGATTTTATTTATTATAATTTCGATTATTTGCTCATAAGAATTGGAGATTTACGTTAATTTGTCATTGATCATATCATCAGAACTTGACCAAATTAATATGGGACCATCCCTAAAGTACCCACTTTCCAATAAAAAAAGAATCATCGAAATCGGTCTACGAGGCAAAAAGTTCTCGGTGAACATACATAAAAATAAATAAATAAATAAATAGTTAAGTATCTTGAATACCTTGGAGCTATTCTGATCCAAAGGCAGAAATAATCATTAAACAAAGAAATTATGCTTGAACAAACATAACAAAAAAGGTCCAATATGAAATTTATATTTTTACCAATCGGAAACTAGACTGAACCAAATGCAAAAATATCATCAAAATCGGTTCACAATTGGCGAAGAAATCAGGTAAAAGAGACAGAAAAAAAAATTCAGTCGAATTGAGAACCTCCTACTTTTTTAAAGACGGTTAAAAAAAGAGCGATTTCTATTATTGTAGTGTGGATTTTTTGATTTGTGACGTTTTTCTTGTGCATGTATGAATAGAACAAGTTAAAGGTTTATTAGATGGATTTGTTAAAGTGTATTTGTGAGTAGAGAAATTGAGGGAGAAGAGATCGGAAAGGGAGAGCAAATATTTAATTTGGAATCCAATGAAAAAGTATCCAAAAAAAAACAAAAAAAAATGAAGGCTCATCTTTTAAACATGAGATTGATTATTTTCTTTTAACCCCCTAAAAGGGGACTCTTTCTTCTCTCTCTCTTTCTGTTGATTTAAGTTTAATAAATAGGAGAGATATCCGTGACTATTATACTCGTGAATATTCACTTGTGAGAACTTCAACAATCCCTCATTGACTTTTATCGCAAGAGAATAAATAACTAAGGATAATATTTGCCAAGAACATTTTTTTTGTATATTTCTAATTTTATCAAAATCAAGGTTTTATTTTCTGATACATTAAATTCATAATGAATCATTTGTGTGAATTAATAATGAAATTCCAATTATTAAATATGATTAATTTAATTAATTAACAAATTTTAAGATTGCTTTATTTTAGAGAAAGCCTTTTTTTTTTTTTATAAATTTTATTAAACCAATTATTTTACATTAATTAATGTATACATTGTATTTTAGCTTCGACTCCGGAGATAACTTCTCCACCATCGAGTGTCCTTGATTCATCTTTAGTCCTTGTTTTTAATAAGAGGAAAAAACTAATTATAGAAAAAAACCCTCTTTTCCGATAATTATTCCAATACCATTATTGCGGAAATTAAGTCCATCCAACTTCAATCTATTCTCAACATCGAGAGACAGCCTTTGGACGTGCTTTAAAATTATTCTAATTAGCTACAAATACTAATTGTGGGAATTAATTATATAATTCCAATTATTAAATACAGTGGAATCTCGAGGTGGGGAATAGAGGTGAATGGGAAATAAATATTATCGGAAAAGAAGTTTTTTTATTTAATTAGTTTTTTCCTCTTATTAAGTAGATACAAGGACTAAAAAGATGATCAAGGACAGTCGATGGTGGCGAAGCAATCTCCGAAGTCGAAGCTCAAATACAATGTATACAATAATTCATGTAAAATAATTGGTTCAATAAAATTAATACAGTGTAATCTCGGTATACGACCTTAATCCGTACCTGATGTTTGGACTTATACCGAATAGGAGCATAGGTATACCAAACAAACCTTTTCCATAAGAAGTAATGTAAAAATTATTGATCCGTTCTCATGTCGTTCATAACTTTGCTTGAAACGTGTGCAACCAAAATTTGGCGTGATTTGGAGCAATGTGCAGACAAAACCTTAATTTTACATATAGATAGATAGATTAATGGGGTTATAAAATAATTTAAACACTGTTTAAAAACATAAATAAAAAAAATGTATTATATATTTTTAGATTTAAACTCTTCTTAATGCTAAAATAAAAAAAAGAAACAAATGATATTCAATTCCTGCGAAGAAGAGCCCCCCTACAATAAAATCTGTAATTCTTGTGTTTTTGTTTTGTTTTTTTCGTCTTCTTTCTCCGCTGGTTTAATTTATATTAAAAATCTGTGCAAAAAACTTTGTTGATGGTTAATTTGTAAAATATAATTGTAATCTAATGATAGATTCTAAATTAACAAACTATAAATAAACTTTATTATATCCTGTTTTGCGGTAATATTTTGTTAAATAATATCCTTATTTGTATGATCAGTGTCAGATAATAATACATAAACTCCGAAATAATTGATTATTAATTTAATTTTTCCTGTGAGGTATTTAAAAATGACGTCAAATTCATAGAAACAATTTATGTCGTATACCGAGGAAAATTTGTCACGCCCAAACATGACGTATTCCGAATTGGGTGTGTTCCAAAGCAGACGTATACCGGGGTTCCAATGTATAATTAATTAAATTAATTAACAGTAGGTTTATAAAATCGCTATATTTTAGAGATAACCTTTGGACGTTCTTTAAGGTAGTTTTTTCACCATATGGGTTTTCTTAGGATTTTTTACTTTACCATACAGGGTATGGTCAAGTATTGTAATGCATTGTATTGTATTGTGCATGAAAAAGTGGTATTTTTCCTTCTTTTTTTCGAAATATCTCAAAAAAGGCTTAAACTATTTTGATTCAAAAAATTGAGCGAAACCATGGCATTTCGGTCTACAAAAAAGCTCTAATAAGTGAATAAATGAAATTTTTTGGGATAATAATTGTTTTGTCAAAATGTATGTTAATCTGTGTTGTCTGGTTGTTAGTTAGTTAGAGTTAGTCAGTCTGTGCGTTACCAAATTTTAGCTCAAAAACTAGTGTGAATATCAAAACCAAATTTCACACGTAGTTTTGGTCCATTGAGATTAAGAGCTGATTAGAATTTGGTGCATATCGATCCAAAATTAAGGGGGGTGGAGCGGGGGTTAAAAATTAAAAATCTAAGGCATTTGACCAAACTCAACCAAATTTTGTATACATAATCAGTGGGACCCTATAAGTCTAAAAATGCAAAAACTAACAGCCCAAAAATGGGGGGGGGGCGCAGGGTCAAAAAATGAAAATCTTGGCCATTTACCAAACTCAACCAAATTTTGTATACATAATCAGTGGGACTCCAGAAGTCTAAAAATGCAAAAACTAACAGCTCAAAATGGGGGGGGGGGGTGCTGGGTCAAAAAATTAATATCTAGGCCATTTACCAAACTCAATCAAATTTTGTATACATAATCAGTGGGACCCCAGAAGTCTAAAAATGCACAAACTAACCGCTCAAAATGGGGGGGGGGGTGAGGATCAAAAGATTAAAATCTTGGCCATTTAAGATAACTCAAGCAAATTTTGTATACATAATCAGTGGGACCCCAGAAGTATAAAAATGCAAAAACTAACCCCCTTACGTGATTATAAATAATTTTAGGGGCCAGGTTGTATGGTAAAGTCAAGTGTATGGCCTCATCAGAACACGTCAGCTTATTTTAAATACTTCTGCATCGATTGGTGGAAAAACGAATTTATGAACAATATAGTTCCGGAGATATTACATTCCAAAAATAGAGTTTTTCAGACTTGTATACATTGCACTATACGGGACATCGGAAAGTTTACATACATATTTAATTATAATTAAGAAACTCTTCTTACCATTGTTATAAAAAACTAAACCAACATTAAACAATAACTAATACATATTTTAAGAAAATTTTAATTCATATTTACAACACAGTTTCTGAGATAATAATGAATAAATAATGAAAAATGTATAATGAAAAATTTATACTAAAAACAAGCTGGCAACAACGCATTTATTTAACCTAAAAAGTGGGTTAACTTTAGTACTTTTTTGACGTTTTTTCCTTCAGTCATTGTCGCAACAGCTTTCAATCGCTTATTAAGAACTTTTTGTTTTATAAATCTCCCTTTATAATGTACTTTATCTGACATTTCTATGATAAAATATATACAAGCTCAGACAGTGTTGCCAGATTTGTCAAACGAGCACAGGATTGGCTAGTAGTGGTACATAAACAGCAAAAAGTTTAGGGCTTATGAATTATGAATCCTTATTGTCTGTTCTATATACTCTAGTATTAACTTTTTGCTAGTATTGTCGCGAAACAACTACCTCAAAATTATTCTAATTAGTGATATTTATTAAAAATAATAAATTTATAAAGAGAAACAAAGCCGTTATATCACAACTCTCCTACTCTCGACAAAATAAAAACTTTTCAATTAAAAGTAATAAAATTTAATTATTTCAAATGAAAATGGAATTAAAACGTAGATAACTTCAAATTAGCGATTCCCTTGGACTTAAAAGATGACTAAAAGTTATATAATAGACGTCACTTGAATAGGATATGCGATTGAATTGCACCAGGCCTTGGGCGTGCTGCACAGTTGCATATCTGCAGGCGCTGCTTGGCTTCCAGGAAATCCATTGTCCGCGGAGGTATTAAGAATTATTCATATACTGTCCAGTCAAACAGTGTTATTCGCCAGTCTTTCCGTAAGAGCCTGATATTTAATTGTCATTTTTTTTACTTCATCCAATGCGAAGCATGGGAGAAAGTATTGGAATCGCTCTCGCGGCAAGCGCGACTTCAAAGGGTCCTCAGGTAAAGACTACGGAACCCATAGACTCAATTAAGGCCACAAATTGAAGTATTCAATGAGATTGAATTTTAGCACGTGACGGTTTTGCCAAAAATTACCTGGAATCTCGCCGAGGGGCCAAAAAAGTGCCATTTTTTTTGGAAGTGCGTGGGGATGGATGTGTATGTATGTATGTATGTTATCGTTTTTTATCGTCCACGAATTTTTCCACACCGTTGCACCGATTGAATTGAAATTGAAAACCTACCAGTATTTTAACAAAATGAAGCGCTGATTAGCTTTTGGTACATATCGGTCCACAAACATTAGTACTTTATTTCAGTACTTTTTTAGTTTTTTCTAAATATCTTGAAAATGACTTAACCAATTTTGATGAAATTTAATATCCTCATTAAGTACCTTGGGGACCACAAAAAAGTTTAAATAAAGTTTTTAGTAAAATTATATTTTAAAGTACTTTACTCAAGAACATATTAATATTTCAAATGAATTTGGATAAAGTTTAGCAACGATCCGTTGCAGTTTATTTTTGGTTACTGTGTTAAAAATAATGTCTGGATTGGGAGGAAAAATCATTTTCAAGCATGATTTTTTTATCTCTATGTGTGTTTAGATTCAGATACCTTTGTTAGCTTAAAAAAAGCTAAAAGTAGAAAGTTCGTTCTTGTACTAAAATGTATGTATTTCCCATGCGAGTAGTGATTGGATTTTGGGCTTTCTACCTTTAGATCCTCCGGTTAAAAAAAGGCAAATACTACCTTGATCAAAAAGTTTCAGGAATTTATTCACAAAATCGATATTGTCCCATTTAAAGTACTCCCCATCGACTACAGCGCACTTATGCCAGCGCTTGATCCAATCCTCGAAACATTTTTTAAACTCGGTTTTCGTTATGGACTAACAGAGCCGTTTTCGATTTTTACGATTTTAAAAATGAAATCGTCTTTGCATCAACGAGTTTGTATTAAATTTTGAGTTAAAAATGGTGCGAAAATGTTGAATATGTGTTACTCTATCGAAAACAAACTTTGTGGCTCAAGTTTTCGTGAATCCGCCGTGGATGACGAACGCAGTCGACATCGAAAACCGACGAAAACATCGATGAAATCAAAAGAATTATGGCCGAAAACTGTAAATTGATCAGCGAACTTGAACATCGCTTATGAATCCGTTCAAGACATTTTGTTTAATGATTTGGCTTTGAGACGCCAAAAAAGACCGGATTTGTGGGAATCACGTAACGCGCGGTCGAACAATGGCATCGTTATCCGCAACTTTTTGACCAAGAACGTAACGAATACCACACATCAGCCACCGAATTCACATGATTTAGCTCCCTGCGACTTCTTCCTGTTCAGTCGACTCAAAAAACCGCTCCGGGGAACGCGTTTTAGCAGCCAAGAGATAATACAAAAATCGCAGTCAGCTCTGAAGGCCATACCGAAAATAGATTATAAAATGTTTCGAGGATTGAATTAAGCGCTGGCATAGGTGAATTGCAGTCGGTGGGGAGTACTTTGAAGGGGACAAAATCGAATTTGATGAATAAGTTTGTATTTTAATTTATGAATAAATTCCAGAAACCTTTTGATCAAGGTAGTATATCATCTTTTGAATGATTTTTGAGATTTTGATCCCTTCCTGTAGTAAGAAATAATAAACAATCGAACAGGTGTATTATGCATTATTCACTAAAACTACAAACAGCGAGTCCTGTAATTTATGTCTGAATAATTATACATAAAAAATCATGTTTGCAAATGATTTCACAGATTTTTTCTAAGCACCAATAAATAAATTACACATATAAAAATAAATCAGTTTGCGTATGATTTCAGATATTTTTCAAAACACCAATAAATATAGTAATCATTTTTGAAAGAATTCAATATTTAGCCAGCTATATGGGAGCAGCCAGCGCACTTTTCGTATATACCGAGTAATATGTGTGTGTGTGTTTAATTCTGACTATGATATATTGTGCAAAGGCGATCCATTGTTCAATGTTTACGGTTCGAGTGAAAAGATTTAGTTAGCAGCAGAAAGTACTTTTGCATCGCAGAAGACAAGAGACAAGCTCATTGATTTCTCGTCAAGGGGTGAACCGAGATTGGAATTAGGTGTACAGGTCTTTGGAATTATGTGTAATTATTTTGGAATTCATCACTTCATCTATTGTCTTTTACTTGGAAATGAAAGTGGAAGTGGAAGTAGGTGTACAGGATATTAGGTCACGGTTCACCCCTCGTTTCTCGTTATGGTTCGATTTCTACCCTCTCTCCCCTACTCCCTACTCCCTTAATGGCAAAGTTTTCGTTAACCAGTCAGTGTTAGCAATGCAGGGTTATTAATTTCTTATTAATTAGAATCTATTTTTAGGTTTTCGAACTTTTGAATGGGTTTCTATTTACCCCGAAATAACCTTCGAAATAATAAATTAACCTAAGATCGTGCATAGATAGGGCTAGTAATCAAGTGGCTGGCTGGCTAGTGTGAGATGCCAATCTGTTATTTGCCTAAGAGCTCGTAACTCGTCTAGCTGTCAATAGAACGGAGGAAAATTTAATTAAAGTCAAGATTAGATGATCAATATTGGTTGAAGACCAACAGAGGGAGAGATAAGCAGGATCCAAATGAAAAGGTTCCTCCACAAGACCATTCAATAGTTAAGTATATAATAATCATTCATTGGAACGTGAAAGAGAAGAAAACAGAAAATTTCCAAATATCCAATCTTTTTTAGGGTTCCGTACAGAAGCAAAATGAAACCCTATTAGTGTGATTTCAGAAAGTTTCAAAAATATGTGATGAACAGTAAACAAAATAAAGGATTACAATTTTGGTGTGTTTTTGAGGTTATTTAAATAGTTAGAATATAAGGAAATTTTGGGGGTCGGGTAGGCTAGGCGGTAGCATGATCAGCCAGCTAAACCAAGAGGACCCGAGTTCGAAATCCGACTCAAGGCATCCGGCTAAAATCTGACCCCCCGATGGTAGAGACAAATTTAAAATAAAATAAATAGTATCGTAAATGGCTTATGGCTAGAAAGGCCAAAAAAAAAAAAAAATTATTTATTTTTTCCTAACGAAGACATTCCATCTGTTTCCAAAGGTTTTCAAGAGCCTCAAAAAACACCACAAATTGTAATTAAAAACATTAATAGTACCCTATCTAAAATAAAAGATTTCTTTTTTCCTCTGGCTTTTCGGCCTTTCTAGCCATAAGCCATTTACGATACTATTTATTACTTTTAAATTTGTCCCTAACCCGGGGGTCAGATTTTAGCCGGATGCCTCGAAGTCCGGATTCGGAGCCGGGTCCACTTGGTTAGCAGGAAGACACGCTACCGCCTAGCCTATCTGACGCCCCCCCAAAAAAAAAAAAAAAAAAAATAAAAGATATCCAATTAAAAATTTGAAGAAACAATGAAAGTGATTTTTCCAAAACTCAATAAGCTTTCTCTAGTAAACTATTCAAAATTTATTTTTTTGATTTAATTACCTTTTCGTGTGAAAGCCAAAAGTTGTAATAAATAAATAAATACCTTCCCGAGATTTTAACAAAAGTATCATAATATTTAGAGTAGTAGTACCTGGTGGACCGAACTTTGCTCGGTAATTTTTAGATTTATTTTTTATTTTTAGTGTTATTTTAATATTATTTTTAATTTTAAATTCAGGTAAAAAGCTCGATCTTTATTTGAAGCCAAAATTAAATAAAATTGAAATAAAATTTAATTTATTTTTTTGCCAATGTTTTGATCAACTCTGACCATCATCAAAAAGTCCCTGTGCACAAAGTTTTGAACTTAAGATAGTTGTTTCAGCATATGGGTTTTCTTAGGATTTTTTGAAATTTAAATTATTATTTAAATACTTCTGCGTCGATTGGTGGCAAAACAAATTTTATGCACAATATAGTTCCAGAGATATTAAATTCCAAAGATAGTTTTTTAGACTCTTATACATTGCACTATACGGGATATCGGAAAGTTTATATACATATTTAATTATAATTAAGAAACTCTTCTTACCATTGTTATAAAAAACTAAACCAACATTAAACAATGGGGGTCGGGTAGGCTAGGCGGTAGCATGTCAGCCAGCTAACCAAGAGGACCCGAGTTCGAATCCGGCTCGAGGGCATCCGGCTAAAATCTGACCCCCGAGGTAGAGACAAATTTAAAAAATAAAAATATATAGTATCGTAAATGGCTTATGGCTACCATGGCCGAAAAAGCCAAAAAAAAAAAAAAACATTAAGCAATAACTATGCATTTTTTAAGAAAATTTGAATTCATAGTTACAACACAATTTCTGAGATAATAATGAATAATAATGAAAAATGTATAATGAAAAATTTACACTAAAAACAAGCTGGCAACAACGCATATATTTAACCTAAAGAGTGGGTAACTTTAGTACTTTTTTTACGTTTTTTTGCTTCAGCCATTGTCGCAACAGCTTTCAATCGCTTATTGAGAACTTTTTGTTTTATAAATTTCCCTTTATAATGTACTTTATCTGACATTTCTATGATAAAATATATACAAATTCGGGTAGTGTTGCCAGATTTGTCAAACGAACACGGGATTGGCTAGTAGTGGTACATAAACAGCAAAAAGTTTTGGACTTATGAATTATGAATCCTTATCGTCTGTTCTATATACTCTAGCATTAACTTTTTGCTAGTATTGTCGCGAAACAACTATCTTAAATAAAAAAAACTAATCAAATTAAAGTTACTCGAAAATGAGACCCTGACAGATCGAAATGTCAACCGAAGAACAACTAATCGATCATAAGTTTCCTGTATTTGATTCAATCGCGAATCGAATGCAGGTGATTTTTGTCAGTGATGGCAAACGATTCCGCGACATTTCAGCCCCCGACAAAATATCCCCGACAAAACATCCCCCGGCAAAATATCTCATGACAAAATAACCCTTCCCTCGTGAATCTTATGAGTAATGCAAATCGACTCCGGTTCGGTTAATATATATTCAGTTCGGCTCGGTTGGGTTCGTATAGCTCCTTTTCGGGCTGAATATATATTAACCGAACCTCAAGAAGTTTAGTCCGGGTGGGGTGTGTTTGGGGCTCCCATTTTTTCCTAATTAAACACGACAGACAGCAGCACTTTCAAACGGCTAATTAGCCGCCAAAATATGAAAGTCTGTTTATATTATTCAAAACTATGATTATAAGCTTCTCACTTAATCTCTTTTGTATTCTCCCTTATACTGGGGAATATTTTGTCAGAAGATATTATGTCGGGGGATATTTTGTCCTTGGGATATTTTGTCGGGGGATGTTTTGTTGGGGGCTGAAATGTCGCGGTACCATGGCGAACACATAACACACGTGTTAATAGATCGAGCGCGCTGGACTGGAGGATTGAATATATAACATCTTAGATTCCAAATCCATTTGGTGATTCATATCAGTGTTTGATATAAAAGCGTCATGCGGGCTAATCGCGAAATGATGCTGGATCATAGCTAGATGGATCACATCTTTTTCATTCTCTCTTTGTCCAGACTTAAGATTTCAGCAGACTCCAATAGCCTGAACCAGCAGTAGTCTCGCGATATATATATCTTGTTTACAAACGCGATCAAAAACAATTCATTTTAATATGTTAATTATTTTTTTATATATTAATTAGAAAATTATTTAACCACTAATCGGTGATTTTCATCGAAATCGTTGGAGCCGTTTTCGAGTCACCGATTCTATTTCTCTTTTAATAATAAATTTATTAAACCAATTATTTTACATGAATTTATGCATACATTGTTTTTGAGCTTCGATTCCGGAGGTTACTTCTCCAACATCGAGTGTCCTTGATCATCTTTTAGTCCTTGTTTTTAATAAGAGGAAAAAACTAATTAAATAAAAAAACCTCTTTTCGATAATTATTTTAATTCCATTGTCCGACCCCCATCAATCCTCTTTTAATAATTAAACCAATTATTTTACATTAATTAATGTATACATTGTGTTTTTGCTTCGATTCCGGAGATTACTTCTCCACCATTGAGTGTCCTTATTCATCTTTAGTCCTTGTTTTCAATAAGAGGAAAAATCTAATTAGATAAAAAAACCTCTTTTCCGATAATTAGTTCAATTAAATTATTCCCCAATCAAGTCGATTGGTTATCCAACCACCCCGAATCATCCCTCTTTTAATAATTTTTTTTTATATTTTATTAAACCAATTATTTTACATTAATTAATGTATACATTGTATTTTTGCTTCGATTCCGGAGATTACTTCTCCACCATCGAGTATCCTTATTCATCTTTAGTCCTTGTTTTTAATAAGAGGAAAAATCTAATTAGATAAAAAAACCTCTTTTCCGATAATTATTTCAATTCCATTATTCCCCAATCAAGTCGATTGGTTTATACACTCCGTCTCCACCTCATTTATCCAACCCTCTTTTAATAATATATAAGTTAAGATATTATAAATTAATTTTGTAATAAACTATTAGTGGGTTATATAATGATTAATTGATTATTTTAATAAATTAAGTGAAAAAACACCCCGATTTATTTATTTATACCTATTTATCACAACCTCTTAAAATTTCAATAAATTTTTTTAAAAAAATGATATATTCCTGGTTTGTCTCAGAGGGGTGGAGGGGGAGGGTGATCTTTTGTGATCTGCCACTGCAGGTGGTTTCAATTGCCCTCTTTCTCTTGGCAGGAGGTAGGTGGTGGACCAAAAATACCCCCGTGGTCGTCCCCATCCAGGCAGCAGCCGCTCTCTTCCTGCGAGGTTTCGGCTTCGATTGAGGCGGCCATCGCGCATGCGTATTCGGTAGTGAGTGGTCGCCGCTCGGTGCCGATGCCGATGCCGTCGAGCCAGGGGTTCTCCTCAACTAGTGAGTGGTCGGGTTGACAGGCGGTTGCGAGGAGTCAGCCGGAGCCATAGGGTCACCCCGGGCCGCGGATCCCTAACACTAAATAGGGACTGACTGACTGACAGCATGACCAACACCCGACAGAACAACACGTGAAGCCAGGCGGAAAACTGGGTGAGCTATTCAACTGAGAGCTAGATAGCTAGCTATTTAACCACCCCCACAACAAACATTCCACGATAACTATTTTAATGACAAATCACATATTAGACCTTCATATTTTTATTGAAAAAAAAAAATAATAAGTGAAATTGAGTGGATATTGATAAGGCAGTCCAAAAAAAGAAGATAATTTATAATATCTTTGTATTCATAAACCGACGTTTCGGAGGTTATTCCCTCCTTCTTCAGGGTCTGTAATTGGTTAAAATGGGATTTGACCATCATTACAAACAAGATCATCACAAAATTTTATTTTTTTATTTTTATAAATACAATTAATCTATCTATCTATCTACTCTTATTAAACGAGCAAAAATTGTATATATATTTATTTATATATTTGTTTGTATATTTGTATCTTAGTTCTATTTTGAAAACGGCTCTACCGATTTTGATGAAACCAACTCTATTAACAAGTTTTGAGGATGAGAAAACGATCTGGCTAGGTCTGGACCTCGACAAATTTCATCTTAATTGATCTTTTCTTAATTAAAGTAATTATTGATAGATGAAAATCTCAATAAAAAAGTTTGTTTACATTTTTTTCAATTATCTTTTATTTATTAATTGGTTTTTTAATTTTAAAACCCACGAATACTTTATACCAAATATTGTTATATATTAGAATTTGCCAATTTAATTGATTAAAATTCCTCTTATTAAAAAACACTTACTAAAAATATTATCGCAAGCTAGAAGATCAAGTACAGTCGATGGTGGGGGAAGTAATCTCCAAAATCGAAGCTTCAAATACAATGTATACATTATTTCATGTAAAAAATTGCTTCAATAAAATTTTTATTTATTATTTATTTAATTGATTAAAAAACTCGATAAATTGTTATTTAATTAAAAAAAATAATTATACGGAATTTATTTATATACCTATATAGGTACTACAAATAATCTGTGGACCACTAGAAAGCTAGAAATGCAAAAACTGGGTGCGGGGTGGGGATGGATGTGGGGGTGCAGGAGGTGGGGTGCGGTTGTGGGGATCCGGGGTGCGGGGTTACGGGTGTGGGGTTGGGTTGGTGTGAGGCTGAGTGGGGGTGGCGGTGGGGGTACAGTGGCGGGGGCGAGGTACGTGGTTTCGGATGGGGAGGGTCCAGTGGCCGAAAATATTCTACTCCGGAACGCATTGGATTTCCTTCACTGACTTTTCAAAGTGAGTAGAATATTTTTGATTAAAAAAAAAAAAAAAAATTGTGATGATCTTGTTTGTAATGATGGCCAAATCCCATTTTAATTAATTACAGACCCTGAAGAAGGAGGGAATAGCCTCCGAAACGTCGGTTTATGAATGAAAAGATAATATAAATTATGTCCTTTTTTTTTGGACTGTCTCATCAATATCCACTCAATTTCACTTATCAGTCCATCTCCAAAAATTACTCCAATCTTATTAATAAGTGATTTTATAAATATAAATAAATACAAAACTACAGGTTTGAGCATCTTTTTTTAAAAATAGTTGGAATGTTTTTCAAAAAATCAGGTCGGGTTTAGATTAACCAAGATGTATTTTAAAAGAGAAAGAATTCAATCTTTAGGACAAATTCTAAGATTTTAGTAGAAATATGATTAAATTGCGATATCAGGGAGAAGTTTTTTGTCTCGAGGGTCATGTTCGAGCTGACGGGGTCCAGAGGAAGGTGAACAACACGTCTGGAGTCAGCCAGAATGCAAAACCTGCCGCAGGAGCGTCAAGTTTGGCCCTCAAATGCCTAAAGAGACTTCACTCCTAATTGGTTTAGGGTTTTTCCTCTAGACGGGTAGCCGATCAAGGCTGAAGAGTCCCATCTACTTTTTCCCTATTAGTCGCCTCTTACGACAAGCAGGGAGTACTGCGGGTCTATTCTAGGCCCAACCCGCAGGGCAAATTTATTGATAAAATAACAAATAATACAAATAAAGAATTATAACGTATCGATTGACTAATTCTGCGATCGTCAACCAAAATTTTGTAATTCTTTATACCAGAGGTTCCCAAACAGTGCTCCGCGGCGTCTTCACAGGTGTGCCTCGAAAATTCATAATTAAATAAAGCAAGACATTTGGCCTAACTAGACAATAAAAAAATGAGAAACTAAACATTTATTTATTATTCATTTTTATCTTTTACTTACAATTAGACATACATAAACCTAAGCAATTTAACTTTGACACCCTCAAAAAAATCTGAAATATATACAAAAAGTCCCCCCCCCCCCCTGTGGTTTGAATTTTAAATTTTCATAGAAAAATAAACTATTAATTCTAAAGATATTTTTATCGATTCTAATACAATAGTATTTGGAGAGGCCGAATACGGTATTTGTTTTGATATATGTACTTTTACTTGGGGTAGGGGGCCATAGAAAAATTTTAATCGAAAAAAGGCGCCGCGACTCGGAAAGGTTTGGGAACCCCTACTTTATACTATGTATTATTTGTTATTTGATCAATAAATATCGTCAAAATCTACTATAATTGCAGGTTCCTTTTTGATTGGTACCGCATAATTTATAGATTGAGCTGGGTATTTAGAGCTTACACTGTTAAAATATATCAGTGTTATATAAATATGTATACATTTTTACTTATGGAAAGTGGTGTAGGTTTTAGGTGAAACATGATGTTAGTTAATAGAGTAAAGGGTGTGTAGTTTCACAGTGAATGAAATAAAACTCAAAGAGGTTTATACAAACTCAATATATTTCGGATTATTAGTCCATCATCAGGAGTTTACAAGTTAATTCTAGTATTCACAGTGAATGAAATAAAACTCAAAGAGGTTTATACAAACTCAATATATTTCGGATTATTAGTCCATCATCAGGAGTTTACAAGTTAATTCTAGTATTCACAGTGAATGAAATAAAACTCAAAGAGGTTTATACAAACTCAATATATTTCGGATTATTAGTCCGAAATATATTGAGTTTGTATAAACCTCTTTGAGTTTATATTTCATTCACTGTGAAACTACACACCCTTTACTCTATTAACTAAATATGTATACATATGAATTTTTATAAATTTGTTATTGTATTTTTTGAAGTGTCCACACACGTGAACCTTGCTATATTATATTATTATTATATTATTTCTGCTTATAAGAGACAAAAGTATCTGTTAGATAAATAAAAATTGTTTAAAAAAATCATCATCGAGTATATAGTTTGACAAACAACACGCCTCTAATCGAATCTATAGCATGGCAACTCTTTTAGTAGGTATTCTAATAAAAGTTCCCATATCTTCCATCATCTGGAAATTACTTCATTCTAGGTCTTGGCCTTCCTCTTTTCTTTCCCAATACACCTTCTAAAATATCCCTTAGCAATCCCCCATGACTTAACGTGTGTCCTATCATCTGAGATTCTTCTACAATGTCAGCTTCTATTCAATTTTATCTGTATAAGTACTTTTATCAGTGGTGAGGCCAGAAGAAGAAAGACTCAAACTATCTTTATAGCTTTTGGCCTAATTTTAAGGCGTTTAAGGCCTGTCGCCCACTGGAAGCGACAAAGCGCTACGGAGATGGATCTCGACAATGAGCCAATACTCTATTTACTAAATACTACTATAATACTATTTGCTAATTGTCGCGCTTCATCTCCGTAGCGCGTTGTCGCTTCCAGTGGACGACTGGGGTAACAGTAAAAACAGTTAAAATTTAATAATTTATTATATCTTTATAAATTTCGGCCTAATTTTAAGGCCTTGGTCAGTAAAAACAGTAAAAAATGTATTATATTTTTATAGCTTTTATCGCAACTTTGAGACCTTCCTCAGTATAAAGAGTTAAAATTTTATAAATGGTTATATCCTTATAGATTTTGGCATAATTTAAAAATTCCTTCATTAGTAAGTAAAAACATTTAAAAGTTTATAAATTGTTACATCCTTATAGCTTTTGGCCTAATTGTAAGGCCTTTAACAGTAAAAACAGTTAGAAATTTTATAATTATTTATACCTTTCTGCTTTCATGAAGAAAAAAGTTAAAAGCTTATAATTATTGAAGGAGACAATAAAAGAGTGTGTCTTCTGTTGGAATTATAAATTTTATTTATTTATAACGAGACTATAGTTTCGAGGGTTTTGCCCTCTTCATCAGTCTATTACAATGTATTCACAGGAATTAATTTATGATTAAGATTCATAAATTAATTCCTGTGAATCCATTGTAATAGACGTGAGATTCATAGATTAATTCTGAATCCATTGTAATAGACTGATGAAGAGAGCAAAACCCTCGAAACTATAGTCTCGTTATAAATAAATAAAATATATAATTCCAGCAGAAGACACACTCTTTTATTGTCTCCTTCAATATAAAATTCTGCTACTCTCGGCAAAAAAACTTTCAATTTAAGCTTATAATTATTTATATCTTTATAGCTTTCGGCCTGATTTTAAGGTCATGATCAGTAAAAATATTTAAAAGTTTACAACAAATTATAAATTTTTAATAATATTTATCTGCTGAAGGCCTTAATAAAATCGGACCGAAATCTATAAAGATATAACTAATTATCAAGTTTTAACTGTTTGTACTGATAAAATCAGGGAGGTTTGATTTTTTTTTTCAATTTGGCCCCCACTTTTGATAGAATTAGTTTTTAAAAGGCTAACATATTCTTTTAATTTTTTCCAGAATTACCTTATTTGTAATACATACTATCCATCGATTTAATCTTTAACATTAAAAAATAATTATTAATCGTTTTTTATATAATAAATGTATGGTTGTTGTATTAAAAGTGAATTAAATTATTTTTATGTAAAAGTGTATTCAAAAAGTATGTAGATAATATTTATATATAAGCAAGCTGAGAATAAAGATTTTTAAAAAAAGAAAAAGAAAAAACCTTCGCTCCTTTGAATCTAAGTTAAGAGTTGAACAAAAGCAATATTTCTACAAATAACATGCAAACACATCAGCCCCCTAAAAATAGAAATTGACGTTCCCATTAGAATTCATTTGATATGCATTCCATTACTGAGACATTATCTGTATATTAAGATGTGCATTCTGCTTACGAGCGCAATCCATGTAAAGAATACTTGAAATTAACTTAATTATTTATTCATTCATTAATAGGGTTGTTGTTGTTGGGAGTAGCAGATTTGTTTAATAATATTTTGCTTTAGTTAAAAGCGAGGGGTGAACCGCGATCTAATATGCTGTACACCTACTTCCACTTGTACTTGCAATATTTCCAAATATTTCCAAGTACTTCCAAATATTTCCAGGTACTTCCAAATATTTCCAAGTACTTGCAAAATACTTCCAAAGAGGTCTACACCTACTTCTAACCGCGGATCATCCCTCGGTTAAAAGCTTAGATTTTTATTTGAAGCTAGAATTAAGTAAAATTGAATTTATATAACGTTTTGGCCCTCTCAAGCCATCATCATCAAGGCATCACTGTGTCCAAAGTTTTGAACTTAATAGTAATTAAGAATAATTTGTTATTTTCAAACCAAAGAACTAATTATATTCTTGACTTTCTAGTTATAGAGTTTCCGGTTGAAAAATATCCCGGTAATGAGTCAGAGTAGCATACCGAGGATTCCATACATTCTATTTTCCAAAATACTTGAGATATAAAATTCGTTATTATTTCTTGTTGTTAAGAAGAGAATGTATGTATGGATTTTTTCATAATTTTAAATAAAGCCACTTCTGAACGCCAACAGATTAAAAAATTACATAAAAAATGGCCACAATTATGTGCGAAATTAAAATCTACTTTTGAAAAGGTTAGAGAGCTGAATTGTGATAAAATTATAAATAATAACTAAGGAAACCCCCAAGGGGTTGCCATCTATTAGATCCAAGATGGAATGGATTTGTTTTATTATATGTCAGAAGGGTTGTTTTACCCGAATCCCAAAAGTTGCCAATTAGCTACGCCGTTAGGTGAACGCTAAGAAGATTTTTTAGTCTTCATTTGTAAAATTTCGCTGTCTAGTGATTTTAAATTAAAACACATAGACATGCCATATTTAGTTTTAAAAAAGATAGCTGAGTGTTTATTTTGAGTTTCTTCAAAATGTTAAGACCATTAGAATGAGTTTTTCTAAAATGAATATAAGAGTTCAAATTGCCAATATTGCCCTTAGAATTTTGGAGAAATTCAAAATTCAACCATCTTTTTTAAAACTATATATATGGCAAGGCGTATGTGTATAAATTAAGAATTACTAGACCGCGAAATTATGGAAATAAAGACTTAAATCTTTGAGTGAAATATTTAGCACGATTACATATGTGAAAGGGGTTCTCCTTTTACATGGTAGGATTATTAATTTTGGCACTCGGGTTCGATTCCCGAACGGGTAGACACAACCTTTCAAGCTGAGTACTGTAGAACGATATTTATTAAATTGAAAGTTTTTTGCCGAGAATAGCATAATTTTTATGAATTGAAGGAGACAATAAAAGAGTGTGTCTTCTGCTGGAATTATAAATTTTTAATTTATTTATAACGAGATTTTAGTTTCGAGAGCTTTGACCTCTTCATCAGTCTATTACAATACTCTTTGATTGTCTCCTTCAACTATATTTATGGGGATGTTTTTTAGAACTTTGAGTCTAGGTGAGTTACGGGAGGCATTAAATTATTTCCTACTTATGGTGGGGACCAGATAGTGTTTATTCGGAGGATCCTGCCTCGGTGTGCGCTATGATCTTCAGCTGAAGAGCTCATAGTCAAAATTTGAGGGCTCAACATTTAAGCAAAAGAATGGAAAAGTACATACAGAGAGAGAACAAATTTATTTTTGTTGGTTTAAGTATAGTGAAATTGTTGAATTTGAATTTAGTAGTACGAATTAATAAAACTGATGAGAACAGCCGCTTTAGATGATATTGTGTCACTGCTTCCCTTTAAATTTAATTTCAGAGATAGAAATTTAAGAAGAATTTGGTCTCAAGCAAGCTATAGCGCTTAGAAGTCTAATAGTAGTATAAGAGAGGCAGCAGCCAGTAGGCTATGGAAGACGAGCCTCTTTTCTATAGATATATCTATAGAAAAGAATTTAATTAATTTGGAAAGTGGCCAAATGATTTGCTCTTCCAACTTCCTCTGCAGCAAGCAAGCATCTCCGCTCATTTTTCTTAATGGTAAAAAGATTTGTCCTAATGAAAAACCCACACTTATATACTCACATACACAGACACTAAAAAGAAAGAAAAGTATATATATTATATTATATGTTTCAGTAAAAACACGTTTTTAGTAAGAACGGGTTCTTACTAGTTAAAACGCGGTTCACTGAATGCCATTGTGGCAACTAGAATTTACTGATGCTGGTTGAGTTTGGTTCAAAGGTCTAGAATCTTCATTTTTGACCTTCCGCCTCATTACATCCTCTACAACTTTTGCTTCGAATTTTTGACATTTTCGTTTAAAAATGTTTGAAAATAAACACCTAAAATGAGGCGGAAGGTCAAAAATGAAGATTCTAGACCTTTGAATCAAACTCAACCAACATCAGTAAATTCTAGTAGCCACAAAGGTATTCAGTGTAACGCGTTTTAACTAGTAAGAACCCGTTCTTACTAAAAACGGGTTTTTACTGCAACATATATACATAAACTAAGTATATGTAAAATAAACTGGGTGTCTGATTTTTTTTTATTATTATTATATTGAAATAATTTATTGATTATTATTTTATTTTTTTGTATAACTAAATATAATTTTTTATATAAAATAATCTCTAAACGTTTATTGGAAATCCAAAAGTTTCGAGAGAAATTCTCTCTTTATCAATGAATAGTTGCTTTAAAAAAGGATAAAATCAAGTATTAAAAATAAATATTTTGAAAATAATCAATGATATATGGTACATATTATCTTGGAGATGATATATATTAGAGAAACAGTCGAATTTTTAATTGAATTTTTGTTGTTTAAAATTTCGATTATTTTTAAAATTAGTCTTTTTTTCTAAATTCCGACTTTTATCTAAAATTTTTGGGATAGAAAAAAATTAAAATTTTGTCCCAGGCTAGTTTATATTTGGAATTTTCTGTTCCAATCGAATATTTATGTTAGTAAATTCTAGATTTTTAATTTTAGGAAAAACGAAACATTATTAAAAATCTAGAATTTACTAACATAAATATTCGATTGGAATTGAAAATTCCAAATGTACTAGCCATTCAACTAGCCTGGGACAACATTTTAATATTTTTCTATCCCAAAATTTTAGATAAAAGTCGAAATTTAGAAAAAAAAGGCTAATTTTAAAATAATCGAAATTTTAAACAACAAAAATTTAATTTACTCAGTATCTTTTATATTGAATAAAGTCATTTCTAAAAAAATATATATATATATACTTAGTTGCTTTATATTTTTATTTTTTAAAGCAACTATTTTTCCAAATTCCAATAAAAACGAGAGAATTTCTCCCGAAACGTTTGGATTTCAAATAACCTTTTTGAAATTGTTTTTACCAAAGAATTGTATTTATTTTATAATGAATATAAAATATATATAATATATGTATTTATTAATATAATATATTCAAAAATTTGACCTTCATCATCAGAAATATGTAAATTTTCGAAAATTTAGACTAAAACAAATAAATTATATATGTATAATAAATTCATTATATAGGTAGGTATATGTTTATTTGCATCAAGCAAAGGACATCTTTATTGATTTCTCCTTATGAATCTACAACTCTACTACTCTAAGCAAAACAAAAACTTTTCTTAGATATTATACTATAATGTTTTAAATTACAATTTTGGTGTTTTTTGAGGCTCTTGAAAACCTTGAGTGAGTTTCTTTTCTCCCTTTTCTTTTATAATGACATGTGAATATGAATTGACTATAATTAAGAATACGTTTTCCTTGTAGACTGATAATGGTGTGAGAATATCCGCCGAAACGTCTCAAAAGTTTTTCATGAAAATAAATTGTTAGAATATATGAAAATTTTATTTCTTTTTCCTAACGAAGACATTCCATCTGTTTCCAAGGTTTTCAAGAGCCTCAAAAAACACCAAAATTGTAAAATCTTTTCTAACCATTAGGTTTAGGTTTAATAATGATTATTTTTGTTTATTATACTATTATTAAACATCAAATGTAATAATAAACAAAATATAAACTACTAATTGAAAACTTTTTGTTTTTTGCTGAGTAGCAGAGTTGTTGATTCACAAAGAGAAACAAAGAGTTTGTCCTCTGCTTAATGCAAATATACATACACACATATATATCGAAATGATATATCTGCATATATATATTATTTATTTGTTTGAGGCTATAGTTTCGAAGACTTGGTCTTCATCATCAGTCCTTTTTAATTATAAATATTGACCCCATGAAAAATAATATTTATAATTAAAAAAGATTGATGATGAAGACCAAGTCTTCGAAACTATCGTCTCAAACAAATAAATAATATATATACCAAATATAAAGTTTTTGTGCCGAGAGTAGCAGAATTTTTATATATTGAAGGACAATAAAAGAGTGTGTCTTCTGTTGGAATTATAAATTTTATTTATTTATAATGAGACTATAGTTTCGAGGGCTTTGCCCTCTTCATCGGTCTATTACAATGGATTCACAGGAATTAATTAATTAATTAAGGAATTAAATTAATTCCTGTGAATCCATTGTAATAGACTGATGAAGAGGGCAAAGCCCTCGAAACTAAGTCTCGTTATAAATAAATAAAATTTATAATTCCAGCAGAAGACACTCTTTATTGTCTCCAATATATATACCTAACAGATATATAATTTCGATATATATGTGTGTATGTTTATTTGCATCAAGCAGAGGACAGCCTCTTTGTTTCTCTTTGTGTATAAACTATTACGCTAAACGATAGAAAAGTGTTTATTTTTTTTTAAATGTTTGTTTAAAAATAAATTGGCGAATGTTTACTGTGTGTAAATATATTGCTGACTCTACTGAGAGAGATGTCATAGGGAATAATTTATTTATGTTCCAAACACACACACATTGACACCTGAATATGCGGCTGACTCATGTGAGAAGGGAAGTGCGAGCGATCCTATCTAAATGGAGGAATTGTTAATTCTGCTCGGCAGCCAGGGCCAGAGAAAGGGCAAATTAGAAAATTCTCCTTCTATATTGTACGAGCCAAATGATGAGAAGGAGGAGGTCTCGGTCTTAATTATTATTAACGCGAGAAACCGCAGTTTAATTAAAAACCGGAACTAGTAATTGATAATCGATAATTAATTGCTTTAGTATACGAGCTATTATATATCTCAGATTGAGATAAATAATGACCAATAATAATAAATGGGTACGGGTTGGAATTGAAAGCAAAACATATTATGGTTAAAGTGTATGACGCAATATGCATTGGACGGAGGAGGGTTCCGTAATTATGTAATTTAGGGGCATATATTTTTGTTTATATACTAGCTGCAAGGCCCGCCTTCGGCAGCCCTCTTGCTACCCTCTTCCCCATTTTGGATGGTTAGTTTTTGCATTTCTAGCTCTCTAACGGCCCACAGATTATGTATACAAAATTTGGTTGAGTTTGCTCCAAGGGCAAGAATTTACATTTTTTCATCCCCCCCTTTTTTGGGGGAGGTGGGGAATTTTTTTAAACAAAAGTTAGAAATAACATCCCCTACAACTTTGCTTATAATAAAATTTGCCGTAGGGTTAATAGTTTAGGAGTTATTTGATAATTTTAATTCGTGCGCCTCCCCAAACCCCCTTTTGGGGTCAAAATATCAAAACGTTAAATAGCTATAAACGTAAGTTAGAGAAGACATCTGATGCAAATATTGAAATTTTATAATAATCCCTTCAGCCGTTTTTACGTGAATCGAGAGCAAATTTTCGCGGAAACATACAGACATACAGACATACAGAAAGACAGACAGGAATTCTGTTGAGGGTGTTTTCGTTCATAACTTTGCTTGAAACGTGTGCAACCAAAATTTGGCGTGATTTGGAGCAATGTACAGACAAAACCTTAATTTTATATATATATAGATAAATAGATTTTTCTTAGTTCTAACGGACCTAGTATTGAATTCACTTTATTTTTTAAAAATTTATAAAATCTGAAGTCAAATAATTTTTATTTATGATTTTTTTCTGTTTGTGTGTGTGTAATTTACCTGGATTTCAATACTTACGATTACGACACAATAACGAAATGACATAGCAAATTCATTCTATGGTGTGAAAATTGTTGTATTTCCAATGCAGAGAACTGATCAAATTTTAAAACTTCCTATTTAAATTGCAGAAAATTTATTTTTTAGGGTTCTCTGAAAATTTTCATTTTTCGGTATATTTTGGGAATTTTCATTTTTTTTTTTTTTTAATTTATATTTTTTGAAAATTTTTTAATTTTGTTAATGGATCATGGTGTGGGTTTTTTGTGAAAAATTTTAAATAAAGTAAAGAAAATTTTGAAAAATTTTAGAATATAAAATACAAGGTAGGTTTCACAAAAATAAAAGATCATATGCTTGTTTAGAACGACTCTCGTTTAGGACACTGTGTTCTTTGTGAACTCCTGTAGATGGGCTTATACCCCGAAATATATATAGAGTCTAAATAAGCGTCTGATCTTTTATTTTTGTGAAACCTACCTAGTATTTTAAATTTTAAAAAATTTGTAAAATTTTTAAAAATTATTTTTACTAAATTTTAATTTTATGAAAAATTTTGATTAAGTTGTTTTTTTAATTTCTAATTTTAAAAGGGCGAAACAAGGAAAAACTTTTAAAATCACGTATTCAAGTTTTATCAAAATTTATCCAGAAGTATTTAACTTGAAATTTCAGATGAAAAACACTTTTAAGACGTACTTACTACCGTGATGAAACCGAATAAAAAATTGATTTTAGATGTTTTATTTGATTCACACTTTTAAAATTTGAATTTTTAAAAAAATCTTCTTAGCAATCATTTATTTACGTTTTAAATTTAATCGTTGACACCAAATTTCTAGTTATATACACCAGTATAGTTCCGAAGAAATCTTGATATTTTGTAATGATGCCATGTTTGTCTTTTTGTGAGTTTTTAGCTCTTTTCTATCCTTTGATAATATTTTAACAAGAACTTAACTATAAATTTTATGTAGTTTTTATTATAATTCTGAACATTATTTTTAACCGACTTTAAAAAAGGAGGAGGTTCTCAATTCGACTGAATTTTTCTTTTGTGTCTATGTTACCTGATATCTTCGCCAATTGTGAACCGATTTTGATGTTTTTTTTTGCATTGGGATCAGTAGTTTCCGTTGGTCCCGTTTTTTATCATTAGTATTGGACTTTTTTTGTTGTTTGTTCAGGCATAACTTCGTTGTTTATGAACCGATTTTAATGGTTCTTTCTGCGTTTGGATAGCTCCAAGATAGTCAAGATATCTAAGTATTTATTTATTTATTTATTTTATGTATGTTCAGCGAGAACTTTTTGACACGTTGACCGATTTCAATGATTCTTTTTTTATTGGAAAGGGGGTACCTTAAGGGTGGTCCCATATTGATTTGGTCATGTTCTGATGATATGATCAATGACGAAATAGCGTAAATATCCAATTCTTATGAGGAAATAATCGAAATTATAATAAATAAAATCTTTTATAAAAAAAAATCTTAGAACATTCATTTAAAAACCGCAAACGTTTCGAGAGAATTTCTAAATTTCTGAATTGAATTTTATTATGATTTTCTGATTAATTCGCCCGACGCTTTCTCTTACGAGATGCATGCAAGGTATTATGTATTTGCATTTTTGTTTTAAAATTATAAGAGAAAAATCTATCGGCAGATGTAAATTTTAACATTCGATTTCCTAATTATATCATACAAAAAATAAACATCACCAGTATATATACCATATACTATGAATAGATAGGTAAACAGAATATAAGTTAAATGGAGAGTGATCTAACTAATTTCTAATATATAGGTCAAGATCACTAAGATGAAAATGAGCTAGAAGCTATATTTATTATTATGAACAATAAATTCATTGAGGATTTTTATGTTTTCCGATCTTTCATTTGGGAGAGTTGTTTTAATATTAAGATATTTAATAGATTTCTTCGACTTGACCTGGCCTGACCTCACCGATATCGTTAAGATTAGATTTAGGCGGAAAAAAAACCTCTCCAAAGTTTGGCTCTCAACAGATGCTTTCATTTTTATGTCTTTTCAGTCCTATTAGAAGAAAAAGAAAAAAGATAATATCGAATCTAATAAATTAGAAACGTGTGGAATCAAGCAACAAAAGAAATATTAGGTTGTTTCAAAAGTTTTGTCCGTTTTTATGAGTCTACTTTAAAATGTAATATCTCAGTGAATACTTATTCAATTTAATCGAAATAAACGCCATTTGAATCAGTGCACTTCGAGGCTAAAATCGCCGGTACGAAATTTCGCAAACCAACGTCAAATAGTGCGTTCATTAACACTATCATTGCCAAATGCCTGGTTAATTTTTCGGGCTGTTTCGGCAGCGCTTTGGTTCAATTTGAATTCGTAGAGAAAAATTGGCCGAAAATCGCTTAACGACATCATATAGTAATAGCCTGAAAATAGGCAAAAAAATTAAAATTTGGAAAAAAATGAACAGCATCAATGTATAGAGTACAAAATTCTCTAACGATCAGTATATACCACGTCACAGTAGAATAAATATTTATTGAGATATTGAGCTACAAAAACACATGACATTAAAACGGACAACACTTTTGAAACAACCCAATAGTTTTAATCATTGAAAACACGCCTTCAACCCCCCCCCCTTTATTACTTTTCCCAACAATAAAATTAAAAAATTTATACGGCAAAATACGGCTTCTTTTCAAAATAAAATTCTAATTCTATTCTACTCTCGCGAACGTTATAAAAGTAACAAAAAAATAGTAATGGTTGAATAGATCTACAATCGGGAAACAAAATTTGCACATTTCTCTACGTATTCATGTGGGGAAAAATGCACGAAAAAAATGGAGAAAGTATGTATGTATGGACGTATGGACGTATGGCTTAATATCTCAAAACCTAAAAATGCTAGAAACTTCGAATAACCCAGTAAATAGAGGATCTAAAAGTTTTATCGAAAAAGTGGTCCAAGTAAACGTTCAAGTAAATAAAATTTCTTAGACAATGAGATAGGAATCAAGTTACTAGGATGAGTGGTTTTCATTTTATGAAGGAAAAACTGCGATTTTTTGAAGCAATGGATCATTTCCTGTCATGGAAAATGCTGGATATCTATAAATCTAAGAGTTTTAACAAAAAAGTGCTCAAAGTGAACGTTCAAGTCAACAAAATTTCCTAGAGAATGAGATAGGAATCAAGTTTCTAGGATGAGTGGTTTTCATTTTATGAAGGAAAAACCGCGATTTTTTGCAAAAAATTGCATTTTTTCAAAACTTCAACCTCATTGCAGCACGATTACCATTATCCAATTATAATAAGATGAAACTGTTTAAATTATAGCAAATTTAATAGAGTGGTCTTTGTCGAAAACGTGGTCCTTCATGGTCAAAATGAGAAAAATCGAAAAAAGTGTGACTTTTTGCTTTATTCAAAATTGATCCCGTGGGTTGTTTTTTGGATCCCCATTAAAAATCGAACAACTGGACTAATTTTGCATTATTTTTTTTAATCGACTCAAAATTTTGTCCTCTTTAATTTACTATAGAACAGTTATTTACAAAATATGAACTGTTTCCGAGTTATAAGCGAAAAACTGGAAAAAGTCCAAAAATTTCGAGGTTTTTCGGCCACCAAAAGTTGTCCCCCACACTTTTGAAGTCGCAAATTTAGATTAGGCATACCCAGACCATAGCAAACGATCCTAGAAAAAAATATTTTCCCGCAATTAATGTAAGCTGAAACCCCCCTATTTACTGGGCTAGAAATAGTCTTAAAATAATTCTACATATGCTGCATTAAAAGGAGCCAATTTTTGTTACTATTTATCCAAGGGGTTAAGATATATTAACCATTTTTATGATTTCCAAAAATCGAAAAATTTTGGTTTATCGAGACCCTTTCTATCAAAATGACTAATTTTTTGAATTTTATGTCTTAAGCCCCCTTTGTATCTAAAATGATTTCATTATAGTATGGATGTTAGAGGCGAATGTGGGTCAGTGGTTAGAGTGTCAGGTCGCTGGCCTAAATACGCTGGTTCGAGACCGAGTCTCGGCAGATATTTGCAGTCGCCACCTCTTGGAAAGCAATGGCAACCTAGCAAGAGTATAATTGTCTAGTAACCTCTCCAAACTAGCCGTTCGGAACCGGCGTTAAAAAGTAGCTTCCGTATATTTGTGTAAAAACAGCTAAACACACTCAGCACAGGTATATGTGGAGATGAGCCAAAACGTCAGGGAGACCTGATATGGCACTTAAAGAAGAACAAGGGTGTTAATTAAAGTGCAATTAGCGTTTTTCGAAAAAATGTTAATTTTGAAATAACTTTTCGTTAATTTAAAGGGGTTTAATAAAACTTGGCAATCATTTAGAACTAATGATATTTGTCATATCCGTAAGGTTACTTAATCTTCCAAATAAATTCTTATCAAAATTAAATATTGGTGGGGGATGAGGGGAAGGGAGGGAGGGACTAAAAAAATCTTAACCTGTATTGACAAGTGGTTATTTGTATTTGTCGGGTGATTTATTGCCATCTCTCTTATGTAATTCCGATGTTTGCAGCTTCTTTTTTTAAACAGCCAACCGAATTGGAGAGGCGAGAGAGTTTCCTTCTATCTTGACTCATTTATCACATGTCAGAATATCGGCAATCTATTACCGAAGCCCTCCTCTCCTCTCAGACATTCCATAATGGAATCATCACCGATTGAATTTTCTTCTATTTTTCTACTTTCCTTCTTCGAACTCATCCATTAAGAGGCTGTTTACAAAATATAGGAAACTACGATTTTGTGCAGGCTCTCTGAGAGTTGTAATTTTTATAAAAAAATACATCCGACTTCAAAAAAATTAAATGCAACAAATAAAATAATAATAACTCAAATAAGTGCACTAAAAGCTATAAAATAATTATCTAATTTAGTTACAACTAAACGACGAAATATTAACATGAAATCACTTTTTGAAGTCGATGCCAAACATATACATTTTATGAATCGAACTCGACGGACCTTACTTAGTACGTTTGGCGGGTACGCTCGCTTATATAGTTTGTTTAGCACCGACTTCAAAAAGTGATTTCATGTTAATATTTCATCGTTTAGTTGTAACGAAATAAGATAATTATTTTATACCTTTTAGTGCATTTTATTTGATTTTTGAGTTATTATTATTTTATCTGTTGCATTTAATTTTTTGAACTCGGTTTTATTTTATTATTTTTTTATAAAAATATTTTTATTTTTCTCATTTTAGTGATGTTATTAATAGTGACTTAATAAAATAACTTGCATGCATCTTGTAAGAGAAAGCGTCGGGCGAATGAATCAGAAAATGATAATAAAATTCAATTCATAAATATAGAAATTCTGTCGAAACGTTTGCGGGTTTTAAATGAATGTTTTAAGATTTTTTTATAAAAGATTTTATTTATTATAATTTCGATTATTTGGTCATAAGAATTGGAGATTTACGTTATTTCGTCATAGTTCATATCATCAGACCTTGACCAAATTAATATAGCACGACCCCTAAGCTACCCCCTTTCCAATAAAAAAGAATCATCGAAATCGGTCCACGTGGCAAAAAGTTCTCGCTGAACATACATAAAATAAATAAATAAATAAATAAATAGTTAGGTATCTTGACTATCGTGGCAATATACTGATCCAAACGCAGAAAGAATAATTAAAATCGGTTCATAAAAAAATAAGTTATGCCTAAACAAACATAACAAAAAAGGTCCAATACCAACAAAAAAAACGGGACCAATCGGAAACTATACTGAATCCAATGCAAAAAAATCATCAAAATCGGTTCACAATTGGCGAAGATCTCAGGATCAGATTTATTACTTTACCATATAGTATATAATCGTGCATGAAAAAATTAGTTTTTTTGCCCACTTTTTTCGAAATATCTCAAAAACGGCTCAAACCATTTTGATAAAAAAAAAGTGAGAGAAACAATGGAGTTTTGATCTATAAGAAAGTCCTTTAAAGTAAATACTGAGAAAATTATATTTTACGAGATATTAATTAATAAAAACGAATTTTTTTGTATTTAGATTAAGAGCTGATTAGATTTTGGTTGAAATTAAGGGGGTGGGGGGTTCTTTTTTTTATAATGATATTGATACAAGAAGAAGTTGCACCAAGAAGGTACAACCTCTGAAGTCCGTGGTGGACCCTTGTAACGTGAAGATAAGGGGAGATTTAGGGATTACAGATACAAAATTACAATTATACAATTTTCATAGGGTTCCTATAATAAAAAAGAAAGTAATTTATTTTTTAGAGGGATCAAAATAAGGGGGAGTGGTGTTCAAAAAATAGAACTATCCTACATCGTTTGATCGATTTGTAGGAAATTCCGCATATGCTCTCTATACAACCTTAAGAAAATGACTCACTTTGTGAAATTACTATTGACCCAAATGAGGGTGGAGGGGTTCAAAAATGATTTAAAATCAATACATTTTCAAACAGAAATTGAAGAAATATATCCTACAATAGAAGAATCTCATATTTAAACGAAAATGTTATTAATTGCTAATGACCCCAAAATTCAGAGGGGGTTGGAATTCTTTCGTAAATGATTATAAATGATTTTACTAAATGTAAGAGATGAGGCAGGTGTATGATAAAGTTATGTGGATGGCCAAATCAGTTTATTTATTTTTTTAATTTATTTCGATTAAAAATGATCACATTGGTCGTTTTAAGGTGATTTTTGCACCACCTCAATTTCAATACTTAAATTAAAATTATGAAAAGATTCCAAGAATTCATTTATTCTCTCTTTATCAATGACAAATAAAAACTAATTTGATATTTTAGTTATTTGAGAATTTTGGGATGGAACAAGGTACCTGCTAAGTATCTGCGGCCGACTCGCTCACTTGGTAGTATTTTTTGGTATATACTTTAAGAAAGAATACAATGGGAGACGAAGAAATTAAAGACTGAAACGTCGAAAAAATATGCAAAATAATACGAATTAAAGTTTTTATCTAAGAATTTCAAAATGTAGGTATAGATTAGTCTTTGTCGAAAACGTGCTCCTTTAAGGTCGAAATAAGAAAAAATCGAAAAAAGTGCGAGTTTTTTGGATTTGCGGTAACAGAAAAAATACGCCAATTTTCAACTAGCGCTTGAGCCCGAATGGTTGGTTGGAGAAAAAAACCTAAATGATAAAATTTGTAGAAAATCTTATGACCTTTCATTTTAAATAGACAGGTTATTTACGAAAAGTTGATAGTTTTCGAGTTATAAGCAAAATGAGAACTTGAAATTTCAGATGAAAAAATGAGATTTTTTTACATTTTTTTGCATTTTTGACAATGTTCTTTCACGAAATTTTGTTAGCAAACCTCAGGTTTGCGGATTCAGCACACCAAAAAACATTTAGGATCAAGAAATCAAAACTATCCCAAAACTTTCCGAGTAAAAACACAATTTAACTGGACTATTTGTTTTAATAAAAAAACATTCCCGCTAAATATTTTGCTTTGTGGATTGACCTCCCCAATTAAAATTTTCTGTTACGCCACTGCCGATCTAGTAGTCAAATTTAAACTTAAAACAGGCCAAAGTGCGAGATTAATAACTCCTAAAATACTTGAAATAGAAAATTATTTCTTATATTCTCGTTGATTAAGACAAAATTAGTGAATTTGTGAAATTTTAAGCTATTCTTTTTTTTTTTTCAAAACCGACAGCTACAAAATTCATAAAGAGAAATCAATCAATGATTTTGTCCTCTACTTGATGCAAATAAACATATATCGTACTTTGGAAAATATAGCCCTTGGTATGCAATCCGACTCCCTCTTGACCGGCTCATTTTGATTTCAACCCCCCTTTTTTTTGTTAATCTTGTCTTATCCTCTTATTTACTAATTATTTTTTAAATTTTCAGTGTTAAAAATTAGATTAACTTTTTAAACCCCCCCCCCCCCCCTCTTCCTCACTCTCAGAGTCTTGTTATAATTATAATTATCATTAGAAAAACGGCCTAAAAAGATTTTTTTTATATAGCTTACAAAAAAGAATAAAATGAATTATCTTAATCTAAGAGAGAGAGAGAGATGTGGGCATATTCGTTTTCTGTTTTACTCTCTCTCTTTATCAAAGCGAGTGGTGTCTTGTTCTTAATTCAAGAAAACCACCAAATTAGAATTGCGCATTTCCATGGGCTCAAATTGCTCGAGAGGGAGCGGGGGGGGGGGGGCAAGAATTTTCATAAATCATTTCCAAGTTAATTAACAATTGAACTCCCTCGCATTCACTGTCTTGGTGGGTGCAATTCTCGAAATTGCGTTTGTCGCAATGCAGGATCATAAAAAAATCAACGCTATTTCAGATTATATATATTAAAAAAAATTATTTCTACTTTACATCATGAAGAGTTTTAACGCCGTATCTAAAGATCTGTATTATTTCATGTCAGAAGGGACTGTGTTAAATGCAAACTTGCATTCTGGACAGTTGGCTTGTCCCTAAATATCTGGTTCAAAAATGCAATATAGTATATAATATCGAGTACAGTGGCAGATTTAACGGCGGTCAGAATGGGGGCCCATGAACCCGAAGGGGCCACAGAATCTCATTAAATGTCTTGTTAATTAAAAAATTAAAAGTTAAAATTTTGTCATTTATATGTGGATTGTTATGTATCTTAAAAACGCTATTGTATAAATAATATAGGGCCCATTTTAGTCTTACCGTCCGGGGCCTCAAAACACTGAAATCCGCCAGCCAAGACCCGTATCCACAGATAGCTTCGACCCCTGCCCAGCACATAAAATTCCTTCTTCTTCTTCTTTTTACGATGGAGGGGCCAACCCAGGCCTTTAGGGGATGCACCTTTTAGGTGTAACTCCTTCTCTCATTATTTTAATTTAAAAAAAGTGAATGATTTTATTGAGATTTTAAGACTTTGTATATGATAAAAGAATAAATAAGTTAAAACTGTTTTTCCAAATTTATATTCATCATCATCATCATCGGCTTTAGAAGAAACAGAGGCACCCGAGAAGCAATTCTCTCTCTTAGACTAATAATAGAAAGGGCATTTATCAGGGAAGAATCTGTCTACATCGGATTCATAGACCTAGAAAAAGCATTCGATAACGTCAATTGGGAAATTATGTTTAAAATATTAAAACAGGCGGGAATAAAATTCAGAGAGAGAAGACTAATCTACAATCTATATCAAAACCAGACGGCAATTATAAATATTGGAGATGAGCAAAGAGAAGCCAAAATAAAAAAAGGTGTAAGACAAGGATGTGTGCTGTCACCCATGATTTTCAACTTATACATAGAAGAAGCGATTAAAGAATTCAAAGACAAAATTGATACAGGTATCGAAATCCAAGGTCAAAAGATCGCTATGTTAAGATTTGCCGATGACATTGCCCTTCTAGGAAGCAATAAAAAAGAATTAGAGGACGCCCTGAATGGAATTAACCAAATCATAATAGAAGAAATCAAAATGAAAATAAACAAGAATAAAACCAAGGTCCTAGTATGTACAAAAAAGAACAAACGAGACAGGAATGCATCAAAATTAACCAAGAAAACCTAGAAGGAGTTAAGGAATTCCGCTACCTAGGAAGTAAAATAACATGGGATGGGAGGAGCGAAAACGAAATTAAATCAAGAATTGCCCAAGCAAAAATGGGGTTTAATTCAAAACAAAAACTACTATGCTCCTCCTCAATCAGCTTAGAAAACAGGAAGTTGCTATTGAAGACATATGTATGGAGCATAGCCATGTACGGGTGTGAAACCTGGACAATTGGAAAAGCGGAGAGAAAGAGATTGGAGGCTTTCGAAATGTGGTGCTACAGAAGAATGATGAATATCAATTGGATGGATAAAATTACAAATGAAGAAGTTCTTAGAAGAATCGGAGAAAAAGAACCTTGTGGAGGAGTCTGAGGAAGAGAAGAGGTCAGATGATGGGGCACACACTGAGACATGGGGGACTGCTTAGGGATATCTTGGAGGGGGAGGTGGGAAAGAAAAGGGGAAGGGAAGACCCAGATTAGAATATTTCAACCAAATAATTGGGGATATGGGATGCCAGACATTTAGAGAGGTCAAACAGCTGGCGGGGGACAGAGTCGAGTGGAGACGGATTGTTGCATCAAACCAGTCTTAGGACTGTATACTCGATGATGATGATGATAATGATGTGAGATTTAAATAATACATTATCTTAAATTAATAGAAATATATTTAAATTAATTACTAAGACGATGACTCTAGGCTTGCTGGCTGCCAAAGTTCATCCCAGGCCATTTGCAAAGATTATGGAGAGAATACCGAGTCTTGAAAATGTTTTCACTTTCTTATCCAATTTATTTTTTAACAATCTGGTGGGCTGAGAAGTTATAGAATAGATGTGAAATCATGCTGGATTTTTTCCCTCGTAGTAGTTATTGATATTTTAGAACAAACGAAACCAGAGCAAGCCGAGTAAGGGAAATATGGCCTAGGATATATTTTAGGTAGAAAATTATAGGTCACTGAATCTCAAAAATAAAAGAGCGTCCGTCGTAGGCTCAGCTCAGCTGTTAGGATCGAATTGGCCATTGAAGAGCAGAATCCCGAATGTCGTTGATGGAATTGCAGAAACGTTCCTCTCCCTCCCGCCAATATAAATTGCATTTAAACTAAGGGAGCTTAAATGGATTTGAATAAAAAGCCGCTCATCTGGGGATAAAATAGAAAATAGAGGAACAGCACTTTTAGACCTTCCTGTCTTATTATATTACCAGCTTATATAATAGAATATTAAATAGGGAATTATAATTAAAATATAGTAGAAAGTGGTTAAAGCTTTTGTGGACGAAAATTTTATTAAAAGGTTTTGTTAAATGATAACCTCCTCCTTTTTTTTGAAGTCGGTTAAATAATATATATATATATCATATAGATATATGACTAAAAATAAAAACGTAAGTTGTTTTATAGAGAGAAACAAAGAGGCTCTGCTTGATGCAAATAAACATACACACATATATACCGGGTGAGTTTTTTTTATCTTGAGACAGTCTTATAATTCAAAAAACAGTGGACTATATGGAAAAAAGTTTCAAATAAAAGTTTGTTTATATCGAGGGGGAAACTAAACTACGATATTGTTTGTGGGCGTAGAACAAGCTTTCAAGGGTGTTTCAATGTTAAGTTCTGTTTTTTAAATGAAACCCTATATTTTTCTATACATTAACTTAATCTACAAAAAAACTGAACAACTTTCATTAGAACTATTTTTTTATACGACATCAAATAAACAAAATACATGAATCAATTAGATCTCAAAAAAATTATTAATAATTATTTTTTAACAATTATTTAACTTAATTATCAAATAATAAAATAATTTAATAATAATTAATAATTTAATAATTTTTCGACACTGTTCTGTGACATTCTAGAGTGTATCGCAAGTCTTCTGGATGAATTTCAGTTCCAATTTCTTATTTTGGCCTGTTCCAATTTCTTCGTAGCCTTTACATTTC
Source organism: Forficula auricularia (assembly GCA_024734495.1). Classification (NCBI taxonomy): domain Eukaryota; kingdom Metazoa; phylum Arthropoda; class Insecta; order Dermaptera; family Forficulidae; genus Forficula; species Forficula auricularia. The sequence continues at coordinate 11,867,918 of JALMQS010000187.1, read as the reverse complement.
CTGTTTGTTTTTTGTTTTTTTATACAGATTTTACAACACAATAAAATGAAGCTTGTGAGGGTGTATTACTATTAGGAAACGACTCGACATTCATTTCAATGGCAGCCCCATTACACTTTTTCCACATTCACCGCATAAATTAAGACCATTTTAATTCTGTCTTCAACAAAAAAATGCTCCATTTTTATTATAGTAATACAATATAACTATCTACTGGATTGACACGAGAAATAAACTTTTTTAAACTCAAGAATTTTAAGTAGTTCTATTAAGTAGAAAATAATCTCTTAAATCTGAGTATAATGAAGTTTTAAGATCATTATAAACATTTATTTTCATTGTTGTTACTTTTCGATTTAATGATTATTTATTTAATAATTAATTATTTAATCATTATTTTTTGATAATTAAGTTAAATACTTAATTGTTAAAAATAATTATTAAATTTTTTTTTGAGATCTAATGGATTCAGATATTTTGTTTATTTGATGTCGTATAAAAAAATAGTTCTTATGAAAGTTGTTCAGTTTTTTTTTTTTTTTTTTTTTTTTGTAGATTAAGTAGACGTATAGATAATATAGTGTTCTATTTAAAAAACAGAACTTGATATTGAAATACCCTTGAAAGCTTGTTCTACGTCGATAAACAATAGCGTAGATTAGTTCCCCCCTCGATATAAATAGACTTTTATTTGAAACTTTTTTCTATATAATACACTGTTTTTGAGTTATGAGACTGTCTCAAGATAAAAATTTCACCCGGTATAATATATGTATTTATTTATTTATTTGTTAGGACTATAATATATTCGAAAATTTGACCTTCATCATCAGAAATGAGGACTCCGTATCTTATATCTTCGAAAATACTTAATAGGTCATTTTCCTTTTGGAAGAATTACATTTTCATAGAAATATGTAGCAGAATTATTTTAGTGACAAATTTGAAGTTCAATATAGGTATATTGTAATCAAAATATAGCTAAATATAAGTTTATAAATAAATTAAAAATGTATAATTCCAGCAGAAGACACACTTTTTTAGTGTCTCCTTCAAATATAAGTTTGTTATTTCTTTTCAGGGGGGGGGGGGGATAAATTATATTTTGTAGAAGGGAAGAAAATTGGTTGTTCCGCCACTGCATATACATATGTATGTGTGTATAAAAATAATTTTTAAGAAAAAAATAAAAACCGACTTCAAAAAATTAAATGCAACAAATAAAATACACTAAAAGGTATAAAATAATTATTATCTTATTTAGTTACAACTAAACGGCAAAATATTAACATGAAATTACTTTTTGTAGTCGGTGCCAAACAAACTATACCTATAAGCGAGCGTATCCGCCAAACTTACTAAGTAAGGTCCGTCGAGTGCGATTCATAAAAGGTATATGTATTGGCACCGACTTAAAAAGTAATTTCATGTTAATATTTCGTCGTTTAGTTGTAACTAAATAAGATAATAATTATTTTATACCTTTTAGTGTATTTTATTTGTTGCATTTAATTTTTTGAAGTCGGTTTTTATTTTTTCTTAAAAATTATTTTTATTTTTCTCTTTTTAGTGATGTTATTAATAGTGATCATATCATCAGAACTTGACCAAAATAATATGACACCATCCCTAAGACACCCCCTTTCGGATAAAAAAAGAACCATCGAAATCGGTTCATAAACAAAGAGGTTAGGTCTAAACAAACCTAATAAAAAAGGTCTAATACATATGAAAAAAAACGAAAAAAAATGGGACCAATCGGAAGCTAGACTGGACCCAATGCAAAAAAAAATTCAAAATCGGTTGACAATTGGCGGAGATATGAGGTAACATAGGCACAAAAAAAAAAAAAAAAAAAAAAAATCAGTCGAATAGAGAACCTCCTTCTTTTTTGAAATCGGTTAAAAATTTAAAGAAAACTGGCTTAATACAAATGAGACGAACTCGGATATCAAGTTTTCACCCAAACAAATCAGAGAAAACCCATCTTGACTAAAAGCATGTAATAATAATCATAATAAAAATTTTTAAGAAAAAAATAAAAACCGACTTCAAAAATTAAGTGCAACAAATAAAATACACTAAAAGGTATAAAATAATTATTATCTTATTTAGTTACAACTAAACGACGAAATATTAACACGAAATTACTTTTTAAAGTCGGTGCCAAACAAACTATACCTATAAGCGAGCGTACCCGCCAAACGTACTAAGTAAGATCCGTCGAGTGCGATTCATAAAAGGTATATGTTTGGCACAAACTTCAAAAAGTAATTTCGTGTTAATATTTCGTCGTTTAGTTGTAACTAAATAAGATAATAATTATTTTATACCTTTTAGTGTATTTTATTTGTTGCACTTAATTTTTTGAAGTCGGTTTTTATTTTTTCTTAAAAATTTTTATTTTTCTCTTTTTAGTGATGTTATTAATAGTGATTATATCATCAGAACTTGACCAAATTAATATGACACCATCCCTAAGACACCCCCTTTCGGATAAAAAAAGAACCATCGAAATCGGTTCATAAACAAAGAGGTTAGGTCTAAACAAACCTAAACAAACCTAATAAAAAAGGTCTAATACCTATGGAAAAAAATCGAAAAAAAATGGGACCAATCGGAAGCTAGACTGGACCCAATGCAAAAAAAATTTTCAAAATCGGTTGACAATTGGCGGAGATATGAGGTAACATAGGCACAAAAAAAAAAAAAAAAAAAAAAAAAATTCAATCGAATAGAGAATCTCCTCCTTTTTTGAAGTCGGTTAAAAAGCGCCCCATCTGCCTATAAAATAGCCATTGCTCCGGCCTTTTTATTACTTACATTGTTTAATAATATAATAAAATAGGAAATAGAATTAGACCATTGAAGAAACATTTCCACTGATGGAGTATTTTAAGGGGTTGGCTACTTTTCGGTAATCAGTCACGTCGGACACGAAACAACTTCCGTCTTAATGGCTGTGTTTTAAAATGTAAATTGATAGCATTTATTTCTCCTTTTTTTCCATCCCTTAAGTAAATTACTAGGTTTGCCCACTGTTATATACTTTAATTGCTAGGCAACACAAATAGCTAGCTATCCATCAGTTGGTTTTAGAGTCAATTTAAAAGAAGAATTTATTTATCAAAGATAAGTTTTAAATTAGTTGATTGTATGTCAGAACGCTCAAACCCAAAGGCTTTTAGAAAAATCCAGAGAAGTGAGGGTTCCGTGCCTCATATATAAGACCTGGCGGACCGAGCGTTGCCCCATAAAGCGAAATCAATGAGGTTGTCCCCTGCTTGATAAAAATAAACATATACATATAAAATATAAATATCTATATGTTGCAGTAAAAACCCGCTTCCAGCAAGAACGGGTTCTTACTAGTTAAAACGCGTTTCACTGAATACATTTGTGGCAACTAGAGTTTACTGATATTGATTGAGTTTGGTTCAAAGGTCTAAAATCTTAATTTTTGACCTTCCCCGGGTGTTTATTTTCAAAATTTTTTAAAAAGTAAAGCTGTAGAGGATGTAATTTTTGACATTTTCTTTTAAAAATTTTTGAAAATGAACACCCAAAATGAGGTGGAAGGTCAAAAATTAAGATTCTAGAACTTTGAACCAAATTCAACCAACATCAGTAAATTCTAGTTGCCACAAAGGTATTCAGTGAAACGAGTTTTATGGTAACTAGTAAGAATCCGTTCTTACTAAAAAACGGGTTTTTACTGTTACATATAAATTTTGCTTTACTTAAATGCGAACAATCAATATTATTTTTAATTTTAAATTTAGTTAAAGAAGATCAATTTTTATTTGCAGCTAAAATTAAATAAACTTTAATTTATTAAATTTTTTGTCAACGTTTTTAACCGCTCCGGTCATCATCAAGACATTGCTGTCCACAAAGTTTTGAACTTAATTACTATTAAAAATAATCTATTCTCAAACGCCTCCCAATCGATCACAAACCCAAGGGTCGAAAATACATTTTTTTCTCTTGCCCCGGGGCAATCACAATGAGGCCTCGTCGAAAGATAATTATTAATTCAATTTAAATTAGGGAACGAAGAAAAAGATTTTTATTTTACCTTCTTTCTTCGTTCCCTAATTTAAATTAAAAATAATGTTAATATACACAATAAAGGTTCATTCATTGACAAAAATTGAATAAATTGAATAAAAAGCCGCTCATCTGGGGATAAAATAGAAAATAGAGGAACAGCACTTTTAGACCTTCCTGTCTTATTATATTACCAGCTTATATAATAGAATATTAAATAGGGAATTATAATTAAAATATAGTAGAAAGTGGTTAAAGCTTTTGTGGACGAAAATTTTATTAAAAGGTTTTGTTAAATGATAACCTCCTCCTTTTTTTTGAAGTCGGTTAAATAATATATATATATATCATATAGATATATGACTAAAAATAAAAACGTAAGATTGTTTTATAGAGAGAAACAAAGAGGCTCTGCTTGATGCAAATAAACATACACACATATATACCGGGTGAGTTTTTTTTATCTTGAGACAGTCTTATAATTCAAAAAACAGTGGACTATATGGAAAAAAGTTTCAAATAAAAGTTTGTTTATATCGAGGGGGAAACTAAACTACGATATTGTTTGTGGGCGTAGAACAAGCTTTCAAGGGTATTTCAATGTTATGTTCTGTTTTTTAAATGAAACCCTATATTTTTCTATACATTAACTTAATCTACAAAAAAACTGAACAACTTTCATTAAGAACTATTTTTTTATAGGACATCAAATAAACAAAATACATGAATCAATTAGATCTCAAAAAAATTATTAATAATTATTTTTAACAATTATTTAACTTAATTATCAAATAATAAAATAATTTAATAATAATTAATAATTTAATAATTTTTCGACACTGTTCTGTGACATTCTAGAGTGTATCGCAAGTCTTCTGGATGAATTCCAGTTCCAATTTCCTTATTTTGGCCTGTTCCAATTTCTTCGTAGCCTTTACATTTCCTGTTTGTTTTTTGTTTTTTTATACAGATTTTACAACACAATAAAATGAAGCTTGTGAGGGTGTATTACTATCAGGAAAACGACTCGGCATTCATTTCAATGGCAGCCCCATAACACTTCTTCCACATTCACCGCATAAATTAAGACCATTTTAATTCTGTCTTCAACAAAAAAATGCTCCATTTTTATTATAGTAATACAATATAACTATCTACTGGATTGACACGAGAAATAAACTTTTTTAAACTCAAGAATTTTAAGTAGTTCTATTAAGTAGAAAATAATCTCTTAAATCTGAGTATAATGAAGTTTTAAGATCATTATAAACATTTATTTTCATTGTTGTTACTTTTCGATTTAATGATTATTTATTTAATAATTAATTATTTAATCATTATTTTTTGATAATTAAGTTAAATACTTAATTGTTAAAAATAATTATTAAATTTTTTTTGAGATCTAATGGATTCAGATATTTTGTTTATTTGATGTCGTATAAAAAAATAGTTCTTATGAAAGTTGTTCAGTTTTTTTTTTTTTTTTTTTTTTTTTTTGTAGATTAAGTAGACGTATAGATAAATATAGTGTTCTATTTAAAAAACAGAACTTGATATTGAAATACCCTTGAAAGCTTGTTCTACGTCGATAAACAATAGCGTAGATTAGTTTCCCCCTCGATATAAATAAACTTTTATTTAAAACTTTTTTCTATATAATACACTGTTTTTGAGTTATGAGACTGTCTCAAGATAAAAATTTCACCCGGTATAATATATGTATTTATTTATTTATTTGTTAGGACTATAATATATTCGAAAATTTGACCTTCATCATCAGAAATGAGGACTCCGTATCTTATATCTTCGAAAATACTTAATAGGTCATTTTCCTTTTGGAAGAATTACATTTTCATAGAAATATGTAGCAGAATTATTTTAGTGACAAATTTGAAGTTCAATATAGGTATATTGTAATCAAAATATAGCTAAATATAAGTTTATAAATAAATTAAAAATGTATAATTCCAGCAGAAGACACACTTTTTAAGTGTCTCCTTCAAATATAAGTTTGTTATTTCTTTTCAGGGGGGGGGGGGGGGGGGGATAAATTATATTTTGTAGAAGGGAAGAAAATTGGTTGTTCCGCCACTGCATATACATATGTATGTGTGTATAAAAATAATTTTTAAGAAAAAAATAAAAACCGACTTCAAAAAATTAAATGCAACAAATAAAATACACTAAAAGGTATAAAATAATTATTATCTTATTTAGTTACAACTAAACGGCAAAATATTAACATGAAATTACTTTTTGTAGTCGGTGCCAAACAAACTATACCTATAAGCGAGCGTATCCGCCAAACTTACTAAGTAAGGTCCGTCGAGTGCGATTCATAAAAGGTATATGTATGGCACCGACTTAAAAAGTAATTTCATGTTAATATTTCGTCGTTTAGTTGTAACTAAATAAGATAATAATTATTTTATACCTTTTTAGTGTATTTTATTTGTTGCATTTAATTTTTTGAAGTCGGTTTTTATTTTTTCCTAAAGTTATTTTTATTTTTCTCTTTTTAGTGATGTTATTAATAGTGATCATATCATCAGAACTTGACCAAAATAATATGACACCATCCCTAAGACACTCCCTTTCGGATAAAAAAAGAACCATCGAAATCGGTTCATAAACAAAGAGGTTAGGTCTAAACAAACCTAATAAAAAAGGTCTAATACATATGAAAAAAAAAACGAAAAAAAATGGGACCAATCGGAAGCTAGACTGGACCCAATGCAAAAAAAAATTCAAAAATCGGTTGACAATTGGCGGAGATATGAGGTAACATAGGCACAAAAAAAAAAAAAAAAAAAAAAAATCAGTCCAGAAGAACTGAAGCAGTACTCACAGCAGTGTGCTGCAGCTTTTTTTCAGTGTAAATGAAACTAGCACAGAATACAGTGTTACCCGCAGTCAAATACACACATTTGTACAAAGAACTCAGTATAAATACCCTTATGCACGTCTTTGAAAGACTCACGCACATGCACGTACTGAAGACTCTGCAGCACTGCATGGCTACATTTGCACGTGTCCCTCACTTGGCGTTCATTCATCTGTATTATTTGGTATAGAGATTGTCTGTATTAATTGTGTATGGTTACTTTGATTAACACAATGTGTAGTCTCTATAAATATTATTTTATATCCCTTTAAAAATGGTTGAATTACGCATTAGGAAGATGCATCTTCACGTACGGATGATCGAAACGGCTTTGATGTTATAAAAAAAATCAAAAGATAGTGAAAAGAAAGTACAGTAGAACCATTAATATGGTTACTGGCAGGTGTAGTGACGTGGCTCCAAAAGCAGTGCAATCGTGCAGCGAATAATATCAACGAATCAATGGTGCAGATGATTAAATGTATCTAAATTCAAAACCATCAACCAGAACGTGAAGTGTAGACAATATTTTAGAACGTTTACAACTAAAAGGTATAACAGAAGAATTATTATCTGGCTATTTCGTTTCACGAAAGACTTGGGGCTAGCTACGATCATTGCAAAATTAATTGCACATCGAAGAAACCACGCCACTATCGTGACTTTTCATTAAAGCCGGCATGCACTTAAATTGTTCAGACTATGCTGCTATAAGCGATGACAAGTTGGGAGAACCGCACAAAAAGTTTCGTTGCTATGCTGATGCCGTCGAAAGACGCGTATTCACGATATAATGGGGGATATGTTTGGCAACATGACTTCGAAAAGTAATTGTGGCTGTTAAATATTTCGCTCGTATCGGCTGACAACTGATATTAAGAATGGCTTGCAACTGTAGCTGTTATACCTTCGTTGATGGGGATTTTATTAAAAGAACATTTAACATTTTGTGGAGTTTGAGCAATTTAGTGAAGAAGTTTTTAAAAGGAACACACGATGACTTTTTCAAATACACCAATATTCAATGAACCAACACAAATTTCTATTTGCAGATGGCGCTACTGACTGCATTGATGTCGAAAAGTTTACTCTTTCTTCAAACAAAAAAATCGACGATTACACTTTACACGCTGCCGCATCAAACGATGATGGTCAAAAGTACCGGAGAGAACACTTAACACGATGAATGAATGCATTAAAATCGTTAACACTAATTAAATCTAAGAGCTTTTGGTCCAGAGAATATGAAATACTACTAACATGAAATGGGATCCGTTCTATGAATCTTATTCTTTGCCTAATTCGTTATTCAGCTTCTCCAAACAAAAGTTTGGCTAGATGTTTGAGCTTCGTCATGGTGCGGCGAGTTTTCTCGAAACTAAATATGCCCGAACTTCTCTTACCGATGATGATTACTGATAATGGCTTTTGCCATACATGACTGGTAAATACCGAGCATTTGAATGAACTTAATAAAATGCAAGGTCGAAAGCGGGCTCTTCAGCGAGCTCGACAAATTACAGGGGTTGAAACTTTCGAACTTTGGCAGAAGAGTTGAGGATATTTGAAATGTTCAAGGACAAACACTGCTGACTAAATTAAAACAACATTAATTGTGGTCTGGCCCGAGACATTTTAAACATCGCTGGGAAAAATTTCATAAAATATTTTATTCCATTAATACGGAACAATACGATTGGATTCCAAATCTATTTTGCAACAATTATCAAATTCTGAAGAACTGCCACTGCGAATTCGAGGAGATTGCAATTTAAGCAATGACAAGACATTATTAAAACTTCACTTCTCAAGAAAGTTCAGTAAGATGTTCACAGTTTATCAAAAGAATATCCTCATTTCAAACAAGCAATCTTCACACTACTTCATTTTTCGACGACTTTTCTATATTTATGAGCAAAGTTTTTCAACTCTTTTATTAATTAAATGATATAAACGTTCCTTCTTAAGATCTTGATCAAGAACTTCAGGTTTACTTTTCAATATGAACTTGAATATAAAACTTTAATATTCATTGAAACAAACTGGGTTCACATTAAATTAGCTAATTTGTAAAATATTGTAACGTTATATTATATTATAATATTATATTTTTCAAATAGAAAAGCCAAATTATTTTTAAAATTTGTATATTAATTAAATACTTTCTATTCTTGTGTATATATTTTTAGCTTTTAAAGATTATTACACTTAGGTTATAGGAAGAAATTATGATTGTCGTAGGTGAAAGAGGCTGCGGAGCACCTGGAATAGAAATTTCTCTTTTTAAATCGGATTTAAAGACCCAAAGAAACTATTTAATACAAATGAATGAACTCGGATCCTCAAGTTTTCACCAAGCAATCCAGAAAGCAAAATATGACTAGAAACTTCTGTGTATATCATAGCACTTATCTACTATAAAATAGCCATTGCTCCGGCCTTTTTATTACTTACATTGTTTAATAATATAATAAAATAGGAAATTAGAATTAGACCATTGAAGAAACATTTCCACTGATGGAGTATTTTAAGGGGTTGGCTACTTTTCGGTAATCAGTCACGTCGGACACGAAACAACTTCCGTCTTAATGGCTGTGTTTTAAAATGTAAATTGATAGCATTTATTTCTCCTTTTTTCCATCCCTTAAGTAAATTACTAGGTTTGCCCACTGTTATATACTTTAATTGCTAGGCAACACAAATAGCTAGCTATCCATCAGTTGGTTTTAGAGTCAATTTAAAAGGAGAATTTATTTATCAAAGATAAGTTTTAAATTAGTTGATTGTATGTCAGAACGCTCAAACCCAAAGGCTTTTAGAAAAATCCAGTGAAGTGAGGGTTCCGTGCCTCATATATAAGACCTGGCGGACCGAGCGTTGCCCCATAAAGCGAAATCAATGAGGTTGTCCCCTGCTTGATAAAAATAAACATATACATATAAAATATAAATATCTATATGTTGCAGTAAAAACCTGTTTTTAGTAAGAACGGGTTCTTACTAGTTAAAACGCGTTTCACTGAATACATTTGTGGCAACTAGAGTTTACTGATATTGATTGAGTTTGGTTCAAAGGTCTAAAAATCTTAATTTTTGACCTTCCCTCGGGTGTTTATTTTCAAAATTTTTTAAAAAGTAAAGCTGTAGAGGACTGTAATTTTTGACATTTTCTTTTAAAAATTTTTGAAAATGAACACCCAAAAATGAGGTGGAAGGTCAAAAATTAAGATTCTAGAACTTTGAACCAAATTCAACCAACATCAGTAAATTCTAGTTGCCACAAAGGTATTCAGTGAAACGAGTTTTATCGGTAACTAGTAAGAATCCGTTCTTACTAAAAAACGGGTTTTTACTGTTACATATAAATTTTGCTTTACTTAAATGCGAACTATCAATATTATTTTTAATTTTAAATTTAGTTAAAGAAGATCAATTTTTATTTGCAGCTAAAATTAAATAAACTTTGATTCATTAAATTTTTTGTCTAACGTTTTTAACCGCTCTAGTCATCATCAAGACATTGCTGTCCACAAAGTTTTGAACTTATAAAATAATCTATTCTCAAACGCCTCCCAATCGATCACAAACCCAAGGGTCGAAAATAATTTTTTCTCTTGCTCTGGGGGCAATCACAATGAGGCCTCGTCGAAAGATAATTATTAATTAATTTAAATTAGGGAACGAAGAAGAAGATTTTTATTTTACCTTCTTTCTTCGTTCCCTAATTTAAATTAAAAATAATGTTAATATACACAAGGTTCATTCATTGACACTTTTAAGTCCTGAAGAAGGAAGGACGATTCTCCGAATCGTTGGGTTTTTTAATCGGATGAAAATGACGTTCTAATAAATTATTTTATTCAAAATTTGTGGTTTTCATTATCCTTTGGCTGCCTTTGCATCAATTCAATATTTAATTCTACCACTCCATCTTCAATAGAAAATATCTTTAATTATTATTATTTTTATTTTAAAATCACGGGAAGTGGACAAAAAATTAAACAACAGAGTTAGTTATTCAATTTACCAGACGTTTCGTCACTTTATTGAGACTTCATCAGTGGCTGAAAATAGTGAACAAAAGAGATAAAAATTTATTTTTCTTACATAGTTAATTATATCACAAATTCTTTGAAAAAATAGGTTGTTATTATTTATTTATTTTACCTCATTCAATATAACTCTTTGTCAAAAATCTCTCAACTATAAGACAGCCAGCAACGAACATTTTCCATTAAAACACAATTAAAACATTAAAAAAAACAATATTAGATTGTCTTGTCTTAACATAAAATTTTTTGTCCACTTCCCTGCGATTTTAAAATATTTAATAAAATATGGACGCGAATGATGAAATATTATTATTTTTTTTATTAAACCAATTATCTAATAAATTAACCGTGTTCCCAGCAACATATAACCTTCAATCTTTCAAGACACGCATCCACGAACACCTTCAATTCAGACCCAATCCCTAAACTCTTCTTATTTCCAAGATACAAGGGTCCACCGCGGACTTCAGAAATTGAACCTTTTCGGTGCAACTTCTTCTTGTATCAGTATCTTCTTCTTCTTCTTTCGGATGGGCCTACTGAGGACCACGTTTGTTCAACTGTTGGGATTTTATTTTAGCCCAGTATGTACGCATCACTTCCCGGTGCCTTTCTTTTCTTTGTTCAGACCAAGAGGTGCCTTTTTTAAGCGGTTTCTCCTGAAAACTCTTGACTTTTTTGAGAGTAAGTCTTATTGTTTGTCTGTCTTGTAAGTCAATTAGTCCCAGCTCTTTGATGTCCTTCTCAGTTTCTGTTAGCCAAGTAGTACGGACTTTCTTGTTCCGCCAGAAGTGAACAAGCGGTTGGTCAGTCTGTTTGGGGGCAATCTTGTTACATGACCATAAAAGGATACCTTCTTTTTCCTTGCACAGTCAGATAGTTTTTCTATTTCTTCGTAGAGCTCCGAGCTGTGTCGTCTCCGACACAACTCGGACTCCAACTTGTATCAGTATCATTATAAAAAAAAATGGAATTGTTGTGACACCAATAGAACCCTGTATTGCTTGTTTTTGTAGGGAACCTTAAAAAGGACAATAATCTAACCAATGTTTTGTTTGTGTGTTGTGTGTTGTTTAGCGATGCCTAGGAGAGTGCGGGTGTCTGCGGAGGACGAAGGGGCCATCAGGAGCAGCAGCCTCCAGGACCCCGTCGTCGAGACGGTCGTGGACGGCGGGGGTGGTTCTCAACGACAACGACTGGTGTCTCTTCCAAATTGCCACTCCGCTACGTGATGGCTTGGTCGGCCACCCGAAGGCGTCGTTGGCGCAAATGCCTCGCGGTGGTGTTCACGTTGACCGCAATACCCATGATGATCGCCTTGCTTGCCTCCAAGCAATTCGTCGTCAAACGATACCAGGTGGTGACGAACCCGGGGGTACTTGCACCACCGGCCGGGTATCCACTCGCCGGAGCAGAAATAGCACCGGCTCAGCCGGCTGCCTTAGGGCCGCACCCACTTACACTCAATCGCTTTCAACGAAAAGAGGTACGTCTCTACTCATCCCTACATCTAGGACCATATTTCAACAACCACAAAAAAAAAAAAAATACTTTTAATTCAAAATTGGAAGAAAAAGTGAAAACTTTCAAGAATTGGTAGGCTGTTTGCGGTTTCGATGAATTAATAATTTCAAATGATAAATATAATATCTAAATCTTATATTCATAAATAAATATAAATAAAATTGCATAATATCATTAAAATTTGTCAAATTACTAAGCCATATATTAAATCTCAATTAAAATAGGTAAAAATGAATCATTAACAACTCAAGCAATCAAAATTAATTAATTTTTTTATACCTCATTGAGAAAGCGGAGGCTTTTTTCAGCTTCTATTTTAAGATGTAGGTAGGTATGTATCTTTAAGTTGTTAAGAAATCTGCCGAAATCGAGTGTTTTCCACAATGTTTTCTTTCACTTATAGTATAAAATTATATTAAATGATATCGATTTAATATTTTTTTACACTAGAGTGAGGTGGAGTAGGGTGGGGTACAGGGGGTGGTGCGAGGTGGAGTCCAGGGGGCATAGCGGGGGTGTGGTGCGCAGGGTTGGAAGGCACGGGGAGGGGTCCGGGGTGGATGGAGTGCGGGCGGGGATTGGGAACGGGTGCATGGTGCGGGGCTGCTGGAGGGGTTTTGGGGGTGGGGGTGAGGGGGGTTAGTGGGTTAGGGTGCGGAATGGAGTGTTGGGATGGTGGGTGAGGGCGGGGGTGGGAGTTAGGGGGGTTAGTGGGTTAGGGTGCGGAATGGAGTGTTGGGATGGTGGTGTGAGGGCGGGGGGTGGGAGTTAGGGGGGTTAGTGGGTTAGGGTGCGGAATGGAGTGTTGGGATGGTGGTGTGAGGGCGGGGGTTGGGAGTTAGGGGGTTAGTGGGTTAGGGTGCGGAATGGAGTGTTGGAGGATGGTGCCGGTGTGAGGGCGGGGGTGGGGAGTTAGGGGGTTAGTGGGTTAGGGTGCGGAATGGAGTGTTGGGAGTGGTGGTGTGAGGGCGGGGGTTGGGGGCATGGTTCGGGAGGGTGGAGGGATGCTGGGTTGGGTTTCGGGGGGAGGGGGGGGGGAGGACTGGGGGTCCAGGGGGCATGCCTGGCTAGCGAGAGGGCCGCCGAAGGCGGAGCGCTTGCAGCTAGTATTATATATTATATTATTATCGCCTTAAAATATTAATAAAAAAGATTCAAAAAATGATGTTTTTAAAATTTTTTAACTAGATGTTCTAAAGTATCTCTAGAAAGCACAAAATCTAATCAGTTATCCGCATTGAAAATACAAATTTGTTAGCACAAGAACGAACTTTCTAGGAATTTTCGTTCTTAAGTTATCGTGAGTATCTGAATTCAGATACACAGACAAAAAAAAATCATGATTGAAAATTAGTTTTCTCCACGATCCAGACATTTTTCAACACAATTGAACATTTTGTAGTGATTTCAATACTAGAATTGCCCTGTAGGCAAGCGAGTTATGTACTAGAACGTATTTTCTTCAGTACTCCAAAAATGTTCTTACTCGCATGACTAAAAACTAAAATATAAATAGTATTGAATTCAATCAAAATTAGTTTTTTAATCTATATTGGTCCTTATTTTAACTAGGTCAAAATTTTTCCAATCTCACCTCAATCAAGATCCTAAAAAAATGAACTGGGCGAAAGACCAAGTTGGAATACTAACAACCACCTTAAAATAAACTATGTTCACACACGGGGATATAAAGATGTTAAGGTGGTTGTTTCGCGAGAATAGTAGCAAAAAATTAATGCTAGAGTATATAGAACAGAAAATAAGGATTCATAATTCATAAGCCCAAAACTTTTTGCTCTTTATGTACCACTACTAGCCAATCCCGTGCTCATTTGACAAATCTGGCAACACTACCCGAGCTTGTATATATTTTATCACAGAAATGTCAGATAAAATACATTATAAAGGAAGATTTATAAAACAAAAAGTTCTTAATAAACGATTGAAAGCTGTTGCGACAATGGCTGAAGCGAAAAAACGTCAAAAAAGTACAAAAGTTAACCCACTTTTTGGGTTAAATACATGTGTTGTTGCCAGCTTGTTTTTAGTATAAATTTTTCATTATTTATCTTATTATATTAAACGAGCAAAAATTGTATATAGATATATATATATCCGGCCGGGTTCTCGAAAACGGTTCTAACGATTTGGATGAAATTCACGGGTTAGGAGGGTTTTGTGTGGGGCATTCGATCTGTCACGGTCTCATCTTCGGCTAAGTTATTTTTGATGGGGTTTTTGTTAATTCAAATAATTATTCACAGGTGGTTGTCTCGATAAAAATGTTTATTTACATTTTTATTCAATTTCCTTTTAATAAATAATTGGTTTTTTAATTTTATATCCCACAATAAGATCATTATAATTATTATTATATATTAAAAGTTGGTGCAGGAGGTGGGGTGAAGTGGTGGGGGTCTGGGGGCGAGGGGGGTGGTTCGGGGATTAATATATAGCTCTTAACTGAAGCAAAAAGTTACCGAGCATCGCTCGGTGTCCAGGTACTTCATTATTATTTCAGAAACTGTGTTGTAACTATGAATTAAAATTTTCTTAAAAAATGTATTAGTTATTGTTTAATGTTGGTTTATTTTTTTATAAAAATTGTAAGAAGAGTTTCTTAATTATAATTAAATATGTATGTAAACTTTCTGATATCCCGTATAGTGGGTCTAAAAAACTCTATCTTTGGAATTTAATATATCCGGAACTGTATTTAAATAATAATCTAAAAAAACTCCTAAGAAAACCCATATGGTGAAACAACTACCTTAATAAAAAAATATAATTGTAACATACACAAAATCACCCGAGGGATGTTATATTTAACAAATCATATTAATAATATTTATAAAACATTTTCTATAATATTAACAGACAGGAAAGTAAAATTCGAAATGTAAAATAAAATAAATTTAATCGTTTACTTACAATTAAATATGTGCTTTGATACAATAACTTGCATTCCCTTTTTAATTCCCGAAGCAAATAATAAATAGGCTTTCGATCCATTATATTATTTGCTCAGTGTGGTGGTTAAGATCTAAAGATGATCCTTATTTGATGGATATTTAATAAACCCATTTGTAATTTTAAAAATAAAATTTATTTCAAAATAAGACCAATTGCCTGGTGAATATGTGTATTTATTTTAGAGATTAATGTTCTTTGTTAGCGGCTCTGTTAAGGAGGCGCCACCGGCGCTCTCAATTGTTAATCGATTTCAAATTCAAATTTGAATCTTGTTATCAAAGATATATAACATATCTATTATACCGTGTGCGCAGGGGCGTCCGCAGAAATTTTCCAAAGGGGGGGGGAGCAGTAAAATCTCAATATATAATTATATATATCGTAGGCTTAGAGTGTAAAGCTGCTAACTCACAAAAAGGAAATTTTACAGGAGAGACAAAAACTTCACAAAATTTAAAATTTTTGTTTAGGAATGAAACCCAAAATACAATTTGTTTATTTTGTATTATTTTATAGTTTAAATCATAAATAAACGAATAGAATGTATTAGCTACTGTTTTATAAGCGGTTTTGTGACTTAGCAGGTTTTTTTAGATGTATGGAATGTATTGCAATGGACTTAGCAGGTTTTTTGGAAAATGAAATATAAATTATAAAGTGCATTTAAGTTTATTTTAAGATCTCAAAGAATCACTTTATTATTTAAAATCTCCTATACATATGTGAAAATTGATGGGAACATGTATTTATTAAATCTAAGGTGAAATAAACTGACGTGTTCTGATGTGGCCATCCACTTGACTTTACCATACAACCTGGACTCTCACTTATATTTAATATTTAATAAAATTATTTATAATCATGTAGGGGGGTTAGTTTTTGCATTTTTAGATTACTGTGGGCCCACTGATTATGTATACAAAATTTGGTTGAGTTTGGTACAAGAGCCTAGATTTTTATTTTTTGACCATACACCCCCCCCCCTCCCATTAACGGTTAGTTTTTGCATTTTTAGACTTCTGGGGTCCCACTGATTATGTTTACAAAATTTGGTTGAGTTTGGTAAATGGTCAAGATTTTCATTTTTTGACCCCCCCCCCCAATTTTGGGAGGTTAATTTTTGCATTTTTAGACTTCTGGGAGTCCACTGATTATGTATACAAAATTTGGTTGAGTTTGCTCAAATGGCTTAGATTTTTCATTTTTAACCCTCCTCCACCCCCCTTAATTTTGGTTCGATATGCACCAAAATCTAATCAGCTCTTAATCTCAATGGATCAAAACTACGTGTGAAATTTGGTTTCGATATTCACACTAGTTTTTGAGCTAGCTCGTCCACAAAAAATTGGTAACGCACAGACTAACAGACATTTTGACAAAACAATTATTATTTCGAAAAATATAATTTTTTCGATGTTTACTTATTAAAGCTTTTTTGTAGAGCGAAATGTCATGGTTTCGCTCAATTTTTTTAATCAAAATAGTTTAAGCCGTTTTTTAGATATTTCGAAAAAAAGAAGGAAAAAAACCCACTTTTTTCATGCACGATTACAATACTTGACCATACCCTGTATGGTAAAGTAAAAATAAATCTATAATAGCTCCCTAAGAATTCTTATTTAATAATTAAAATAATATGAGAGAGAAGGTCATGGTAATATGTCTCTTGTCAGGAACAGGGGGCCATATCTTTATTCTCATTGGTTGTATAACTATAAATAGTATTGTGGTAAAAGTGCGTTGAATGAGTTGGTTAATTGCGTGAATCCACTTTTGTAGTATTACAAATTGAGCAATTAGGGAATAGAGAGGGAGCAAATGAGTAAGGGGACAGGCTCTCTTAAAAGCTCAGTGGGGTCTGCGTGGGGGTGGCCAGCCAGGCCAGCACAGTACAATGGGAAACGTTTAACACAAACACGATTCCAATGAGAAATATGAATTGGATGGCATTTGAAAATAGAAAAATTATCAATTATAACTTAATCTTATCTTAAATAAAATAAAAGAGTGAGGGAAAGCTCAGGCCTTTATTTATCTATGAAGGCCGTTTCCATTTCATTTAAAATATAAATACCATATAATAGCAATATAGATGTGCAATTTGCATAATACTGGAGGAGAAAAGTGACTATGCACTCTAGAGTAAGGTGACCAGATTTTAACATTGGTGGGACACTATTGACGGGGGTTCTTGTTTAAAAAAAAATTAGTCTAGAGAGCAACAAAAATTTATTATCATAGAACGGAAAAATTATATTGTAATTTATTTTTTTAAATTTCAACATATGTAAAATTTACAAATTTAATATATATAATTATAGTATTAAAAACTTTAAAAACCCTTTATTCTTACTCATAGTTCTCAGTGATTTTTACTTTATCCAATGCGAAGCATGGGAGAAAGTATTGTAATGGGTCTCGCGGCAAGCGCGACTTCAAAGGGTCCTCAGGTAAAGACTACGGAACCCATGGACTCAATTAAAGTCACAAATTGAAGTATTCAATGAGATTGAATTTTAGCACGTGACGGTTTTGCCAAAAATTACCTGGAATCTCGTCGAGAGGCCAAAAAGTGACATTCTTTTTGGAAGTGCGTGCGGATGGATGGATGGATGTATGTGTGTTATCGTTTTTTTCGGCCACGAATTTTTCCACACCGTTGCACCGATTGAATTGAAATTGAAAACCTACCAGTATTTTAACAAAATGAAGCGCTGATTAGTTTTTGGTACATATCGGTCCAGAAACATTAGTACTTTATTTCAGTACTTTTTTAGTTTTTTCTAAATATCTTGAAAATGACTTAACCAATTTTGATGAAATTTAATATCCTAATTAAGTACCTTGGGGACCACAAAAAAGGTTAAATAAAGTTTTTAGTAAAATTATATTTTAAAGTACTTTACTCTAGAACATATTAATATTTCAAATGAATTTGGATAAAGTTTAGCATCGATCCGTTGCAGTTTATTTTATACTAGATTGCTGTCGTTGTTTAAAACGTCTTGAAATTTATCGCAAGAACTTGTTCAATTATATTTTACACATAATATGGCTTTAAAAGTCTCAACACTTAATTGTGATTTATCAGAAGTCCACACTCCACACAAAAACGTGTTTTGTACCAGTATTAGTTCCTGGTAAAGACAGAGTGTATTCCACAATTTTTAATGCATTATTGTATGGAACATGTTTTATTTTCAAAATGATCAAATATTTCTAACCAATTGTTCTCTGTTGGGATTGCTGCTGATGCCCAAGATTTAACCTTTTCCTTATCAATTGATACTCTTTCCAAAAATCGGGACTTTCTTAAAACACCGCGGGTCGCGGGACGAATTGTTAAAAATCGGGACTGTCCCATCAAAAGCGGGACGTCTGGTCACCTTACTCTAGAGGGGTCTTTCACAGCTATTTAGAGTTAAGCCTAGTTTACACGAGCTTAGTACTAAACATTAGTACTAACCACTCGCATTAATTCTGTGTTATGTAAGCACACAGAAATTATTCCAAACCCAGGCAAAATCAAAATATTAACTTCAGGGTTTCCAAAAAACCAGAATAAATGTTGGTAAAGAATAGGACCCCCCCACCTGCAGGATCAAAAAAGACGTATTTAATTTTCGGACTGTTAAAAGTATGGTAATAGCACCCGTCAACACTAGTTTACAAGAGCTTAGTACTAAGCATTAGTACTAACCACTCGCACTAATTCTGTGTTGTGTAAACACACAATATAAGTGGTTAGTATTAGTAGAGTTGCCACTCAAATGCGAGTGAATAGAAATAGTTTCTATTTACTAATGGCTGGCAAGTAGCTTTCCCTACCTATATATTTTTCACTATTTTTCAATTTTAATAATATACAATTTAGGAATTCAAATATTGAATAAATTTGATAATTATGTAATATGATTATTATTAGTTAGATTTTCTTTTTATTATTTGTAAAGGGAATCAAATTTAATCAAACATTCAATAATAATTTAAAATTCATTATTCACTTGAACTTCGCACAGGCAACTCAAATTGACGATACTCGGCGAGTTTCCGTTGCAACTCCAGGGAATTGCCTAGTGAAGAAGGCCTTATAGATTTGGGAAATAAATTTTTTTAAATTAATTCTAAATTAATTGTAAATTTGTGACAAGTGAGTAATAAATTCATTCAAAAAAATTGTTTGTAGATTTATTGAAATGGCCGAAAAGTGGAAAGCAGAAAAAACAATAAAAATTCCTTATTCACACGTGTTTTTCATTTATCAATTCCTGTTCAAGGTCTTCTATTAACGATGTTAAAATAAAGTTCAAATAATTATTAAAAATGCGGTGTTTGACAACTCCAATTGCTATCTTACAACTTTCACTATACACTAATTAAATAAAGTAAAGAAAATTTTCCCAAATTTTTATTAAATTAATCAAATTCTGTTTTATTTTTAACCGACTTCAAAAAAGGAGAAGGTTCTCTATTCGACTGAATTTGTTTTTTTTGTCTATGTTACCTCATATCTCCGCCAATTGTGAACCGATTTTGAATTTTTTTTTGCATTGGGTTCAGTCTAGCTTCCGATTGGTCCCGTTTTTTTCATTGGTATTAGACCTTTTTTGTTAGGTTTGTTCAGGCCTAACTTCTTTGTTTATGAACCGATTTCGATGATTCTTTTTTTATTGGAAAGGGGGTATCTTAGGGATGGTGCCATATTAATTTGGTCAAGTTCTGATAATATGATCAACGACGAAATAACGTAAATCTCCAATTCTTATGAGCAAATAATCGAAATTATGATAAATAAAATCTTTTATAAAAATTTTTTATAACATTCATTTAAAACCCGCAAACGTTTCGAGATAATTTCTATATTTATGAATTGAATTTTATTATCATTTTCTGATTCATTCGCCTGACGCTTTCTCTTACGAGATGCATGCAAGGTATTATATTAAGTCACTATTAATAACATCACTAAAAAGAGAAAAATAAAAATAATTTTTATAAAAAAATAAAACCGACTTCAAAAAACTTAAATGCAACAAATAAAATAATAATAACTCAAAAATAAAATAAAATCCACTAAAAGGTATAAAATAATTATCTTATTTAGTTACAACTAAACGATGAAATATTAACATGAAATTACTTTTTGAAGTCGGTGCCAAACATATACATTTTATGAATCGCACTTGACGGATCTTACTTAGTACGTTTGGCGGGTACGCTCGCTTATAGGTATAGTTTGTTTGGCACCGACTTCAAAAAGTAATTTCATGTTAATATTTCGTCGCTTAGTTGTAACTAAATAAGATAATTATTTTATACCTTTAGTGGATTTTATTTTATTTTTAAGTTATTATTATTTTATTTGTTGCATTAGGTTTTTTGAAGTCGGTTTTATTTTTTTATAAAAATTATTTTTTTTAAATTTAAAACCCATTAAGTAATAGTTAATTACAAAACATTTTTATATATTAAAATTAAGAAATCGAAATTATGATAAAATAATTAATTAAATAAAAATTAAATTAATTAATAGGAGAGCTCTAAAATCTTAGCTAATTGTGAAAGTCAGAACATCTGTAAAATTTAAAGAGAGCGTGCCAAGTCTTAAAAAAAATTTTCCATCAGTTTATTCATTGCATTAGCAAAGTTCAAAAGTAATGGATCAAGATATTGAAGGTTTCGTTGTTTGTTTGTTTTTTTTTACTTTTTTCTTATTATGTTTCCAAATTACTATTGATTTAACAAAAGAAAGAAAGAGAGACGCTATCTACAGAATAATTGATGCAACTTTTCTTTTTCTTTCATTGAAATGTAAATATTTACTTATTCAGTTTGAAAAATCATATATAAGAAGTAGTAGAAGAAAATATTTTCAACTACATTTAATACATTTCTAAAAACAATAGCCAAAAAAATAAGACAACATAGATAGTGGTGTAATAAATTTAAAATAATAATAAATAAGCTGACGTGTTCTGATGTGGCCATCCACTTGACTTTACCATACAACCTGGCCCCCCTCTCTTATATTTAATAAAATTATTTATAATCATGTAGGGGTTGGAGGGTTAGGCTTTTTCCATTTTTAGACTTGGGTCCCACTGATTATGTATACAAAATTTGGTTGAGTTTGCTCAAATAAATTTAATTTTTAACCCCCCTCCACCCCCCTTAATTTTGGGTCGATGTGCACCAAAATCTAATCAGCTCTTAATCGTTATGGACCAAAACTAGGTGTGATATTTGGTTTCGATATTCATACTAGTTTTTGAGCTAGCTCTTCCACAAATTTTGGTAACGCACAGACTAACTAACAGACATACAACCAGACAAACAGACATTTTGACAAAACAATTATTATCTCGAAAAATATAATTTTTTAGATGTTCACTTATTAGGGCTTTTTTGTAGAGCGAAATGCCATGGTTTAGCTCAATTTTTTTAATCAAAATAGTTTCAGCCGTTTTTGAGATATTTCGAAAAAAAGAAGGGAAAAAACACTTTTTTCGTGCACGATTACAATACTTGACCATACCCTGTATGGTAAAGTAAAAATAATTCAAAATTAATTTTTGAATTATTTTTCGAAGTTCTTAACATAGCGAAGTTCTATGAAATAAAATAAGTGTTTAATGAAAGATTGATTTAGATTGAGAAATTTCATAGAAAATAAAATTATATAATCTGAACAAATTCATATTGAATTTGGCATAATGATATTAACGATTTTAATTGAAAAAGTGACATAATAGTTCGACTCTAAACGTTAAAAATGACAAATTGTAAAATTTCAATAAATTCTGATCAAGTTTGACGAAAATTATTTTTAATGTTATAATTCAAGACTTAATTTAATTCAGAAATGGTAAAAAAAAAATCGAATACTAATATAATTTGAAATAATTTAGGTAGCCAATGTTTTCCAGGAGGAGATTATCAAATTATATAGAAAAAATAATTTTGCTGAAATGTAAGAATTATTAATTAAAAAAGAATTTAATTTGATTCAAAAGATATTGTAACTTACAAAGAATTTGGGGACATTTGGATTAGAATGCTAAAAAGACAGTAAAGATAATTAGTTAATGAATAAGTGATTAAATTTGATTCAAAACGATGTAAAAATAGCATTATTCTAGAATTTGGAGAAATTTTTGTGATGTTTGCCAAAACAAAGAACGATTTTTAATGGAAAAGGTTGTTTTAATTTAACTTGTAAAAAAGTGGATTCTAAAATTTAAAGAAGTTCTGATGAAGTTTGCCAAAAGGGCCGTAACAAGACAACAAGGGTTACATTCTAACCGGAAGCAAGGGGTTGATTTCTATCTAAAATAGCGTGTAATTTGCCAAAAAGTTATATACTAGGTATACCGGTATGAAGTGAGCGTTTTTTTTTTGTGAAAATGAAACACTAATTTTTAATGGGAAAGTAAAAAATTTTTATTCAAAGTATTGACCATTGCTTTCTACACATTTTGACCACCTTTCTGGCAATTTGTGGATACAAGGCCAATAGAAATGTTCGTCTTTTGAATCAAACCAATCAAACCAATTTTCGACTTCTTCGTAGGAATCGAAGTGGTGCTCAGCCAATGCGTGTCCCATCAATGAAAACAAATGGTAGTCGGAAGGGGCCAAGTCTGGTGAATACGGCGGGTGGGGTAGCAGCTCCCAGCCAAGTGCTTTGATTGTATCCTGAACCAGTTTTGCTCTGTGTGCAGGCGCATTGTCGTGTAACAAAATTACTTTGCCGTGTCTTCTGGCCCATTTTTCGATCAATGCCTGGTCCAATTGATCATTTGTTGTCTGTAGCGATTAGTATTAACAGTTTAACCAGGTTTTAGAAGCTCATGATACACAGCACCTTTCTGATCCCACCAAACACAGAGCATTGCCTTCTTGCCGAATCGATCTGGTTTTGCAGTCGATGTTGATGGTTGTCCCGGATTACCAATGATTTTTTCCATTTAGAATTCTTAAAATAAATCCATTTTTCATCGCCAGTAACAATTCGATGCAAAACTGATTTTCTTTCGTGTCTTTGGAGCAAAATTTCTCAAGTGTTTTTTAGGTTTTCCATTTGTCTTTTGTGGCACCCATTTTCCACACTTTTGGATCTTTCCCATAGCCTTTAAATGGTCAGAAATTGTTTGCTGTGCAATATTTAACATTGCTACCATTTCCTTTTGAACCAAAGTATCATATTCATCCAATATTGCTTGCAATTCGGCGTCTTCAAATTTTTTTGGTGGTCTTCCAAGTTCTTCATTTCTCACGTCAAAATCATTATCTCTGTACCGTTGAAACCATCTTTTGCATGTTGCTTCTGATAGAGCATGATCACCATATGCCTCAACAAGCATTCGATGCCACTCTGCAGCACTTTTCTTCAAATGAAAAAAAAAATTAATGCTTTCCGCAAATCATCACTTTGTGGTACAAAATTCGACATTTTTAACACGATGAAAAAATATGATGTTGTTTGTTCAATGACTTGATGTATATTAAATATGTTTAACAGATGTCATACCAACCAAACAAAAAAAAATTAAGTCTAGTTCACATTAAATGTTCCCTATCGACACATTTGTATCTTAACGCTCACTTCATACCGGTATAGGTGGTATATATATTGCGAATATATACATTTTTTAAATATTTCTATGAAGGATATTTTCACTGATCCAATAGGGCAGGACTCTTTCATTATATGAAACCAGCGGAATCACACAGATTTTAAAAATTTCTCAAAATTCAAATTCGATTTTTTTTATCTATGTGGGAAGGGTCAAACTTTTTGCGCGGTCAAAAATATTTTTTTTTATGGATGTAAAGATCTCATTAAGTAGAATTAGACTTATTTATTTTATTTTTTTTAATTCACTTCATTTTAAAATGACTGTGTGAGAGAATTCCAAAGTGCCAATTTTTAGTTGACTTTTGTACCTGTAGGTACTGGCGTTCAAAAGAGGCATAGACTAAAATTATAAAATTCACAAATTTAGTCAATCAACGAGAAATAAGAACCAAGATATTTCAAGTAATATTTTGGAAGATGTGAGTTACGGAACCCTCGAAACATAAGTCCGACTAACATATATGGACGGCTTATTTTTAATATTAAGCTGTAAGAACTCAGATTCATGCTGATTTGGACTCAAATACTCTAAGTTACTGTGAGGTATATTTAATTAAATATTTCATCTGAGATTTTTTTATAGCTTCGCTCGCTCTAAGAGTTTTTAATATAACATTTAAAATTATCAAATTTTTATTTCGTTATCTTTTCTTTTTCATTTTTTTCCAGAACAAAATGCATATTATTCCATCATGAATAATGAAATTTTTATAATTATTTAAAATATGAGCGAATTCAAAGAAAATATATTTTAATGAATATACGAAAAAGAACCCTATTAGGATTTGCAATTAGATTAAAAAAAAAGAGTGGGGGAATTTTCGCGAGTAAAAATTAACAAGTAAGAAAGAGAAAGAGGATATATTCTCTGTTTTAAAAAGAAAAATTAATTTAATGAGATTATATTGATTGCATAAAAAAAGAGAGTAGAAAAGCCAGTGGGAGGGTGAAAAAAATGAAAAAAACATTTCTATTAACATATAAAAACAAGGACAAGCGCGAGCCGGGCTCTCCTACCGAAGGTTACGTACCTACATAATAATTATATTATAATATAATTTTTTAATTAAAATTCTGGCTCATCCAAGAGTTGTCTTTTTGAAAAACATTCCATCTAATTTTCAAAAAATGACATATTCAAATTTTTTATATTTAAAATATACTAAAGGGTCCTTCACTGAAAACTTTTTTCTGTCAAAATAGAATTTTTCAAATTGATTCTTAAATGAATGAAGTAAAATTTCCTTACTTTTTAACCGACTTCAAAAAAGGAGGAGATTCTCAATTCGACTGAATTTTTTTTGTGTCTATGTTACCTGATTTCTTCTCCAAGTGTGAACCGATTTTGATGATTTTTTTTGCATTGGGTTCAGTATAGTTTCCGATTGGTAAAAATATAAAGTTAATTGGTATTGGACCTTTTTTGGTAGGTATGTTCACGCATAACTTCTTTGTTTATGAACCGATTTTATTGATTCTTTCTGCGTTTGGATCAATATAGCTCCAAGGTAGTCAAGATACCTAACTATTTATTTATTTATATGTATGTTCAGCGAGAACTTTTTCCCTCATAGACCGATTTCGATGATTCATTATTTATTGGAAAGTGGGTAACTTAGGGATGGTCCCATATTAATTTGGTTAAGTGATTATATGATCAATGACGAAATAACGTAAATCTCCAATTCTTATGAACAAATAATAGAAATTATAATAAATAAAATATTTTATAAAAAAAAAACAATCTTAAAACGTTCATTTAAAACCCTCAAATGTTTCGAGAGAAATTCTATATTTATGAATTGAATTTTATTATCATTTTCTGATCCATTCGCCCGACACTTTCTCTTACGAGATGCATGCAAGGTTTTATATTAAGTCACTATTAATAACATCACTAAAAAGAGAAAAATAAAAATAATTTTTATAAAAAATAAATAAAACCGACTTCAAAAAAATTAAATGCAACAAATAAAATAATAAGAACTCAAAAATAAAATAAAATGCACTAAAAGCTATAAAATAATTATCTAATTTATTACAACTAAACGACGAAATTGTTAGATGAAATCACTTTTTGAAGTCGGTGCTAAACAAGCTATAGCTTACCCGCCAAAAGTATTAAGTATAAAAGTATCCGTCGAGTTCGATTCGCCTCAAAATATTCTCTTGCTACCCTTGATGCAATTCAGAAACGACGATTCTACCCTCACCGACTCCCTCGACTCGCTGGCTCATCGAAGAAACGTCTCTGCCCTTTCCCTTTTCTATAGATACTATCACGGCAGGTGCTCTGATGAGATAAAATCAATAATTCCCCCCAAAGCATGCTTTGCACGTAGCACGCGTTTTGCCGACTTCAACACTCTTTCGCGGTCAAATTAGAAAAGTGCCGGACCACTTCATTCGCCAATTCATATATCCCCATGACTTCAAGGAACTGGAACTCTCTCCCAGCCTCCATCTTTCCCAGCACTTATAATCTTCAAACCTTCAAAACCGGAGTGCATAGACACCTACGTCTACACCCTCTCACTTAATCAACTTTCCCTTCTCTTCGGTAATGCAAGGGTCTTTCGAGATCCATAGGGGCTGCATCTTTACTGGTACACCTCTTCTTGCATTCGATTGCATTGAAAAAAAAATGTATATGTTTGGCACCGACTTCAAAAAGTGATTTCATGTTAATATTTCGTCGCTTAGTTGTAACTAAATTAGATAATTATTTTATACCTTTTAGTGGATTTTATTTTATTTTTGAGTTAATATTATTTTATTTGTTGCATTAAGTTTTTTGAAGTCGGTTTTATTTTTTTTTATAAAAATTATTTTTATTATAATTGTTGATTATTAGCAGAATCTTTGATAAAGCTAGTTTAAAAGTTTGAGTTGAGTTTTTTTTTAAGTGCTATTCTCTGTAAAATACCAAATGAATATTATAATTATTATTATTTAATATATAAGATTTATTTTCTTTTGAAGATTGACTGATGGTAAAATGTCAATTGATGGAAAGGCAGCCCAATAGCAATAAAAAACAGACGTTTAGTAGAATCTTCTCTTCAGGAAACGTCTGTTTTTATGATGAAAATAACGTTAAATTATTTTTATGGATTATGGAAAGACAGATTTGATTTTGACTTGATGACATTTCGATCTCCACTTTGGGGAATTCATGCGATGAAGTGAAAATGAATGAATCGGAATGCGGAATGCGTGGTTTAAGGGTTGAGATACGAGGGCTGGGAATGATAGGGGGTCAGCATCTGATCGATTAGCTTGAATGATTTCGGTTGCTTCATTTATTTTCTAAATAATAATTTAAAAAGGTATGTGATATGGACATCTGCAGATTTTGACCGTATGGTTTGAAAACTTGCGTTTGAATCAAGCTAGTGTGGGTTCAAACTCGCTGTAAATATTTATTAATATTAAATAATAATTTGATGCCTACACAAATTTACCCACACTTTCACACACACTCGAACACATTCATAAGACTAATGGCCAAAATTGGATTTAGTTCCCATAGTTCCCAAAGTGCAATTAAAAAAAAAAACAATAAACTAAATATAAAGTAAACCTTAGACCATGAAATATCTGCTACTCTCCACACAGAGTGAAGTGAGGCCAACATCGCCTACAGATGACGTCACGTTCTCGCATAAATATTTTGGTAATATTAATTTGCGATTATTGAAATCCAAAATAAATAATCTAAACTACGATAAATTTATCTCAATGTATAATAATTCCTATAATGGCCATGCTATTTCTGGGTGTTCCTACCTACAGATGACGTCACATTCTCTAGTTGATGTTGGCCTCACCAAATCGACACCCAGGGCGTGTCTATATATTTCATGGTCTAAGAAGTAAACAATCAAGAAATTTTCTAATAATTTTTGAAATAAGTAGAGGATGGTCCTTATTATTTATTTTGGGTATTTTTGAATTTTTACGCGGACAAGGGCTCATATGGTTCGAAATAAATAAAAAAATATTCCCCAAGTTTCAAGTCTCTATCTCAATTATGGCATGTGCTGCACAGCGATGTAAGTTTCTTATCTAAATAACATGGGGTTTTTGCCATTGAAAGATCAATTTTTTATTCCGGCCAAAGTAATGGTTCAAAAAATTTGAAATTCTGTAGACTTTATCCTTATAATAGTAGCTATCCCTCAGAATTTTTAGAGATTTTTAGCTATTATAATTTTGGTAAGTAACCCTAAGATATACCAGTATTTTATCTAGCTGTAACTCCAAAATTATAATAGCTAAAAATATGTAATAATTCTGAGGGATAGCTAATATTATAAGGATGAAGTCTACAGAGTTTCAAATTTTTTGAACCATTACTTTGGCCGGAATAAAAATAGATATTTTAATGCCAAAAACCCTATGTTATTTAGATGAGAAACTTATATCGCTGGGGGCACAGGTTATAATTGAGATAGAGACTTGAAACTTGGGGGATATTTTTTTTTAAATTTATTTCGAGCCATATGAGCCCTTGTCCGCGTAAAAATGTGAAAATACCCGAAATAAGGATCATCCTAATATATAGGTAGATGTTTTTTTCTAAGTAAATTCAAATTGGATAAAAGTCGAACAAGCGCTTTCGCCAACTCTTTTATCCCTATGACCTCCAGAGACTGGAACTCGCTCCCTGCCACCATCTTTCCCGCGACTTATAACCTTCAGCTATTTAAGACCCGCATCCACAGATACCTTCGACCTCCGCCCAACCCATAAAATTCTTTCTTCAACAGGCCAACCGAGGCCTTTAGGGGTTGCACCTCTTTGGTGTAACTCCTTCTCTCATCCTTATCATAAAAAAAAATGAAATTACTAAAAAGAATAAAATTGGTACACACACTGACGTCATAATATGATAGGTATCTAGAATATATAGGTATTCGATATATATGTAGTTTAAAAAACAAATTTTGATTGAATTCAATATTATATTTTAGGAATCACATAGAGGATGTCTATTAGATCCTACCGAGCGCCAATAATAGCAATCTTGTTCGATTCCCGAGAGGTAAAAATCAATCCTTCTGACATATAATTAAAAATAATCCATTCGATCTCAGATCTTGTGATTTTCTTTAGAAAATTTAAATCTATGTATTTCTATTGGTAACTTGAATTTTCATACTATAGTTTATCCCGAGGGGTGAACCGCGACCTAAAATCGTGAACACCTACTTCCACTTTCATTTCCAAGTATAAGACAATAGATGACAATAGATTATCTAATGAATTCCAAAATAATTCCAAAGACGGTGTACACCTAATTCCAATTGCGGTTCAGCCCTCGGTTTAGCCCGATATCAAATCATTTCTTCACTTTTATAGTCCAAACATTTTAGCACCAGTAGCAAATTCCTAGGACATTCCGTTCTCAAGTTATCCTGGTCTAATGTCATGACCTTTTATTTAGATGTTATTGTGATCTGCTGTGTTTATAGCTGAGTAGGAACTTGTATTGAATTTAATTAGCCGTTTGGTTAAATTTCAGTCGATAGCTTTAGATAAAACAAATAAAATGGTTGTCGGTCTCGGTTGAGAGATCTCCCCTTTTCTGTTCTGCTGTTTCGGTCCCCAAATGATCAATTGATAATGGCCCCTTCCCACTCCCCCTCGCTTTTTACTTCAAAATCCACCTCTTCTACACCCACCTTGTTATTTCTACAAACAAACAAACAAAAACAATATAAACATTCAAAATAATTCCACAATTTATTTATTCGAGTCCCTTCTTTGTTCTCCCATAATTGGTTAGTACCTGGAAGGGCTTAATGAAATTGAACACAAGAAGGATCCTTGCATTACCGAAGAGAAGAGGAAATTGATCAATCAAAAGGGTGGAGGCGTGGGTGTTTGTGCACCCGGATTTTGAAGGTTTGCAGGTTATAAGACGGGTTCCAGTTCCTTGAAATCATGCAGGCAAATGAAGTGGTCCAGCACCTTTCCAATTTAATCGCGAAAGAGTTTTGGGAATCAGCAAAACGCACTCTGTCAAATTCATCAATTAAGACCATCATAGTGTTATTTTATAGAATATAGAGTAATATCTATTATTCCCAAGGTGAAATTAGTCGGTCAGTAAGACTTACCAATCATGTAACCCAAATACCCAAAGCGCCTGCGGGATAGGCAATATCTGGCCAATCCTGTCCAATTAGCTGCGTTGTTTCAGGCGTTAATCACATTTTCTGACTCAAATTGATTTTTTTCGAACTTTCACATATATGTATTATATGAATATATCAATATTATATCATATTAGATACAGTACCTGAAGGACCAAGCTTCGAGCGGTAATTTGATTAATTGTTATTTAATCAACCACATGATTCAAATTTTATTCAACCACCTGTTAATAAATAGTTTCATTAAAAAAACCTTTCAAAATATTTTCCCCCCAAAATTGAGATCTGGTTATACATATATTATATGTTTTGAAATAAATTCTTGATTATTTTTTATTTTATTGTATGAATACAGGTCTTTATAAAAACAATCATAAAATTAATCATTCAAACGATTCGGGAAAAATAAATAAATTTGTAGTATTTATCGAAATGATAAATCGGTTAAAAATAACCCGGAGAACCACAATCCCCATTGCCTGTGTGCGAGTACGCGGAGACCCAGGATGGATGTCGCAAAGTAAATGGCTACTACAAGTGACGAAGGGTAGATGG
The DNA here is from genome assembly GCA_024734495.1 of Forficula auricularia. Classification (NCBI taxonomy): domain Eukaryota; kingdom Metazoa; phylum Arthropoda; class Insecta; order Dermaptera; family Forficulidae; genus Forficula; species Forficula auricularia. The sequence goes on along the minus strand of JALMQS010000187.1, from coordinate 11,837,082 downwards.
TAAATGGAGGGACCGGGATGGCCTGAAAGTGCCTGCATCTTGATTGGCCATCCCAGTCCATCCATTTATCATCTACCCTTTGCCACTGTAAAAGCATTACGTGCGACATACAATCGGCCCTAAGAAACAGAACTTAGCAACAGTTCGATGAAAAAAAAATAAATAAAAAACCTATTAAAATGATTTTTTACAAAGTTGAGTCCCGGTTAGATTGATTATTCGAAAATGGTTAATAAAGTTTGTTTAATAAAAATCCTTTGAGTCATTTTTGTGATAAATATATCAATTTTTATTGACACATCTGTGAATAATTACTTCATTTAAGAAAAAACCTGTCAAATTAAAGTTACCCAAAGTTGAGCCTCTTGACAGATCGATTTTTCGACCCCAAAGCGCCCTAGTTCGTGATTTTCACCGAAATTGTTAGAGCCGTTTTCAAGGAAAAATATATACCTATATATATATATGGTATATACAAGAATGGCTTATTTAATATTGGCTATTTTGGATCATTTTGGATGTTGTCTTGTCCGGTGTTAAAATTAAATAGTGTGTTCACCACACGACTTTCACAAATATTCAATCCTCCAGAAAATAAACATTCATTTAAAATCTTAATAGTATTTTTGATTAATAAATATATAAATAAATAAATAAACTTCGGGGTAAGTGGACCCAGGATCAACTGGGTTATGGGTTCTTTTCTTGCTACACCGCATTTGCATTTTATAGCTGGTAGCAATTTTAGTACTAATTTAATCGAGTACCAATACTACTCGTATCAAGTAGCAACCATATGCTTTTACCTGTCATACGAGGTGCATAAAAAAGTTTTTTTTTTTTTTTGCTTAGTATTTTCGAAATATTTCAAAGAGTGCTAAAACTATTTTGATAAAAAAAAAAAAATGAACGAATTCAATAGGTAGCGATTTATAATTTGAAAAACATTGATTTAATTTAGATTTTGAAAGTTGACAATAGGGGAGTCGGGTTGGCTCCGTTTCAGCATCGTTGATGACGATGTTCAAGCGGGAGGCCCGGGTTCGAGCCTGGCTAGCATATAAAATTTACACCGGCCGAAACTCGGCTCTCTCACTAACCCTACTAACACTTTACTGATGTGCTGTCTAAATGGGCTTTGTTCCCAGTGACAATAAATAAATAAAAAAAAAAATGACAATAAAATGCTGAGATTCATGGAAGTCTCTCAAACTAATATTTAATGAGATCGAAGACAATCATTTCAACGCTGAAGAATCAATCCATTGGGGTGGTTAGCCCACTTGTAATCAATCTAAAAGCAACACATTGATCGCGGGCGCTTCTTGACAATCACACTCTATTGATTTTATTATCAATTGATTACAGATTAAGGGTTAATCACCTGAAATATCCCCCCAAAAAATACCTATCATTAAATTTAATAGATTTTTTATTTCCATCTTACAGGGGGCTACTAAGAGAGTAAATTTGTACGATGAAATCATGAATAATGAATATCGAAAAAGCGATTCCTATTAGCCGCGAGCGATCTTGGAAGTCGGGAGAATTATTTCGCTTTATATTTATATTATTTTCTATTGATTGTTTATATTTTTATTCAATATTATCTATGAAATGTAGTTTTTCTTTAGATATTATGAAAAGACATTTTCAATTAGATATATTTATTCATGAGAAGCGATGTCTCAGCGAACCTATAAGAACATTATCTGGAGTAAGACAGGGCGATTCTTTAAGTCCTGCTCTCTTTAATCTAATCATGGATGAATTAATATCACACATTAAAGGAATGAAAGGATACAACCTAGGAGAAAAAGATATTAATATTGTTTGTTACGCTGATGACGCCGTTCTTATTATTGAATCTGAAGATGATCTACAGAGATTCCTCCAACAATTCGGCAAGCTCGCGGAGAAATTTAATATGCAAATTTCTGCCGAGAAAACAAAATCGCTTGTCGTCTCAAAAGAACCAATTGAATGCTATGTCACTAGCGATCGCAACCTGTATAATGAGGTGAAGGACTAAACAATTAGAGGTGCCAGGATATCAGGATGCCTTAAAGACATTGTCTGGAGAAACAAATTCATGAGCACGGGGGCAAAGGTGAAGATCTATCAAGCAGCTTTAAGACCTATCATCACTTTCGCTGTTGAGACCCGAGCCGACACAACAAGAACGGAGCAGCTCCTAAGATCAACGGAGATGAAGACGCTAAGGTCTATATGGGCCTAACACTATGGGACAAAATAAGGAGCAGGGATATCAAAGAAGAGTGTGAGATCCAAGATATCATCAAATGGACAAAAGATCGTCGTCGGTACTCAAACGAACATGTGGATAGACCCAAGGCGGAAGGACTAATAAAAATAGGCCAGCATCCAAGAGACCTAGGGGCAGACCACCGAATAGGTGGAAAGAAGGCTGGGCGTCCTCTTCCACTGAGACGTGAGGCGTGTGTAGAAGAACAGGCGATAGCCTATAATAAAGAAGAAGAAGAGAACCGATGTTCTCAGCATTGGCGATTATAAAATCAAAATACAGATCAAATTTGAAAAATGTTTAAGATGATGAACTCCTGTTTGACTCATTATTTAATAAGAAACGAGACCAGATCCATTTCATTAGATTTAATAATTGTATTTATGTAATTTTAATAAATGATAGTCAATTATTATAATAGGTATGTTAATAAAAATTTGCTTCACTATAAATGTATTTATGATTTGCTAGTAAAAATCATGGCTTATACCATTTACAGTAATATGGGGTTTCAGTCAAATGAAAAAAAGTTTAAAAAGCGCTGTCCAATATGATAATATTATTTAATAAAATAATAATGTGCTTTTAAAATGAGAAAAGAGAGGAGTTTTTTGGGGGGTGAGGGCAAGTGAGCAATTTGAATTTTGTCCCTTTTGTGATTTGACATTTAGCTAAAGTTATAAAATTAAATGTTGAAGAACATGAGAAATCCATTAGAGGTGGCTGAGGGTTTTTGTTTCTTGTTTGCCACTTGGAAATGAGATCAAGAACAAGAGAGGGTGGGATTCTTCCTCCCTTGCAGAATCCCACCCTCTGTCCTAATCTCACACACAGATAACAATCTAACAATAGATTAATCTCTAACCATTACTAAATGATATTGCGATAAACGATACTTTGAATCTACTTGATTCCTAGAGCCGGTACTTTCAGCTCTGATTAAAATATACAAACGGGCGGATTAACGAAATAATCATTTTCTGGTACAATATATAGCGACTAGCCCATTAGCCTGATAATAAGCAATTCCCAGTTTAAATTACCGGGATAATCTCTACTAGTTAAGGCAGAGATTCTCATCCTGTGGTACGTGAAATATCTAATGAGCAGTGCAAAAGTATTAAAGTAAAACAAATAAGCAAACAAACTATTTATTGATACGAATGAATAAATAAGTGCTACTCGGAGGCATAATGTAATAAGTATTTATCTAATACTACTAAAAAGGGCATTTGTGCCTGCCTCTGTAACCTACCTACCTACCTATGTCCGTTCCCTCGGGGATTGGGAGGTAGGATCCAGGGGCTACTAAAGGGCATTTGTCCCTGTGTCTGTACCTATATCATCACATACTACTAAAAGGCATTTGTCCCTGTCTCTGTATGTGCACTATGTTTCTATGTTTGTATGTCCGTCTCCCCAGGGGTGGGGGTTGGGGTCCAGGGGGTACGGGGTCTAAGGGTGGGGAGTCCAGGGGGTGTGCATTTTAATAAATTTAATATAACATATACAGAGTTCTCATACTTTTGAAACTTTGTAGGTACTAATTTATGTAGCAGTAAAAGTTTCTGTACAACTATGTGTATAATTTGGACTGTATGCTTATGTTTAGACGACTAACATTAAAATAAGTGAAGGGGGTCCAGGGGGAGAAGCCTTTGGCTAGCAAAAGGCTCACTGAAGGCGGGCCTTCGCAGCTGGTATTTAGATAAAAAAATATATTTTAAAGAATATTTAATAAGAGACTAGGGAGGGGGGGGGTGTATTACAGCCAAATCTACAGGGTGGCGCAAAGAAACGGGAAAATTTGAAATAATTAGAAAAAATGAAGGAAACTTACAAAACTTTATTTGATGCTGAAAATGTATTCTACAAGAGTGGAAATTTTATTACTAAGACATTACATTTTAAAAAAATTACGTCAGTGAGGTGCTCTCCATTTCGTCGAACACATTCAGTAAGTGGATTCTGACGATTTTGCACAGCACGGCGTAATCTGTTCTCCGGGCGATGTTTTCTTCAATCTGAGCCTTGAGCTGGGCAAAGTTTGTTGATCTAGTCTGATACACAACACTCTTCAGATATCTCCCATAAAAAGTATCCAATGACTGAGAGGTCTGGAGAACGGGGTTCTCTCTCATCTTCATCTTCAGAATTCGACGAAATGGACAGCACCCCAATCACGTAATTGTTTAAAAACGATGCCTATTAAAATTTCCACTCTTGTAGAATACATTTTCAACATCAAATAAAGTTTTGTAAGTTTACTTCATTTTTTCTAATTATTTCAAATTTTCCCGTTTCTCTGCGCCACCCTGTATTTGTTTGTTATGTGACCAGCTTACTATTTAAAGAAAACGAATTTTCCTCTATCCAATAGAGGATTTAAATTCATGAGAAATAACATATAAAATATTTATAATTAAAATGACTGAAGACTGATGATTAATGTCAAAACTTCGAAACTATAGTCTCTAACAAATAAATTTTATATTCGTTGATTTTATATATCTAAAAGTTTATTTACATCAAGCAGAGGACAATGATTTCTATCATCCTTAATTATCTTATCTTATCACCCTTGACAGGGAACTGTGGGGTCAGTTGACCCCCTGGGAATTTGTCTACGGGGTTAAGGGGGTCGCAGACCTCCTAAAGAAATAAATTTGACCGTTACTTTGGCCAAATACAACTTTGTTGCCAAATTGTTGGTTGTAAAATTAATGTTATACTATTATCTGTTTGCGTTAACAAAACCTAAAAACCTTTCGCCGTAACGTTAGCCTAATAATTACTCATTTTACTTAAATAGGTAGGACTAGGTCAAGAACAGGTTGTCGTCTACGTCTAAGTATATATTGCTAATTAATTTCGTTTTATTTTATTACCTTTTGAACCTAAACTCAAGCATTAACAAACATTTGAACTCTTTTTTCTTCAGTTTTTAATAAAACCATAGCTACAAACTACAAATGGGTTAAATTGTACCAATTATCTTCAAAATTTTCTGAGGGGGAGGGAGGGCCCAGTCCCCCCGGTAGGGCTAGATCACTTTTCAAGTTTCGACGCCCCTGGCCTAACATCGTTCCGCCGTGCTTGATCCTTGAGATTGCTTCTTAATATTTATTTTTTAAAGTTTAAAAATTTCTGAATTTATGAAATAAGGTCGTGTCATATAGCAAAAACGTTTATCAAGAAAATAAGCTCGGTAGAAAAGGGTCAAAATTTGGTTACAAGATTCTACTCAGACAGGGAAACAAATTTAAATAAAAGCTAATAAAAATTATGTTGAATATTGACGAAGACCTATAAATTGTATATTTATCGATTTTTCATCTAAAAATTGTCTCTTTATTAAGAAAACCCCTTTGGCGTGATCTAAAATGCAAATTGATAACTCGGCCTCGCTTCTTTGTGATTTTCTAAATAATTTCAACTTTCTATTTAAAGTAAGACTAAGTAAAAGCAAAGAAAAGAGAGAGTAAGGTCCTTTGAAGTGGATTTTGAACCGCCTTTGAAATAATATTTTACATAAATAGAGAGCGGGCGAGTTTATTATTGGGTTTATCATCCCTTCTTACTTGGACTTGGAAAGTTCTTATTAATAAATCCACTCTCTTTTACCATATATATGAATTTATATATCCATTTTTCTCCTTCTTTTCCTTAAGATTAATAAGATACATATTCTGGAATAAAATTGTTTCCAAAACAACGAATTGTACTTTACTTGGCTCTTTAATGAGATTATACCCAAATAGGGTGATTGTGCAAAAGCAGTGTATTAAATTATATTATATATATTGAAACTTTGTATATTGAAATATATATATTGAAACTCTCATCTGTGGAGAGGGGCCTCCAAGCATTCTCTTACCACACTGGATGCAATTCAGAAACGAGCAATTAAACTAATTGGAAACCAGGCCCTAACTAACTCACTCGACTCTACGGGTCACAGAAGAACCGTTTCTGCCCTTTCCATGTACTACGGATACTATCATGGTGTCTGTTCAGTCGAGCTGAAATCAATTATCCCCCCTAAAGCCCTCTTTACGAGAAACACATGGTTTTCTAACGCACCCCTTCACTGTCAAATTAGATAAAAATCGAACAAGCGCTTTCGCCAACTCTTTTATTCCTATGACCCCCAGAGAGTGGAACTCGCTCCCAGCCACCGTCTTCCCCGAGACTTATAACCTTCAGCTGTTTAAGACCCGTATCCACAGATAGCTTCGTCCGCTGCCCAGCCCATAAAATCCCCTCTTCTTCTTCTTTTCACGATGGAGTGGCCAACCCAGGCCTTTAGAGGGTGCACCTTTTTGGTGTAACTCATTCTCTCATCATTTTCATTAAAAAAAAAACTTTCTTGTATAGTCCAGTCATCAAAGACACATTTTTATAAAAAGCTCTCATAATGCTTGAAATTTTTCATAGAGCTAGAATAATGTGGTAGAAGAACTTATTTCAAAATATATACCTAGTGTATTATAAAACCAGGCCTCAATTTTGGAAAAAAATATTTTTATTTTTTTAAATAAAATTAAGTATTAATATGTGGTTGAATAAAAATTAATCATGTGATTGTATCAAAACAAAACAAGAGATTGATTAAATAAACAATAATTAATTAGTAATGAAGCTGATGAAGCTTTTATTTTTGTGATTAATTTGATTAAAATTTGAATTAAAAAAATTAATTATGTGTGATTTAAATGAAAATTCAAATTTTAAACAATAATTAAAACAAAATAATTACCTAGTGTATATTGGTCTAGCAGGTACTATACCATATACATTTAATAATGCATAATGCGGTATGTTTCAAAAAGTTAATAATCTATTAATAAACAATATTTTTAATCATTCGATTTTAATGATGTTTTGTTATTATTGCGAAGTAATTGAAAGTCACGTGATGGGCAGTAGAGGGACAAAAATACTTATTTCTTCCTTCAATTAAATAATCGTAAATTGGATAAAATTTTCGAGATAAATTGTTTGTAGATTTTATTTTACCTGGTTTTTTAAAACCGATTATACTAAACTGGATCGATAGGGCACAAACTTTACTAAAGCATTTTCTATTGAATTTTTCCTTGTTTTTTTTTTCTTTTTCTTTTTATTTAGAATTGATGTTGGAATAGATTGAATCTCGGCTCGTGTCTTGATTCTTGTTCGGCAATATTTTCAGCCAATATGAAAATCGAGTTGAAAGGTTTCTGAATAAATCATCTGTCTGGTTGGCACTCAGTCATCCAAAAGGAATTGTGTTAGCTTAAATTATTACTCCAAACAAATACTATAATATCTAATCAGAGCTCGATTATAACATTCTCTTTAATTCTTTAATATTTAAGCATCAAATGGTGATTAGAAAATGTAATTAATTGTAAATAACCCTGCGAGTTGATTTCGCATACTGACCCTAGTAGCACAATGTTTCAAACTATATAGTAACTATACAGGGACTATATAGAATCTCTAAATCTATATAGGCACTATTGAAGCATTGTGCTACTAGGGCAGGGGTCGGCAACCTTTTGAGACGGAAAAGCCAAAAGTTACAATTTACAAAATTTCCCAGTTTTTAAAGAGCCACTAACATATTTAATTCAATATTATGGTATTTTATTAGGATTAGATATATATAAATTTGATTTTTGATTTAAAATAAAGCCGCATCTTCACATCGAAATAGACGCATGTGGCTCGCGAGCCGTAGGTTGCCGACCCCTGTACTAGGGGAGTGTTTTGTACCTTATATCTTTCAAAATACTTGAGATTTCAAATTAGTTATTATTTGTCATTAATAAGGAGAAGATATCTTCGAAAAAGTCGAAAACTCTCACATTAGCTAGAGAACCAGTACGCTGTATGCTACAACTCTATAACACCATAGTGGAACAAGTCCATCCATCCCTTCAACTATCTCGGTGTTGAGATAACCAGCTCCAAAAGCGTTAGCGAAGAAGTCAGAATCCAATCTATTAAGGGGTCCAAAATATAAGGATGCCTGAATGAAACGGTTTGGTCAAACAAGTTTCTGGGAACGGAAGCAAAAGTACGCATCTATAAGACGGTTGTGTGACCAATTTTGATATATGCGGCCGAAACAAGAACAGACACGGCAACAACAAGAGAAATATTGGAAGTTTGTGAGAAGAAATCGCTACGCAGAATTGCGGGTAAAACAAGGATGGACAGGGTAAAAAAATGAAGATATTAGGGAAAAGTGCAATATACAAAAAGTCAGCGTATGGGTACAAAGGAGAAGAACAGAATGGAGTGCACATGTATTGGGAATGAACGAAGACCGGCTGGTGAGGAAGGTACATGACAACAACCCTACAGGGAAAAGAAGACGGGGCCGTCCAAGAAAACGATGAAAAGATGCTCTGGAGTAAACAGGCTTTTAGCCTAAAAATAAGAAGAAGAAGAAGGGGGAAAATGAGGGAATTTGTAAAAATGTTTTCGTAATTTTAAACTTACCCTATTTGGAACGGCAACTGGTACAAAAAACACTTTAAAATAATGACTTTAGGGCTCTATCACATTGTTATTTTAAAGTGAATAAAAAATAAATAATCCAATTTTACTTAATGAGATATTTGGGAGCACGGGGGCCAGTGCCCCACCCAAGTTCGATTCAAGCGGGGGTCGGCATGCTACTCTTTATAGGAAGCAACTCTGGCCATTTTGACGCCTCTGTAAATTGGCACTGGAAAACTCTACATGACTGAATTTTTTCCACAATACTAACTTTCATCAAGGTATTAATATATGAATGGAAATTCCATTCATACATTAATTCCGAGAATCAATTGTAATAGAATGATGAAGAGTGCAAAGCCCTCGAAACTATAGTCTCGTTATAAATAAAATTTATAATTCCAGCAGAAGACACACTCTTTTATTGTCTCCTTCAATGTATAAAAATTCTGTTACCCTCGGCACAAAAACTTTCAATTTAAACTTATGGTACATCAATAACAATGTCATAGAAATTAGTTTTATTTTTTGAGCTATTTTGGCCTGGTGTTTCTCTTAATACCGTACCAAAAATACACTGAGAATTATCAACGCATCAATTTCTTCATAAACATGAAAACTTGTGCATAATTTCGTATCTTTACAAATACTTTTTGTCTAAAAATATCTAATTGAAGTTCTTTAAAGCCGCAGATTAATTTTTTAATTTAAGTGACATTGTTATATTACTAATATAACATATAATAATAATATAATTAAAAATAAAGACAGCTTTTTACATGACTATCCCATATTTATACGAGTTTTGAATGAATCAGAATTAAAAAAAAAAGAAAAAAAACACGATTCGGCGCAAAAGTCACGTACCAAAAAGTATTGTAATCGTTCATGAAAAAAGTGTTTTTTTTTCCTTCTGGGGGCCCCAGAAGTCTAAAAATGCAAAAACTAACTGCCCAAAACGGGGGGGGGGGTGTATGGTCAAAAAATAAAAATCTTGGCCATTTACCAAACTCAATCAAATTTTGTATACATAATCAGTGGGACCCCAGAAGTCTAAAAATGCAAAAACTAACCGCCTAAAATTGGGGGGGTGTATGGTCAAAAAATGAAAATCTAGGCTCTTGTACTAAACTCAACCAAATTTTGTATACATAATCAGTGGACCCACAGTAATCTAAAAATGCAAATACTAACAGCCCAAAATGGGGGGGGGGGGTTCAAAAAATGAAAATCTAGGCCCTTGTACCAAACTCAACCAAATTTTGTATACATAATCAGTGGGACCCCAGAAGTCTAAAAATGCAAAAACTAACCCCAAAATGGGGGGTGTAGGTTCAAAAACTTAAAATCTAAATGCAAAAACTAACCGCCTAAAATGTGGGGGTGTAGGGTCAAAAAATAAAAATCTTGGCCATTTACCAAACTCAACCAAATTTTCTATACATAATCAGTGGGACCCCAGAAGTCTAAAAATGCAAATACTAATCGCCCAAAATAGGAGGGGGGGGGGGGGGGTATAGGTTCAAAAAATGAAAATCTAAGCCCTTGTACCAAAATCAATCCAAATTTTGTATACATAATCAGTGGGACCCCAGGACTCTAAAAATTGAAAAACTAACCCCCCTCCCCTACATGATTATAAATAATTTTATTAAATATTAAATAAAAGTGAGGGCACAGGTTGTATGGTAAAGTCAAGTGGATGGCCACATCAAAACACGTCAGCTTATTTTTTTTAATATGTAAGTAAATGTATTTAAAAAATTCTGCTAGCGATAGAAGTATTAATTTCTTTTCTTTTTCTTTTTCATTTGTGAATTAAAATTTTATCCGTCTTATGGTTTTTTTGATTTCTCAAGTGAGAATTGTATCAGCTTACCATTCCCAAGGTGTTCAATTCTCCAAGACAAGTTCTCTCTCGCTCTCTTTATCCCTTCCAGAACAATATATATATATATATGTGTGTGTGTGTGTGAGCCGCATTGCGCCGGTTGCTTGGCCGGCGACAGTTTTCGGTCTCTTTTGATAAACGAGCCACGGGACGAGCAAATTCACTTGGTCATTTTAGTTTGCCCATATGGTCTGTACACCAGCAGCCACTTGCTACCACCCCCTCACTTTTTTTTACCAAGTTGATTCGTTATCAGGCCCTTTTGCCTCTCTCGCACCCCACTACCAAACCATTCTTTCAATCGATATCATAAAACGAAATTGGTTTTAAAAACCACAAAGAGATAGAGAGGTGGCAGGAATTCTCTGTTATTGCTCTGCGGGGTAAATTAAATCCACTTGGTTTTAATGAATAAAATCCTAAGTGGCAAGTGTTAATCTGGCTTAATTAAATTAAATCTCTAGATTTCTCTTTTATTTTTCATAATATCTACCCTTTTTGTTTTTGTTTTTTTAAGGAATTAAAATAACTAGATTATAAAATCGTAAAAAATGTTATTGTTAAATAAAGAGAATAAGCCCTTTAGAGTTAGACAACTAACTGATCGTGAGCCCGCATAAACAGTAAGGTCAGGTGGGGTAACTGGCCCAGCTTCTTTTGTTTTCCCAAGGATAGTACTCCATATTTTTGGCTATAACTAAGCTTCCTCACAATTTATAGATCTCGTGACTATATTAATTGAAAGATGAAATTTTCTTCAAATAATCATGATACTTTCAACTTTTGATTATTCAAAATTTTGGAATTATCTTAAGTTGAATGTAAAGTTTTGCGGTTGGCCCAGTTAAACGCGTTGTGGGGTAATTGGACCAGCCCAGCCTATTTGCTGTTTTTTTAATTTTTAACATCTTTTGAGCAGTTGGACATGTTCCCCTATCCCTCAAGGCCCTGGCCGTAGGTAGAATTAGTCTCATTTGTATATGGATTAAAAATAATCAAAGATGTAAGCGATTCGGGGTAATTGGGCCCTGACTAGGCTGGCCCAGTTGCACCAAGACCTCTATTTTTTTTATTCTATTGAATTTTTTAAGGTAGATAAGTTTAAACGCCAAGTATAATTTTTAAAATCGATTTTTATTACAGAAAATACAAAAAAAGTATCATAAATCAAACAACTAAACAAAATAATTTCATTTTACCCATTGAAATAAAGTTAAATAAGTTCCTTATGCTTAAGAAAGCCTTAATTAAGTACTTACTCAAGTCTCAATATTTTCAAGGAACTGGGTAAGGCAACTAGGTAAGAAGTAAGCACATAACTAGGTAAATAAGTAAATAAGTAATTAACTTAACTAAGTACTTAAGTATAAAATAAACTTAAAGAAATTTCTCTAATTCAGGAACACTGAAAATTTCCCACCAATATGAAAAAGTGAATTGCGCTAAAAAAATGCGGTAAAATTAAAAAGCTCTGGGGTTACAGGACCCCTGGCCCAGTTGCCCCCGGTCCCAGTTACCCCACCTGACCTTACTACTTAAAAGTGATGTATTTAGGCAAAAAAAAAGCTCGATTTATAATTAAATAATGCAAACTCTTAAGTAGCAAGTAAAGCAAAAGCACTGTTAAAGGAGACAAGAAAGTTGTACCTGCGTTGATCATTTTAAACACTGAGAACGAAGTAAGATGCTCCAAAAACATCGGTTATTTCAGAAAATTAGAAATTTGTAAATTGAATATTTTGGGCTGCTTTTCCATCAATTCGTCATTTAATTAATTGAGCCGTTTATTTTGAAAGTGGCATAAGTCCATTGTTTGTTATTTCGAGATATTTCTATTTCTAATTTTATAAATACATAATATTTATATACAGTCGACTCTCGATAATTCGAACTCTTCAGCTATTAACTTCGGTAAATCAAAAAATGCTGTGTATTTTGATACGCTCGATAACTCGAAATCTTTTTCGTTACAAGAGGGAGAGAGAGAATGTTCTAAATATATATATTTTAATAAAGTAGAAAAATTCTAAGACAGTATAAATTTAGTGTTATTTAAATTTGAGATTTCTTTATGTAAGGATTAAAAGGCGAAAAATATTCTTCTATTCTGGTTCAAAAACAGTGTTGCCTCATTCTATATATGTTATTTCTGTTTTATATCTAATGAAATTGTTAATATAAAAAGAAAAGAAAGAAAAATTGTTTTTGTGAATGTGCCAAATATTTTTTGAAATTTGTGTTCTGATGGTCTTCAATGTTAACGAAGATAACAAGAAAATTTAGACGAATATGTGACATGACTATTTCTCGGCAAAGTCGACGAAACGTTGGTTGATAAATAAAAAAGTCACACACAAAAACTTGTCCTTATTTTCCTATTATAAACTTACAAATTAATACAAATTATGGACGGAAATGATAATAATAATTATTAGCTATATTTTTTTATTAACAAATATCAATGCAATTAGTAAATTTTATATGCGGCCCGAAGCATTTGTTTTTCCTTCAAATGCGGCCCGTGTAAGCCAAAAGGTTGGACTCCACTGGTATAAGATATAGGTAGTTAATTAAATTAAAAAATAAATTTTGAATAGTGTAGCATACCGAGTCTTGAAAAAGTTATCCCTTTTTCTTCCACTTGTAAATTATATATTTAAAGTTATTAGTATCCCCTAGCTAGGTAGATCACACCTTTCACGAACATCTGCAAGATTCACGGAGAGCGTACCGAGTCTTGGGAATATATTTACCTTTTTCTTTCACTTTGACAGTAATTATTTCCTGCATAATTAACAATCTAATTACTTGAAATCTAAAATCAATACACGTAATAAGCCATTATTCTAATTTTCCTTGTGTACCTATTATAAATAAAGACAGAGGGAGTTTGTGTATATTTTATTGGCTAAAGACTTAATCAAAGTTTTATTTTGTTTGTCGACTAGAACGATACACGATTACTCGATTACTTGGGCTGGCTGGTTGGTCGGGTGACTTAAGTTGCTATATCGACCGACCAGTTCACCAGAATGACTTATTATTGTTATTATTATTATCATTATTATTAGACCGAGTGATTTGCATCTATGCTTTGCGTTTGTCATTTGTATTAAACCAGAAGTCAAAAAAAACATTATAGCGTGTTTAGTACACTCCATACGACTTTCATTTAAACATGCATAATTAAAACGAATCTATATTTCTAAAATTAAGGTTTTGCACGCCAAATTTTGGTTGCACACGTCTCAAGCAAAGTTATTAATGAAAACACCCTCAACAAAATTCCTGTCTGTATGTATGTTTGCCTGGGTTCCGCGAAAAGTTGCTCACGATTCACCTAAAAACGGCACAAGGGATTATTAGGAAATTTCATATTTGGATCAGATGTTTTCTAACTTAAGTTTATTGCTATATAACGTTTTAATATTTTGACCCCAAAAGGGGGTTTGGGGGGCGCACTAATGGAAATGATCAAATAACTCCTAAACTATTAACTCTACGGCAAACAGGGGAGGGGGTCTAGGGGGCGTAGTAGTAGAAGGCCGCCGAAGGCGGGCCTTGCAGCTAGTAATAATAATATAATTTTAAAAAGTCATTTTGCTGATAATAATACAGTTTGGTGTTATTAGAATAAGCCGACCAAGTGTGAGTCGGAACACAAACCGAGGTTTCCCGTCTCGCGAAATACTTAAGATATTAAATTCGTTCTTATTTTTCGTTAATAAGGAGAAAATGAACAAATTTGTGGGTATTATGTCATAATTTTATTTATTGCCACTTCTAAAATCCGGCAGGTATAAAAACTTGGAACTCTAAGGGCCAGTTGTATGTCGGTTGGTAAAGTCTTTGTAAAAGCTGACCAAAGGGTAAAACATTAGAATTCACATTGTGCCCGGCGGGATGGCCGATCAGATGAAATTTGAATACAATTTGAATTTTTAGTTAAATCACACATAATTTCTGATTGGCCATCTGGCCGGGCACAAGGTGAATTCTAAGGTTTTGCCCTTTGGTCAACTTTTACAAAGACTTTACCAACCGACATACAACTGGCCCTAAATCGGTTAAAAATGATCTGGATAACCAACAGAAAATACCTCTCCAAGGTGTTTGAGAAAAATAACCTAATCCAGTATATTTGTCGTTTGTGTATACAAAAGAGAAAGGAAGCCTTTTAAGAACCCAAACTTAGCATTTGAAATTAATTAAAAAATCTACCAAAATGATTTTTTCCAAAATTAAAACCTAGTTAGATTGATTTCACCTCCTCGAAAATGGTTGAGTCGTTTTTTAGATAAATATATACATTTTTATTGACACACCTGTGAATAATTATTTTAATCAAGAAAAAGCCTATCAAATTATAGATACCTGAAGATGAGACATTGACAAATCGATTTCTATATATACAAAAATTGCTATTTTAATATAGTATACTTATGGTACTTACTATAGAGATATATTCATTCTTGTTTATTAAAATTCTACATTAAAAACTATCTAACACACACCTGTAACAGCTAAAGTTAGATATAAGTAATCTTATATATATAAAAGCCCTTGTCAGACAGTACCCGTGGCGCTGTCAGGAGAACATGTGGGAGAAAAAGCAACTAATATTCAATGACAGTTGTTAGATTGTCAAATTTTTCAAATAAAACATCTCTATTCTCTATATTATATATCTATAATATCTCTATATATTAATATATTCCTCTAGATAGCTTAGAATATTAGATTTACGGCGTGTCTCATTTGAAATTTTAGTAGACAAATTTATTAATTTTAAAATATATATTATAAATTAATATATATTTAATTTTTTGGAAATAATTCATAACGCAAAAATTATTTTTTTTTTTTTAATTTAAGAAAAATATAAATTCTTGAAATTTTAGTAGACAAATTAATTTTAAAATATATATATATATATATATATTATATATATTTAATTTATAATATAAATTTTAATGAGATATGATTTAATGGGATAATGAGATTAATTCTTAATTTATTACTGCGCGGCTCATTTGAAATTTTAGTAGATAAATTAATTTTAAAATTATTATATATATATATGATTTAGAGACACTTATTAGATAAATTTACATATTGAAATGTATTTATAAAAAAGTCGAAAAATATTAGTAGACAAATATATAAATTCTTTAAATTTCAGTAGATAAATTTGTTTTAAAATATATATTATATAATATTTAATTTAAACACTAAATTCTCTATTCTCTCATTATTCAAAAAATATTTTTTTCAAAACATATAATTACGGACAATAATCACATCTCGAGTCGCTGCCCGCCAGAGCCACCAGCCCGGAGGGCCGAGCGGTGCCGGGCGTGCCAGAGGCACGCCGGGTACTGCTCGTTAAAAAATATTTTCTGTATCTTTTTTTTTGTTTTTAGATAAATTCCACTTCCCCAGAGTTAGAAGCTCGGATGGCAGCGAGACGTCGTCATTTGAAAACAACTTGTGCCCTTTACGGACTGGACACCCCTGGAAACGATTCTCTACACAAGTAATCAACGCATTTATATCATTCAAAATATCATAAGTTTCTTGTTACTTAAAACTATCATCATCATTGACTATTATACACTCCTAAGACTGGTTTGATACAACCACCAGTCTCCACTAAAATTCTATCCTAAATCTATAAGTCCCTTTCTTTTATATCTGGTGAAAATACTTCAAACCCTTTTCCCAGTTCGAGCTCTAAAACAGTGATACGCAAACTATTTTTATGTCCGACCCATTTCTGTAAAATTTGAACGCTATCCATACAATAATAGTCTTTTTTTAATTAATATTAACACGATTGCTTCTACCTTGTTAGAGGTCTAACAAGGTAGAATAGGTATATATATTCTAAAGATGTATAGATTTAGTTTAGATAGAGAAATAATGTCAATGAATTCCATTTTGTTTGGATTTTCAACTAGTTTTTCTAAGTTTGTTAGATGTTTGTCTAGGTAACTTTGTCATTTGTATTATCATTAATTTGAAAGTTTATAATAGGAAATATGGACAAGTTTTTATGTGTGACTTTTTCTATTTATCAGCCAGGCTGATAAATAAAAAAATTGTCCTTATTTCCTATTATAAACTTTCATATTAATACAAATTATGGACGGAAATGATAATAATGTATTATCATTCATAACATTTTCTGGTCGTTGCGTATCAATTTTGAACCATCTATTCAATATGAGGGTATTAAAAAAAACTATATAGGTATATAGCAAATTAAAAAATATTATTTAAAAATCTGTAGATGTTATGTTATATAGTTTATTTTATTTAAAAAATATGTAAAGGAAAAAATCCAATTTGAAGCATACTTTCAACAATTTTATTTGAATAGATATATTTACAATTCCTACCGGACAAGTGGACATCTCAAAATGCAGTAATAGTTGATTACGCCCCTACCAGCGTCAGTGGGACAGAAGAGCAATAGTGGGGAGATTTGAGTTTTTGAATTTGAGCAAAATTAATTTTAACAATTTGTAAAAATAAAAACTTATGATAATTAATAACACTTGTTCGAAAAAAATTAAATAAAAATTTCTCCCCGTAAACCTAACAATGGATTCCAGTAGAGTTTTATACGCTGATTATCACGCAATTTCACAATATTTTACAACACAACAGAGTTTTGAGATATTATTGGTCAAAATGACGAAAAAGGTCAACTATTTTCGAGTTCCATTAGATTTTAAACAGCAATATTTGAAATCAAAATATTTCATTGACATAATAGAAAACAGCCTCCTCTTTGATTTTCAAATTACTATACTTGTTTTTAGCTCAATTAGAACTCGAGTTATAGCTAAAAAACTAAGACCTTATGTTTTTATCTATGTTTATTATCCTTTATAATCACGTAGTTTTAGTTTTTTAGTTATAACTCGAATTCTAATTGAGCTAAAAACAAGTGGTAATTTGAAAATCAAAGAGGAAGCTGTTTTCTATTACGTCAATAAAACATTTTGATTTCAAATATTCCTGTTTAATATTTAATGGGAGTCGAAAATAGGTCAAAATGTGCATTTTCTTCATTTTTATTGATAATATCTCAAAATTCTGACGTATTGTAAAAAATCGTGAAATTGCATGATAATCAGCGTATATAAATCTGCTGGAATCCATTGTTAGGTTTACGGGGAAAATTTTTTGTCGAACAGTGTAACAATAGAAATTAATGTAAATTTTGAAAATATTTCATTTCGCTATTTTCGGTTTGATTTTTTTTTTCTTTTTTATAAATTAAAGGAGACAAAATAAAAGGGCGTGTCTTCTACTGGAAAAATAAATTTTTTAATTTATTTATAACGAGACTATAGTTTCGAGGGCTTTGCTCTCTTAATCAGAATTGATTGTAATAGACTGATGAAGAGGGCAAAGCCGTTATAAATAAATTAAAAAATTTATTTTTCCAGCAGAAGACACACTTTTTTAATTGTCATTTAATTTATAAAAATTCTGCTATTATGGGCAAAAAGAAAGTTTCAATTTATTATTTTTTTTTTTAATGAGAATGTTGTTACACAAAAAAATTGACCATAGTTTGTTTTCTTGCTACTAAAATATTTCTTAGCGAACCCCCATGTGTGTCCTTTACCTCTTAGTTATTGTCTTGCTCAGATTTCTCCAAACTCCCAACTATCGATTAATAAATGAATATTAAAATTTTTAATATGCACCCTTCTGTGAGTCTCTTCAGTTACCTATTTAAACGTTAAACAATTCTTGAACATCTTTTCTCGAGTTTTTGATATCAATAAAAGTGAACGACTAATGTTTATTTCATTGTTTATTTTTCTAGACCGAACCCATGGGAGTTTCTTGTGAGTCACAAATACCATTTAGTGTGGTGTAATGTATTCAAGGCGGCAAGTACATCGTGGATGTACAATTTTAATTTAATGGCCGGCTATAGTCCGAAACTGCTGCAGAATAGCAAACTGGTGCAACTGGCGCTTGCCAGAAAGAGGTAAGACCCCACTTGTCCCCTGTCCCCTGCCACCCTAGCATACAACCAATCCACCCCTAGACATTGGCAGAGTGCCTGCCGGAGCGGAGCATCCGGACAAACCAAAAGCCTCACTCTCACTCAAATGCAAAGAGCAAACAAGCATGCTAAAGATACATTTTTAAAAACATCCAAAACAGGGCTCTCAAATCCGCGGGCCGCATGCGGTACAGCGCTGTAATGAATGCGACCGGACATAAAATCGTATACTTCGTTATAACTAAAATATAGAAAAAAGAAAATATTTTTTGAAGTGATAACTTCTTTTGGCGCGCCTTGCACACTTTTTATTTTACATGGCAGTAAATGGGATTGAGCCGTCAAGCATCACGGTTGGTACCAATTCAAGCCACAAATGTCGTTGCAGCATTAACTCTAAGCTCAAATTAATATCTTATATTTTAATTTTGGCGCTCATGTACATTTTATTTTCCTGGGCAATAAATGAGATTGAGCCGTCACGAGTCACGTCACGGGTCACGGTTGAGCTGTGGTCTAGTGCCAGTTCACTTATTGTCAGAAAATATGTTAATTATTCATTTTCATAAAATAATTTGAGAATATTAGAATTATAAATGCCATATAAGTTATCACTTCTGTCGTGTGGTCTTAGCACACACCCGAATTTTTAATATAGACAAAAGGATCAACCGGAGTTCGAACCCGGAATCTTCGCATGTCCAGTACGATGTTTTTTACAAGAGCTAGGCTCTTTTATATCCTCTTAGCCACTGATCTCCGAAATCAAGCTAATACCGAATTAGTTATGAAGCTGTTGAAGCTTTTATTTTTTGATTAATTTGAATAAAATTTGAATTTTTAGTTAAATCACACATAATTAATTATAATTTTTTATTGAACAGGAATAAATAATTATAATTAATTATAAGATGGTGTCATCTATTAAATCCGATGGAATGGAATATTTTTAATTATATGTAAGAGGGGTTGTTTTTCAGTCACTCGGGAATTGAACCCGAGTGCCAGTAACAGCAATCCGGGCCATCTGGCTCAAATGAGGGATGCGAACCTCTCTGACAAATGTAATGGCGTTAAATATCTTACTCAAAGATTGTTATCTTAATTTGTAAAATTTCGCGATCTAGTGATTCTAAATTTAAACATATAGCCATGCCATACTATATAATATTTGTCTAGATTAATTTGTAACAACGCTTAGAGAAATTTCTCTAAAAAAATTACCCTCTTGCCTAGAATCGAACGGACGAACTCTTGAACTATGGGCATCTGCTCTAACCACTAGACCAATGTCACATTAATATTTATATCTGGATTTCTTTTACTAAAACTATATATTTTTGATTTAGACTTTGTGTCTAGATAATATTGTATTCATTTGAACTCGAATGAAAATGAAAAAACACCAATAGATTTTAAATTAAGAAACATTAAATATATATTAATTAACGAGGCAAATTTGAAATATTATTGTCAGCTCGGATTTTAAACTGATGGCTGCAATCGATTTTCATTAACCAGGCAAATTTGAAATATATATATTCGAATTTTGAAATGAAAGACTCCAATTCATTTTAAATTAAGAAACATTAAATATATTGATAATTGTTCCTCCCCCCCCCCCCCCCTCGCCACTCAAAAATTAAAGATGCGAAACTTTTAAGAGACGATGTATTTTCGGTAGTTTACGGGTATACATTTGGAGTGTGATTTTTTAAGAGGAATAAAATTTTTGGATCGAGACGCTGCCCGCCAGCCCGCCAGCCCGGAGGGCCGACATCGAGGGCGTGCCTTCGGCACGCCCTCGAAGCTCGTTATTAAATAAAGGTCGTTGAGTGTTTAGAATTTTAACGCGTTTACATTTGTCAGAGAGCAGGTGAGCCAGATGGCCCGGATTGCTGTTACTGGCACTCGGGTTCGATTCCCGAATGGGTGAAAAACAACCCCTCTGACATATAATTAAAGATATTCCATTTCATCGGATTTAATAGATGACACCATCTTATGATTTTCTAAAATTTGAATCTTTTACCATCGGCACATTGAAATCTTTCATATAATTAATTATATGTGATTTAACTAAAAATTCAAATTTTAATACCTAATGTATATATGAATTTAGAATTTCAGTTTCGAACCCCAGCTGATCCTTTTGTCTATAATAAAAAAATTATTTTCTTTGTTATCTAATTTAATTTAATTAATAATTGTCTTTCGACGATGTCTCTTTGTGATTGCGCCCCATGGTAAAGAAAAAATAATTTTCGATCTTTGTGTACGTGATTGATTGGCAAGTGTTTGAATATGCTGGTATATTTTTTTTTTTTTTTTTATGATATTGATGTGAGAAGGAGATACACCAGAAGGTGGATCCCCTAAAGGCCTGTATGGGCTGGCCCCTCAATCGTGAAAAGAACAGAGCAGAAGGAAAAGAAGCCGGGATCACGAGCCAATCTCAGAAACTTAGATACAATTCAATATCCAATTTACCAAGGTTTTAGGGGCTTCGAGCAGTGGTAAATCCTCCGCGCGATAAATTCGGTTAAATTTATCTCCCACTTAATTTTTATTACCAGACCCTATACTTACAGAAAAAATGTCTGGGTATAGCCGGGAATCGAACCCGAGACCTCCGGGTTGCCAGTCAGTTACTCTGACCATTACACCACGGAGGCGGACAATGTAATATCCTTGAAACATTGAGATATGTATTTATATACATCTCATTAATATTTGTCTTTGAAAAAAATAAATTGGGTTTACGACGTTTATTATCTTTATTATTCGTAAAGCATAATCAAATTAAAGTCACTCGTCCTTATGCTTGATTATTATTCTAATATTTCAACTATTACTTTAATTATTGCTTCAGTATTAATTTGAAGAGATGTAAGTAGTTTGGAATATGATTTCTTACTGTATACTAATTTTAATAATAAAAATTAAAGAATACGAATTTTTATTTATTATTTTTAATTGTAGTATGCCTTCCTATGTGCTATTTTAGCTTATCTATTGATATTATATAATATTTAATAGATATTTTTGCTTATCTATTGATATTATATATTATTTTTTTTTTGCTTATTTGTCGTAGTGGATAGACTTTATTATTGTATAGTTTTTTTTTAACAAGCATATTGTATGTGGGTATTTTTTTCTTCAAATATGGCCCAAGGGACCCCAAAAATTGAACATCTCTGATCTAGATACTCTTAAAACTCTGTCAAAATGTATTTAGGTACAGATACACACTTTCAAAAAACATCTAGATTTAGATGCAGATACAGTTTCATGTAAAATATATAGATAAATAAAGAGGCTTTTGGATATATATAGATAATATTATAGTGGTGAATTTGCTCAATTTTTTTTTCTATACAGCCGTTTTTGAGATAGGTATTTCGAAAGTACGAAGCAAAAAAGAAAAAAGAATTTCATGTACGATTACAATACTTAACCATACCCAGTAAAGTAAAGTCTTAGATTTCGAAGATTTCTCAAAATCTTACAGGATTAAATTATTAATTTTGTTAAGGGAGAATGGTGAGGGTTCTTGGTGAAACATTTTAAATAAAGTAAAGAAAATTTTTGAAATGTTTTTTAGAAACTTTTTAAAATTTAAAATACTAGGTAGGTTTCACAAAAATGAAAGATCAGATGCTTGTTTAGCACGACTCTATATATATATATATATATATATATATATATATATGTGGGATCCAGCCAAG
Organism: Forficula auricularia; assembly: GCA_024734495.1. NCBI lineage: Eukaryota > Metazoa > Arthropoda > Insecta > Dermaptera > Forficulidae > Forficula > Forficula auricularia. The sequence goes on along the minus strand of JALMQS010000187.1, from coordinate 11,814,670 downwards.
CCAACTTGCCCTGGTCCTACACACCATGACACCGCCCTGATTCCAGCCACCTCGCGCCTCCGTCAATCTGAGCAGCAGCCTGGCAGATTTTACCAGGCAACGCACTGCCAAGTTTCAGTAAGATTTCCACGCAGCCCCCCAAGTGGCCAGGCGCTCCTCGAGTGGCGCTGCCACCCCATTCTGCGCTCGTTCGACCCCCTCCAGCGAAGAGCTAGCTTCCCCTCCAGTTGCCCCCTCACGCCCAAGTCAAAATCGTCGCCGCATGGTACGTTCAGCGAATCACGACCCTCCTAAGATATTCGCATTAAGTGTATAAAGATTGCCTCGCATTATTTCAAATCAGTTTCGATTACCCCAAGCTTCAAGGCAGTTACGATTACCCCTCCGACACGAACAGTTCATCCCAGAGTTCTATCAGTTATATCAGCAGTGTTTGTAAAGAGTCAGTTATAAGTTTATCAGTGTTAAAATCCCAAGTTCAAGTTGACAATTTATTTCTACTCAAGACACGATACATGAACATCTCCAGTTTCATATTACATTTATAAAGCATTTGTTATATTATTATTATTTTTGAAAAGCATTAATAAACCAATATTATTTAAAATACTTGAGTCTTTCTTCACCTGGTTTAAGCCACCTAGAATAATCCCTACATATATATTTCGGGGTATAAGCCCATCTTCAGGAGTTCAGATTGTCCCTTGTAAACTCCTGAAGATGGGCTTATACCCCAATATATATATACGTGCTAAACAAGCATCTGATCTTTTATTTTTGTGAAACCTACCTAGTATTTTAAATTTTAAAAAGTTTCTAAAAAAAATTTCAAAAATTTTCTTTACGATTATATTATTGATTAAAATGATATACTTTCTTTAAAGCGATTCAAAATGTAAGTTCTTCCCTGATAGCTGAGTGGTAAGAATGATTAACTCTGTAAAACAGGAGGGATTAATGCCTTGTGGTTGTTGCAGGTATCCGAGGCCGAGTATTCGGGAACTGGAGAAGGCAATCAACGATTCGGTCTCGTTCCTGATTGTTCGCCACCCGTTTGAGCGATTATTGAGCGCTTACCGGGACAAACTCGAGTACTCGTTACCGCACACATACCATCAGAGACTGGGCAATGAGATTGTACTCAAATATAGAGGAGCACTCTCGCAGACTGCAAGCAAAACGCCGTCCAAGCAGGAGAACAAGGTAACGAGACAGAGCAAACTCAGATCAGCTCAAATGTCAGCCATCCATGCATGCCAGCCAGTGACCCACACACACACACACACATGCCTCTCTTAGATCCAGTTTCACCCTTTGATTCCTGGGATAAAATTTAAATTGCAAATTATTACCCTATATTAATTGAATGCAAATAAGAAAGAAATGTCACGAAATCTAAAATGTCACTTAAAAAGAGTTTCCAAAGAAAAGTAATTAAATTTATATTGATTTTTAGATTTTCGTTCAAACGTAAAACGAAACCCTATTAGTGTCTGTCAGAGCTTCGTGGCTTGTAAACGAAATAAGATACAAACTTGAAATCTACAAGTTATTTATATTCATTTTTCTTAAAAAATATTCGAATGATTATTTTGGAGAGGGTCGAAATTTTTGAAGGGTCAAAAAAAGTAAAAAAAAAATATTCTATCATAGATTGTGAGATATCCTTGTAAGGTTCTCATCAAATTTTGTAGGAGCTCGATTTCAAGATCTTAAATTAAAATTCTATTAAAATTAGTTCATAAGAAGAAATCAAAGATGTTGTCCTTTACTTAATGCAGATAAACATATATTGTACTATATAATAAATATATGTATAATTGTATATACAGTCGAATCTCCATTTATCGGAAATCTCTTTAGGGGCCGTCCATAAATTGCGTTACACAGTAAGTAAGAGGGGGCATCTCAGACAAAATGTGACAGGGGGTCCCGGTGATCTTAAAAATTAAGTTGCCACAAAAGTCAAATTAAAATTTTTTGAAAATTTTCAAATATTATTTACTCTCTAGTCTCATTCCAAATGATATAGATTATAATTATAAAGAATGTGGCATGCCAGTAATTTTAAATTTAAAGAATTTTGGTGCGCTTGTCCTTGGACTGAAGAAAGAATACGAGAAAGATACTTATATTTTTTATTAAATTTCTTCCAGAACTATATTTTTTATTAATAATAAAAATTTATTTATAATGCAATAGTAATAGTGAATAATGTGTTAAATGATATGAATAAAAATATATTAAATCCCTTTAGTTGAGTTTACTTTATAAAAAAAAAGATTTCTACAATTATTAAATTATAGGGTATAAAAGTGTTAGTGTGACGTCACTATACAGGAGGGCTCATTGAAGATGTGACATAATGTGACCCCAATCTTGAAATTCGTGTGACGTAATTTATGGACGGCCCCTCATATCGAATTTTTTTCAGGAACCTTGAATTTCCATTAGAAAAACAGTTTGTGTATATGGAACAAAAATATTAGATATACCTTTGCAGTCAAAAAGCGCCTTAGATTTCAGAATATAAATTAAATAAGAAAAAAACTGTTTTACGATTCTTATTGCAAGAGAAATTCATAGAAGACAGGAAGGTTGTTTAAGAATATATTCATATTTTTTTATTGTTATTCAAGGTAATTTTTCCCAAAACGTTTGTTATTCCAATAAATGTTTGAATATTATTATAAAAGGTTTGTGTTTCTTTATATTCACTTATATATAACGTCGCTGATCTTACAAAACCTAAGTAAGTCCGATTTTTGGTCAAATACGTATTATACGTTTATACCGACCAACTTTTCACGGCACGTCTGTCTATTGAAACCTTATTATTCTAGTCCAATTTAATTTCGCACTATGGACAAATAATAATTATTGCATTGTATTTGTATGTATTCGTGTTTAAAATGGTTTATCTTGTTTTCTGGCAAACTTTGAATTTAGGAGACTTGTAAGATCAGCGACGATAAGTACTATATATGTTTATTTATATCAAGCAGAGGACAAGCTCATTGATTTCTCCTTCTAATTAATGTGTGTAATAATTGAAGGTGGTGAGCGGAATCGGTCGGAATGGCCGTCGAATGAAGCGGTGTCCGACGTTCGCTGAATTCGTGGCTTATCTGATAGACCAGCAGCGCGAGAACCGAGCCTTTGACATGCACTGGGCACCTGTCGCCGAGTTCTGCACTCCCTGCCAGGTCCATTTCGATGTCATTCTCAAATTTGAAACACTCAACGTAAGATTTATTTTTAAATTATTACCAGTGAAATAAATATTTTATAATTTTTAATAGAGAATTGATTTAAATTATTATTGCTTGTTAACAAGAACAGAAAGGACGGGAAGTAGAACAGAAAAGAAGTTTTAAGAACAGAAAAGACGAAGAAGGGAAAGAAACATATAAAAAATTAAGATGGAAAGTTATAAGAGAATGTAGAAAAGCAAAAGAAAAAATGATTCAAGAAAAATGTAAAGAAGTCAACGAAAATCTAGTATTGGGAAAAGTTGATGTAGCCTATAGGGCAATAAAAAAAGAAATTTTCAAGAAGACAAGCCAAAAAGCAAGAACATAAGAGATAAAGGAGGCAACATTATTCTAAACGAAAACTAGCAGGCAAGTAGATGAAGAAACACCTAGAAGAACTCTATGGAGAAGAAAAAACAATGAACCCAATAGAAGAAGAAGAATTCAGACGAAAACGAATTAGAGACCCTATACTCAGGTCAGAATTCGAGATAGCTTTGAAGGAACTAAAAAATAATAGAGCACCCGGAATAGACAATATACAAGCTGAAATCCTAAAGAACTCTGGAGAAAAGGCACGTGACAAACTTTTTGAACTAATTAGCAAAATCTATAAATTGGGAATCATCCCAAAAGATTTCGAAAAACAAAATAGTCACACTTCCCAAAAAGACAGGCGCGGATAAATGTGAAAATTTCAGGACCATTAGCCTAACCTCACATGCCTCCAAAATCCTAACCAAAATAATCCAAAGAAGAATAGAACAAAGAGTTGAAGAAAATCTGGGGGAAGACCAGTTCGGCTTTAGAAGAAACAGAGGCACCCGAGAAGCAATTCTCTCTCTTAGACTAATAATAGAAAGGGCTTTTATCAGGAAGAATCTGTCTACATCGGATTCATAGACCTAGAAAAAGCATTCGATAACGTCAATTGGGAAATTATGTTTAAAATATTAAAACAGGCGGGAATAAAATTCAGGGAGAGAAGACTAATCTACAATCTATATCAAAACCAGACGGCAATTATAAATATTGGAGATGAGCAAAGAGAAGCCAAAATAAAAAAAGGTGTAAGACAAGGATGTGTGCTGTCACCCATGATTTTCAACTTATACATAGAAGAAGCGATTAAAGAATTCAAAGACAAAATTGATACAGGTATCGAAATCCAAGGTCAAAAGATCGCTATGTTAAGATTTGCCGATGACATTGCCCTTCTAGGAAGCAATAAAAAAGAATTAGAGGACGCCCTGAATGGAATTAACCAAATCCTAATAGAAGAAATCAAAATGAAAATAAACAAGAATAAAACCAAGGTCCTAGTATGTACAAAAAAAGAACAAACGAGACAGGAATGCATCAAAATTAACCAAGAAAACCTAGAAGGAGTTAAGGAATTCCGCTACCTAGGAAGTAAAATAACATGGGATGGGAGGAGCAAAAACGAAATTAAATCAAGAATTGCCCAAGCAAAAATGGGGTTTAATTCAAAACAAAAACTACTATGCTCCTCCTCAATCAGCTTAGCAAACAGGAAGTTGCTATTGAAGACATATGTATGGAGCATAGCCATGTACGGGTGTGAAACCTGGACAATTGGAAAAGCGGAGAGAAAGAGATTAGAGGCTTTCGAAATGTGGTGCTACAGAAGAATGATGAATATCAAATGGATGGATAAAATTACAAATGAAGAAGTTCTTGGAAGAATCGGAGAAAGAAGAACCTTGTGGAAGAGTCTGAAGAAGAGAAGAGGTCAGATGATGGGGCACACACTGAGACATGGGGGACTGCTTAGGGATATCTTGGAGGGGGAGGTGGGAAAGAAAAGGGAAGGGGAAGACCCAGATTAGAATATTTCAACCAAATAATTGGGGATATGGGATGCCAGACATTTAGAGAGGTCAAACAGCTGGCGGGGGACAGAGTCGAGTGGAGACGGATTGTTGCATCAAACCAGTCTTAGGACTGTATACTCAATGATGATGATGATGTTAACAATACTCTAAGATTACTTTTGTAAGGAAAATTGCGGTTGTTGTTTCACTTTTCAAATAAATATACCTAACACTAGGTATATATTTTGAAATAATTTATTTATTGTTTTTTTTGTTTTTATGTATTAAATAAATGAAGTTCTTTTATGAAAACAATCTCAAAACGTGCATTAAATATTCAAACGTTTCGGATTATTTATTTGTTTATATTTAGTTAATTTATAATTCCTTCTTGGAGCAAATATTTTCCGAATTCCCATTGATAAAGGGAGAATTTCTCCCGGAAGGTTTGGATAATTAATAAACGTAATCAGATTGGTTTCATAAAAGAACTATATATATATTAGAAGTATTTTCTATTGGATTGGTAGTACTCAATCGAATCATTGATGTATTAAATATTTATTCCCGAAATTTGAAGTTGATCGTCTGTCTCATTACCGAGAAATAAATTATTGAAAATTGTCCTTTGAACATGGAAATCAAATGGACTGAGCGTTTAAAAGTTTTATACAAATTATACCATTTTCAACAAATTTATACAGATCAATAATTCAACTTTTATGAATCGAATGATACATTTTTCAACAGATTTGACAGTCTAGTTAATTAGTTATCCATAAATGTAAAAAAAAGTTATTTGCAGCCAACGGAATATAACAAAAGCACTAGTGTAGAATTCCAAGTCTAATTCGTGAAATCGTTTTTGTGTTAAATAATGTTTTTCTAATGAGAAAAAAATTTACTCAATATTCTTTTTATTAATATTATCAAAACAAAGATTTTTATTCGAAATTAACCTCATTATTAACAATTTTTTTTAATTAAAAAATTTAGTAGGCAGACGTTGTCACTCTGCAGAAATACAAAAGATTTTTTCGAAGATCAACCAGATAAATAAGCTGTCCCGAACTCCCTTAAACCCTGAAGAAGGAGGGAAGATTCTCTGAAAGCTCGCTTTTTAAGAGGATGAAATTGACGTTCCAAAAAATATCTTTTAAGAATCTTATTTTTCATTAGCCTTGGTCTGCCTTTCCATTATTTCCCAATTGGATTGGATTGTTATGTGTTTAAATTTAGAATCAACTAGAACGCAAAATTGTACAAATGAAGATTTAAATCTTTGAGTTGAAAGTGCTATACATTTGTTAGAGAGGTTCAACTCACAAAGTAGTCAATTGACCTGGTTTGCTAATTTTGCCACCCGGGTTTGATTGCCGAATGTGTGGATAAAACCCTTCTGACATGTGATTAAAAATAATCCATTCCAGCCCGGATCTAATAAATGAAAACATTTATTTAAAATGTGAAACAACTATCAATTCCATATCTCTAAAATAGCTAACAAATAATAATAATAATTTAAATACTTTATAATTATTAAAGTTATTATAGGGAAACAAGGACTACTTATATTTTTATGCAGATAATTTATATTTTATTGCCAACGTTTTGTCAACTTTGTCGACCTCTTCAGGGCTCAAATAGTTAACTTCTCTGCATATTGTCATTTTTATAATTATTCTTTCTTAGTAAGCATATCAAGGTAAGTCATCAAAATCAATCTGATTGATGTTGATAGCACTGGATATGTTTACTAAAGAGGAACGAATTATAAATAATGAGCAAATATGCTATGAGGCTAACTATTTGAGTCCTGAAAGTCAACAAAGTTGGCACAAAACGTTGGCAATAAATACGTCGAAATTATACTGCATAAAATACAGAATTTAGTCCTTATTTCCCTATAACAACTTTAATAATTTAATCGATGGACATAACTAATCAAAATACTTTATAATATTGATTTTTTGATATTTATAGAAAGATCAAGAATACCTGTTGGAGCGTTCTGGATTACAAGGAATAGTAACTCCTCAGTGGAAAAATCCAGGAAAAGGTCGCACTACTGGGGAACTTATTTATGAGTACTATTCTCAGTTAACAAGAAGTCAAATTATTCAACTCTATAATATTTATAGGTAAGAAATATCGATATTAGTTGCGAATGGGCCTTTTACTTTCCCTCGATCCGCTACTGCGTTTAAATTGTTCTTAGAAGGCATTAAAGTAACCTCCATAACAGATTTCAAGAATCTATCCCAAGTAGTTCTAGAGAAATCGTGATATTAAGTGATACAGTAAAATTAGCGTAGTTTTTTATTTGTTTTACTCTTTTAAAAACCTTTCTTAGCGAGCATCTAGGTCCTAAAACTAACCTTCTTGCCAAATTTCAAGTTCCTAGCAATCAAATAAGTAAAAAGTTACTGGAATCTACATTTATTTAAGTCTCAAATTCAATTTTGAATTAATTAATCAACTTCTCTTTCGTTATTCGAAATTCATGAAACTGTCCTAACTCACATAATAAAATACTATCTTTTTTTATCTTAATACTAGTATATATAAAAAGAGAAGGTGATGTTTCATCATTCATCTATCTACGCACAGCCTAAACAGCTGGACCTGATGAAATTTGGGTGTATATTCTTTTAACGATTTATGGGTGTGCTAAGAAGAGATTTTTTGAAATTCGAACCCTATATCGATATGGGTTTAGTTTAGAAAGGTGAAGCATTGAAATACAAAAAAACATATTTGAGTATTTTGCTCTTTTTGTCCCCGAAAGGGAGATATAGTCATTTTGGGGTAAATTTTTGTGAGTGCTCTATCTCATCGAGTTTTTAAGTTTTAGCATTCAAATTTGGTACATAGGTTTATTAATGCGAAATCTCGGGAAAGTTTTTTTATTTTTTTTGAAATTTTGACCCCTGAACTAAAAGAGAGATTTTTGATTTTGTTGTCTAAAACACAAAAGGCTTCTTATCATTCTTGCCCATGGACCAAACTCAACCAAATTTTGTATACATAATCTGTGGGCCACTAGAAGAATAGAAATGCAAAAATTAACCACCCAGAATGGGGGGGGGGGGGGGGGCGGGTGCGGGGGTGTAAAGGGGTTGGGGGTGTGGGGGGTCCAGGGGTCGGCCAGCTCCCTGGCTAGCATGAGGGCCGCCGAAGGCGGGCTTCGCAGCTAGTCTAAAATATAAATATTGTGAAAATTAGTAAGAATTTTGAAAAAACCTTTTTGGAAATATTTTGGGGAATGTTTTTTTTTTTTTATTAAAAAATATATTCATCATTGTTTTTTATTTTGTTTTTGTTAATTTATAGATACGATTTTGAATTATTTGGATATACGCTGGACGGTTTTCTTGACAAAAATGGAGACACCAGCTCTGGTCCTGCCCCCGTCTATACGTAACGCCTTCCAAAAGAAATGAAAACGTTATAAAGAAAAAAAAAAGCAAGCGTCAATTTATTCAACCCCTCCAATAAGATGGAATAAATAAATCTGGTTTCATTCCAAATTTAATTATGTTGATATTTTCAATAAGAATAGAGATCCAATAATATGTTATCTTATTGGCTCCCTCAATATCAAATCATTCCATAATAATATAAAAAGCAATATCAAAAAAAAGACATTTGTTTGTGAATGAAATGAAGGGAATGTTTGATAATTTAAAATGAAAAATGCTTGAATGTTTTTTTTATATTTGAATTTTCGTTTCAAAAAAGAGAACAAAAAAATGAATGTATCAATTTATTGTAAAATAAAAAAGACATTGAACAGCTTCCTTAATCTGAATCGAATGAAGCTCACATGCATCCGTCTCCGATATGGATGATTTTTACGGGAGTTAAGAAATATTTATTTACATGTATCTGATGTAATTTATGTTATCTGAAGAAATTCTAGTTTGTTTCTATGAATAAGGCATCAGCCGTCGTACTATAAATCTATCTGATTTGGTTTTGGTTAAAATTATATCTTATACCTACTATTAAATGAGCAATTCTTGTATATGTTACGGCTAATATGCAAATTTGGATAGTTTATAAACTAACCAAACCATTGGCTATTTTGATAGAAAACGTAATTTCCTCTAAAATAGCAGCTAGTTTGTAGACTAACCAAGAGTCTTGGCTAATTTACTTGAAATTATTGAGAAAACCAAAATAGCGGGTTAGTTTATAAACTATCCAATGCAGCCTGGCTAATATGAAAACCATAATTTCTAGTAACACAAAATAGCCAAACCTTTGGCTGGTTTATAAACTAACTAGGCTTAATGTTCATGGCATTTCTTATTTGATGAATTAGAGATGAATAAAATGCAAACTTTTGATTTAAATTTTTTATTAAAATAATAAAATATTTTCAAATAAGTACAATATACTTAGATATTTTAATAGTTAAGAAATGTTTTTGGGTGTATGGCGGGCGCACCAACGATAGTTATATAAAATACATGGTAAAAAATAACAAGAGGGTAATTATTTATTGCAACATGATTCACTGTTATGACATTTGCTGTTACACGTGTACCCCATAGAAATGGGGAAATCGTCCATGCAAGCTAATATTTTGCCATATTTTTTACTTAGAAGAATATACTTATTGTGCATCAACTCGTTGTAAATCAAAATGCTTAATGTAATAATAATCAGATTTTTGGGCACTTGATGGTCCATTGGCACGTAGGGTTATTATCCTCTCCATAACACTTTTATAGCTACTTTCATGATAAAGTTTGGAATTATTTGCTTTCTTATTATAAAGATCTAATAAAGAGGCGTTAAATTTTTCTTTGTGATTCATTTTATTAACAATAACTGTTGCTGTTCGTGTGAAATATAAAAACAAACCCGGCCAGGACAACAAAAAGAAAAACAATATCATTTCATATTCATAACCTAACTTTATTTGTAAATTAACCAGAAAATTGGTTGGTTAGTTTATAAACCAGCCAAAGGTTTGGCTATTTTGTGTTACTAGAAATTATGGTTTTCATATTAGCCAGGCTGCATTGGATAGTTTATAAACTAGCCCGCAATTTTGGTTTTCTCAATAATTTCAAGTAAATTAGCCAAGACTCTTGGTTGGTTTGCAAACTAGCTGGTATTTTGGTGGAAATGCGTTTTCTATAAAAATAGCCAATGGCTTGGTTAGATAATAAACTATCCAAATTTGCATATTAGCCGTAACATATATATAGAATCGGTTTCTCGAAAACAGCTCTAACGATTTCGATGAAAATCATATATTATGGGATGGGGTTTTGGGGTCTACAAATCAAATGGGAAACTTTAATTTGATAAACTTTCCCTTAAAGTAATTATTCATAAGTCAAAGTTTGGGCTTCCTTTCTCTTTTGTATGGACACAAATAATGAGCTGGGTCAGGTCTTTTTTGTCCCAGAGTTTTCGTAAATATTTAAAAATATCAGATTTTAGATTGCGTTTCGGATCAATATATCACCGAATGACAGATGCATGTGAGTCAAAGCTCAACTGGAAAAAATAAAAAAGGACGATAAACAATATCAATAAATAATTTAAGATTGATTTTTTTTTCAATTCCTCAAATGGATTGTAATTATTTACTAATAAATAATTTATTTATAATATTATATATTATAAGAAAATTTTATAGATCCGTCCTTAGGAAAGTTATTATTATAAGTAATTTATTGAATAAATTTATGATATAAAAATTAAAAAATATTATCAAGTACGGTTAATAAATTAGCCCCCACCTCCCTGCCCGGTATATTAATTTTGTGAAAGTCAAGATCTAGAAAATAGTGAAAATATGGATATAAAGAAATATTAATTCAATTTTTTCGCTTAATTCACTTTTACGATGTGTTGATTAATTTTACACTTTTAAATATAGTAATTCTTGTTATTACAAATTGTTTGAGGCGTGAAGCAAGCGTGTAGTTTCTTTGACTGCCGAGTTATCAACGCCCAAAAAAAGTAAAACAACGTAATTTTCCATAGATCACGCCTAAACCATCTCAAGCCCAAAGTTATGATAAATTACTGATAGTATAACGCCTACAATTATATCAATCATTTGAATTTATACCATTGGGTATTATTAATGCATATAAGTTTTCGAAATATCACCTAATTTCGCCACACTCGATTTTCCGAAGGGCCTCATAAAGACGTATTCTACGTTAGAATATTAATTTATTTAAATTAAATTAGGGAACGAAGAAAAGATTTTTATATTATAAACAAAAGGATCAGCCTGGATTCGAACCCGGGATTTTCGCATGTGCGCTGCGGCGCCTTTATAAGAACCTTAGCTCTTATCCTCTCGGCCACTGATCCCTGAACCCAAGCTAATACCTAATGTCTATATGAATTATGAAATTTCTTTAATCTCTTCCTCGTTAATTTTATTTATTAGCTTGGGTTCAGGGATCAGTGGCCGAGAGGTTCTTATAAAGGCGTCGCAGATCCCGGGTTCGAATCCCGGCTGTTCCTTTTGTCTTTAATATAAAAATCTTTTCTTCGTTCCCTAATTTAATTTAATTAATAATTGTCTTTCGACGAGGCCTCATTGTGATTGCGCCCCGGGGAAAAGAGAAAAATTATTTTCAACCCTTGGGTTTGTGATCGATTGGGAGGCGTTTGAGAAAAGATTAATTTATTTGTTTTAAAAAATATTTCAAGAGCAATTCATAATTCATAATTTTTATTTCTATTATTTTTAACTATATTTTAAAAAAAAAGGGTCTCAAAATCTTGCCAGCCTAAAAAGAAATCGGCTTTAGAAATTTAATTATTTCTATTAACTATCAAACATAATACTTATAATTTATTAATAAGAGGACACAATCTTCTGTTGAATGAGAAGTTTTTTCCCAAGTGATACCACACTATAGTGTATAGAAAATTTATTGAAATTTTCTATTAAATAAGACTTTTTAATTCTCAATTTTGTTTTAATTGATTCCTGCAAGAATCTATGAAACAGCGATTTGAGAAATTTTCTGTATAATTTTAATTTTATGGTCTGTTCAAAATTTCTAAGCCACGCGTGAGGGGGAGAAAATCCACTCCTCCTCCCCCCCCCCCCCCCACACACATGTTCTTCCAGCTGCCCCCTCTGACAGATTTTCTATTCAATATAAGGTAAGCGCTCCAGTAGTGGGCCTGTACCAGAAGTGGGCCAGATGCAAGAAAAGTGCAAAAATTAGCTTATCAACTTTGAAAAATTGCTCATGCCATAGGCTATATACAGAGCAAAGTTGGATAAGCTAATTTTTGCACTTTTCTTGCATCTGGCCCACTACTGAAGCGCTTACCTTAGTTATCAATTAATATATTTAATAATAATATCCTGCAAATATTTTTATTACTTTTTTTTAAATGATATTGATGTGAGAAGGAGATACACCAAAAAGGTGCATCCCCTAAAGCCATGGGTTGGCCCCTCCATCGTGAAAAGAAGAAGAAGAGGGGATTTTATGGATATTTTATGGGTGGGAGTTGAAGGTATCTGTGGATGCGGGTCTTAAACAGCTGAAGGTTATAAGTTGCGGGGAAGACGGTGGCTGGTGTATACAGGTTTTTCACTTCAAATTAAACATTTTATTTTTATATTTCTAAATTGTTCAATTTGATTTGTAAAATATTCAATTTAAAGTGAAAAACCTCTATGAAAAATAAAGATTTGTGTTACGTATGTTTATTTTTCATTATTATTATAATTATTTTATTTTATTTTTTATTTTTATTTTTTATTTTTTTTATTTATCTATTGTGAGATGATTGTGGGTCAGTGGTTAGAGTGTCGGGCCGCTGGCCTGAAATACGTTGGTTCGAGACTAAGTCTCGGCAGATATTTGCAGTCGCCTCCTCTTGGAAAGCAATGGCAACCTACCAAGACTATAATTGTCTAGTAACCTCTCCAAACTAGCCGTTCGGAACCGGCGTTAAAAAGTAGGTCCCGTATATCTATGTAAAACAACTAAAACACACTCAGCACAGGCATATGTGGAGAGGTGCCGAAACGTCAGGGAGACCTGATATGGCACTTTAAGAAGAATAATGATATCCTGCAAATATTTTTATTACTTATGGTGTATACAGGTTTTTCATTTTTCACTTCAAAATGAACATTTTACAAATCAAATCGAACATTTAATTAATATTATTTTACTTGTGAAATGTTCAATTTGAAGTGAAAAACCTCTATAAAAAAATTAAGATTTGTGTTACATGTGTTTATTTTTAATTATTATTATTATTATTTTATTTTTTTATTTATCTATTAATATATTTTAATTATGGCTAGTCATACATTTCCCAGCTAGATGTCTATAAGGACATGGAAATAATGCCTTTGATGGGGAAAGGTCTGCCCCAGAAAGGAGTAAAATGCGTGGCAGAGAAACTTTGAACAGACTATAATATTGAATATTTATCAAGTTGTGTTTGATAGTGTATTTGTATATCTGTGTGTGTGTGTTCAAGCAATATTTTAAAACTAACTATTCCATTGTTTTTTTTTTTTTTGTTTTTTGGTGAATTTTCTTTCACGAACAAACAACTAACAATTTGTGGATATGTTATGTGAATGAGGAAATAAAAATAAAAAAGCACTTTTATCATTAAATAAGGCAGATGAAAAAAAAAACGAAAATAAAGGAGGATCTTATGTGTATTATAAAATAGTATTTTCGATTGTAAAAATAAATAAATAATTAATAATAAAATGAAAAGAAATTCAAATTTATGTAAAAAAAAAGTTGAAAATTATATAAATTTTATTTAAATTTAAATTTATCAACTTCTAATGTAATAATAATATCTATATAGCTCTGTATGTTGGGGTTTAATTCAGTATAATATGCTGATAGAGTAATAATATAAACCAGTTTTCAATTTTTTTTTAATTAAATTGATAAAAAAAATTTACAAGGATAAAATTGTTAATTCATGATTGTAATGTGTCGACCTTTTACTATTATTATATTAATGACTTTAAAGACCGAATTATTGAATAGTAAGTAGGGAAAATATAGGGGTATTTCGGGCTGTCCGAGATCATCCAAAAGCTTACTAATTCCTTCTAGCCCAGGGGTGGCCAACACGCGGCCCGCGAATTGTTTTTTTTTTAATCGGTATTTCAGAATCTATTTTAAATCGTATTATCTATCTACTCTTATTAAACGAGCAAAAATGGTATATATATATTTGTATCTTGGTTCTATTTTGAAAACGGCTCTACCGATTTTGATGAAATTCGCGGGTTAGGGGGTTTTGGGGTGACAATTCGATCTGTCACGGATCATCTTCGACAAAATTGTTTTTGATGGGTTTTATCGTAATCAAATTAATTATTCTCAGGTAGAAAAATTCCATTCTTAAGGTTTTAAAAAATGTTTTCCTTTTACTATTGTACCCAGACAGACAATGGGTTGGGCTAATTGTTCTCAAAGGCCTTGAAGAACTATTGTGTGTTGTTGTCAAGCATTAACTAAACCCGAACAAAGCTCGGTCTTCCAGGTATATATATATATATTTATATATTTTTTTTTTAAACGTCTCTAACGATTTTGATGAAACTCTATTAACAAGTTTTGAGGATGAGAAAGAGATCTTGATGCGGAGCGGGGGTGGATGTGGGGGGTGCAGAAGGTGGGGGATCCGGGGGATAGGGACGAGGTTTCGGGGGTGGGGTAGAGCAGGGTAGAGGGGGGGGGGGGGTACAGTGGTCGAATCCTATATAGATATATTTGTATTTTTTTAATTTGAAAACGTCTCTCAAATAAAAATTGACCTTTTTATCAGAATTTTAAATTAAAAATAATATTAAAATAAAGATTTTAACTGAAGGAAGAAGTTATCGCTCGGTGCCTCCAGGTACAATTAATTACAAGAAATAGCTTTCCCTATAATTGCACAATAAGAGAAATTGATTTAAAAATAGGCGAAATGAAATTCAAAAATCACACTGAAAGAAATAGGCATTTTTTTTAATACAATCGAATGCAAGAAGATATTTGTTAATTATTTTAAAATACGACTCGAAATATTGTTCGGTGTACCATATGTGAGTTGACTTCGCCTCTGTGTTCTAGGTTATGCATTCAAATCGAACGCTCTGAATTGCGGTTTGCATCATTAGGCGTTAAATATTAAAACCTTATGTTTTTGAATATCAGTAAAATAATAAAAATAAAAAATAATAATACATACTAATAAAAAAATGAAAAAAATAATAAATTAATAATTTTGATAGTTAAAACTATATTTAATTATCGTTATTACCATACAAATACGTACATTTTGTTGTTCGTTTTTTTCAAATATATACAGTGATTGAACACTTTCAGTGTACCTTTGACTTCACTTACAATCAAAATCACTAAATTCGAAATCCGTTGTAAAGCCAGATCTCGAAAAAAATATTAAAATTATTCTTATTTCCATTGGAAATTTTTAGGCCGTCAATGCGTGCGATTTAGGTTGGCCAGGACTGTTCTAGCCTATATCTAGCCTAAGCGATACTCTGCGACTTAGACTTGATTTCATCAACCAAACTTAAGCTAAGATAGAACTTGAATTAACCTCAAAGAAACTTTTAAATAAAATTTAATTAAATTAAGTAAATTTCAGATTAATTAAATTAAATTTAAATAAGACTATGTGTAGCTTTTCCCTTAAGTATCATTGGTGGAATACAATTTAACTTAAAAGTTGATTTAAGGTTAATTTAAGTGTTACCTTAGTTTAAGTTTGGTGAAATCGGGAGTTAGTATTTATAATCCAATATATTTTTGCGACACGTCTAATTATCTATCCTCTCTTAATTTTAACGGAGAGAACATATAAAACTTGAAAATATTAGAATAACGGCCATTTTCAAATAAACTTTTGAAAAAATATCAAAAAATCAAATCAAAAATCTTTGAAGTAAAGCAGTACTTCTGTTTGGTGTACCTATTACACCTTTTAGCTCATATTTAGCTTAGGTTTCAAATTTCGTTGATTTGTGACAGCATTGCTAAACACAGACGGGGGTACAATAGATTTTTTGGGTCACTTTTTGAGTCCTGGGCCCTACAAAACCAATTTCCATCTATTAAGGGCATCGTTTACGTTCATTTAGAAGGGAAATAATAAAAGTAACTCTTATAACCTTGGAGATAGAAGACAAGTGTGAAATAACTTGGGAGAGAAACGTAATAATTCCACATTATTGGCGAAAATCATGAAAGGGGTGACATCTCTTCGAGTTATTTAGAACATGCAATGGTATAGCTAATTCATTCCTGGCAGAAAGTTAACGAGAGAAACATTTTCTATTCTCCCATATAAGAACAATACATTTAGTTCCCCAATGACTAGCGTCTCGGATTTTCGCTAATAAATACAATACTTTTATGAAAAGAATGCCAAAACATTTAGGAAATTTGGAAAAATAGTTTCTTTAAGAAGAAATTATAAAGCAACTTTAGAAACTCTTGGATATTTAATAAACATTTTGAGATTATTTTCATCAAAATATTGTATTTATTTATTAAAATACTAGCTGACGCCCGGGCCTTCGGCCCGGCGTCACCTAGCCCCTGGCGGGAAGCGTCTCGTTTTATGGCTAAAATGTATAAAGATAATAGCTGACCCGACCACGCGTTGATCAAAAATTTAAATATATTTAAAAAATAATATTAGTTTTGAAAATAAATTGAAAATGCAAATAATTATAGAATAGGTATTAAAACAGTAAATGAATTATATATTACTTGTCAAAATTGTTCCCTTAACCAAAAATAATATTGACAGTTGAAAGATTTCCAAAAAGCTATTATCGGCCACCTTGTTTGTTTGCTTTTACCCCCCAGAGAGGTGCTGGCGTTGTTTCCTCGAAAAAAACAACATTTTTTTACATGCCACAGGTGTGATATCTATAAAAACACTCGTGTATTTGAATGGAATGTTGTGTGAAAATTTCAAAGAAATCGGTGAAGAACTTTTGGAGATCCTTCAACGTATCACTTACGTTAAGCCTAACAGTACATTTTTATTTATATAGATGAATAATGTTTGATCCCCCCTCTATTTCACTCAGTGAAAATGTATGTAATAAGATTAAAATTCGGTCTTTAATTATCATGAAACAGAATAATTCAGACGAAATAAAAGCATGAATCAACTTGGCCTGGTTCGAATCAAACCCCAACATACCCAAGTACCACTTTTATAACTTTACAAAAGAAAAAAAAAGTTTAAAATAGTAGTTACTAGCACTTATTGAATTGGGCACGATCATAAATCATAAATTCAATTTAGTTTTTAAATACTCCTATTAATATTATTTTTCTATTGATTTATAAAAAATAAAACATCATTATTAATATAATGTTTGTATTAAAAAAAAAGAAAGAAGCTGCACAATAATGTATAGTGTAGTGTAAAAGAATGAGTGAGAATTTATCTCTTGGGAATATAGAACATCAATATATACCTAAATATATCAAATCAATCAATTAAACCGGTAAAGTGTATTAAATTACGGTTATTGTATAAAATGCCTAACAAGCAAAGTAAGAAATTGCACATAATATACTTGTCATTTTATAAAATACCAAAAGAAAATCGAGTCCTTTTAAAAAGTATTTAAGTTAGAAGGACCTCTAAAGTACTTTTTTCTCCGAAATTATGGAGGATTATTCAAGTGAAACTTTGTTGGGGCAGAATTATTATTATAAAGGTGAAACTTCTAATCGGAGCGATTCCAGATGGAAGTGTTAGGATTTCAGTTAAAATATTACCAATCGAATATATTATTAATTATAAGTATTTTCTTTTGGAGACAGACTGGTAGAATTCAATGGAAAATTGAGAGAAAGTCCAAGTATAATGAAAAATAAAATTTCTGATAAAATAATTAATTGATTGGAAGGTCATTTCAATCCTCTTAAAAATCGACTTTTCAGAGAATCGTCCCTCCTTCTTCAGGGTCTAAAAGAGCCAAAACGAGGGTATTTAAGAAGGGGAAAATGACGTTCCAATAAATTCGATTATTCGGAATTTTATTTTTCATTATCCTTGAGCTGCCTTCCCATCAATTCTCAAAAAAAAAATTTCAAAAATTGAATATTTCTATAAATTTTTAAAAGGGCGAAATTTTCAAAATTTGACTTTTTGAGAATTTTCACTTGAAATCATATTTGTCCTTTGATTATATTATAAAATTTTCAAAAAAAAAAAAAAAAATGAGATTTAATATTTCAGCTGAAATCAAAGATTTTTTGAAGAAATTTTTCTTCAAATTTTCTTTGTTTGCATCGAATTAAAAAAAAAATCCGAAAATTTTAACTGATACCTAAGTATCATATTTTTCTTCATGACTATTTGCAAAATTGATTTGAAAAAAAAGCAACTTCCTGGACTAGAGAATATAATATTTATTCCTTGTACATGAAGGTAGGTCAGTGTTAAGCCGATTTGCCCTTCTTTAATTGGATCCCTCGCTTAGCGATGCGCTGAATCTACATCGTTAATCAGTTTTATTATCAACTTGGATCTTTGTATAATATGTTTTTATATACCGAATTTTGGAGAATGTAAAAAGTGTATAAGCAAACAAAATTCCAATTTCTTTTGCTAAAATAAAGTCAAAAAGCAATTATATACAATTGATGATTTGTACACTTTGCCGGGGTAATATTTATATATAAATATAATACGAAAAATATATCATATAATAACTTAACTGCTGGTAAGTGCCTAAATTATTAATGAGAATAATATATAAATAAACTAATTTTAAATAGATTTACTTGTTGATAAAACAGTACTAATAAAAACACACTTTAATAATCACTATAGGCCTAATAATCTAAAATTAAAACTAATAATTAAACAAACAAATAAATAAATAAATCTAGCCGTTTTCGCAAGGTAAATACTATACCTAAATAAAATAAAAAATATATTTATATTCTCATCACCCCCACCTGATTAATATCGTTAGTCCTCCATCTTTTAAACTCGCACATTTTTCTAGTGTATGGTAAAATAATTAAAAAAAAAAAAAAAAAAAATAGAAAATCCTAGATTTTTTTTTTTAAATTAATCGATGTGAATTTTTGCTGAGATTAAGTAGCACACACTTTATATTTATAATAAAATAATATTTATATATTTAAATAATGCAGATGGTAATTTTTACATGAAATTTTCAAAATTTTAAATTTTCTTAATAATTGGGGTAATATCTTTAAGAGTAGGTGTTCATTTATCGACTACGGATCGTATTGCGTTCAATGCATTATGTATAGTTACCTAATTCGAACGGAAACAGGGGCGTTGGTGATGGGGGTAATTTTTGAATAGTAGAATTGTAGTAAAAAAAAAATTGGATATATAATATAAGCAAGAAGAAGTGCCAATAAAGCAGTGGCTAAGACGATTGACTTCGGATCGACTTTACTCGGGATCGAATCTCGCCTTAGTCAGAACAATTTTCATCTTTGTTAAAAATGTATGCCCCTTCACTAAATCCAGGGGAAGCCGATGAGAAACCACCCCTGTGAAAAAATCCCCAGGAAAATTACAATGAAGAGAATAATCTCGCTCAGAATTGAGTATGACGCTTGAAGAAGAAGAATGTAAACAAGAAAAAATCAAAGTATGAAGAATTATACATTATACTATAACGTTATTCCAGATTTATTAAATGATATTTTATCAGAATTTGTTTAATTAACAAAAACTGCTATGCTCCTCCTTAATCAGCTTAGAAAACAGGAAGATGCTATTGAAGACATATGTATGGAGCATAGCCATGTACGGGTGTGAAACTTGGACAATTGGAAAAGCGGAGAGAAAGAGATTAGAGGCTATCGAAATGAGTGCTACAGAAGATGATGAACATCAAATGGATGGATTGAATTACAAATAAAGAAGTTCTTGGAAGAATCGGAGAAAGAAGAACCTTGTGAAAGAGTCTGAAGAAGACAAGAGGTCAGATGATGGGGGACTGCTTAGGGATATCTTGCAGAGGGAGGTGGGAAAAGAAAAGGGGAAGGCCTAGATTAAAATATTTCGACCAAATAATTGGGGATATGGGATGCGAGACATTTAGAGAGGTCAAACAGCTGGCGGGGGACAGAGCCGAGTGGAGATGGGTGGTTGCGTCAAACCAGTTTTAGGACTGTATATTCAATGATGATGATGATGATGATGATGATGATGTCTAATTAATCATCATCATCATTGAGTATACAGTCCTAAGACTGGTTTGATGCAACAATCCGTCTCCACTCGACTCTGTCCCCCGCCAGCTGTTTAACCTCTCTAAATGTCTGGCATCCCATATCCCCAATTATTTGGTTGAAATATTCTAATCTGGGTCTTCCCCTTCCCCTTTTCTTTCCCACCTCCCCCTCCAAGATATCCCTAAGCAGTCCCCCATGTCTCAGTGTGCCCCATCATCTGACCTCTTCTCTTCTTCAGACTCTTCCACAAGGTTCTTCTTTCTCCGATTCTTCCAAGAACTTCTTCATTTGTAATTTTATCCATCCATTTGATATTCATCATTCTTCTGTAGCACCACATTTCGAAAGCCTCCAATCTCTTTCTCTCCGCTTTTCCAATTGTCCAGGTTTCACACCCGTACATGGCTATGCTCCATACATATGTCTTCAATAGCAACTTCCTGTTTGCTAGCTGATTGAGGAGGAGCATAGTAGTTTTTGTTTTGAATTAAACCCCATTTTTGCTTGGGCAATTCTTGATTTAATTTCGTTTTTGCTCCTCCCATCCCATGTTATTTTACTTCCTAGGTAGCGGAATTCCTTAACTCCTTCTAGGTTTTCTTGGTTAATTTTGATGCATTCCTGTCTCGTTTGTTCTTTTTTTGTACATACTAGGACCTTAGTTTTATTCTTGTTTATTTTCATTTTGATTTCTTCTATTAGGATTTGGTTAATTCCATTCATAGCGTCCTCTAATTCTTTTTTATTGCTTCCTAGAAGGGCAATGTCATCGGCAAATCTTAACATAGCGATCTTTTGACCTTGGATTTCCTAATTAATCAAGACAATTCGAAAACCAGCATAGAATCTACAGCTTGTCCATTGGCGGCTTGCCCATAAAATCCAGGCCTGTCCAAAAATCATATGAAACGTGTCGGCTTTTCAAATTCATGCCGCAAATTTAAAGAATAATTGATGGGTTACCTTTTTCAATTCACGATTTTCTTGAAAAAATTATCAGAGTGAGCTACAAGGCCGTGATAAAGGATAAAAAAAAACCTCGAAGATAAACAATTAAAGTGTTATTTTTTATGGAAAAACAGCTAAGACATCAACATCTTCATAACTTTTATCGATCCACAAATTTAAATAAATATTGCTGGCTTGCAATTTTCAATTTATCTTTGAATATTCGACATTCTGCAACAGTGCACTTTCTGATATACAAGCATTTAAAAGAAGTATTCACGAAAAAAATATATAGGCGTAAATAACGAATTCGAATGCCGTGTACGAACATTAGTTTGATTTTGTGGGATTCCAAGTGTCGTAATCACTATCTAAAGTCTTATAAAAAACAATATAAACAGGAAGTGTGTATGATACGTCGGTTGCCGATAAATGAACGCCTACCTTTATCGATAAAACAAAAAAAAAAAAGATCTTCCACTAGTTTTAGAATAATGCTTTATTTAACAAAAATAAAAATGAAAATATCTTAATCCATAAATAACAACCCCATTTCTCAATAAAGTTTGATATTTATATATATATACATACCTATAAATAATATGAAAATAGATTTGATCATTAGTCATAATAGAAATTAATTCTTATGTGGTTCTGACGATGATAGAGAAAAAAATATAGGTACATAATACAAAAGAGACATATTGTGTCTCAAAATATAATAAAATTAATGAATAGGGAATCCTTTACTAAAGATTCCCCAGGCAACTCACTTGATTTTGTATGTTTTTACAAAAGCTTTTCGAAATTAATATCGGAGGAAAAAGTGTTTTCTTTTTCAAGACTGAGTACACTGTCCAAAAGTTTAAAGATTTGGCAATTTACTTAACTAGAAAGATAAAACTTAGCACAGGATGCAGTTTATTTTAACACATATGTATGCCAAATATCAGCTCATTAGTCCATGAATTCCATTTTTTTATATTTTTCATCTGAAAGTTATGAATCCAAAAAGTTCAAAATCTAATCAGTTCTTTGTTTTGGAAATACACTCAGGTATTACCCGAGGGTGGCAAAATTTTCAAATCAATAACCTCCCACCCCTAAAAAAAGGGTGTAAAACTGTTTTTCTAAACAGTTTGCGCAGAAGCAAATGGGTTTGTTATAGGTCATTATAATATAATTTATTTGGTAGTAAAATTTTATTCAAAATTCTGAAATGTTTATTAACATATGTATTACAATATAAACTTGGTATGAAAGGGGGATTAAAATTTTTGTCTAAGGGCGGCTCATTTTATAGCTTGGATACAAACGTTCGGTACTAGAACGAACTTTCTTCGACCCGCCATTCTTGAGTAATCATGGATTTGCTTAAAAACTATTTTTCTCCACTTTTTAGACATTTCTGGATGAATTTTAACCAGTGAAGAATGGATTTTTATTTATTTCGAAAAGCTTCTGTAGAAAAACGAATGAAATAAAAATTAAGTGATTTGGTATATCTTTAATGTTTAATATTACTACTCCATAAGAACAAAACGTACCTATCCCTTTTACATTTGGATCAAAATCTCTCAGGCTTGAAAGTGAAAAAAAAAAATGGAGGAGAAAGCGAATGACTTCCTTGCGAGGCAGCTTTATCAATTAACTTGCTCACACTTTATTTAATAAGTTATTAGAAATTATAAAGAAAATAAAAAATAATAATAATATTAATATAATAAATAAATGCTCACTCATTTTTATTAAAATTTGTATAAAAAAAAACTAAACATAAATTTTAAATTAGGGCTGTGCTATATATAATTTTTAGAAAATATAAATAAAACAATTATTTTAGTGTATTTAAATAATATTATTATTATAAAATAATAAAGTAAAAATATTCAAATTAATTTCTTATTATTTTTTTATCACACTTAAAATAAAAGTGATTGAAATATTTGATTAATAAATTTTAAAGCTGTTTAAAGCAATGCTAATAAATTCCAAATTACTTTTATTTTTGTCCTAACATGAGTTAATGATATATTCATTAACCTTTCCAAATAAAATAAAAAAAGTTCATTTTAACGATGGGACTAGAATTAGATTTCATTAGATAAAAATCACAAGGGTGGGTTTGTCTTCTACTCAAGACCAATTGTTGTGAATAACTCTTATTACATTTTAGAAGGTTTATACCGGGTGAGTTTTTTTTTATCTTGAGACAGTCTTATAACTCAAAAACAGTACATTATATGAAAAAGTTTCAAATAAAAGTTTATTTATATCAAGAGGGAAACTAAATTACTCTATTATTTGTAGACCTAGAACAAGCTTTCAAGGGTATTTCGAAGTCAAGTTCTGTTTTTTAAATGGAAACCTATATGTTTCTGTACATATTCTGAATCTACAAAAAAAAACTGAACAACTTTCATTAGAACTATTTTTTTGTACAACATCAAATAAAAAAAAATATTAAATCAATTATATCTCAAAAAAATCATAATAATTATTTTTAACAATTATTCAACTTAATTATCAAATAATAATGATCAAATATTTAATTACTAAATAAATAATTTAATAATAATTAATAATTTTGCGACACTGTTCTGAGACATTCCAGAGTGTATCGCAAGTGTTCAGGATGAATTCCAGTTCCAATTTCGTTATTTTGGCCTGTTTCAATTTCTTCGTAGCCTTTACATTTCTTGTTTTTTTTGTTTTGTTTTTTTAACAGATTTACAACACGGTAAAATGAAGCTTGGGAGGGTGTATTTATATCAGGAAAACGCCCGGCATCCATTTCAATGGCAGCCCCATAACATTTCTTCCGCATTCACCACATAAATTAAGACGATTTTAATTCTGTCTTCTACAAAAAATAGTCCATTTTTATTATGATAATACAATATAACAATCTACTGGATTGACACGAGAAATAAACTTTTTTAAACAGAAGAATTTTAAATAGTTCTATTAAGTAGAAAATGATCTCTTAAATTTGTGTATAATGAAGTTTTAAGATCATCATAAACACTTATTTTCATTGTTGTGACTTTCAGATTTAATAAATATTTATTTAATAATTAATTATTGAATCCTTATTATTTGATGATTAAGTTAAATAATTGTTAAAAATAATTATTAAGATTTTTTTGGAGATCTAATTGATTTAATATTTTTTTTATTTGATGTCTTATAAAAAAATAGTTCTAATGAAAGTTGTTCAGTTTTTTTTGTAGATTCAGAATATGTACAGAAACATATAGGTTTCCATTTAAAAAACAAAACTTGACCTCGAAATACCCTTGTAAGCTTGTTCTAGGTCGACAAACAATAGTGTAGTTTAGTTTTATGTGATATAAATAAACTTTTATTTGAAACTTTTTTTATGTAATTCACTTTTTTTGAGTTATAAGACTGTCTCAAGATAAAAAACTCACCCGGTATACACACGTTTGGAAATTGAACCCAAAAGACATTTTCTAAATTCAAAACACTCATCAATTTCTATTTAAATAGTAGAGTTTGTTTGTATGTTTAAATTTAGAATCACTTGACCGGGAAATTTCACGATTAAGATTTTTATCTATGACTGAAAATTATTACGCATTGTATAGACGGTGATTCAAATGAATTAATTATACTTTTCATATAAATGTAAAAGTTTTGAGAATTGTCGCAAAAAAAAAATACTATCTCTTGTCCCTCTTGAGATATAATAATTATCAATGGATTGAACATTTACGGGTATTAAACACTTAAACTAACGCTAATAATTATATACATGACGGAAAAATCACTTTCCATTTGTTTTCAATAGCAAAATAAAGAAATTTTTCTTTTAGATTTATTTATTTATTTATGCCTTGTAAATAGCTTGAACTATTGTAAAATATAACATCGCTCAAGTGTATTCAATTTTCAATTTATCACACAATCGTACCCGGGCAGTTTTAGATAATAGCTTACAAAATGAATTAATCGAAACGTCATGTATTATTGTGTAAGTTTGTTATTTATAAATAAATATATTTAAAGGTGCAAAATGTAGTTTTTATCAAAAAATTATAATCAACAATTCAACAACCAAAGCTCTAAAATTAGTTACGAACGGATTCTCAATTTTTATAGAATGTGTTCTAATGAATTTAAGAGCGATAAAATTCACATTGTATAACTTTTGAAATCCTCTGAATACATTCGGTATTGGGTTTCCAACATCTTTTCTTCAAAGAAATATGGAACATTTTAGAATATATGATGAGTACTACTGAATATGGTGACTGAAACTGTCTAGTACCATAAATATATGAAATAAATAGTGTTAATTAACTAAAATTACTCTATTTGTTTAATTTGGGTGATTAAATAAACCCTAAAATTTATAAAATTAAATTAGGTATTGGTTCTGCAAACGTATCTAATAGTAAGATAAACGCTCCAGTAGTGGACCAGATACAAGAAAAGTGCAAAAATTAGCTTATCCAACTTGGAAAAATTACGCTATATATAGGCCATGGCATGAGCTAACATATATAAAGAAGAATTTTTCAGAAGTTGGATAAGCTAATTTTTGCACTTTTCTTGCATCTGGCCCACTACAGGTACAGAGCTACAGGCCCACCACTGGAGCGTTTATCTTTATCCTCATCGACATACCAAACTATAAATCCATTAAAATTAGAGAATAAAGAAAAATGTTTATATAAAGCAGTGGTTCCCAACCTGGGCGATTTGGGATATCAGGGGGACAATAAATAAGTGGGGGCGATAAGTATTTTAAGGGGGGGAAATTAAAATTAAAATAGTACTGCACAAGATGAACCTTTCTATTGGTTCTGTGAGCGTCGGGTTTTCTTTTAGATATGCGGGTTGCTAGCCCTACATAAAACCTCCAACCTGGAGGACCAGTGGTTCTCGCTTAGTCTGGCTCCATCTCATCCTCGGCCCGTCCGGCTTGGGAGGCCCTACCAGTAGCTACGCTACCGCCGGCATGGCCCGAGGAATCACATGAGCACACAAGCCTCCCCACCACAAGGTGGAGAACCCACGGGGATAATAACATATGGGGCTGAGTCCAGGGCAGACACAACCGTTACAAAGCAGCTTCTCCGGACAACTGAGATGAGAGTTGTAAGAGCCATCCATTCGAAGACCCTACATGACAAAATCCGGAGCGAACACCTTAGGAAAATAAGCGGTCTTCAGGGCATAGTCGATTGGGTTCATGTAAGAAGAAGATGCTGGGCTGCCCATGTAGACAGAATGCAAGAGGACCGTCTGCCGAAAATATTGGCAAAAAACCGTCCCGAGGGGGTCAGAAGCCGTGGAAGACCAAAAAAACGATGGAAAGAGAGTTATGACCCTGATGACTGATTATAATATGTTGGAGAAACAGGTGTTCACACCTATATAGAAGAATAAGGAGAAGAAGAAGATGAACCTTATCAAGGCCAAAGGAATTATTTCATCATTCATCGCCAAGTTTGATATTCACAAGGTAAATATTGGCCGTAAAGAGCTGATTCAGTTTCCGACCCTTAAAAAGTGTTCAGTGTCAGATAACGAGACTCCTGAACTCCCAGAAGACAAAATCCTAATTTTTACTGATCACCTTGACCAGTTAAAAACTGACATGGAATCAAGATTTGAAGATTTGACCAAGTTACAAATTCCGGATTGGATTCTAGATCCATTCTCGTTTGAAGCTGTGGATAAGCTTGATAACTCTTTGCAGACGGAGTTTCTAGATCTGAAGTATGACTGTGAGGCGAAAATCATTTTCAAGCAGAGGGGTTACGAGAGTTAGCCTGGGTGAAATTTATGGACACTTATCCTCAACTGTGTGGGAAAATATGTAAAAAATGTACATTTTAATTTTTTTTTCTATTTTATTTAAGAGTGACCGGATAAAACTGCTTTGGTTGTTTTTATATACGGCAATAAAATTGTTTAAAATAATACAACTGCTTTATTCTTTACACTTTACCTCAAATTAAAATTAGGCATACAATGAAAATGAAAAGGGGGCGATAGGTGTTAGTCAACCTCCAGAAAGGGGAGATGGGCCACAAAAGGTTGGGAACCACTGATATAGAGAATAGAATCCACCGGAGCTCGAACCTGGTACCTGAGAGTGTATTATAAGAAAATTCTGATGTATTAAAAAAAAATTGCTTCATCTTGGGTAAATGATTTCTAAGTACTTGCCTGAAATACATATATAGAGAATTTTTAAATGAAAATTGTTTATTTAAAATTGACCATAAAATCAATTGTCCAAATTTAACTGAAGACATCAGATAAAAAATAGAGATTCGATGGAGAAGCAACTCAAGGGTAATGAAAAGTATGAATAAAATAATATATTGGAACGTTATTTTCACTCTTTTAAACGTTTCGGAGGATCTTCCATTCCTCTTCAGGGTTTAAAACGCTCTACGAAGGAAGCTTGTAGCCACCTTCTTCTGGTCAATTGCTGTTATTGTTTGCAATTAACACCCATTTAATTTTTTAAAAGAGTGTAAATAACAGTCCATTAAATAATTTTATTCGGAATTTGTACTTTTGATTATCCTCTGGCTGCTTACAAACATAAAACATTAAAACTTTCTATGATAACAGATCTGAATATCTCTATGTAAATCTCACGTTTTTCAATTTGGCTGTAGGGATAGAAAGTATGGCTAATTAGTATCGTTACAATTTCAATTTTCATTTTTTAATGAATATGTTATGTGTAAAAAAACCGCATAAGAAATTTTAACAATAAAAATTAAGAGTTTTTTAACTCAATTCAGTCAATAAATACCATTTAAGGCTATTGCATTTGCAGTCCAATTTGGAGTAATTATTAGCCCCCGTCATGATTCTATTTAAAGACTGATTTTTAGCATAATTAGTGACATGGAGCTGAATATAAAAGGTTATCCGTGATTTGGAATGAAAGGAAGAAACGATGAAGAATAATTATAGCAGGAACGTTAGCAATGAGCAAGCTAACTATTTATAATAATAAATACTCACCATTTTCCAGTATTGCGTATCACGTAGCCTAGAATCCACTTGCCCGCGTGATGACGTTGCCAGATATCTACTAATGTTGCTGTAGGCGATGAACAATTAATATCATCCTCCTCATCACTTGTCTGGCTATTATCATCCTCTTCATCCTCACTTGAAGAACTTTTCAAAGCATCTCTGGGCGCGAGCTAATTTTATAATAAAATAAACAGATATAGAATATTAATAACAATAACAAAAAGTATTTGTCTTGATTAAATTAAAAGGGGGGGAATCCGCTGTTACCCGGTAAGTTATTGAAATGCAATTAGTGTAGTGTGAGTTTGTGGGGGCTTAAACAAGAAAGTTAAAAATTTAAGACTCAATCATTGAGAGCGAACTAGAAAAATTTCTAAGAAATAGTTTAATAGGAAGGGTTGACAAAAGTCATTGGAGTTGGGTTTAAGCGAGGTGAACCACGCGGCCTAAAATCGTGTACACCTACTTCCACTTCCATTTTCATTTCCAAGTGCAAGACAATAGATGACAATAGATTATCTAATGAATTGCAAAGTTCAAAGACGGTGAACATCTAATTCCAATCGCGGTTCACCCCTCGGGTATAAGGTTACAAAGGGTTCATAAAGAGAAACAAAGAGGTTGTCCTCTGCTTGATGGAAATAAACATTCACACATATATATCGAAGTCATCTATATGTACAGGGCCCGTCCTCGCCAGGGGGGATGGGGGACTTGTCCCCCTGCGGCCTTTGCCTAAATGTCTTTTTGCGCCCCTGTCCTAAAATCGTGAAAAAATCTAATAAACAAAAACAATTAAAATTTGTTTTAATGTAGTCAACAAAACCAAAATTAAATTATTTACTCGCGGAATGAATAATATTAATATCCTTATAGAAGAACATATTGGCATATTGAATCTAGCTAGTTATTTTTACAGATAAATAATTTTTGAAATTAATGTTTTAAAGAGAAAAATATATGTTAATATATAATTCTATTTTTTGAACCCCCCCCCCGCAATTTCAGACCCAGAAAAAAATAATAACTCTTTTTTAATATATAGGTTCATTTTATAGTACATTTCTTTTTTCTTATATTCAGGTGTATGTATGGTAAAGTCATGTGGATGGCCACATCAATTTATTTATTACATGTTCATTTTACAGTATATTTCATTTTTCTTGTTTTTTTTTTTTTTTTAGTTTGAAAATCTTATAATTTCAATTTTTAACCCCCCCCCCCCCCCCCCTTAATTTTGGGTCCGATTTCAACCAAAATCTAATCAGATCTTAATCTCAATGCACCAAAACTTCATGTGAAATTTCGTTTTGATATTCACACTAGTTTTTGAGCTACTATTGAGCGTAGGTACATAAAATTTGGTAACGTACTAACAAACTAACAGACATTTTGAAAAAACAATCAATACATACATATGTATTTTTAAAAAATAATATTTGCAGTAAAAATGTTCCAGAATTTTTGAAGTTTCCAGAGGTTAAATTTTCAAAAATCTCACACACAGATATCATGTTTTCATAATATAATATGATTCCATGAACTCTCTCTTAAGGAGGTTCTTTCGCGGCAAATCCACACAAAAAGTTTTAGCCTCGTAACCACTATATCCTTAAATAACTATGAAATTTTTAAGGTTATGTTTTTTAACGTGACTGTACCACACACACTACGAAATCTCTATATAGATACACACATACTAGCCGGATCCGTTTCCAAGCCATTTTGCTTATATCCCCTCCACTAAAAATAATCTCCCAAATATGTTTTTTTGTTTTCTATCAAAACTAAGAGGTAAATAATTTCAATTTTTTTTAAGTTACTCCGAATATATTATTCTAACAAATATTCATTTTTCATCAAGATGGTGAAATCCTTCAATAAAAAATAAAATGATGATTATATCCCCACCCTTTCCCTAGCTACCCTATGT
>JALMQS010000187.1:11685818-11781884 GCA_024734495.1 Forficula auricularia | reverse complement strand
ACAAACCAATAAACAGATTCATTCATAAATCAGGTGAAAATTTATCCAAAAAATTTATCAAATTTCGACTCGAATTTTTGATTGAGCACCCATGGCTCATGCCCTTATATAGCCGAGGTCCGAAAAGGTTAAAAATTTCAGGAAAAAGTATAAAAAATTTTGAGAAAAATAAAATTATAATTTTTCAAGAGAGATATTTTAATAATTAAAGCCTAATTAAAGAATTATATTGGGGTGACAAACAAACCAATAAACGCATTCATTCAAAAATCAGGGGAAAATTTATCCAAAATTTATCAAATTTCGAGTCCGAATTTTTGATTGAGCACCCATGGCTCATGCCCTTATATAGCCGAGGTCCGAAAAGGTTAAAAATTTCAGGGAAAAAGTATTAAAAATTTTGAGAAAAATAAAACTATAATTTTTCAAGAGAGATATTTTAATAATTGAAGCCTAATTAAGGTATATTGGGGTGACAAACAAACCAATAAACACATTCATTCAAAAATCAGGGGAAAATTTATCCAAAATTTATCAAATTTCGACTCCGAATTTTTGATTGAGCACCCATGGCTCATGCCCTTATATAGCCGAGGTCCGAAAAGGTTAAAAATTTCAGGGAAAAAGTATTAAAAATTTTGAGAAAAATAAAACTATAATTTTTCAAGAGAGATATTTTAATAATTAAAGCCTAATTAAGGTTATATTGGGGTGACAAACAAACCAATAAACACATTCATTCACAAATCAGGTGAAAATTTATCCAAAATTTATCAAATTTCGAGTCCGAATTTTTGATTGAGCACCCATGGCTCATGCCCTTATATAGCCGAGGTCCGAAAAGGTTAAAAATTTCAGGGAAAAAGTATTAAAAATTTTGAGAAAAATAAAATTATAATTTTTCAAGAGAGATATTTTAATAATTAAAGCCTAATTAAGGTTATATTGGGGTGACAAACAAACCAATAAACACATTCATTCACAAATCAGGTGAAAATTTATCCAAAATTTATCAAATTTCGAGTCCGAATTTTTGATTGAGCACCCATGGATCATGCCCTTATATAGCCGAGGTCCGAAAAAGTTAAAAATTTCAGGGAAAAAGTATTAAAAATTTTGAGAAAAATAAAATTATAATTTTTAAAGAGAGATATTTTAATAATTAAAGCCTAATTAAGGTTATATTGGGGTGACAAACAAACCAATAAACAGATTCATTCACAAATCAGGTGAAAATTTATCCAAAATTTATCAAATTTCGAGTCCGAATTTTTGATTGAGCACCCATGGATCATGCCCTTATATAGCCGAGGTCCGAAAAAGTTAAAAATTTCAGGGAAAAAGTATTAAAAATTTTGAGAAAAATAAAATTATAATTTTTAAAGAGAGATATTTTAATAATTAAAGCCTAATTAAGGTTATATTGGGGTGACAAACAAACCAATAAACAGATTCATTCACAAATCAGGTGAAAATTTATCCAAAATTTATCAAATTTCGAGTCCGAATTTTTGATTGAGCACCCATGGATCATGCCCTTATATAGCCGAGGTCCGAAAAAGTTAAAAATTTCAGGGAAAAAGTATTAAAAATTTTGAGAAAAATAAAATTATAATTTTTAAAGAGAGATATTTTAATAATTAAAGCCTAATTAAGGTTATATTGGGGTGACAAACAAACCAATAAACAGATTCATTCACAAATCAGGTGAAAATTTATCCAAAATTTATCAAATTTCGAGTCCGAATTTTTGATTGAGCACCCATGGATCATGCCCTTATATAGCCGAGGTCCGAAAAGGTTAAAAATTTCAGGGAAAAATTATTAAAAATTTTGAGAAAAATAAAATTATAATTTTTAAGAGAGATATTTTAATAATTAAAGCCTAATTAAGGTTATATTGGGGTGACAAACAAACCAATAAACACATTCATTCACAAATCAGGTGAAAATTTATCCAAAATTTATCAAATTTCGACTCCGAATTTTTGATTGAGCACCCATGGCTCATGCCCTTATATAGCCGAGGTCCGAAAAGGTTAAAAATTTCAGGGAAAAAGTATTAAAAATTTTGAGAAAAATAAAACTATAATTTTTCAAGAGAGATATTTTAATAATTAAAGCCTAATTAAGGTTATATTGGGGTGACAAACAAACCAATAAACACATTCATTCACAAATCAGGTGAAAATTTATCCAAAATTTATCAAATTTCGAGTCCGAATTTTTGATTGAGCACCCATGGCTCATGCCCTTATATAGCCGAGGTCCGAAAAGGTTAAAAATTTCAGGGAAAAAGTATTAAAAATTTTGAGAAAAATAAAATTATAATTTTTCAAGAGAGATATTTTAATAATTAAAGCCTAATTAAGGTTATATTGGGGTGACAAACAAACCAATAAACAGATTCATTCACAAATCAGGTGAAAATTTATCCAAAATTTATCAAATTTCGAGTCCGAATTTTTGATTGAGCACCCATGGATCATGCCCTTATATAGCCGAGGTCCGAAAAAGTTAAAAATTTCAGGGAAAAAGTATTAAAAATTTTGAGAAAAATAAAATTATAATTTTTAAAGAGAGATATTTTAATAATTAAAGCCTAATTAAGGTTATATTGGGGTGACAAACAAACCAATAAACAGATTCATTCACAAATCAGGTGAAAATTTATCCAAAATTTATCAAATTTCGAGTCCGAATTTTTGATTGAGCACCCATGGATCATGCCCTTATATAGCCGAGGTCCGAAAAAGTTAAAAATTTCAGGGAAAAAGTATTAAAAATTTTGAGAAAAATAAAATTATAATTTTTCAAGAGAGATATTTTAATAATTAAAGCCTAATTAAGGTTATATTGGGGTGACAAACAAACCAATAAACAGATTCATTCACAAATCAGGTGAAAATTTATCCAAAATTTATCAAATTTCGAGTCCGAATTTTTGATTGAGCACCCATGGATCATGCCCTTATATAGCCGAGGTCCGAAAAAGTTAAAAATTTCAGGGAAAAAGTATTAAAAATTTTGAGAAAAATAAAATTATAATTTTTAAAGAGAGATATTTTAATAATTAAAGCCTAATTAAGGTTATATTGGGGTGACAAACAAACCAATAAACAGATTCATTCACAAATCAGGTGAAAATTTATCCAAAATTTATCAAATTTCGAGTCCGAATTTTTGATTGAGCACCCATGGCTCATGCCCTTATATAGCCGAGGTCCGAAAAAGTTAAAAATTTCAGGGAAAAAGTATTAAAAATTTTGAGAAAAATAAAATTATAATTTTTAAAGAGAGATATTTTAATAATTAAAGCCTAATTAAGGTTATATTGGGGTGACAAACAAACCAATAAACAGATTCATTCACAAATCAGGTGAAAATTTATCCAAAATTTATCAAATTTCGAGTCCGAATTTTTGATTGAGCACCCATGGATCATGCCCTTATATAGCCGAGGTCCGAAAAGGTTAAAAATTTCAGGGAAAAAGTATTAAAAATTTTGAGAAAAATAAAATTCTAATTTTTCAAGAGAGATATTTTAATAATTAAAGTCTAATTAAGGTTATATTGGGGTGACAAACAAACCAATAAACACATTCATTCACAAATCAGGTGAAAATTTATCCAAAATTTATCAAATTTCGAGTCCGAATTTTTGATTGAGCACCCATGGCTCATGCCCTTATATAGCCGAGGTCCGAAAAAGTTAAAAATTTCAGGGAAAAAGTATTAAAAATTTTGAGAAAAATAAAATTATAATTTTTAAAGAGAGATATTTTAATAATTAAAGCCTAATTAAGGTTATATTGGGGTGACAAACAAACCAATAAACAGATTCATTCACAAATCAGGTGAAAATTTATCCAAAATTTATCAAATTTCGAGTCCGAATTTTTGATTGAGCACCCATGGCTCATGCCCTTATATAGCCGAGGTCCGAAAAGGTTAAAAATTTCAGGGAAAAAGTATTAAAAATTTTGAGAAAAATAAAATTATAATTTTTCAAAGAGATATTTTAATAATTAAAGCCTAATTAAGGTTATATTGGGGTGACAAACAAACCAATAAACACATTCATTCACAAATCAGGTAAAAATTTATCCAAAATTTATCAAATTTCGAGTCTGAATTTTTGATTGAGCACCCATGGCTCATGCCCTTATATAGCCGAGGTCCGAAAAGGTTAAAAATTTCAGGGAAAAAGTATTAAAAATTTTGAGAAAAATAAAATTATAATTTTTCAAGAGAGATATTTTAATAATTAAAGCCTAATTAAGGTTATATTGGGGTGACAAACAAACCAATAAACACATTCATTCACAAATCAGGTAAAAATTTATCCAAAATTTATCAAATTTCGAGTCTGAATTTTTGATTGAGCACCCATGGCTCATGCCCTTATATAGCCGAGGTCCGAAAAGGTTAAAAATTTCAGGGAAAAAGTATTAAAAATTTTGAGAAAAATAAAATTATAATTTTTCAAGAGAGATATTTTAATAATTAAAGCCTAATTAAGGTTATATTGGGGTGACAAACAAACCAATAAACACATTCATTCACAAATCAGGTAAAAATTTATCCAAAATTTATCAAATTTCGAGTCCGAATTTTTGATTGAGCACCCATGGCTCATGCCCTTATATAGCCGAGGTCCGAAAAAGTTAAAAATTTCAGCGAAAAAGTATTAAAAATTTTGAGAAAAATAAAATTATAATTTTTCAAGAGAGATATTTTAATAATTAAAGCCTAATTAAGGTTATATTGGGGTGACAAACAAACCAATAAACAGATTCATTCACAAATCAGGTGAAAATTTATCCAAAATTTATCAAATTTCGAGTCCGAATTTTTGATTGAGCACCCATGGCTCATGCCCTTATATAGCCGAGGTCCGAAAAAGTTAAAAATTTCAGGGAAAAAGTATTAAAAATTTTTAGAAAAATAAAATTCCACGAGAGATATTTTAATAATTAAAGCCTAATTAAGGTTATATTGGGGTGACAAACAAACCAATAAACAGATTCATTCACAAATCAGGTGAAAATTTATCCAAAATTTATCAAATTTCGAGTCCGAATTTTTGATTGAGCACCCATGGATCATGCCCTTATATAGCCGAGGTCCGAAAAAGTTAAAAATTTCAGGGAAAAAGTATTAAAAATTTTGAGAAAAATAAAATTATAATTTTTAAAGAGAGATATTTTAATAATTAAAGCCTAATTAAGGTTATATTGGGGTGACAAACAAACCAATAAACACATTCATTCACAAATCAGGTGAAAATTTATCCAAAATTTATCAAATTTCGAGTCCGAATTTTTGATTGAGCACCCATGGCTCATGCCCTTATATAGCCGAGGTCCGAAAAGGTTAAAAATTTCAGGGAAAAAGTATTAAAAATTTTGAGAAAAATAAAATTATAATTTTTAAAGAGAGATATTTTAATAATTAAAGCCTAATTAAGGTTATATTGGGGTGACAAACAAACCAATAAACAGATTCATTCACAAATCAGGTGAAAATTTATCCAAAATTTATCAAATTTCGAGTCCGAATTTTTGATTGAGCACCCATGGATCATGCCCTTATATAGCCGAGGTCCGAAAAGGTTAAAAATTTCAGGGAAAAATTATTAAAAATTTTGAGAAAAATAAAATTATAATTTTTAAAGAGAGATATTTTAATAATTAAAGCCTAATTAAGGTTATATTGGGGTGACAAACAAACCAATAAACAGATTCATTCATAAATCAGGTGAAAATTTATCCAAAATTTATCAAATTTCGAGTCCGAATTTTTGATTGAGCACCCATGGCTCATGCCCTTATATAGCCGAGGTCCGAAAAGGTTAAAAATTTCAGGGAAAAAGTATAAAAAATTTTGAGAAAAATAAAATTATAATTTTTCAAGAGAGATATTTTAATAATTAAAGCCTAATTAAGGTATATTGGGGTGACAAACAAACCAATAAACACATTCATTCAAAAATCAGGGGAAAATTTATCCAAAATTTATCAAATTTCGAGTCCGAATTTTTGATTGAGCACCCATGGCTCATGCCCTTATATAGCCGAGGTCCTAAAAGGTTAAAAATTTCAGGGAAAAAGTATAAAAAATTTTGAGAAAAATAAAATTATAATTTTTCAAGAGAGATATTTTAATAATTAAAGCCTAATTAAGGTATATTGGGGTGACAAACAAACCAATAAACACATTCATTCAAAAATCAGGGGAAAATTTATCCAAAATTTATCAAATTTCGACTCCGAATTTTTGATTGAGCACCCATGGCTCATGCCCTTATATAGCCGAGGTCCGAAAAGGTTAAAAATTTCAGGGAAAAAGTATAAAAAATTTTGAGAAAAATAAAATTATAATTTTTCAAGAGAGATATTTTAATAATTAAAGCCTAATTAAGGTATATTGGGGTGACAAACAAACCAATAAACACATTCATTCAAAAATCAGGGGAAAATTTATCCAAAATTTATCAAATTTCGACTCCGAATTTTTGATTGAGCACCCATGGCTCATGCCCTTATATAGCCGAGGTCCGAAAAGGTTAAAAATTTCAGGGAAAAAGTATAAAAAATTTTGAGAAAAATAAAATTATAATTTTTCAAGAGAGATATTTTAATAATTAAAGCCTAATTAAGGTATATTGGGGTGACAAACAAACCAATAAACACATTCATTCAAAAATCAGGGGAAAATTTATCCAAAATTTATCAAATTTCGACTCCGAATTTTTGATTGAGCACCCATGGCTCATGCCCTTATATAGCCGAGGTCCGAAAAGGTTAAAAATTTCAGGGAAAAAGTATTAAAAATTTTGAGAAAAATAAAACTATAATTTTTCAAGAGAGATATTTTAATAATTAAAGCCTAATTAAGGTTATATTGGGGTGACAAACAAACCAATAAACACATTCATTCACAAATCAGGTGAAAATTTATCCAAAATTTATCAAATTTCGAGTCCGAATTTTTGATTGAGCACCCATGGCTCATGCCCTTATATAGCCGAGGTCCGAAAAGGTTAAAAATTTCAGGGAAAAAGTATTAAAAATTTTGAGAAAAATAAAATTATAATTTTTCAAGAGAGATATTTTAATAATTAAAGCCTAATTAAGGTTATATTGGGGTGACAAACAAACCAATAAACAGATTCATTCACAAATCAGGTGAAAATTTATCCAAAATTTATCAAATTTCGAGTCCGAATTTTTGATTGAGCACCCATGGATCATGCCCTTATATAGCCGAGGTCCGAAAAAGTTAAAAATTTCAGGGAAAAAGTATTAAAAATTTTGAGAAAAATAAAATTATAATTTTTAAAGAGAGATATTTTAATAATTAAAGCCTAATTAAGGTTATATTGGGGTGACAAACAAACCAATAAACAGATTCATTCACAAATCAGGTGAAAATTTATCCAAAATTTATCAAATTTCGAGTCCGAATTTTTGATTGAGCACCCATGGATCATGCCCTTATATAGCCGAGGTCCGAAAAAGTTAAAAATTTCAGGGAAAAAGTATTAAAAATTTTGAGAAAAATAAAATTATAATTTTTAAAGAGAGATATTTTAATAATTAAAGCCTAATTAAGGTTATATTGGGGTGACAAACAAACCAATAAACAGATTCATTCACAAATCAGGTGAAAATTTATCCAAAATTTATCAAATTTCGAGTCCGAATTTTTGATTGAGCACCCATGGATCATGCCCTTATATAGCCGAGGTCCGAAAAAGTTAAAAATTTCAGGGAAAAAGTATTAAAAATTTTGAGAAAAATAAAATTATAATTTTTAAAGAGAGATATTTTAATAATTAAAGCCTAATTAAGGTTATATTGGGGTGACAAACAAACCAATAAACAGATTCATTCACAAATCAGGTGAAAATTTATCCAAAATTTATCAAATTTCGAGTCCGAATTTTTGATTGAGCACCCATGGATCATGCCCTTATATAGCCGAGGTCCGAAAAGGTTAAAAATTTCAGGGAAAAATTATTAAAAATTTTGAGAAAAATAAAATTATAATTTTTCAAGAGAGATATTTTAATAATTAAAGCCTAATTAAGGTTATATTGGGGTGACAAACAAACCAATAAACAGATTCATTCATAAATCAGGTGAAAATTTATCCAAAATTTATCAAATTTCGACTCCGAATTTTTGATTGAGCACCCATGGCTCATGCCCTTATATAGCCGAGGTCCGAAAAGGTTAAAAATTTCAGGGAAAAAGTATAAAAAATTTTGAGAAAAATAAAATTATAATTTTTCAAGAGAGATATTTTAATAATTAAAGCCTAATTAAGGTATATTGGGGTGACAAACAAACCAATAAACACATTCATTCAAAAATCAGGGGAAAATTTATCCAAAATTTATCAAATTTCGAGTCCGAATTTTTGATTGAGCACCCATGGCTCATGCCCTTATATAGCCGAGGTCCTAAAAAGGTTAAAAATTTCAGGGAAAAAGTATAAAAAATTTTGAGAAAAATAAAATTATAATTTTTCAAGAGAGATATTTTAATAATTGAAGCCTAATTAAGGTATATTGGGGTGACAAACAAACCAATAAACACATTCATTCAAAAATCAGGGGAAAATTTATCCAAAATTTATCAAATTTCGACTCCGAATTTTTGATTGAGCACCCATGGCTCATGCCCTTATATAGCCGAGGTCCGAAAAGGTTAAAAATTTCAGGGAAAAAGTATAAAAAATTTTGAGAAAAATAAAATTATAATTTTTCAAGAGAGATATTTTAATAATTAAAGCCTAATTAAGGTATATTGGGGTGACAAACAAACCAATAAACACATTCATTCAAAAATCAGGGGAAAATTTATCCAAAATTTATCAAATTTCGACTCCGAATTTTTGATTGAGCACCCATGGCTCATGCCCTTATATAGCCGAGGTCCGAAAAGGTTAAAAATTTCAGGGAAAAAGTATTAAAAATTTTGAGAAAAATAAAACTATAATTTTTCAAGAGAGATATTTTAATAATTAAAGCCTAATTAAGGTTATATTGGGGTGACAAACAAACCAATAAACACATTCATTCACAAATCAGGTGAAAATTTATCCAAAATTTATCAAATTTCGAGTCCGAATTTTTGATTGAGCACCCATGGCTCATGCCCTTATATAGCCGAGGTCCGAAAAGGTTAAAAATTTCAGGGAAAAAGTATTAAAAATTTTGAGAAAAATAAAATTATAATTTTTCAAGAGAGATATTTTAATAATTAAAGCCTAATTAAGGTTATATTGGGGTGACAAACAAACCAATAAACACATTCATTCACAAATCAGGTGAAAATTTATCCAAAATTTATCAAATTTCGAGTCCGAATTTTTGATTGAGCACCCATGGCTCATGCCCTTATATAGCCGAGGTCCGAAAAGGTTAAAAATTTCAGGGAAAAAGTATTAAAAATTTTGAGAAAAATAAAATTATAATTTTTCAAGAGAGATATTTTAATAATTAAAGCCTAATTAAGGTTATATTGGGGTGACAAACAAACCAATAAACACATTCATTCACAAATCAGGTGAAAATTTATCCAAAATTTATCAAATTTCGAGTCCGAATTTTTGATTGAGCACCCATGGCTCATGCCCTTATATAGCCGAGGTCCGAAAAGGTTAAAAAT
Organism: Forficula auricularia; assembly: GCA_024734495.1. Taxonomy (NCBI): domain Eukaryota; kingdom Metazoa; phylum Arthropoda; class Insecta; order Dermaptera; family Forficulidae; genus Forficula; species Forficula auricularia. Next base: position 11,772,204 of record JALMQS010000187.1, on the reverse strand, counting down.
TTCAGGGAAAAAGTATTAAAAATTTTGAGAAAAATAAAATTATAATTTTTCAAGAGAGATATTTTAATAATTAAAGCCTAATTAAGGTTATATTGGGGTGACAAACAAACCAATAAACACATTCATTCACAAATCAGGTGAAAATTTATCCAAAATTTATCAAATTTCGAGTCCGAATTTTTGATTGAGCACCCATGGCTCATGCCCTTATATAGCCGAGGTCCGAAAAGGTTAAAAATTTCAGGGAAAAAGTATTAAAAATTTTGAGAAAAATAAAATTATAATTTTTCAAGAGAGATATTTTAATAATTAAAGCCTAATTAAGGTTATATTGGGGTGACAAACAAACCAATAAACACATTCATTCACAAATCAGGTGAAAATTTATCCAAAATTTATCAAATTTCGAGTCCGAATTTTTGATTGAGCACCCATGGCTCATGCCCTTATATAGCCGAGGTCCGAAAAGGTTAAAAATTTCAGGGAAAAAAGTATTAAAAAATTTTGAGAAAAATAAAATTATAATTTTTCAAGAGAGATATTTTAATAATTGAAGCCTAATTAAGGTATATTGGGGTGACAAACAAACCAATAAACACATTCATTCAAAAATCAGGGGAAAATTTATCCAAAATTTATCAAATTTCGACTCCGAATTTTTGATTGAGCACCCATGGCTCATGCCCTTATATAGCCGAGGTCCGAAAAGGTTAAAAATTTCAGGGAAAAAGTATAAAAAATTTTGAGAAAAATAAAATTATAATTTTTCAAGAGAGATATTTTAATAATTAAAGCCTAATTAAGGTATATTGGGGTGACAAACAAACCAATAAACACATTCATTCAAAAATCAGGGGAAAATTTATCCAAAATTTATCAAATTTCGACTCCGAATTTTTGATTGAGCACCCATGGCTCATGCCCTTATATAGCCGAGGTCCGAAAAGGTTAAAAATTTCAGGGAAAAAGTATTAAAAATTTTGAGAAAAATAAAACTATAATTTTTCAAGAGAGATATTTTAATAATTAAAGCCTAATTAAGGTTATATTGGGGTGACAAACAAACCAATAAACACATTCATTCACAAATCAGGTGAAAATTTATCCAAAATTTATCAAATTTCGAGTCCGAATTTTTGATTGAGCACCCATGGCTCATGCCCTTATATAGCCGAGGTCCGAAAAGGTTAAAATTTCAGGGAAAAAGTATTAAAAAATTTTGAGAAAAATAAAATTATAATTTTTCAAGAGAGATATTTTAATAATTAAAGCCTCAATTAAGGTTATATTGGGGTGACAAACAAACCAATAAACACATTCATTCACAAATCAGGTGAAAATTTATCCAAAATTTATCAAATTTCGAGTCCGAATTTTTGATTGAGCACCCATGGATCATGCCCTTATATAGCCGAGGTCCGAAAAAGTTAAAAATTTCAGGGAAAAAGTATTAAAAATTTTGAGAAAAATAAAATTATAATTTTTAAAGAGAGATATTTTAATAATTAAAGCCTAATTAAGGTTATATTGGGGTGACAAACAAACCAATAAACAGATTCATTCACAAATCAGGTGAAAATTTATCCAAAATTTATCAAATTTCGAGTCCGAATTTTTGATTGAGCACCCATGGCTCATGCCCTTATATAGCCGAGGTCCGAAAAAGTTAAAAATTTCAGGGAAAAAGTATTAAAAATTTTTGAGAAAAATAAAATTATAATTTTTAAAGAGAGATATTTTAATAATTAAAGCCTAATTAAGGTTATATTGGGGTGACAAACAAACCAATAAACAGATTCATTCACAAATCAGGTGAAAATTTATCCAAAATTTATCAAATTTCGAGTCCGAATTTTTGATTGAGCACCCATGGATCATGCCCTTATATAGCCGAGGTCCGAAAAGGTTAAAAATTTCAGGGAAAAATTATTAAAAATTTTGAGAAAAATAAAATTATAATTTTTAAAGAGAGATATTTTAATAATTAAAGCCTAATTAAGGTTATATTGGGGTGACAAACAAACCAATAAACAGATTCATTCATAAATCAGGTGAAAATTTATCCAAAATTTATCAAATTTCGAGTCCGAATTTTTGATTGAGCACCCATGGCTCATGCCCTTATATAGCCGAGGTCCGAAAAAGTTAAAAATTTCAGGGAAAAAGTATTAAAAATTTTGAGAAAAATAAAATTATAATTTTTAAAGAGAGATATTTTAATAATTAAAGCCTAATTAAGGTTATATTGGGGTGACAAACAAACCAATAAACAGATTCATTCACAAATCAGGTGAAAATTTATCCAAAATTTATCAAATTTCGAGTCCGAATTTTTGATTGAGCACCCATGGATCATGCCCTTATATAGCCGAGGTCCGAAAAGGTTAAAAATTTCAGGGAAAAATTATTAAAAATTTTGAGAAAAATAAAATTATAATTTTTAAAGAGAGATATTTTAATAATTAAAGCCTAATTAAGGTTATATTGGGGTGACAAACAAACCAATAAACAGATTCATTCACAAATCAGGTGAAAATTTATCCAAAATTTATCAAATTTCGAGTCCGAATTTTTGATTGAGCACCCATGGCTCATGCCCTTATATAGCCGAGGTCCGAAAAAGTTAAAAATTTCAGGGAAAAAGTATTAAAAATTTTGAGAAAAATAAAATTATAATTTTTAAAGAGAGATATTTTAATAATTAAAGCCTAATTAAGGTTATATTGGGGTGACAAACAAACCAATAAACAGATTCATTCACAAATCAGGTGAAAATTTATCCAAAATTTATCAAATTTCGAGTCCGAATTTTTGATTGAGCACCCATGGCTCATGCCCTTATATAGCCGAGGTCCGAAAAAGTTAAAAATTTCAGGGAAAAAGTATTAAAAATTTTGAGAAAAATAAAATTATAATTTTTCAAGAGAGATATTTTAATAATTAAAGCCTAATTAAGGTTATATTGGGGTGACAAACAAACCAATAAACAGATTCATTCACAAATCAGGTGAAAATTTATCCAAAATTTATCAAATTTCGAGTCCGAATTTTTGATTGAGCACCCATGGCTCATGCCCTTATATAGCCGAGGTCCGAAAAAGTTAAAAATTTCAGGGAAAAAGTATTAAAAATTTTGAGAAAAATAAAATTATAATTTTTAAAGAGAGATATTTTAATAATTAAAGCCTAATTAAGGTTATATTGGGGTGACAAACAAACCAATAAACAGATTCATTCACAAATCAGGTGAAAATTTATCCAAAATTTATCAAATTTCGAGTCCGAATTTTTGATTGAGCACCCATGGATCATGCCCTTATATAGCCGAGGTCCGAAAAAGTTAAAAATTTCAGGGAAAAAGTATTAAAAATTTTGAGAAAAATAAAATTATAATTTTTAAAGAGAGATATTTTAATAATTAAAGCCTAATTAAGGTTATATTGGGGTGACAAACAAACCAATAAACAGATTCATTCACAAATCAGGTGAAAATTTATCCAAAATTTATCAAATTTCGAGTCCGAATTTTTGATTGAGCACCCATGGATCATGCCCTTATATAGCCGAGGTCCGAAAAGGTTAAAAATTTCAGGGAAAAAGTATTAAAAATTTTGAGAAAAATAAAATTATAATTTTTCAAGAGAGATATTTTAATAATTAAAGCCTAATTAAGGTTATATTGGGGTGACAAACAAACCAATAAACAGATTCATTCACAAATCAGGTGAAAATTTATCCAAAATTTATCAAATTTCGAGTCCGAATTTTTGATTGAGCACCCATGGCTCATGCCCTTATATAGCCGAGGTCCGAAAAAGTTAAAAATTTCAGGAAAAAGTATTAAAAATTTTGAGAAAAATAAAATTATAATTTTTAAAGAGAGATATTTTAATAATTAAAGCCTAATTAAGGTTATATTGGGGTGACAAACAAACCAATAAACAGATTCATTCACAAATCAGGTGAAAATTTATCCAAAATTTATCAAATTTCGAGTCCGAATTTTTGATTGAGCACCCATGGCTCATGCCCTTATATAGCCGAGGTCCGAAAAAGTTAAAAATTTCAGGGAAAAAGTATTAAAAATTTTGAGAAAAATAAAATTATAATTTTTAAAGAGAGATATTTTAATAATTAAAGCCTAATTAAGGTTATATTGGGGTGACAAACAAACCAATAAACAGATTCATTCACAAATCAGGTGAAAATTTATCCAAAATTTATCAAATTTCGAGTCCGAATTTTTGATTGAGCACCCATGGCTCATGCCCTTATATAGCCGAGGTCCGAAAAAGTTAAAAATTTCAGGGAAAAAGTATTAAAAATTTTGAGAAAAATAAAATTATAATTTTTAAAGAGAGATATTTTAATAATTAAAGCCTAATTAAGGTTATATTGGGGTGACAAACAAACCAATAAACAGATTCATTCACAAATCAGGTGAAAATTTATCCAAAATTTATCAAATTTCGAGTCCGAATTTTTGATTGAGCACCCATGGCTCATGCCCTTATATAGCCGAGGTCCGAAAAAGTTAAAAATTTCAGGGAAAAAGTATTAAAAATTTTGAGAAAAATAAAATTATAATTTTTCAAGAGAGATATTTTAATAATTAAAGCCTAATTAAGGTTATATTGGGGTGACAAACAAACCAATAAACAGATTCATTCACAAATCAGGTGAAAATTTATCCAAAATTTATCAAATTTCGAGTCCGAATTTTTGATTGAGCACCCATGGCTCATGCCCTTATATAGCCGAGGTCCGAAAAAGTTAAAAATTTCAGGGAAAAAGTATTAAAAATTTTGAGAAAAATAAAATTATAATTTTTAAAGAGAGATATTTTAATAATTAAAGCCTAATTAAGGTTATATTGGGGTGACAAACAAACCAATAAACAGATTCATTCACAAATCAGGTGAAAATTTATCCAAAATTTATCAAATTTCGAGTCCGAATTTTTGATTGAGCACCCATGGCTCATGCCCTTATATAGCCGAGGTCCGAAAAAGTTAAAAATTTCAGGGAAAAAGTATTAAAAATTTTGAGAAAAATAAAATTATAATTTTTAAAGAGAGATATTTTAATAATTAAAGCCTAATTAAGGTTATATTGGGGTGACAAACAAACCAATAAACAGATTCATTCACAAATCAGGTGAAAATTTATCCAAAATTTATCAAATTTCGAGTCCGAATTTTTGATTGAGCACCCATGGATCATGCCCTTATATAGCCGAGGTCCGAAAAAGTTAAAAATTTCATGGAAAAAGTATTAAAAATTTTGAGAAAAATAAAATTATAATTTTTAAAGAGAGATATTTTAATAATTAAAGCCTAATTAAGGTTATATTGGGGTGACAAACAAACCAATAAACAGATTCATTCACAAATCAGGTGAAAATTTATCCAAAATTTATCAAATTTCGAGTCCGAATTTTTGATTGAGCACCCATGGATCATGCCCTTATCTAGCCGAGGTCCGAAAAAGTTAAAAATTTCATGGAAAAAGTATTAAAAATTTTGAGAAAAATAAAATTATAATTTTTCAAGAGAGATATTTTAATAATTAAAGCCTAATTAAGGTTATATTGGGGTGACAAACAAACCAATAAACACATTCATTCAAAAATCATGGGAAAATTTATCAAAAAATACGAGCACTTTATCAAATTTCGAGTCAGAATTTTTGATTGAGCTCCCATGGCTCATGCCCTTATATAGCCGAGGTCCGAAAAGGTTAAAAATTTCAGGGAAAAAGTATTAAAAATTTCGAGAAAAATAAAATTATAATTTTTCAAGAGAGATATTTTAATAATTAAAGCCTAATTAAGGTTATATTGGGGTGACAAACAAACCAATAAACACATTCATTCACAAATCAGGTGAAAATTTATCCAAAATTTATCAAATTTCGAGTCCGAATTTTTGATTGAGCACCCATGGCTCATGCCCTTATATAGCCGAGGTCCGAAAAGGTTAAAAATTTCAGGGAAAAAGACTATAATTTTTCAAGAGAGATATTTTAATAATTAAAGCCTAATTAAGGTTATATTGGGGTGACAAACAAACCAATAAACACATTCATTCACAAATCAGGTGAAAATTTATCCAAAATTTATCAAATTTCGAGTCCGAATTTTTGATTGAGCACCCATGGCTCATGCCCTTATATAGCCGAGGTCCGAAAAGGTTAAAAATTTCAGGGAAAAAGTATTAAAAATTTTGAGAAAAATAAAACTATAATTTTTCAAGAGAGATATTTTAATAACTAAAGCCTAATTAAGGTTATATTGGGGTGACAAACAAACCAATAAACACATTCATTCACAAATCAGGTGAAAATTTATCCAAAATTTATCAATTTCGAGTCTGAATTTTTGATTGAGCACCCATGGCTCATGCCCTTATATAGCCGAGGTCCGAAAAGGTTAAAAATTTCAAAGAAAAAGTATTAAAAATTTTGAGAAAAATAAAATTCTAATTTTTCAAGAGAGATATTTTAATAATTAAAGCCTAATTGAGGTTATATTGGGGTGACAAACAAACCAATAAACACATTCATTCACAAATCAGGTGAAAATTTATCCAAAATTTATCAAATTTCGAGTCCGAATTTTTGATTGAGCACCCATGGCTCATGCCCTTATATAGCCGAGTCCGAAAAGGTTAAAAATTTCAGGGAAAATGTATTAAAAATTTTGAGAAAAACAAAACTCTAATTTTTTCAAGAGATATTTTAATAATTAAAGCCTAATTGATGTTATATTGGGGTGACAAACAAACCAATAAACACATTCATTCAAAAATCAGGTGAAAAATTTATCCAAAATTTATCAAATTTCGAGTCGAATTTTTGATTGAGCACCCATGGCTCATGCCCTTATATAACCGAGGTCCGAAAAGGTTTAAAAATTTCAGGGGAAAAAGTATTAAAAATTTTTGAGAAAAATAAAACTATAATTTTTCAAGAGAGATATTTTAATAATTAAAGCCTAATTAAGGTTATATTGGGGTAGCCGAGGTCCGAAAAGGTTAAAAATTTCAGGGGAAAAGAGTATTAAAAATTTTGAGAAAAATAAAATTATAATTTTTCAAGAGATATTTTAATAATTAAAGCCTAATTAAGGTTATATTGGGGTGACAAACAAACCAATAAACACATTCATTCACAAATCAGGTGAAAATTTATCCAAAATTTATCAAATTTCGAGTCCGAATTTTTGATTGAGCACCCATGGCTCATGCCCTTATATAGCCGAGGTCCGAAAAGGTTAAAAATTTCAGGGAAAAAGTATTAAAAATTTTGAGAAAAATAAAATTATAATTTTTCAAGAGAGATATTTTAATAATTAAAGCCTAATTAAGGTTATATTGGGGTGACAAACAAACCAATAAACACATTCATTCACAAATCAGGTGAAAATTTATCCAAAATTTATCAAATTTCGAGTCCGAATTTTAGATTGAGCACCCATGGCTCATGCCCTTATATAGCCGAGGTCCGAAAAGGTTAAAAATTTCAGGGAAAAAGTATTAAAAATTTTGAGAAAAATAAAATTATAATTTTTCAAGAGAGATATTTTAATAATTGAAGCCTAATTAAGGTATATTGGGGTGACAAACAAACCAATAAACACATTCATTCAAAAATCAGGGGAAAATTTATCCAAAATTTATCAAATTTCGACTCCGAATTTTTGATTGAGCACCCATGGCTCATGCCCTTATATAGCCGAGGTCCGAAAAGGTTAAAAATTTCAGGGAAAAAGTATAAAAAATTTTGAGAAAAATAAAATTATAATTTTTCAAGAGAGATATTTTAATAATTAAAGCCTAATTAAGGTATATTGGGGTGACAAACAAACCAATAAACACATTCATTCAAAAATCAGGGGAAAATTTATCCAAAATTTATCAAATTTCGACTCCGAATTTTTGATTGAGCACCCATGGCTCATGCCCTTATATAGCCGAGGTCCGAAAAGGTTAAAAATTTCAGGAAAAAGTATTAAAAATTTTGAGAAAAATAAAATTATAATTTTTCAAGAGAGATATTTTAATAATTAAAGCCTAATTAAGGTTATATTGGGGTGACAAACAAACCAATAAACAGATTCATTCACAAATCAGGTGAAAATTTATCCAAAATTGATCAAATTTCGAGTCCGAATTTTTGATTGAGCACCCATGGCTCATGCCCTTATATAGCCGAGGTCCGAAAAAGTTAAAAATTTCAGGGAAAAAGTATTAAAAATTTTTGAGAAAAATAAAATTATAATTTTTAAAGAGAGATATTTTAATAATTAAAGCCTAATTAAGGTTATATTGGGGTGACAAACAAACCAATAAACAGATTCATTCACAAATCAGGTGAAAATTTATCCAAAATTTATCAAATTTCGAGTCCGAATTTTTGATTGAGCACCCATGGATCATGCCCTTATATAGCCGAGGTCCGAAAAGGTTAAAAATTTCAGGGAAAAATTATTAAAAATTTTGAGAAAAATAAAATTATAATTTTTAAAGAGAGATATTTTAATAATTAAAGCCTAATTAAGGTTATATTGGGGTGACAAACAAACCAATAAACAGATTCATTCACAAATCAGGTGAAAATTTATCCAAAATTTATCAAATTTCGAGTCCGAATTTTTGATTGAGCACCCATGGCTCATGCCCTTATATAGCCGAGGTCCGAAAAAGTTAAAAATTTCAGGGAAAAAGTATTAAAAATTTTGAGAAAAATAAAATTATAATTTTTAAAGAGAGATATTTTAATAATTAAAGCCTAATTAAGGTTATATTGGGGTGACAAACAAACCAATAAACAGATTCATTCACAAATCAGGTGAAAATTTATCCAAAATTTATCAAATTTCGAGTCCGAATTTTTGATTGAGCACCCATGGATCATGCCCTTATATAGCCGAGGTCCGAAAAGGTTAAAAATTTCAGGGAAAAATTATTAAAAATTTTGAGAAAAATAAAATTATAATTTTTAAAGAGAGATATTTTAATAATTAAAGCCTAATTAAGGTTATATTGGGGTGACAAACAAACCAATAAACAGATTCATTCACAAATCAGGTGAAAATTTATCCAAAATTTATCAAATTTCGAGTCCGAATTTTTGATTGAGCACCCATGGCTCATGCCCTTATATAGCCGAGGTCCGAAAAAGTTAAAAATTTCAGGGAAAAAGTATTAAAAATTTTGAGAAAAATAAAATTATAATTTTTAAAGAGAGATATTTTAATAATTAAAGCCTAATTAAGGTTATATTGGGGTGACAAACAAACCAATAAACAGATTCATTCACAAATCAGGTGAAAATTTATCCAAAATTTATCAAATTTCGAGTCCGAATTTTTGATTGAGCACCCATGGCTCATGCCCTTATATAGCCGAGGTCCGAAAAAGTTAAAAATTTCAGGGAAAAAGTATTAAAAATTTTGAGAAAAATAAAATTATAATTTTTCAAGAGAGATATTTTAATAATTAAAGCCTAATTAAGGTTATATTGGGGTTACAAACAAACCAATAAACAGATTCATTCACAAATCAGGTGAAAATTTATCCAAAATTTATCAAATTTCGAGTCCGAATTTTTGATTGAGCACCCATGGCTCATGCCCTTATATAGCCGAGGTCCGAAAAAGTTAAAAATTTCATGGAAAAAGTATTAAAAATTTTGAGAAAAATAAAATTATAATTTTTAAAGAGAGATATTTTAATAATTAAAGCCTAATTAAGGTTATATTGGGGTGACAAACAAACCAATAAACAGATTCATTCACAAATCAGGTGAAAATTTATCCAAAATTTATCAAATTTCGAGTCCGAATTTTTGATTGAGCACCCATGGATCATGCCCTTATATAGCCGAGGTCCGAAAAAGTTAAAAATTTCATGGAAAAAGTATTAAAAATTTTGAGAAAAATAAAATTATAATTTTTAAAGAGAGATATTTTAATAATTAAAGCCTAATTAAGGTTATATTGGGGTGACAAACAAACCAATAAACACATTCATTCACAAATCAGGTGAAAATTTATCCAAAATTTATCAAATTTCGAGTCCGAATTTTTGATTGAGCACCCATGGCTCATGCCCTTATATAGCCGAGGTCCGAAAAGGTTAAAAATTTCAAAGAAAAAGTATTAAAAATTTTGAGAAAAATAAAATTATAATTTTTCAAGAGAGATATTTTAATAATTAAATCCTAATTAAGGTTATATTGGGGTGACAAACAAACCAATAAACACATTCATTCACAAATCAGGTGAAAATTTATCCAAAATTTATCAAATTTCGAGTCCGAATTTTTGATTGAGCACCCATGGCTCATGCCCTTATATAGCCGAGGTCCGAAAAAGTTAAAAATTTCAGGGAAAAAGTATTAAAAATTTTGAGAAAAATAAAATTATAATTTTTAAAGAGAGATATTTTAATAATTAAAGCCTAATTAAGGTTATATTGGGGTGACAAACAAACCAATAAACATATTCATTCACAAATCAGGTGAAAATTTATCCAAAATTTATCAAATTTCGAGTCCGAATTTTTGATTGAGCACCCATGGCTCATGCCCTTATATAGCCGAGGTCCGAAAAAGTTAAAAATTTCAGGGAAAAAGTATTAAAAATTTTGAGAAAAATAAAATTTTAATTTTTCAAGAGAGATATTTTAATAATTAAAGCCTAATTAAGGTTATATTGGGGTGACAAACAAACCAATAAACAGATTCATTCACAAATCAGGTGAAAATTTATCCAAAATTTATCAAATTTCGAGTCCGAATTTTTGATTGAGCACCCATGGCTCATGCCCTTATATAGCCGAGGTCCGAAAAAGTTAAAAATTTCAGGGAAAAAGTATTAAAAATTTTGAGAAAAATAAAATTATAATTTTTAAAGAGAGATATTTTAATAATTAAAGCCTAATTAAGGTTATATTGGGGTGACAAACAAACCAATAAACAGATTCATTCACAAATCAGGTGAAAATTTATCCAAAATTTATCAAATTTCGAGTCCGAATTTTTGATTGAGCACCCATGGATCATGCCCTTATATAGCCGAGGTCCGAAAAAGTTAAAAATTTCAGGGAAAAAGTATTAAAAATTTTGAGAAAAATAAAATTATAATTTTTAAAGAGAGATATTTTAATAATTAAAGCCTAATTAAGGTTATATTGGGGTGACAAACAAACCAATAAACAGATTCATTCACAAATCAGGTGAAAATTTATCCAAAATTTATCAAATTTCGAGTCCGAATTTTTGATTGAGCACCCATGGATCATGCCCTTATCTAGCCGAGGTCCGAAAAAGTTAAAAATTTCATGGAAAAAGTATTAAAAATTTTGAGAAAAATAAAATTATAATTTTTCAAGAGAGATATTTTAATAATTAAAGCCTAATTAAGGTTATATTGGGGTGACAAACAAACCAATAAACACATTCATTCAAAAATCATGGGAAAATTTATCAAAAAATACGACCACTTTATCAAATTTCGAGTCCGAATTTTTGATTGAGCACCCATGGCTCATGCCCTTATATAGCCGAGGTCCGAAAAGGTTAAAAATTTCAGGGAAAAAGTATTAAAAATTTTGAGAAAAATAAAACTATAATTTTTCAAGAGAGATATTTTAATAATTAAAGCCTAATTAAGGTTATATTGGGGTGACAAACAAACCAATAAACACATTCATTCACAAATCAGGTGAAAATTTATCCAAAATTTATCAAATTTCGAGTCCGAATTTTTGATTGAGCACCCATGGCTCATGCCCTTATATAGCCGAGGTCCGAAAAGGTTAAAAATTTCAGGGAAAAAGTATTAAAAATTTTGAGAAAAATAAAACTATAATTTTTCAAGAGAGATATTTTAATAATTAAAGCCTAATTAAGGTTATATTGGGGTGACAAACAAACCAATAAACACATTCATTCACAAATCAGGTGAAAATTTATCCAAAATTTATCAAATTTCGAGTCCGAATTTTTGATTGAGCACCCATGGCTCATGCCCTTATATAGCCGAGGTCCGAAAAGGTTAAAAATTTCAGGGAAAAAGTATTAAAAATTTTGAGAAAAATAAAACTATAATTTTTCAAGAGAGATATTTTAATAATTAAAGCCTAATTAAGGTTATATTGGGGTGACAAACAAACCAATAAACACATTCATTCACAAATCAGGTGAAAATTTATCCAAAATTTATCAAATTTCGAGTCCGAATTTTTGATTGAGCACCCATGGCTCATGCCCTTATATAGCCGAGGTCCGAAAAGGTTAAAAATTTCAGGGAAAAAGTATTAAAAATTTTGAGAAAAATAAAACTATAATTTTTCAAGAGAGATATTTTAATAATTAAAGCCTAATTAAGGTTATATTGGGGTGACAAACAAACCAATAAACACATTCATTCACAAATCAGGTGAAAATTTATCCAAAATTTATCAAATTTCGAGTCCGAATTTTTGATTGAGCACCCATGGCTCATGCCCTTATATAGCCGAGGTCCGAAAAGGTTAAAAATTTCAGGGAAAAAGTATTAAAAATTTTGAGAAAAATAAAATTATAATTTTTCAAGAGAGATATTTTAATAATTAAAGCCTAATTAAGGTATATTGGGGTGACAAACAAACCAATAAACACATTCATTCAAAAATCAGGGGAAAATTTATCCAAAATTTATCAAATTTCGACTCCGAATTTTTGATTGAGCACCCATGGCTCATGCCCTTATATAGCCGAGGTCCGAAAAGGTTAAAAATTTCAGGGAAAAAGTATAAAAAATTTTGAGAAAAATAAAATTATAATTTTTCAAGAGAGATATTTTAATAATTAAAGCCTAATTAAGGTATATTGGGGTGACAAACAAACCAATAAACACATTCATTCAAAAATCAGGGGAAAATTTATCCAAAATTTATCAAATTTCGACTCCGAATTTTTGATTGAGCACCCATGGCTCATGCCCTTATATAGCCGAGGTCCGAAAAGGTTAAAAATTTCAGGGAAAAAGTATTAAAAATTTTGAGAAAAATAAAATTATAATTTTTCAAGAGAGATATTTTAATAATTAAAGCCTAATTAAGGTTATATTGGGGTGACAAACAAACCAATAAACAGATTCATTCACAAATCAGGTGAAAATTTATCCAAAATTTATCAAATTTCGAGTCCGAATTTTTGATTGAGCACCCATGGATCATGCCCTTATATAGCCGAGGTCCGAAAAGGTTAAAAATTTCAGGGAAAAAGTATTAAAAATTTTGAGAAAAATAAAATTATAATTTTTCAAGAGAGATATTTTAATAATTAAAGCCTAATTAAGGTTATATTGGGGTGACAAACAAACCAATAAACACATTCATTCAAAAATCATGGGAAAATTTATCAAAAAATACGACCACTTTATCAAATTTCGAGTCCGAATTTTTGATTGAGCACCCATGGCTCATGCCCTTATATAGCCGAGGTCCGAAAAGGTTAAAAATTTCAGGGAAAAAGTATTAAAAATTTTGAGAAAAATAAAACTATAATTTTTCAAGAGAGATATTTTAATAATTAAAGCCTAATTAAGGTTATATTGGGGTGACAAACAAACCAATAAACACATTCATTCACAAATCAGGTGAAAATTTATCCAAAATTTATCAAATTTCGAGTCCGAATTTTTGATTGAGCACCCATGGCTCATGCCCTTATATAGCCGAGGTCCGAAAAGGTTAAAAATTTCAGGGAAAAAGTATTAAAAATTTTGAGAAAAATAAAACTATAATTTTTCAAGAGAGATATTTTAATAATTAAAGCCTAATTAAGGTTATATTGGGGTGACAAACAAACCAATAAACACATTCATTCACAAATCAGGTGAAAATTTATCCAAAATTTATCAAATTTCGAGTCCGAATTTTTGATTGAGCACCCATGGCTCATGCCCTTATATAGCCGAGGTCCGAAAAGGTTAAAAATTTCAGGGAAAAAGTATTAAAAATTTTGAGAAAAATAAAATTATAATTTTTCAAGAGAGATATTTTAATAATTAAAGCCTAATTAAGGTTATATTGGGGTGACAAACAAACCAATAAACACATTCATTCACAAATCAGGTGAAAATTTATCCAAAATTTATCAAATTTCGAGTCCGAATTTTTGATTGAGCACCCATGGCTCATGCCCTTATATAGCCGAGGTCCGAAAAGGTTAAAAATTTCAGGGAAAAAGTATTAAAAATTTTGAGAAAAATAAAATTATAATTTTTCAAGAGAGATATTTTAATAATTAAAGCCTAATTAAGGTTATATTGGGGTGACAAACAAACCAATAAACACATTCATTCACAAATCAGGTGAAAATTTATCCAAAATTTATCAAATTTCGAGTCCGAATTTTTGATTGAGCACCCATGGCTCATGCCCTTATATAGCCGAGGTCCGAAAAGGTTAAAAATTTCAGGGAAAAAGTATTAAAAATTTTGAGAAAAATAAAATTATAATTTTTCAAGAGAGATATTTTAATAATTAAAGCCTAATTAAGGTTATATTGGGGTGACAAACAAACCAATAAACACATTCATTCACAAATCAGGTGAAAATTTATCCAAAATTTATCAAATTTCGAGTCCGAATTTTTGATTGAGCACCCATGGCTCATGCCCTTATATAGCCGAGGTCCGAAAAGGTTAAAAATTTCAGGGAAAAAAGTATTAAAAATTTTGAGAAAAATAAAATTATAATTTTTCAAGAGAGATATTTTAATAATTAAAGCCTAATTAAGGTATATTGGGGTGACAAACAAACCAATAAACACATTCATTCAAAAATCAGGGGAAAATTTATCCAAAATTTATCAAATTTCGACTCCGAATTTTTGATTGAGCACCCATGGCTCATGCCCTTATATAGCCGAGGTCCGAAAAGGTTAAAAATTTCAGGGAAAAAGTATAAAAAATTTTGAGAAAAATAAAATTATAATTTTTCAAGAGAGATATTTTAATAATTAAAGCCTAATTAAGGTATATTGGGGTGACAAACAAACCAATAAACACATTCATTCAAAAATCAGGGGAAAATTTATCCAAAATTTATCAAATTTCGAGTCCGAATTTTTGATTGAGCACCCATGGCTCATGCCCTTATATAGCCGAGGTCCGAAAAGGTTAAAAATTTCAGGGAAAAAGTATAAAAAATTTTGAGAAAAATAAAATTATAATTTTTCAAGAGAGATATTTTAATAATTGAAGCCTAATTAAGGTATATTGGGGTGACAAACAAACCAATAAACACATTCATTCAAAAATCAGGGGAAAATTTATCCAAAATTTATCAAATTTCGACTCCGAATTTTTGATTGAGCACCCATGGCTCATGCCCTTATATAGCCGAGGTCCGAAAAGGTTAAAAATTTCAGGGAAAAAGTATAAAAAATTTTGAGAAAAATAAAATTATAATTTTTCAAGAGAGATATTTTAATAATTAAAGCCTAATTAAGGTTATATTGGGGTGACAAACAAACCAATAAACACATTCATTCACAAATCAGGTGAAAATTTATCCAAAATTTATCAAATTTCGAGTCCGAATTTTTGATTGAGCACCCATGGCTCATGCCCTTATATAGCCGAGGTCCGAAAAGGTTAAAAATTTCAGGGAAAAAGTATTAAAAATTTTGAGAAAAATAAAACTATAATTTTTCAAGAGAGATATTTTAATAATTAAAGCCTAATTAAGGTTATATTGGGGTGACAAACAAACCAATAAACACATTCATTCACAAATCAGGTGAAAATTTATCCAAAATTTATCAAATTTCGAGTCCGAATTTTTGATTGAGCACCCATGGCTCATGCCCTTATATAGCCGAGGTCCGAAAAGGTTAAAAATTTCAGGGAAAAAGTATTAAAAATTTTGAGAAAAATAAAACTATAATTTTTCAAGAGAGATATTTTAATAATTAAAGCCTAATTAAGGTTATATTGGGGTGACAAACAAACCAATAAACACATTCATTCACAAATCAGGTGAAAATTTATCCAAAATTTATCAAATTTCGAGTCCGAATTTTTGATTGAGCACCCATGGCTCATGCCCTTATATAGCCGAGGTCCGAAAAGGTTAAAAATTTCAGGGAAAAAGTATTAAAAATTTTGAGAAAAATAAAACTATAATTTTTCAAGAGAGATATTTTAATAATTAAAGCCTAATTAAGGTTATATTGGGGTGACAAACAAACCAATAAACACATTCATTCACAAATCAGGTGAAAATTTATCCAAAATTTATCAAATTTCGAGTCCGAATTTTTGATTGAGCACCCATGGCTCATGCCCTTATATAGCCGAGGTCCGAAAAGGTTAAAAATTTCAGGGAAAAAGTATTAAAAATTTTGAGAAAAATAAAATTATAATTTTTCAAGAGAGATATTTTAATAATTAAAGCCTAATTAAGGTTATATTGGGGTGACAAACAAACCAATAAACACATTCATTCACAAATCAGGTGAAAATTTATCCAAAATTTATCAAATTTCGAGTCCGAATTTTTGATTGAGCACCCATGGCTCATGCCCTTATATAGCCGAGGTCCGAAAAGGTTAAAAATTTCAGGGAAAAAGTATTAAAAATTTTGAGAAAAATAAAATTATAATTTTTCAAGAGAGATATTTTAATAATTAAAGCCTAATTAAGGTATATTGGGGTGACAAACAAACCAATAAACACATTCATTCAAAAATCAGGGGAAAATTTATCCAAAATTTATCAAATTTCGACTCCGAATTTTTGATTGAGCACCCATGGCTCATGCCCTTATATAGCCGAGGTCCGAAAAGGTTAAAAATTTCAGGGAAAAAGTATAAAAAATTTTGAGAAAAATAAAATTATAATTTTTCAAGAGAGATATTTTAATAATTAAAGCCTAATTAAGGTATATTGGGGTGACAAACAAACCAATAAACACATTCATTCAAAAATCAGGGGAAAATTTATCCAAAATTTATCAAATTTCGAGTCCGAATTTTTGATTGAGCACCCATGGCTCATGCCCTTATATAGCCGAGGTCCGAAAAGGTTAAAAATTTCAGGGAAAAAGTATTAAAAATTTTGAGAAAAATAAAATTATAATTTTTCAAGAGAGATATTTTAATAATTGAAGCCTAATTAAGGTATATTGGGGTGACAAACAAACCAATAAACACATTCATTCAAAAATCAGGGGAAAATTTATCCAAAATTTATCAAATTTCGACTCCGAATTTTTGATTGAGCACCCATGGCTCATGCCCTTATATAGCCGAGGTCCGAAAAGGTTAAAAATTTCAGGGAAAAAGTATTAAAAATTTTGAGAAAAATAAAATTATAATTTTTCAAGAGAGATATTTTAATAATTAAAGCCTAATTAAGGTTATATTGGGGTGACAAACAAACCAATAAACACATTCATTCACAAATCAGGTGAAAATTTATCCAAAATTTATCAAATTTCGAGTCCGAATTTTTGATTGAGCACCCATGGCTCATGCCCTTATATAGCCGAGGTCCGAAAAGGTTAAAAATTTCAGGGAAAAAGTATTAAAAATTTTGAGAAAAATAAAATTATAATTTTTCAAGAGAGATATTTTAATAATTAAAGCCTAATTAAGGTATATTGGGGTGACAAACAAACCAATAAACACATTCATTCAAAAATCAGGGGAAAATTTATCCAAAATTTATCAAATTTCGACTCCGAATTTTTGATTGAGCACCCATGGCTCATGCCCTTATATAGCCGAGGTCCGAAAAGGTTAAAAATTTCAGGGAAAAAGTATAAAAAATTTTGAGAAAAATAAAATTATAATTTTTCAAGAGAGATATTTTAATAATTAAAGCCTAATTAAGGTATATTGGGGTGACAAACAAACCAATAAACACATTCATTCAAAAATCAGGGGAAAATTTATCCAAAATTTATCAAATTTCGACTCCGAATTTTTGATTGAGCACCCATGGCTCATGCCCTTATATAGCCGAGGTCCGAAAAGGTTAAAAATTTCAGGGAAAAAGTATTAAAAATTTTGAGAAAAATAAAACTATAATTTTTCAAGAGAGATATTTTAATAATTAAAGCCTAATTAAGGTTATATTGGGGTGACAAACAAACCAATAAACACATTCATTCAAAAATCAGGGGAAAATTTATCCAAAATTTATCAAATTTCGAGTCCGAATTTTTGATTGAGCACCCATGGCTCATGCCCTTATATAGCCGAGGTCCGAAAAGGTTAAAAATTTCAGGGAAAAAGTATAAAAAATTTTGAGAAAAATAAAATTATAATTTTTCAAGAGAGATATTTTAATAATTAAAGCCTAATTAAGGTATATTGGGGTGACAAACAAACCAATAAACACATTCATTCAAAAATCAGGGGAAAATTTATCCAAAATTTATCAAATTTCGACTCCGAATTTTTGATTGAGCACCCATGGCTCATGCCCTTATATAGCCGAGGTCCGAAAAGGTTAAAAATTTCAGGGAAAAAGTATAAAAAATTTTGAGAAAAATAAAATTATAATTTTTCAAGAGAGATATTTTAATAATTAAAGCCTAATTAAGGTTATATTGGGGTGACAAACAAACCAATAAACACATTCATTCACAAATCAGGTGAAAATTTATCCAAAATTTATCAAATTTCGAGTCCGAATTTTTGATTGAGCACCCATGGCTCATGCCCTTATATAGCCGAGGTCCGAAAAGGTTAAAAATTTCAGGGAAAAAGTATTAAAAATTTTGAGAAAAATAAAACTATAATTTTTCAAGAGAGATATTTTAATAATTAAAGCCTAATTAAGGTTATATTGGGGTGACAAACAAACCAATAAACACATTCATTCACAAATCAGGTGAAAATTTATCCAAAATTTATCAAATTTCGAGTCCGAATTTTTGATTGAGCACCCATGGCTCATGCCCTTATATAGCCGAGGTCCGAAAAGGTTAAAAATTTCAGGGAAAAAGTATTAAAAATTTTGAGAAAAATAAAATTATAATTTTTCAAGAGAGATATTTTAATAATTGAAGCCTAATTAAGGTATATTGGGGTGACAAACAAACCAATAAACACATTCATTCAAAAATCAGGGGAAAATTTATCCAAAATTTATCAAATTTCGACTCCGAATTTTTGATTGAGCACCCATGGCTCATGCCCTTATATAGCCGAGGTCCGAAAAGGTTAAAAATTTCAGGGAAAAAGTATAAAAAATTTTGAGAAAAATAAAATTATAATTTTTCAAGAGAGATATTTTAATAATTAAAGCCTAATTAAGGTATATTGGGGTGACAAACAAACCAATAAACACATTCATTCAAAAATCAGGGGAAAATTTATCCAAAATTTATCAAATTTCGACTCCGAATTTTTGATTGAGCACCCATGGCTCATGCCCTTATATAGCCGAGGTCCGAAAAGGTTAAAAATTTCAGGGAAAAAGTATTAAAAATTTTGAGAAAAATAAAACTATAATTTTTCAAGAGAGATATTTTAATAATTAAAGCCTAATTAAGGTTATATTGGGGTGACAAACAAACCAATAAACACATTCATTCACAAATCAGGTGAAAATTTATCCAAAATTTATCAAATTTCGAGTCCGAATTTTTGATTGAGCACCCATGGCTCATGCCCTTATATAGCCGAGGTCCGAAAAGGTTAAAAATTTCAGGGAAAAAGTATTAAAAATTTTGAGAAAAATAAAATTATAATTTTTCAAGAGAGATATTTTAATAATTAAAGCCTAATTAAGGTATATTGGGGTGACAAACAAACCAATAAACACATTCATTCAAAAATCAGGGGAAAATTTATCCAAAATTTATCAAATTTCGACTCCGAATTTTTGATTGAGCACCCATGGCTCATGCCCTTATATAGCCGAGGTCCGAAAAGGTTAAAAATTTCAGGGAAAAAGTATAAAAAATTTTGAGAAAAATAAAATTATAATTTTTCAAGAGAGATATTTTAATAATTAAAGCCTAATTAAGGTATATTGGGGTGACAAACAAACCAATAAACACATTCATTCAAAAATCAGGGGAAAATTTATCCAAAATTTATCAAATTTCGAGTCCGAATTTTTGATTGAGCACCCATGGCTCATGCCCTTATATAGCCGAGGTCCGAAAAGGTTAAAAATTTCAGGGAAAAAGTATTAAAAATTTTGAGAAAAATAAAATTATAATTTTTCAAGAGAGATATTTTAATAATTGAAGCCTAATTAAGGTATATTGGGGTGACAAACAAACCAATAAACACATTCATTCAAAAATCAGGGGAAAATTTATCCAAAATTTATCAAATTTCGACTCCGAATTTTTGATTGAGCACCCATGGCTCATGCCCTTATATAGCCGAGGTCCGAAAAGGTTAAAAATTTCAGGGAAAAAGTATTAAAAATTTTGAGAAAAATAAAATTATAATTTTTCAAGAGAGATATTTTAATAATTAAAGCCTAATTAAGGTTATATTGGGGTGACAAACAAACCAATAAACACATTCATTCACAAATCAGGTGAAAATTTATCCAAAATTTATCAAATTTCGAGTCCGAATTTTTGATTGAGCACCCATGGCTCATGCCCTTATATAGCCGAGGTCCGAAAAGGTTAAAAATTTCAGGGAAAAAGTATTAAAAATTTTGAGAAAAATAAAATTATAATTTTTCAAGAGAGATATTTTAATAATTGAAGCCTAATTAAGGTTATATTGGGGTGACAAACAAACCAATAAACACATTCATTCACAAATCAGGTGAAAATTTATCCAAAATTTATCAAATTTCGAGTCCGAATTTTTGATTGAGCACCCATGGCTCATGCCCTTATATAGCCGAGGTCCGAAAAGGTTAAAAATTTCAGGGAAAAAGTATTAAAAATTTTGAGAAAAATAAAATTATAATTTTTCAAGAGAGATATTTTAATAATTAAAGCCTAATTAAGGTTATATTGGGGTGACAAACAAACCAATAAACACATTCATTCACAAATCAGGTGAAAATTTATCCAAAATTTATCAAATTTCGAGTCCGAATTTTTGATTGAGCACCCATGGCTCATGCCTTTATATAGCCGAGGTCCGAAAAGGTTAAAAATTTCAGGGAAAAAGTATTAAAAATTTTGAGAAAAATAAAATTATAATTTTTCAAGAGAGATATTTTAATAATTAAAGCCTAATTAAGGTATATTGGGGTGACAAACAAACCAATAAACACATTCATTCAAAAATCAGGGGAAAATTTATCCAAAATTTATCAAATTTCGACTCCGAATTTTTGATTGAGCACCCATGGCTGATGCCCTTATATAGCCGAGGTCCGAAAAAGTTAAAAATTTCAGGAAAATTTTTTGCATTTTAAGACTTCTGATATCCCATTGATTATGTATACAAAATTTGGTTGAGTTTGGTAAATGCTACAGATTTTAATTTTTTAACCTACACCTCCACCCCCCCCCCCCCCCCATTTTGGGCAGTTAGTTTTTATATCTTTAGACTTCTGGGGGTCCACTGATTATGTATACTAAATTTGGTTCAGTTTGGTCAATGCCAAAGATTTTCATTTCCCCCTTCTCCCCCCTATTTTGGGCGGTTATTTTTTTCGTTTTTAGACTTCTAGGGTCCACTGATTATGTATACAGAATTTGGTTGGGTTTGCTCAAACGTCCTAGATTTTTAATTTTTAACCCCCCCCCCCCTATTTTTGGGTCTATATGCACCAAAATCTTATCAGCTCTTAATCTCAATGGACCAAAACTACCTGTGAAATTTGGTTTCGATATTTAGACTAGTTTTTGAGCTAGCTCGTCCACAAAAAACAGACTATCTAACTAACTGACAACATTCTAACAGACATTTTGATAAAACAATTATTATGTTGAAAAATATAATTTTTTCTATGTTCACTTATTTGACCTTTTTTGTAGAGCGATATGCCCTGGTTTTGCTCAATTTTTTTAATCAAATTACTCTTAGCCGTTTATGAGATATTCCGAAAAAAAGAAGTAAAAAACCCACGTTTTTCATGCACGATTACAATACTTGACCATACCCTCTATGGTAAAATTGTATAAAGGTAAAGCCTATTAATACATGCTTTAATGCCAAATATTAGAACATTAGCTATAAGGGTACAAGATCTTTCCGAATTTTTTTTTCTTATCTTTTATTGGCCTCGGGAACATAGATGCCCATTTAGCCAATCTTTCCAAATAATGATATGACTTTTTTTCAAATAGAAAGTCTTCTTCTTCTTCTTCTTATTGTTAGGCTAAAAGCCTGTTTACTCCAGAGCGTCTTTCCATCGTTTTCTTGGAAATGGAAATAGAAAGTACAAATTTAAAACACGTCTCTGTATTGAAAATAAAAACATTTTGCACAAGAACAAACTTTCTTAGAATTTGTTCATACAATCACAGCAAAACTAAGCCAAATTAATTTTAAAATTGTAATCCTTCTTTAAATTTTGTAGCCTCTAAAATTTTAGCGGCCCTAAGTTTTTCTTCTTATTAGTTGAAAAATGTGTCTCTTTGTTTGTTTGTCACCCTTATTGATTCTTAATTAAATTAATTAATTCATTCACTAATAATATTGCCTCTGATAATTTAAAAATTACATTAAAGTCAAAATTTCACTGTTTATTGCCTCTGAATAATACTATTATAATTATATATTAATACAAATCAAATTTTCAATAGTTTTTCCAAAAATAGGGCAGTTAATGGATTTATTATAGCAGGGTTTCTCAAAAGTAGGGTACGCGAACCCCTAGGGCAGGGGGTTCGCGACAAGATTTAGGTAAGGTAGTATATCCACTGACGGTGCAAAGGCCATAACAGGAAGGATATCTGGACTAATATCCAGGATTAAAAATCTCGCTCCTGAGGCCAAAAATAGGTATTGTGCTTTGCACAGAGAAGCATTGGCGAGCAAGAAAATACCTAATGATTTAAAAACAGCACTTTCAGAGGTCGTAGAAATAATAAATTACATAAAAGCCCGTCCGCTAAATTCAAGACTTTTGGTATTATTATGCCGAGACATGGGTAGTGAACATGTTTCATTACTGCTACACTGTGAAGTACGCTGGTTGTCAAAAGGCAGGATATTAGCTCGGTTCGTTGAACTTCGTCACGAAATCTATATATTTTTGAAATACAGTGACTTCAACCTAAAATTCCGATTTGAAGATGAAACCTGGCTTAAAAGAGTAACCTATTTAGCTTACATTTTTTCTTGTCTCAATGAAACGAATGCTTCGATGCAAGGTTCCACGTGCAGTGTATTCACTGTGCAGGACAAAATAAACGCACTTATAAAAAAAATAGAATTTTGGAAAACTTGCTTGAGATCAAATATCTTTGAATGTTTTCCTCTTTTGTATGAATTTATCACGAAGAACGCCTTATCCGTGGATTCCGAAATAAGGGCTGAAATTGTTCTTCATCTTTCCGACGAACTGAAAAGGTATTTTCCGGATATTGATAATGCCTTGCTAGCCAGGGGCTTTGCCACCTGGACCCCACACGTGGCTGCTTTATTGATGTTTTATTAGTTGCAGAGAATAAATATAATTGTTTTATTATAAAGTCTTAAATAGATATAATTTGAGATTCTATTTAACTGCAATATACACTCATAACAAATAAGATGAAACAAATATTTAAAATGTATTAAAAATCCACTTGTTATCATTAAGGGGAAAATAAAAGTTATATTATATGTAGGTATTATTATAGATAAGAGGACTTGAAAATTACAATTTTTATTCATTTTGTTAGACACAAAAGTATATACAATCTATTTATAAAAAATTCTCTGATTCTCAAGCTTGAGTTGTTTATCATAAAAGAATTTAGTCTTTTTTGATTTTAAGTCGATTCTTCCACGTTTTCAGTAGAGGTTGCCATTAATAGTCAAAACATCAAAAATGGAATGCAATAAGGTTATTCCTCTAGTATTAGATAAGAATCGATCGTTATTTTTGATTTAAGTCGATTCCTCCATGTCTTCAGCAATGGCTACCAATAAAAACCGAAACGTCAAAAATCGAATGTAGAATGGTTATTCCTCGACTGTTAAAAGAGAATCGATCATTATTTTTGAATTAAAGTCAACATGAACTGCAAATTGCAAGTGATATCTGATTAATAATAAAGAAATAAACATATTAATATTTCAAATCAATTTGGATAAAGTTTAGCAACGATCCGTTGCAGTTTACTTTTTTAATTTTTGTTTTTAAATGTACTTAAAAAAAATAGATAGTTTTTTTAAATCTTTGTTGTATATATTAAATTCTTCTTCAACGATAGTGTGATAGAACTCTATTATCTATGCTATTAAGAATGAATGACACTCAAAAATCTGACAATCACGGCCGCCAACACTTGTTTTTTTGCTAGTTTAGTTCTTTTATTGTTTGGCAAGCTATATTGGCTAACCTGAATTTTTTAGTTTTTCCTGAATTTTCCAATTTTCCGGGCAACTTTTCCAATTTTTTTTACGTATTAACCTGAAATGGACTATTTCGAACATTTAAAAAAAATTAGCCAAATCGGGTCAGGCATTTGAGAGATCTGCGCTTACGAAGAAACAGAAATTCATTTTTATTATATAGAAGATGTACTCATTTAAATAGTATGTACTTTAAATCAATTAACATAAATGTATTAACTTGATAAGAATTTTCATAAAAAACACAGAATATTATTTTTGCTGTTTTTATTTGAATATTTATTATATATTTATTTAAATATACCAGGGGTTCCCAAACTTTTCCGACTCGCGGCGCCTTTTTTCAATTAAAATTTTTCCATGGCGCCCTACCCTAATTGAATCTGAATTTAAATCAACCCAAAAATTAGCCGCACAAGTTGCCTAACTTTTCTGAATAAAAGATCGAAATATTGGCTAATAAAATAATTATATAGAAAATGATAAATTTCCAGCACATAAATCACTCTCTGTCTCATTTTTCAAAGAGTAATTTGGAATTGATTTGTTATTATGGGTATTTGAGAACCCCTAGAGAGAGCAAGCGAACGGCTGGCTGACTCGGGGAACCCTGTTTATGATTAATCCCCCCCTATTCACATGATATGAATTATTTCCTTTGGGATCGTCTATTGACCTTCCATAACATAGGTAACTGGAAATGTACTTACTCATTCGGAAAACCTCCACTCCTAATTAACATATCTAGAGATTTATTTATATACAGTGTATTAGAATCTGATAACAATCAACATATGATATGTTTAGGAATTTTCTATGCTAAGTATTACAAGAAGATGCAACTCCAAGTCAACATATGCCTGAGAGGGGAGAAAATCAACTGGTGTGGCCACCACACGACTTTCACATTCTCACTTATTTGAAATAATCGCGACACTCCTAATTTACACCCCCTTTATTTATTTCAATCGGATTAAAATTTATACACGACTAATAACTCATGACACTTGATAAGTACACCAATTAAAAAAAAATCGTTAGTGCCGTTTTTGATAAATTCAAAATGTCAACTTCCGGTGTTCCGATTTCAATTGACTGATTTATTGCGCCACGCAGAGGGGGGCAGCCTTTTACAAAACGAAAACAGATTTTTTTACAGATTCGAGCGCAACTTCTCATCAGCCGTCCAAACAATAATGCCAGATGTTGTGGCTATTTGTGATCAAAGTACATTTATGGGCGCCTATGACCAACTCCAGAACCGAGGCCAGAGTGTTGGGAGCGCAAAAAGCGCCCCACAACTGTGCAATGCTATTAATAAAATAAACAAATAAACACTAGAAACAAAAAAACAAAACAAAAATATATATAAATAAATTTAACATTAAATGCTAAAAAATTCTTATTATTAGTTTAAAATGTTTAAAAGTTTGCTAAATTCTTCTTAGTCTGTATCGAGCTTAAGTTTCGAATTTCGAAAGCTCTGAGACTTATGGTTGCGAAACGCAGGGGGGGATGCATATGTACATAACGCACTGACCAATAGATTTTTGGCCTCTGGGGACCACAATATCAGGCTTTTATGTTCTAAATCCGGTTTCCAACTATTAATGGCATCGATTCCTTCCACCTAAAAGTTACAAAATGAAATTAACTTTTTTCATCTCTGAGATACAAGATCGCAAAGTGTCATGACCCAGGCAGGCGATCGCAATACTTCACATTATATTATACAGAATATAAATATGTAAGTAAAACACATAGGAGGGTCCAAGTGAAAGATAGTAAGATATTTATAAATCGTGTTTTTTGAAAGATTAAAGATTGTAAGACACGGAAAAAAGAATAAAAGGAGTAAAGTCCTTCATAAAGTAAAATCATTGAGGTTGACTTCTGCTTCATGAAAATAAACATAATATTTACTAACAGGGGCACAGTCAGGATTTTGTCCTGGGTGGGGGGGGGGCTAACACACAGACACACACATAGATATATATAGTTATTGGATAAAAATACTTGGTAGGTTTCACATTAAGATGAAACCTACCAAGTATTTTTATTCAATAATTTTAAAAATGTTTCACCAAGTACCAACACCAAATTCCTTAAAACTATATATATATGTTTCTAAAATGCCAAAAATTATATTTTGACAATTTCATAATTAAATAATTTAATTTAATATTATAAAGGATCATATAAAAAGACTCTGCGGTTTTTTGCCACTCAAAGAAGTCGATGAAATTTTGCAACTGGTGAAGCAAGACCGGCACGCAAGCTGTCAGGAAATAACGGAGGCACTAAACATCAGCCACCTGACAGTTTGGAATCATTTGAAAAGAGCAGGATACAAAAAGAAGCTCGATGTTTGGGTACCACATGAATTAGCCTAAATAAATTTGATTGACCGAATTAGCATCAGTGAAATGCTGCTGAAACGCAAAGAATTCGAACCATTTTTGAAGCGATCATTACAGGCGATGAAAAATGGGTGAAATACGAGAATATCAAACGCAAGCGATCATGGTCAAAGACTGGTAACCTCCCACAAACAACTTCAAAGCCTGAAAGAAGGTTATATTGAGCGTTTGGTGGGATTGGAAGGGAATTGTCCATTATTAACCATAAATTCGCTCCTATACTGTGCACAACTCGACCGTTTGAACGAAGCAATCCAGAAAGAGTGACCAGAATTGGCCAACAGAAGGGAGTTGTGTTCCACCATGACAATGCGCGGCCACACACATCTTTGATGACTGAGAACAAATTGACGGAACTTGGTTGGGAAGTTTTGATGCATCCGAAACTTGCACCGTCTGACTACCATTTGTTTCGGTCTCTGCAAAACTCTTTTGATAGTAAAAAATTGGCCGACCGAAGCGCAGCTGAAAATCACTTGGCAAAGTTTTTCGACGATAATCCACAGAAGTTCTACAACGATGGAATTATGAAGCTACCCAAAAAATGGGAAAAGGTCATAGATAATAATGGTCAATATGCACTTGATTAAAATTGATTTTCAATAAAGAAATTTTTTGTTCAAAAATGTACCAAAAAACCACGGAGACCTTTTATATTATCTAATATTTCAAATGGATGGAGAGAAACGCTTTTATTAATGGACGATGAGCTGCGAAGGCTGAAACTCTGGCGGGCGGCGTCTCGGTCCAAAAAATTGTATTCCTCTTAAAAAACCACACTCCAAATGTATACCTGTAAACTCCCGAAAATACATAGTCTCTTAAAAGTTTCGCCTCATTTTCGTCCTGACACAGCTACAGAAATGAGGCTCTAGATATGAATCTGGAAGTATTTTTTTTTCTATAATCTACAGCATTGTGATATTTTTTGTGTGGAAATAGATTTATTTAAATAAGTGGTATCGTGTGAGGAGGAGAATTATATTATATCATTTTTTTAAAATTTGGGATCGATAATCGATATAAGGCTCCAAATATTTAAAAGAGATCAGGTGTTGTTTGTATGACAGGCTGCTCCTCCAGTATTGCCATGAGAAACTCATATGGGCATGCGTGTCTTAAGTCGTTTAATTTTGTAAAAATCAAAAAATAAGAATAACAAAATTTAGATTTTTAAAAAATTATAAAAAAGTGGCAAATTATTAAAAAATAAACAAATAATATATAAATCAAATAAGATGTGATTGATTTCTTTTTCTGTGCGCAAAGAAAAGCGAATTGAATATTTAATTTTTGAGTGGTGAAGGGGGGGGGGTAATAATTATCAATATATTTAATGTTTCTTAATTTAAAATCAATTGGAGTCTTTCATTTCGAAATTTGAGTCCAAATTACGATTATATTTCAAATTTGCCGCAAATATACCGATGGCGCTCTCTCTCGGCAGCATTACGTCAGCGTTGCGGCAAATTAATCTAGACAAATATATATAGTATTTTAATTTTAGTATTATCAATCGATTTCGTGACTTAGCATTGTAAAAAATGCACAAAAAAGGTAAAAAAAATCTCATTTTTTGGCGGTTTTTTGCTAAGAGGAATTCACTTAATGACAAGCTTTAATAATAAATTAGTTTTGGAGTGCCAAAAATGGGTTTTTGCGGAAACAGTAAAAATACGCCAATTTTCAATTAGCTCTTGTGTCCGAACGGTTAGTCGGAGAAAAAACCTAAATTATGAATTTTATGGGAAATTTTATTTACTTTCATTTTACGAAAAGTTGATAGTTTTCGAGTTATAAGTAGAAAACCCCCAAAAATTAAGATTTTTTACATTTTTACAATGTTCTGTCACGAAATTTTGTTAAGAAACCTCAGATTCGGATTTAGCATACCAAAAAACATATACAATGGAAGAAATAAATACTACCCCAAAACTTTCCGGGTAAAAACACAATTTAACTGGACTAACAATCGATCTGAAGAAACAATCTCACTTCTCCAACATTTAATGGAAATAAAATCATTTTTTTTTTGTCTTAATTTACCATAGAGTCAAAATATTGATTAAAATTTGACAAATATTTTTTTAATTTTCATGTGTTATTTTTTTTTTTGTTATTTTTACTTTTACGTTCATTTTTTTCTTCTCCTGGGGGCTACGGGGGTTGCGCCACTGTCTATTAAAAATAATTTATATAAATCAGACAATGAGTATTTCTTTTTGAAAAACAAAAGATATAATTTTTTCAAAAATACAGCTCCGTGACAAAAGAATTATTTATAAAAATGATTATTTTCATAAATAATTCATAGAAATAGAAATCTTAAAAAAAAAACATTCATCAAACGTTCAATTATAAACAAGAGCTTCCTAGTAGGCAAAATGTAATTCCAAAAGGAGATTTTGGCTTCTAGATTCAATATCTAAGGGTTAAAAATGCAAAAAAAAAAATCGATTTTTTAAGCTCTCGGGCAGCTATAACTAATAAGCTAAAATTTGGTCCACAAGTTTGAATCAATAAATTGGAACCTCTCTGAACCTAGTTTCAGCTTTCTAACACAAATCATCACTGAAACGATCGTTATAAATAAATAAAATATATACTTCCAGCAGAAGACACACTCTTTTATTGTCTCCTTCAATATATAAAAATTCTGCTACTCTCGGCAAAAACTTTCATTTCAAATCATCAGTTAGGAAAAATGGCAATTCACTCATATTTCCGGAAAACGCACCAAGTTTAAATTTTTTTACATTACCATATGGAGTATTGTAATCGTCCATGGAAAAAGTGTTTTTTTTTTTTGCTTCGTTTTTTCGAAATATCTCATAAACGGGACAAACTATTTTGATTTAAAAAATTGGGGGAAACTATGGCGTTTCGGTCTACAAAAAAGCCCTAATAAGTGAATATTGAAAAAATTATATTTTTCGAGATACTAATTATTTTGTCAAAATGTCTGTTAGTCTGTTAGTACGTTAGTTCGATGCGTTACCAAATTTTTGTGGACAAGCTAGCTCAAAAACTAGTGTGAATATCAAAACAAAATTTCACATGTAGTTTTGTGTGCATTGAGATTACGAGCTGATTAGATTTTGGTTGAAATCGAACCAAAAATTAAGGGGGCGGAGGGGGTTAATAATTAAAATTACTTTTTCAAACTAGAAAAATGAAATATTATATTAAAATAAAAATATAATAACGAAAATATTTTTTTCTGGGGGCAAAATTGGGGGGGGCAAGGTATAAAAATCTAGGCTCTTTGAACAAACTCAGCCAAATTTTGTATACATTACCAGTGGGACCATGGAAGACAAAAAAATGCAAAAACTAACCATCCAAAGGAGGGGGGGAGTTGACCCCACAAAATAATTATAAATAATTTTATTAAATATAAGAGAGGGGTCAGGGTGTATGGTAAAGTCATGTGGATGGCCATATCAGTTTATTTTTTAATTATCTAAGATCAAACTAAAGTCAGGCCCCTTTCGAATATAAAAACTGCCATATATTTAGCTTCTTCATTCGATGTGTTTATTTGTATTTTAAAATTAAAAAATAAAACAAAGATAAGCAAACGATTTGAACGTAAACGTTCCAAGGTTTATATGTCTCTAAATCGGATGAAATTTATAGTCTTTTTTCACACAATTGGTAAATTAGAGAAGCTGAACATTTAAAATCCGAACAGAGGCAGCTATAGAAAGCCACAGACAGACAGCCACCCTGGCTGGTCTAAACATTCCTTTCAAAGGAAAAAAATAAGGGGGTGTTGAAAAATATTGGCTGCATTTTTCTTTGGAGGATAATAAAAAAAAGGATAAGAGGGATCGGTCGTAATTTTTTATAGTCCCCAGTCTCCTATTTCGGTTATAACTTACTCAAAGAGGTTTTGATATAAAAGAATCGCAGACAGCTTCTGTTTCTCTTGGATGAACCAATTGCAGCAACAATTTACGTTAAATTTATAATATAGCTCTATCCTTCTTTTACAGTTTTAAATCGCTTCTTAAAGACATTTAATTTAGTTTAGAAATTACAATACACAGACGAACAGACATACAGCAATCAGCTATCGACAATAATAAGGTACTGTTTTACTTTTAAACGGAGCCTTAAAAAAGTTAAAGGACAACGTAAAACTATTTTTATCGTGTAGATTTGCGAAAATCACAATTTTTTTGCACGATTACAATAGAATTTAATGTTAATAAGTATTGTAATAGTTTAAGAGCTACTGACCATTTTAGAAGCTGATTTCAAAACCCAAATAACATATCCCATACTGCAGTGTGATCAGCACACCCCCCGAAAGTCAAATTCTTACTCGCCAAATCGAGTTGTTTTTAGGGGAAATCGACCCCTGAAGATGTCAAAAAATACCGTGAAATCACGTCATTGATTAATATAACTCCTAAGCTGTTTATTCTATGGCAAATTCCTTAGAAGCAAAATTGTACCTTGCCCTTCATTTTTCCCTCCCCTCATTTTGGGTGGTTAGTTTTGGATTTCTAGCCTCCTGGGGGGCCCAGTAATTATGTATACGAAATGTGTTTGAGTTTGGTCAAAGGGGCTAGAATTTTCATTTTTGACCCTCCCTCCATTTTGAGTAGTTATCTTCAAATTTTTTTAAAAGAAAATGTCAAAAATTACAATCTCTACAATTTTGCCTCTAATGGAATTTGCCGTAGAGTAAACAGTTTAGAAATTATAATAAATGAGGTGATTTTACTATATTTTTTGACATCTTCAGGGGTCGATTACCCCTCGATTTGGCTTTCGGAATGTGTGCTGATCACACTTCCAAAATGGTCAGTTGTTCTCGGTCTATAAAGTCAAAAATAATAATTGAGCAATAAAAAGTATAATGCAAATACCTAATAAGTTTGCGAAAAAATAAAATTTACTAACAAAAAAACAATATTCGCACATTCGGACTTAGAAATGTCTTAATTGTGGACAAAAGTAATCTAGTATGATTTATTTCTATGTCTGTTTAAATTATGGAAGGTCATAGAAAGTTTATTTGAAGCTAAAATAATTGTTCTAAAATTAAAGTAAATTCGTCGTGTGGGTGGTAGGAGCCCGTGGCAAGATTTTACCAGGCACCCCCCCCCCTCCCGCTCTACAGTACGTTTTTTATAATGTCAGTCTAGTTTAGCCGCCTTAACAAACGGTTATTGGCGATATTTTCTTGTACAAAAAGGAACATACTGAATAAAACAGTATATTTTGCTTCACGATGTTCTACCTTCTAATTGTTACTATTAGAAATTAGTTAATTCGGAATCAAACACGTACAAAATTTTATAAGATTCAAAATTTACAACTCTAAATTTGTTTCCCCCTTTGCTTGTATTATATTAAACTGTTTGTTGGTTTTAAAAAGATTAAATTTAAAGTTATAAAAAAATCAATTAGAGTTTTCTTATTAGAATTTGGTAAAAAGTATAGCAAAAAAAAAAAAAAATAAGCTGACGTGTTCTGATGTTGCCATCCACTTGACTTTACCATACAACCTGGCCTTTCACATATATTTAATATTTAATAAAATTATTTATAATCATGTAGGGGGGGGTTAGTTTTTGCATTTTTAGACTTCTGGGGTCCCACTGATTATGTATACAAAATTTGATTGAGTTTGGAACAAGAGCCTATATTTTCATTTTTTGACCCCCCCACCCCCACCCACCAATTGTCGGCGGTTAGTTTTTCCATTTCTAGACTTCTGGGGTCGCACTGATTATGTATACAAAATTTGGTTGAGTTTGCTCAAATAGCCTAGGATTTTTAGTTTTTAACCCCCCTCCCCCCTCCACCCCCCTTAATTTTGGGTCGATATGCACCAAAATCTAATCAGCTCTTAATCTCAATGAACCAAAACTACGTGTAAAATTTGGTTTCGATATTCACACTAGTTTTTGAACTAGCTCGTCCACAATATTTGGTAACGCACAGACTAACTGAACAGACATTTTAACAAAACAATTATTATCTCGAAAAATATAATTTTTTTGATGTTCACTTATTAGAGCTTTCTTGTAGAGCGAAATTCCATGGTTTCGCTGAATTTTTTTAATCAAAATAGTTTCAGCCGTTTTTGAGATATTTCGAAAAAAAGAAGGAAAAACCCCTCTTTTTTCATGCACGATTACAATACTTGACCATACCTTGTATGGTAAAAAATAAAAAATAAATAAAATAAATAAAAATAAATCTCTGGCTGGACAACCCTTCATGGGTCTTGGCCTACTGAATTGTTTGCTGTCCTAATTGGAAACAGTACAGTAGGGGTCAAGTGGTTAGCTCAACGCACATCTACAACCTTCGTTTCAGTTTTCTTAACCGAGATTCGCTACTTCTCAATCAAGCAGCTACTCATTTATCCTCACGAGGCTGAGTGAACCCCGTTCCAGACTCTATACTTACAGAAAAATTTCTGAGCATAGCCGGGAATCGAACCCGGGACCTCCGGGTTGCCAGTCAGTTACTCTGACCATTAGACCACGGAGGCGGTTGTATGGTAAAGTAAAAACATATTCTCCTGGGACTAAAAGTTTACTTTTTATGAACCACACCGCTTACTTAACCCTTCAGGAGAATATATTTGAAATTTCTCGATTAAGCCGTTTAACCTGGAGATCGGTGAACATAGAGATATAGAATCCCAAAAACTATTATATTTATTACTTATATTGATGAACGATCAGAATTTAACTCACATGTTTGTTATGAAAAAGTTTTCACTTTTTCCTAGAATATGTTATTTGATTGCATTGCAATGATGTTCCGTCCCTTTTTTTATTTTAAAAAATAAAATTGATCTGAATAACAAACCGGAAATGAAAGAAAATTGGTCTCGCTCTTGAAACGAGAACGGGTTGTGTTGTGAGTATTAGTTGTGCTTTATCGATCACACAATTTCTCTCCGGAGACCCTTATTTTATCACAAGTGTATTAACAGCTGAGCCATGATTAAACCAGGCTTGGCTGATAGTCGAGTGACCATCAGGGGGGTGAGTTTTCCACTGGAAGGGAGATGAAAATCCCAAGCCAGCCGGTAATCGACAACAGGTGTGCGGACAGATGATAGCTAAAAGAGAGTCCGGCCTGCCAATGAGTCCTATTGATCGAAATAGGAGACGGACAGACAAATAGAGAACGGGGGACAATTAAATAAAATTGATTTGGAATCCACCCCCTTACTTTCCAGTCACCAATCCTATGTGAACAGATCTCATTTGAAACAAAGAAACTCTTTTAGGATGAATCAACAAAAAGTTCGTTAGGATTTTTTATTAAGCTATCCAATCAAGCTCCCTGAGGGTTAATAGATATTTTTCTAACACACTTCCAAACATCACACAGACAGTATTGAGTTTGGGGAGCTAAATCAATTCAAATAATCGAATTATGATGTGAGTAAATTGATTACCTAAACGAATTTCTCATTGGTATTTCCAATGAGCATATGCTACTTTAAAAACCTGGATATCGATAATCGATAAAACCTAAGATTTACCATTCTAAAAGTGTGAGAAAATATGTAGTGATTTTATTTTGAGGTTTTACCATTCAATGTTGATAACACTGGTCGACAAAAATTTCACTCCGTAAACCTAACAATGCGGATTCCAGTAGAGTTTTATATGCTGATTATCATGCAATTTCCCGATTTTTTAAAACACAGAGTTTTGAGATATTATCAGTCAAAATGACAAAAAAGGCCATTTCGACCTATTTTCGAGTCTCATTAAATATTAAATAGCAATATTTGAAATCAAAATATTTTGTTGACATAATAGAAAATAGCTTCGTCTTTGATTTTTCTAATTACCACTTCAGTTTTTAGATCAATTAGAACTTGAGTTATAACTAAAAACTAAGACCTTTCATGTTTATTATCCTTTATAATAAGGTAGTTTTAGTTTTTTAGTTATAACTCGAGTTCTAATTGAGCTAAAAACAAGTGGTTATTTGAAAATCAAAGAGGAAGCTCGTCTATTAAGTCAACAAAATATTTGATTTAGGACAAGTACCTAATGATTCGTATATTATTTTATAAGATCAGGAACGAGGCTTAATGAATCCGGTGGAAGATGGAATCCTTTGAGAATGATGGTTATTTTTCAAGATAAAAAAATCTTCATCAAGGTTGTTAATTTATTTTATTTTGATCATGAAACGTTTATGCTTCAACTTGACGCCATCTTCATCTTCCACCGGATTCATTAAGCCTCGTTCGTGATCTTATAAAAAATATTTTGATTTCAAATATTGCTGTTTAATATTTAATCGTATTCGGAAATAGATCAAAATGGCCTTTTTTGTCATTTTGATTGATAATATCTCAAAACTCTGATGTGTTGTAAAAAATCGGGAAATTGCATGATAATAATCAGCGTATAAAACTCTATCGGAATCCATTGTTAGGTTTACGGGAATAAATTTTTGTTTAGTAGTATAATTATTAAGATATGCTATAGTTGTGTGGTAAAAGTCAAGATTATTTGGCCCTTATTATTATTACTCAATACACCTGGCTCAAGAAACTGAATTCACTCAAAATGTTTTATTTATTAATTTATTTTTTATTTTGTTGTCTTTATTAAAAATGTTTGAAACAATAAAAAACATCATTTTTAAACATGATTTTTTTCTCTCTGTGTAAAATCTCTGTCTCTGAGTTATTTTACTTATAAGAGGCCCTCCATAAATTACGTCACACATTATCTCAGATTTATGACAAATTGTGACAGGGGATCCTGGGGATCTTAAAAATTGTGATGTCCCAAAAGTCACATTAAAGAGTTTTAAAAATTATACGGTATTAAAGTGATAGTGTGACGTTACAATACAAGGGGCTCAACGAAAATGTGACAGAGGGGGAGGGGTCTAAAAGTTTTGAAATTCGTGTGACGTAATTTATGGACAGCCCCTAAACTCAAAGAAGAAGTTCGATTTGGTGCCAATATGTTTTTTTATTTCCTAGATTTTGGGCTCTCTAGCTTTAGAACTAAGAGGTAGTACATTAGAAAAAACAAATCGAATTGTTATGGAGACCTGTCGAAAAGCTCTAGATAATGAATCGAAATTTAGTACACGAATTTGAATTTATAAACTACATCTCTATGACAATATTCAACTTGCTAGCTCAATCCGATAAATATAATACAAACTACTTAAGCCGGCAAAAAGCGGGCTCCAAACTTTGACCTCTAACATACTTGAGATATTAAATTCGTTCTTATTTTTCGATGATAAGGAGAGAATTAGGGAATTTGGGGAATTTTCTCATAATTTAAAATTAAGCCATTTTTAAACAATGACAGGTACAAAAAACACCTAAAAAGGACATTTTTTAAGTCCCATTCGACCTAGTAGATATTTAGAGAAATACCTGTCACACCTTATGATAATTTTATTTTTTTTATTTTTGACTCCACTAAAAAAAAATTTCATCCTCTCCTAAATAATCATTAAAATTTAAATAAGATTTAAATGTAAAGAAATGAGTATCTATTTGAGAAAGAAAGATTGAATTTTTTTCTCAAAATCAACTTGTGATATATAATCAATTAATTTTAAGAACATGCATTTAGGTCTTATTAAAGATTTTAAATATATATGCTTATATTGCATGTAGGAGGGTCTTGTACCCTCGGGAGTCGAACCCCTGCACTACTAAGCTTTCCGGGCAACTAGTCAAACCCTTGAGACCATCACCTCCAAACATGCAACATGCAATATAAACATATTTATTTAAAATCTGTGATACGACCTAAATTCATGTTCGTTAAATAAGATTGTTGTCGATCATGCCAGTGATGATATTATATACATAGGTTGAAGGAGCTTATATATTTCTGTAGCCCAATAACTAAAGATGGTCCAATAAAATTTAGACCGAAACATTTTACTCAAGGAATTTTATTGTACCCGGTGCATCCCTACTTTAACTGATATAACTCCTTCAACCCCCACTCAACTCCTTATATTATACAAGGCTCAAATTCGCCCCTGTCTTGAATATTGCTCGCATTTGTGGAGAGGGGCCTCCAAGTATTCTCTTAATACCTTAGATGCAATTCAGAGGCGAGCTATCAGACTGATAGGCGATCCTACATTAACTGACACTCTCGACTCCCTAGCCCATCGTAGATCTGTCTCCGCCCTTTCCCTTTTTTATAGATATTACCATGGCTTTTGTTCTGACGAAATTAAATCGATAATCCCACCAAGGGCTTCATTTGCGCGAAATACACGATTTTCTAAAACTCAACACCCCTACGCGCTTAAACTAGATACTAATCGAACAAACGCATTCGCCAATTCATTTATCCCTATGACATCTAGAGACTGGAACTCTCTTGCCCCGACCGTCTTTCTTTCCAGCTACTTATAACCTTCAATCTTTCAAGACCAGCATCCACAGATACCTTCGACTGCTAGCCAATCCCTAAATCTCCCCTTATCTTCACGTTACAAGGGTCCACCACGGACTACAGAGGTTGTACCTTCTTGGTGCAACTTCTTCTTGTATCAATATCATTATAAAAAACAACCTTTAAATAAGATTTTGGATTTCGACGAAACGAATACATAGGTATACCACTTGTAAATTTCAAGCTATACCTTATTTAGTTTACGAGCTACATAAATACTTTGACATTCGGATAGACAAAGAGAATTTGTGGTAGTGGCAGTAACAGTAATAGTCCCGGTCTACTTTTGACCGGAGCCCTAAAAATTATAAAATCACTGTAGAAAGCATACTGTGTTTAATTTCCAAATTTTCTTCAAATACACTTCTTATTATTTTTGAAAATGGCTTTTTTTAATTATTAATGGAAATTTAAAATGATCAAATTTGTTAAATTTCTTAATATGCCTTAAGGAGGTTCGGGACAGCTTATCTATCTGGTTGATCTACGAAAAAATCTTTTGAATTTCTGCAGAGTGACAACTTCTGCTTACTAAATTGTTTAATAAAAAAATTGTTAATAATGAGGTTAATTTCGAATAAAAATCTTTGTTTTGATAAATATTAATAAAAAGAATATTGAGATAAATTTTTTCTCATTATAAAAACATTTATTTAACACAAAAACGATTTCAAGAAATCGAGTTGGAATTCTACACTAGTGCTTTTGTTATATTCTGTTGGCTGCAAATAACTTTTTATTTTTTACATTTATGAATAATTAATATAACTAGACTGTCAAATCTATTGAAAAATGTATCATTCGATTCATAAATTTGAATTATTGATCTGTATAAATTTGTTGAAAATTGTATAATTTGTATAGCTCTTTTAAAAGATTTATTTTCATATGTTAAAAGGACAATTTTCAATAATTTATTTCTCGGTAATGTGACAGATGATCAATTTCAAATTTCTGGAATAAATATTTAATACATCAATGATTCAATCGTAAAAATTTTCTTATAAAAATTATAAACAGTCCCGAACCCCTTTAAAAGCTTGCTAAGTGATAGGTTAATATGGAAAACAGTTTTTTTCTATTATTTTCTGTCTTTCCAAAGTTTTAACATTACTTATTTACCTGATACCATGTTAACGGAATTTAATACATTCTTTGAGGGCAAACGTTGATTACTATCATTTCAGAAGAAATTCCGGGTATTTCTGTCAAGCAATCAGAACAAATGAATATTAATGTATGTCTTTTTCTACCTCACCCGCCCAAAGAAAACCTAGAAAAATTCGAAATTCATAATACATAATTGATTTTTCATTATCTATCGGAATATCGACTGCTTTAAAAATATATTAGCCAATAGGGGTTGGTCGCTCATCCTAAAATAAACGTTCCCTTTGAAGTAGCCATCAGGTTCTCTAGTCAACTCATCGAATATTCAATTTATAGAAAGAAAGTCAATAAAATTTCTTATCTAATATTCTCCCCCCAACTAAAATCGAAATTAAGGGCTTGGAAATTTTACCAGAGAGAAAGGAACATGATTATATACCAATATCTATCTTTCAGAATCAAACGGACTCTACAAGACGACTTAGGCCTCTATTAATTTATCAAGGGGTTTTACTCATATCTACTCATACTCTGTCACGAGGTCTAATACAGGTTGACAGGAGTTGGATTTAGGATATATTATATGAGTAAAATATAGCTTGGAATGATTTACTCTTTAATATGGGATAATAGTGTTCACTTGGACAGAGTAACTAATTTAAAATAAACTGCAACGGATCGTTTCTAAACTTTATCCAAATTCATTTGAAATATTAATATGTTCTAGAGTAAAGTACTTTAAAATATAATTTTACTAAAAACTTTATTTAACCTTTTTTGTGGGTCCAAAGGTACTTAATTAGGATATTAAATTTCATCAAAATTGGTTAAGTCATTTTCAAGATATTTAGAAAAAACTAAAAAAGTACTGAAATAAAGTACTAATGTTTGTGGACCTATATGTACCAAAAACTAATCAGCGCTTCATTTTGTTAAAAGAATGCTAGGTTTTTAATTTCATTTCAATCGGTGCAACGGTGTGGAAAAAATCGTGGGCCAAAAAAACGATAACATCCATCCATCCATCCATACATCCATCCATCCATACATACATACATCCATCCATCCATCCGCACGCACTAAATGAAAAAATCGCACTTTTTGGCCTCTCGACGAGACCCCTTGTAATTTTTGGCAAAACCGTCACGTGCTAAAATTCAACCTAATTGAATACTACAATTTGTGACTTTAATTGAGTCCATGGGTTCCGTAGTTTTTACCTGAGGACCCCTTTGAAGCCACGCTTGCCCCGAGAGCTATTACAATACTTTACCCATGCTTTGCATTGGATAAAGTAAAAAAATGTGTGAGCCACTTCCACATAAGCTCACGGGGAAAGAGAAACTTTAATTTTAAAACCCACTAATAGTTCATGACAAATAAAATTAGGAAATTTAGATGATTAATTTAAAGCTTGTCTCTTATTTCCCCTCTATTCAGTCATTTACCCTTTATCGAATAGATACTTCGCTAAAGAAGTTTCACTTAAAAAAGTAATTTTTTGAGAGAATGTGTCGGTTCTAGATGAAACATAATTATTAATTAACAATTACGATTGTAATCAGCCAAAGTTTAGGGGCGTTTTCGGACATAACAATAAAAGAACTAAACTAGCAAAAAAAACAAGTGTTGGCGGCCCTGTTTGTAAGATTTTTGAGTGTTATTCATTCTCAATAGTTCTAACCACATTATCGTTGAAGAAGAATTTAATACTGCAACAAAGATTTAAAAAAACTATCTATTTTTTTAAAGTACATTTAAAACCAAAAATTAAAAAAAAATCGTCATGATAACTAAATTTTTGAAAAAGTTATGGTTATTTACAAAAAAACTATTTTTTTCAAAAATTCCTAAATTCTTTTTGGGTTGGGTGAAAAAAATTTGAAAAAAATTCTGAAAACCGTCTTAAATAGGGTAGAAAAAAATAAAAATGTTTCAACTAAGCTTTTGATTATATTGTATATATATAGATGAAAAATATTTAATTTAAAATAAAATGTTATTTAAAAATCA
This sequence comes from Forficula auricularia, assembly GCA_024734495.1. NCBI lineage: Eukaryota > Metazoa > Arthropoda > Insecta > Dermaptera > Forficulidae > Forficula > Forficula auricularia. The sequence goes on along the minus strand of JALMQS010000187.1, from coordinate 11,731,709 downwards.
TTTTTCTTAAAAATTCCCTTGGGAATCTCACCTCATCTTTTTTCTATTGTATTTAAGACCCTCAGCCATTTCAAAAGAACTAAGCCTTTTGGATTTTGTATTCGAGCTCATTCATTCATTCATTTCAATATTACTTATTTATTTCAAAGTTAATTATAAAGGTTAAAAATAAAATAAAATGAGAGAGTCTTCTGTTTTTTTAAATAAAATAATTTTTAATTATTTCTAGAGACTATAGTTTCGAAGGCATTGCCTTCATCATCAGTCTATCACAAATATTTCAAATTAGTTACAAATTAAGATTTATACATAGAAAATTTTGAAAAATATATAATGTCTTTTTCTTCATGTTTCTTCTTGGGAGATTAGAATATAACTGGCTCAATATCTGGGTTGCTCTTTTGTTTAGGCATTTTCTAATGAGTTTTTACCTGAATGAATGGAATGTTTTTAAAAAAGGGTCATTGATAATTTCTAGTTTTTCATTTAAAGATTCAATTGGGCTTTTTTCCAAGGATTTTAAAATTTCAATGGATTCTTTTAAAGAAAGAATTAAGGGGTCATTGACTTCTTTGATCAATTTAATTTTGGATTGATCTGGAAAACTATGATTATTAGCATTTAAATGCTCTGCAAATGCATAATTTTCATATTTTAATTTGTAGGCTCTTTTGTGTTCATTGATCCTAATGGATAAATTTCTTTCCGTTTTTCCTATATAAGTTGCATTGCAATCTTGGCATGTCAATTTATATACACCGGATTTTTCATTTTTCGGAATTTTATCTTTAATTTGACTTAATTCACTTCCTAATGTATATGGTGATCTAAAGATTGTCGCGTACCCTAAAGATTTTAATTTATGCTTTATTTTTTCTGACATCTTACCATAATATGGTAATATTAGTTTTGGCAGATCGTTAATTTGGGAATTTTGTGAATAGATTAAATTTAAATTTGATTTTTGAATTTTACCTTTTAATATTTGATCTATTAAATTGCTTTCATAACCATTATTTATAGCTATTTCTTTGATTATCTCTAGTTCTGTTAAAAAATGCTCTTTCTTTAATGAAATAATTCATAAATTAATTCCTGTGAATATACTGTAATAGACTGATGAAGAGGGCAAAGCCCTCGAAACTATAGTCTCGTTATAAATAAATAAAATTTATAATTCCAGCAGAAGACACTCTCTTTTATTGTCTCCTTCAATAATAATTAGATAATCAAGTTGAGGATAATTAACGTCGACCCAAGATACCTCATCTTAGCATATTTAATTTATTTCTTATTGGGCATCATCTACTTAAGATTAACGTTAAGTTTTAATCTAGTAAATTAATGGAATGACTTCCATTCGTGCTTTATTACAATTCACTAAACAAAAAAAAAAAAAACCCGCCTCGATAGCTTCTTGACTCGACCCTTTGGGTTCCGTCTTTTGATTATAATCCGCATCGTTGCTTTTTATCATTTATACGATTTCTCAGAGTCTGGAATTTTTAATAGGATCATTGGTGAATACTTACCAATGCTTCCGAATGTTTAAAGCCCTTTCGTCTCCGTTCGGTCGTAAAATCCATTAGCGGAGAGCTAGCTAGTTAGTTAGCTCTACTACGTACGCTTCGAGAGTAAAAACAGGTCATTAAACCGAAATTCCGTTTTCTCTCCCAATGCTTGAAGAAATAAACATCTCTGAAACAGAAAAATAATAATAAAGTGATTAAGATTTCTCGCATTGTTATAATAGTTCTATTATATTAAACGAACAAAAATTGTTTGTTTATTTGTTTGTGTCTTAGTTTCTATTTTGAAAACGGCTCTAACGATTTTGATGAAATTCACGGGTTAGGGGTTTTTGGGGTGACAATTATATCTGTCACGGTCTCATCTTCGACAAAATTGTTTTTGATGGGTTTTTTCGTAATCAAATTAATTATTCTCAGGTAGACAAATCGCAATCTTAGGGTTTAAAAAAAAATTTTTTAAGAAAAAAATAAAAACCGACTTCAAAAATTAAATGCAACAAATAAAATACACTAAAAGGTATAAAATAATTATTATCTTATTTAGTTACAACTAAACGACGAAATATTAACATGAAATTTACTTTTTGAAGTCGGGGCCAAACACAAACAAACTATACCTATAAGCGAGCGTACCCGCCAAACGTACTAAGTAAGATCCGTCGAGTGCGATTCATAAAAAGGTATATGTTTGGCACAACTTCAAAAAGTAATTTCATGTTAATATTTCGTCGTTTAGTTGTAACTAAATAAGATAATAATTATTTTATACCTTTTAGTGTATTTTTATTTGTTGCATTTAATTTTTGAAGTCGGTTTTTATTTTTTTCTTAAAATTATTTTTATTTTTCTCTTTTTAGTGATGTTATTAATAGTGATCATATCATCAGAACTTGACCAAATTAATATGACACCATCCCTAAGACACCCCCTTTCGGATAAAAAAAGAACCATCGAAATCGGTTCATAAACAAAGAGGTTAGGTCTAAACAAACCTAATAAAAAAGGTCTAATACCTATGAAAAAAAATCGAAAAAAAATGGGACCAATCGGAAGCTAGACTGGACCCAATGCGAAAAAATTTTTCAAAATCGGTTGACAATTGGCGGAGATATGAGGTAACATAGGCACAAAAAAAAAAATTCAGTCGAATAGAGAACCTCCTCCTTTTTTGAAGTCGGTTAAAAAAGGTATCCCTTTACTTTTGTACCCAGGCAGACAATGGGTTGGTTTAATTCATTGTTCACAAAGGCCTTGACGAAGTATTGTGATTGTGGTTTTAACATATATTTTGTTTTACCTAAACGTTAGAATTATTAATAAACGTTTTATAATTGTTTTTATAAAGAACCTTATTTATTTAATAGAATAAAAAATAATCAAAAAAATATCTTTTGCATAACCATATTTATTAAGAATTGGATAAATAAAAATGAATCATGTGGTTGAATCAAAACAGGTGCAGTGGATCCGGGGGTAGGGCGAGGTTTCGGGGGTGAGGTCGAGCGGGGTACAGTGGGCGAATACTATGTATATTTGTATTTTTTTTAATTTGAAAACGGCTTTCAAATAAAAACCGACCTTTTTATCAGAATTTTAAATTAGAAATAATATTAAAATAAAGCTTTTAACTGAAGGAAAAAGTTACCGAGCATCGCTCGGTGCATCCAGGTACTAATAGTTCTATAGGAGAATAATTTATATATCAAAACCATTTAATTTTCACAACGAGTGTTTGCTAGTAAGATTGATGATTGATGGTTGAATTTAGAAATTTAATTAAAATTTTATAGTATCATCAATTGTAATGCGATAATTACTTCTATATCAGTATACAGGGTGTTCCGTATCACAACGATAAACCGTGAACAGGGAATAGGGCAATTTACGAGGATCCTGAACATAGTTTTCGAGTTATAGGAATTTTTTTGAAAATAGTGAAAATCGCTACTCTGCCCTGAATATTGAGATGCTGTGGCTACAAATTTAAATATTTTATTGCAACGAAATTTTCTCTGGAGAGAGACGGACTGGTAGAAATTTTAATTGAAAGTAATGGAAGGCAGCCCAGGGAGGTAGTGAGGAAAGAAAAATTAACACATATAAAATAAGGTGTAATTTATTGGAATCCTTCTCCTTTCCTTTCAAACGGACGTTTCGGAGGATTTTCCCTCCTTCTTCAGGGTTTCAAAGGGTCAATGAATGAAACAAATAAAATGTTTCCTTCTTCTCTCCACAGTAGTGTTCAAAAACTTTCTTCATTTGTAACAAAAGGCATAGAAAGACAAAAAAAAATTTCCTTCTTTTCTATGCCTTTAATTAAGAAAAGAAGGAAATTTTTTTTTGTCTTTCTATGCCTTTTGTTACAAATGAAGAAAGTTTTTGAACACTACTGTGGAGAGAAGAAGGAAACATTTTATTTGTTTCATTCATTGACCCTTTGAAACCCTGAAGAAGGAGGGAAAAATCCTCCGAAACGTCCGTTTGAAAGGAAAGGAGGAAGGATTCCAATAAATTACACCTTATTTTATATGTGTTAATTTTTCTTTCCTCACTACCTCTGGGCTGCCTTCCATTACTTTCAATTAAATATTTTATTATTCTAATTTTTTTACGCAATCCTGAATAAACCTCCTATTGACTAGAATTCAAAATAAAATCATAAGTACTATACTTTTGGAGAAAAAAATATGTTTGTAGGACTTATGTTTTAAAAAATTATTATCAGCTAACTTTGAATCATCTTTAATGTAAAAAAAGTCTAGTAAACAAGCATGGCAAGTTATTTAAAAAATTGGCCCATTTAGTCGAAATTTCTACTTACTTTTAGAAAAAAATATTGATATTTTTTTGGCAAAATTATCTAATTGAATATCATATTTTAATATTGTTTTTTTTTTATTTAATAAGTTAATCAATTATGTCGCATCTTAATTGAACTAATCTTTGGCTATTATAGACATTAATACTATAATAGCTAATAATAATGCCATTAATAGCCAAAGATTAGTTCAATTAAGATGCGACATAATTGATTAACATATTAAATAAAAAAACACTATCAAAATATGATATTAAATTAGCTAATTTTGCCAAAAAAATATCAATATTTTTTTTTCTAAAGAAAGAAGTACAAAGTGCTGTACCATTCTGAAATCTCGACTAAATGGGCCAATTTTTTAAATAACTTGTAATGCTTGTTTACTAGACTGATTTTACATTAAAGATGATTCAAAGTTAGCTGATAAAAATTTTTAAAACATACCTAAGTGCGGCACAAATATTTTTTTCTCCAAAAGTATAGTACTTATGGTTTTATTTTGAATTCTGGACAATAGCAGGATTATTCAGGATTGCTTAACAAAAATTAGAATAATAAAAAATGTAAATTTGTAGCCACAGCATTTTGATATTTAGGTCAGGGTAGCGATTTTCACCATTTTTAAAAAAATGCCTATAACTTGAAAACTTCGAGACTTTTATTAAAATTGTTTTTTTATTTTCAGGACCGGCTTAAATTGCCCTATCTCCTGTTCACATTTATTTTCGTGATACGGGATAACCTGTATATAATGTGCGGTCCATAGATGCTGTGGATGCGGCGCCTCCCTAAAATCCTAGAACGTCAAGAGCGAGGGGTGAACCGTGAATGATATTAGGGGTACACCGTCTTTGGAATTAGGTATTTTGAATTACATTGGAATTCATTAGATAATCTATTGTCTTCTGCTTGAAAATGAAAGTGGAAGTGGAAGTAGGTGTACACGATTTTAGGTCGCGGTTCACCCCTCGGTCAAGAGTATCTTCATAGCATTTCACATATTAATTTCATTTAGTTTTATTTCGCTTAGGTATTAGATTTAATTTAAAATTTATGAAACTTTTTAACTTTAGAAAACTCTATGTATAGAATTTTCCAGATTTCGTCGTAGTTTATTGTATTTTTTTTATTGATCATGTTTAATAAATTATTATAATTAATTAAGTGCGATTTTAATAAAATTTCAACTCTTAGATACAAACTTTTTACTTTATCCAATGCGAAGCATGGGTAAAGTATTGTAATCGGTCTGGCGGCAAGCGCGACTTCAAAGGGTCCTCAGGTAAAGACTACGGAACCCATGGACTCAATTAAGGTCACAAATTGTAGTATTCAATTAGATTGAATTTTAGCACGTGACGATTTTGACAAAAATTACCTGGGGTCTCGTCGAGAGGCCAAAAAGTGCCATTTTTTTTGGAAGTGCGTGCGGATGGATGGATGTATGTTATCGTTTTTTTCGTCCACGATTTTTTCCACACCGTTGCACCAATTGAAATGAAAATGAAAACCTAACATTATTTTAACAAAATGAAGCGCTGATTAGTTTTTGGTACATATCGGCCCACAAACATTAGTACTTTATTTCGGTACTTTTTTAGTTTTTTCTAAATATCTTGAAAATGACTTAACCAATTTTGATGAAATTTAATATTGTAATTGAGTACCTTGAGGACCACAAAAATGGTCATATAAAATTTTTTGTAAAATTATATTTTAAAGTACTTTACCCTAGACTACGATAGTTCATTGGATAAAGTTTAGCAACGATCCGTTGATGTTTATTTATATATATGTTTTAATTTCAATGCCAATAAATAATATAGCTACCTATATTACAATATTTTCTGACTAGTTAATTAAGATAGATAGATTTTTTTATTCTTCACTTTCATCATTATTATTCTTTTTGTTATACCTACTATTTCGATATCTCTATCTATGTCATATTTAAAATTTTATTAATGATCCAATAAGTTCCTGGTTCCCCTGGCATTTCTAAGCTGGTCTATTTCCCAGGTTCGAAATTCACCTGGAAACTTTTCCCGTAACGATCTTATCTAATTATTATCCGGCAATCAAATATGACCTTGAAAACGAATTTCACTTGATTATTCTACATTTTTCTTTTGTGTTGTGTTGTGTTTTTCATAATTTTGTTTTACATGAGTAAAAAGTTAACTTAACAAATAGCGAGTGAAAAGATAATATGTTGATAAATTTGACCAGTTTTATTTACAGTTAATATTAAATACCAAGCGGGCATTAATTTCAGGTCCATGCATTTTATTTTTTTAATATTTCTCAAGAGAGAGGTGAAATATTTTTTATTTTTTCCGACTCCGAGATCCAAATTTTGTCTGGCATTTCTGTGAGTAATACGAATGGCTTTGAAGTAGCTATTAATAATATGCCTACCGACCAAAAATATGCACATTAGTCTGTCTTTCTTTTTAAACTATTTTTTTAATCCCCAAAGTTCTTAATGCTTTTATAAAATATTCTGAAAAAATAATCACTTCGATATATGGCCTTTATAATAGTCCAGTCAAATTGTGTTTTTATCAGGAAAGTTTTCGGGTAGTTCTGATTTTTTGCATAAATATGATTTTCGGGGCGCTGAATCCAAATATGAGGTCTCCCGCCAAAATTTCGTGACGCAACATTGTAGAAAATGCAAAAAATAGGTGAAAATTTCCATTTTTTGGCGGTTTTTCGCTTATAACTCGAGAACTATCAACTTTTCATAAATAACCTACCTATTCAAAATGAAAGTTCATAAAATTTCCTACAAATTTCATTATTTAGGGTTTTCTCTGACAAATCGTTCGGCCTCAAGAGCAAAATCCAAGTTTTCGCCCTCTTGGATTACCCAAAAACTCGCACTTTTTTCGATATTTTTTCATTTTGACCATGAAGGAGCACGTTTTCGACAACGACCACCATATACATTTTTAAACTAGATTAAATTATCTTAAATTAAAACAAAGTTTCAACTTAATTGGATAAATGGTAATATGTTCCGCAATGAGGTTGAAGTTTTGAATAACTGCAATTTTTCCTTCATAAAATGAAAACCACTCATCCTAGAAACTTGATTCCTATCTCATTCTCTAGAAAATTTTATTGACTTGAACGATTACTTGGACTACTTTTTTGAAAAAGTCTTAGATTTATAGATATCCAGCATTTTCCATGACACTTCTGAGGATTCGGACTTATTCTGTCATGGAAAATGCTGGATATCTATAAATCTTAGAGTTTTATCAAAAAAGTGGTCCAAGTAATCGTTCAAGTCAACATTTGGTGGGAGACCTCAGATTTGGATTCAAAAAACATTTATATGCAAAAAACCAGAACTAAACCAAAACTTTCCCCATAAGGACCCATTTGAGCACAATTTGACTGGACTATATTATACGTCTTAAACTTCATGTAGACAAATAAATTTTACATAATAATTCTACTAAAATTTGAATTTTTAGTGAAATTACACATAATAAATTATAATTATTTATTGAACACGAATAAAATAATACAATAAAACTACGACGATTTTAATAAAATTTCAACTCTTAATAAAATTAATCACAAAAATCAAATCTTTAACAGGTACATTTCTAAGTTTTTATATCAAAACTCATTAAAAAGTAAAAAATAAATTTTCAGTGCTGGAAAAAACACTATGACTAAAAATAAACGCTTATAGCTTAAAAAAGTCAAGTGGGTGATAATCAAAAAATTATCATTGATTTACTCGACGTTTCGCCAATTTTATTTTTGCTTCGTCAGGCGTCTCAATGAATGATGATTAATTTTAAGATAAAATAGATGTGCACATATTTCTGAATTAACTAAATTGTAATTGATTCTTTTTATGGCCCGAAAAATTATTTAATTTATATAAAAGAAAGATTCAAATTACAGGGTTATTATTACATTCACTTAAATAAATAGATCTGAAGTTATCAACAGATATATTTATAATTCTGTCATTTGAATCTTTCTTTTATATAAATTAAATAATTGTTCGGGCCATAAAAAGAATCAATTACAATTGAGTTAATTCAGAAATATGTGCACATCTATTATATCTTAAAATTAATCATAATTCATTGAGACGCCTGACGAAGCCAAAATAAAATTGGCGAAACGTCGCGTAAATCAATGAGAATTTTTTGATTTGATACTTTCCTGTCCAAATACCTGCCAACATACTTGATTAATTAAATAATATGGATGTTGAGGACTTTAATAATAATGGTGTATTTTTGTGAAACCTACGTAGAATTTTATATTTTTTAAAATTTTTAAATTTTCTTTAGTTTATTATGCATTTTTCTGTTATTAAGATGGCTAAGTTTCTATTCTTATACATTTGTTTTGCAAATGATTAACAAAACAAAATTGAAAACAAAGTCAAAATTGAAAACACCAGAAGTAAATAAACAACACACAAACAGTTTTCAATTTTGTTTTGTTAATCATTTGCAAAATAAATGTACCTACAAGATTAAAAACGCGTTCTAATTTGTTTGTGGTTTACGTTAACCTAGTAGGTATGATGCTACTTTGACTGTAAAAATTGATTTATTAAAACAACGTACCACCGTCACAAACTGTTTTAATGAGAATTTCTAAGTTTAATGTACCACACAAATAATTACAAAAATTCAATTTTGCAATATTCAAAGACGTCTAACTTGGCAACGCAGCACTCAAATTTAAAAAATGGCACACCAAAATGTAGAGAATAAAAAACTCACTCGACCCCCTTTCCCATTTAAGATTTTTTGGGGTGGGGGTCTGGGGGGTGAAGGGGGCGATCTAATTTATACGTCAAAATTCTTCCACCTTGAATACAAATTTGACGTGTCTCTGCGATTTTTGAAATGCTTGTCAGTTTAGCGATACTATGGTAAAGTGACCACATTTTCATTGAGACAAAGCGGGATAAATGGGATTAAATGAGAATTATAATTTAGTTATGAAAGCAGACCAATAATTCAAAAAATATATTTTATTGTATACATTCATATACTTGTCTATAAATATACAAAAATATATTTATTATTAATTATTGGTAACTATAAAAATATTTGTAAAAAACAATAATTTGAACATTATGATTTTTAATTTAAATTTTTTATTTAAAAAAAAAATTATGATTTTCTTTCACGGTCATATTTTTGATCCGAGTGAATTCTTTCCAATAGATTCGGATTATTTATTAAAATGTCGTGAAATTTCTCACATGAATTGGTAAAATCATATTTTACCATTAATATAGATTTTAAAGTTATAATAATGTTCAACTGCGTTTTTTCAGTTGACCATATTTTATTGATACTAGAAAAAACACGTTCTGTTGCTGCATTTGTTCCTGGTAAAGAGAGGACTTTTTCTACAATTTTCAAAATATTTTGATAATGAATATGATAATACGAATTTAACAAACCGGCGTTCTTCTGTTTTATCGATATAGAAAAAGCGTTCGATATAGTCCAATTTAAGCACGTCATAAGAATCCTGGACAAGTTTAAAATCCCAGATAATCTCATAAACCTGATACAGGACATTTACTCGAACAACACCGCCAGAATAAAAATCGAAGGAAGACTGTCCGGAAGCATCCCAGTGAATCAAGGTATTAGGCAGGGAGACTCCCTTAGTCCGCTGCTTTTTAATATAGTTATGGATGAAATCATTGGCGAAATCAAAAATCTAAAAGGATATTCCTTGGGGGACGAGTATATAACATGCGTTTGCTACGCAGACGATGCAGCACTCGTTGCAGAAGATGAAGATTCCCTTCAGCGCCTCCTGTATAAATTTAGCTGTGTTGCGCATAAATTCGGTCTCACCCTGTCAACCAAGAAGACCAAAACACTGACAATCTCTAAATCACCACTCCGATGTAAACTACAACTGTACGATACGATTGTCGAACAAGTCATGTCCTTCACATACCTTGGCATCCAAATGACCTCTCATCAAGACCTAGAAACAGAGGTAAGACATCAGGCAATAAGAGCCTCAAAAATATCGGGTTGCCTTAACAATGCAATCTGGTCAAATCAATATTTAAGAACGGAGGCCAAGGTACGAGTCTACAAAACCGTAGTACGTCCAATATTAACTTACGCAGCAGAGACAAGACCCGACACTGCAAAAACTTCTCAATTATTGGAAACGACTGAAATGAAGACATTACGAAGGATAATGAACGTGACCAGGCTCGATAGGATGAAGAGTGAAGATATTAGAGAAAAATGTGGAATACAAAAGGTGGGCGAATGGGTTAAAAGAAGAAGAGCGGAATGGTATGCGCATGTGAGAAGAATGCCAGAAGACCGACTGGTAAAGAAAGTGATGACAAACAAGCCGATTGGAATAAGAAGTAGAGGTCGTCCTAAGAAGAAGAAGAAGAAGAAGAATATTATCCTGTTTAAAATGAAGGAATAACTCCGTCCATTTTTTGTCTGTTTCCACATTTGCAGACAAACAACATTTAATTTTTTCATCAGTAACATACCAATGACACATCATCAAAAAGATCATTTTCAAAAATATTATTTTTCGGAAAATGGTTACTCATATATTCAAAAGATTTTTCCACATATTACCATGAAATCTCCTTTTTTAATGTCACCCAATGAAAATTTTTAATATCCTCGAATTGAACTTTCCATTCTTCAAGATATTCCAAGCAGATATTAGAAAAATTTCTGCGCTATCCCCACTTATCTGCATTAAGGTAGTTGTTTCGCGACAATACTAGCAAAAAGTTAATGCTAGAGTATATAGAACAAACAATAAGGATTCATAGTTCATAAGCCCAAAACTTTTTGTTGTTTATGTACCGATTCTAGCGAATCCCGTGCTCGTTTGACAAATTTGGCACCATTGTAAGAGATTGAATATTTTTATATTAAAATGACAGATAAAATACATTTTAAATTTCTATAAAAATGGTTTTGTTATTTTTTAACAAATGTTATCAACGCTTACGTTACACCTTATGAAAATTATAATTTTGAAAAATCTAGCGCATGCATCTTTCGCTGGTTAAATAAATGCGCTGTTGCCAAAATGTTTTTAGTGAGAATTTTTTTTTATACATTTTTCATTATTTATTCCTTATTATCTCAGAAACTGTGTTGTAACTATGAATCAAAATTGTCTTAAAATATGTATTGGTTATTGTTTAATGTTAGTTTAATTTTTTATAAAAATGGTAAGAAGGGTTTCTTAATTATAATTAAATATATATGTAAATTTTCCGATATCCCGTATAGTGTAATGTTAAAGAGCCTGAAAAACTCGATTTTTGAAATTAAATATCTCCGGAACTATATTGTTCATAAATTTCGTTTTGACACCAATCGATGCAGAAGTATTTAAATAATAATATATCTAAATTTCAGAAGAATCCTAAGAAAACGCATTTGGCGGAACAACTACCTTACGACAAGACGTAAAGACAATGATTGAACACCACCGAGTAAATCTAACTAGCTACATCGCCTAATATTGTTTACTTTGCGTGCATTTTATGTGTTTTTTTATTTATGTATTTTTTATTTCACTATAATAATTAATAAATAATAGGCAAAATATACAGTACATTTAAAATAAGAAAAGCAGATATTTTCTAAAAAGCGGGTCATTTTTAAAAATCGGCGGGACGTGGGACTGTCCTCTAAAACAGTGGTTCTTAACCTATGGGTCGCGACCCAAAATTGGGTCGCAAAGCATATTCCTTGGGTCGCACAGAGTCGTTAATCAAATATTTTACTTATTATTATAAGTTGAAAAATATATTTTGATTTATTCAATACTATAAAAAAATGAAAATATGAAAAATACGCTCTTTTTCATTAAATTTTCCTTAGATCGAAAAGTACCTTTAGTTATCTTAATTGTTACAAAATAATATTATATGTGAGTTAAAAAAAGTCATCATTGAAAATTGAAGAAAATTTCTCAAGTATCGTCTAAAAAAAGGTTATTAAATTTTTTGCCGGGGGGGGGGGGGGGTCGCGACATGAACATATTTCACAAATTTGGGTCGCAGCTTAAAAAGGTTAAGAACCACTGCTCTAAAACGCGGGACTGTCCCGCCAAAATCGGGACGTGTGGTCACTTTATACTAGGGGTGGGAAGTTTTCAAATTGACACACTGTATATATAATAATATATAATTTTTTTTTCAGATACTCAGCAAGACATCATGACAAAGTATTATTTTTTTTTAAATTTGTTAAAATGTTGTATGAATCTGAATTTTATGTTAAAATAATAAAAATGATTATACCTATTTATTTATATTTTTATTTCATATCTGCCTTTCTCTTAATTTTATTTTAAGAATTACTTAAAAAAAATCCTATTCTGGATTGCTATTCCTAATAATAACAATAAACATCATCATTCCTAATATAATACTAATGCTATTTCCCGCCTTTTAATTTTTCCCAAGCAATGGCCGCCGACTTGTGACGTCATCAGAATAATTTGAACTGCCTATTAACATTCAGTAGTCAGCAACAGCACATTGAGTTGCAACTCTATACTCTCTAATATATATATTCTCAACTTCTCGGCTCATTTCATATTTCTAAAATGGTATGTATCCTTTATTATCATTAAAATCTGATGATTTAATTATTTTATTTATATTATATTTCCTATATGCATCCACTTAATGCATGCATTTACTAAGGTTAACAGTAAAAGCGTGAAAAATAATAAACACGGTTATTATGTTTTAATTAATGAGTGTATACCATGGCTAAGTCCATATGTGCACAAATCAAATAACATAATCTCAATTGTTTTATTTTAAACATTTACGTACAATATTTTAGATTAGGTTAAATAAAAAGGTTAGGTTAGGTTAGTTTATTTGTTTACATCCGGTTTCGACAAAGTTATAGGTTAAAATTTAATGAGAAAAAGCTTGAAAATGTAACAAACAATTTAATTTACTGTGCTTGAATATTATTGCATAACAAATCTAGATCCGGCGTTATATTTGAAATTTCGACTAAAAGACTATTTTACTTAGGGAAAGTGGTGTAGGTTTTAGGTGAAACATGATATTAATAAAGTAAAGGGTGTGTAGTTTCACAGTGAATGAAATAAAACTCAAAGAGGTTTATACAAACTCAGTAAATTTACAGTTAAAACTTGTAAACTCCTGATGATGGACTAATAATCCGAAATATATTGAGTTTGTATAAACCTCTTTGAGTTTTATTTCATTCACTGTGAAACTACACACCCTTTACTTTATTAATTAAAAGACTATTTTCTAAAGATTTTGTTGATAGACACGATCTATGCTTGTTTTTAATTCTAATAATAAATTTGAAAATGCCGATTCGCACTGGTATGCAGTGGCGTAGCCAGAAAATTTTCATGTGGAATCAACATATTTAGTGGGTATTTTTTTTATTAAAACAAATAGTCCAGTTAAATTGTGTTTTTACCCAGGTAATTTAATTGAAAAGTTTTTGTTTTGCCGAGAGTAGCAGAGTTGTTGATTCACAAAGAGAAACAAAGAGGTTGTCCTCTGCTTGATGCAAATAAACATACACACATATATCGAGATGATATATCTGTATATATATATATATATTATTTATTTGTTTGAGACTATAGTTTCGAAGACTTGGTCTTCATCATCAGTTTTTTTTAATTATAAATGTTGTTTATCATGGAGTCAATATATCGTATGGATATTGAAAATGTGATGTTCTTTTACTGGTTGGCAGCTGAGAATTCTAAGCTTTGACTCCATGAAAAACAACATTTATAATTAAAAAAAGACTGATGATGAAGACAAGTCTTCGAAACTATAGTCTCAAACAAATAAATAATATATATATATATATATATATATATATACAGATATATCATCTCGATATATATGTGTGTATGTTTATTTGCATCAAGCAAAGGACAACTTCTTTGTTTCTCTTTGTAGTTATAATTTCTTCGAACCTTATGTTTTTGGGTGTGTTGAATCCGAATCTGAGGTTTGCTAACAAAATTTCGTCATGGAAAATGCTGGATATCTATAAATATAGGTAGGAGTTTTAAGAAAAAAATTGATGGTACTTGTGTATTAACGCCACCGCAGCTACAGATTTGGCGGTTTTTAAATTTCGCCAATCTTTACCTAAAATTTTTGAGATAAATCATAAAATAGAATAAATCAGTTCCCCTCTGTCAAAAAACAACTTGGATAGGTTCGGTTTATGATCTCGGTTTGATTAGATAAAAAATGCGTTCCCAAACACACCTTGCAAACAACTTGAATAGGTTCGGTTTGATTAGATGAATGCGGGTACATTAACGCCACCGCAAGGTTTGTTTGGGAACGCATTTTTTATCTAATCGAACCGAGATCATAAACCGAACCTATTCAAGTTGTTTTTTGACAGAGGGGAACTGATTTATTCTATTTTATGATTTATTTCAAAAATTTTAAGTGTAGATTGGCGAAATTTAAAAGCCGCCAAATCTGTAGCTGCGGTGGCTTTAATACGCAAGTACCAAAGTGGTCGAAGTAAACGTTCAAATCAACAAAATTTTCTAGAGTATGAGATAAGAATCAAGTTTCTAGGATGAGTGGTTTTCATTTTATGAAGAAAAAACGGCGATTTTTTTACAAAAAATTGCAGTTTTTCAAAACTTCAACCACATTGCGGCACATGTTACCATTATCCAATTAAAATAAAACTGTGTTTGAATCTAGTTTAAAAATATATAGAGTGGTCTTTGTCGAAAACGTGCTCCTTCATGGTCAAAATGGGAAAAAATCGAAAAAAGTGCTAGTTTTTGAGATTTGCAAAAATAGAAAAAATACTCCAATTTCTAACTAGCGCTTGGGCTCGAACGGTTGGCCGGAGAAAAACCTAAATGATGAAATTTGTAGGAAATTTTATAACCTTTCATATTGAATAGGTAGGTTATTTACGAAAACATGATAGTTTTCGAGTTATAAGCAAAAAAATGAGATTTTTTTTTTACAATGTTCCTTCAAGAAATATATGTTATCAAACCTCATATTCGGATTCAGTACACCCAAAAACATAGATGGTCGAAGAAATTACAGCTACCCCCAAACTTTCCGGGTAAAAACACAATTAGTTTTAATAAAAAAAAAATTCCCACTAAATATGTTGCTTTGTGGATTGAGCCACCCCCCCCCCCCTCATGAAAATTTTCTGGCTACCCTATTAAACTCATATTTAACTTTTTTTAAAATATTAACTTTATTTATATATCTAATATATATTTTTTTTTATCAGGCAAAACATACCAAGAAGGTTGGAATTACCGGAAAATACGGTACTCGATATGGTGCTTCACTTAGGAAAATGGTGAAGAAGATGGAAATTACACAGCATTCAAAATATACATGCACTTTTTGTGGCAAGGTATTTAATTTATAATTACTACATTTACTTGAAATGAAAGTGGCAGAACTTGATTATTTATCTATAATTCATGTTTTAGGATGCTATGAAACGGGATTGTGTAGGCATTTGGAAATGCAAAAGATGTAAAAGAACCGTTGCAGGTGGTGCATATGTATACAGCACAACAGCTGCAGCTTCTGTACGATCCGCAGTCCGAAGATTGCGAGATGTTAAATTACATTAATTGGATTATATGTATTATTAAATACATTTTAAAATAAATGGTATTACATTATTTTTGTTTGTTTTTTCCTTACCATTCATTTCTTATTTTCCAATTTTTCCTTATAAATGATTAAAAATGCTATTGATATACCGGGTGAGTTTTTTTTTATCTTGAGACAGTCTTATAACTCAAAAACAGTGCATTATATGCATAAAAGTTTATTTATATCAAGAGGGAAACTAAACTACGCTATTGTTTGTTGGCCTAGAACAATCTTTCATGGGTATTTCAAGGACAAGTTCTGTTTTTTAAATGGAAAAAATTGAACAACTTTTATTAGAACTATTTTTTTATACATCAAATAAAAAAAATATTAAATCAAAAAAATCCTAATAATTAATTATTAAATCGAAAAGTCACAACAATGAAAATAAGTGTTTATAATGATCTTAAAATTTCATTCTACTTAATAGAACTATTTAAAATTTTTGGGTTGAAAAAAGTTCATTTCTCGTGTCAATCCAGTAGATAGTTATATTGTATTACCATAATAAAAGTGGAGTATTTTTTGTTGAAGACAGAATTGAAATAGTCTTAATTTATGGTGAATGTGGAAGAAGTGTTTGGGGCTGTCATTGAAATGGATGCCTTTTTTTTTTTTTTTAATGCAATCGAATGCAAGAAGGGTGCACCAGTAAAGATGTAGCCCCTATGAATCTCGAAAGACCCTTGCATTACCGAAGAGAAGGGAAAGTTGATTAAGTGAGAGGGTGTAGACGTAGGTGTCTATGCACCCTGGCTTTGAAGGTTTGAAGATCATAGGTGCTGGGAAAGATAGAGGCTGGGAGAGAGTTCCAGTTCCTTGAAGTCATGGGGATATATGTATTCGCGAATGAAGTGGTCCGGCACTTTTCCAATTTGACCGCGAAAAGAGTGTTGGGGAGTCGGGAAAATCGTGTGCTGCGTGCAAAGCATGCTTTGTGGGGAATTATTGATTTTATCTCATCAGAGCACCTGCCGTGATAGTATCGTATAGAAAAGGGAAAGGGCAGAGACATCTCTTCGATGAGCCAGCGAGTCGAGGGAGTCGGTGAGGGTAGAATCGTCAATTAGCCTGACGGCTCGTTTCTGAATTGCATCAAGGGTAGCAAGAGAATATTTTGAGGCTCCTCTCCACAGATGAGAGCCGTATTCGAGACAGGGGCGGATTTGGGCCTTGTAGATGGTGAGAAGTTGTGGGGGTTTGTAAAATCGCTTGGACCTGAATAAGAAGCCAATCTTCCTTGCTGCAGATTTCGCCACAGAGGAGATGTGTTCATTCCAAGACAGGTCAGATGCGACAGAGACGCCCAACATGGATAGGCTGTCACACATTTTCAGGGTATTCGAATCGAAGTGAATATCAGGGAAATCTCTATTTTCGCCTCTAGAATTTCAATAACTATTTGATTTATTTAATTGATAAACTATACAGATTGACACCACTGGTTGACCACAGTAGTTCTAAAATTGAAATGTAACATTTTATTTACATTTTTCTTCTTATAGAGAATTATATAACACAATAAAATATACAATAGTTTGAAATCATACGTAGATATTCGTTCAAGAACCGGAATTTAGCTCATTTCACATGAAACATACATCATATAATTCACACACATTCATTACATTGTTGCTATATACATGTGATTGTAATGAATTGTGTGATGTATCTTTATTGAAGATTTGGGAATGTATGTTTCATGTGAAATGACAAATTCCGGTTCTTGAACGAGACGTATGATTTCAAACTATTGTATATTTTATTGTGTTATATAATTCTCTATAAAAAGAAATGAAAATGTAAATAAAATGTTTCATTTCAATTTTAGAACTACTGAGGATGGTCAACCAGTGGTGACCGAAACTGTATAGTTTATCAATTAAATAAATCAAATAGTTATTGAAATTATTGTTTTATTATATTTATGACAAAAACAACCCTTCAATTTAATAAGAAAATTATTTTTAACAATCGTTCAACTTAATAATCAAATATTTAGTTATTAAATAAATAATTTAATAATTTTTCGACAATGTTCTGTGACATTCCACAGTGTATCGCAAGTCTTCTGGAAACATCTTTCTTCAACAAAAAAATGCTCCCTTTTTTATTATGATAATACAATATAACTATCTACTGTATTGACACGAGAAATATACTTTTTTAATAAGATTGGAGTAATTTTTGGAGACGGACTGATAAGTGAATTAAGTGGATATCGATGAGGCAGTCCAAAATTGGTCGCATTGGATTTCCTTCACTGACTTTTCAAAACCCTGAAGAAGGAGGGAACACCCTCCGAAACGTCGGTTTTATGAATAAAAGGCTAGTGTAAATTATCTTTTTCTTTTTTTGGACTGCCTCATCGATATCCACTTAATACTTTTTTAAGCTCAAGAATTTTAAATAGATCTATTAGAGTAGAAAATAATCTTTTAAATCTGTGTATAATGAAGTTTTAAGATCATTTTAAACATTTATTTTCATTCTTGTGACTTTTCAATTTAATAATTAATTATTTAATAATTATTATTTGATAATTAAGTTGAATAATTGTTAAAAATAATTATTAAGATTTTTTTGAGATCTAATTGATTTAATATTTTGTTTATTTGATGTCGTATAAAAAAATAGTTCTTATGAAAAGTTGTTCAGTTTGTTTTGTTTTTGAGGTAGTTGTTTCGCGACAATACTAGCAAAAAGTTAATGCTAGAGTATATAGAACAGACAATAAGGATTCATAAACCCAAAACTTTTTGCTGTTTATGTACCAATTCTAGCCAATCCCGTGCTTGTTTGACAAATCTGGCACCATTGTAAGAGATTGAATATTTTTATATTAAAATGACAGATAAAATACATTTTAAATTTCTATAAAAATCGTTTTGTTATTTTTTAACAAATGTTATCAACGCCTACGTTACACCTTATGAAAATTATAATTTTGAAAAAATCTAGCGCATGCATCTTTCGCTGGTTAAATAAATGCGCTGTTGCCAAATTGTTTTTAGTCGAAAATTTTTTTATACATTTTTCATTATTTATTCCTTATTATCTCAGAAACTGTGTTGTAACTATGAATCAAAATTGTCTTAAAATATGTATTGGTTATTGTTTAATGTTGGTTTAGTTTTTTATAAAAATGGTAAGAAGGGTTTCTTAATTATAATTAAATATGTATGTAAATTTTCCGATATCTCATATAGTGCAATGTTAAAGAGCCTGAAAAACTCGATTTTTGAAATTTAATATCTCCGGAACTGTATTGTTCATAAATTTCGTTTTGCCACCAATCGATGCAGAAGTATTTAAATAATAATCTGTATAAATTTCAAAAAAATCCTAAGAAAACGCATTTGGCGGAACAACTACCTTAAGCAATGTAAAGAAAAATATAGATTTCAATTTAAAAAACAGAACTTGACCTTAAAATACACTTGAAAGCTGGTTCTAGGTTGCAAAACAATAGGCTAGTTTAGTTTCCCCCTTAATATAAATAAACTTTTATTTGAAACTTTTTTCCATATAATGGACTGTTTTTGAGTTATAAGACATATAGCATTTGAAAATATTATAGTATTTGCAAAAACAGATATTAGATGAGATTTAAAGTTATTTTTAATACATTATTATGCCTATGAGGAAATCATTTTAAAGATTTTATAATATAAAACTGGTGAGCTCACCTCACGGCTTGTATACTTTAATAAGTACATGTCAAAAGTCGCCCCGTCATGACATCCACCTTCTCAGATTTTGATGAAACTTGACACAAAATTGATTCTATTACTATCCTAAATTTTTATAACTAATATAACAAAGAATAAGTGCTATATCAATGAGAATTGTTTTGACCGCGCTTATTTTAAAAAGATATTTATCGCGAGACTACTGCAGATTACGCTATTGGAGTCTGCGGCGTCTTAAGTCTGGACCAAGAGAGAAAAAGATGTGATCCAGGCAGACTCCAATAGCATAATCCGTCAGTAGTCTCGCGATAAATATCTTTTTCAAATAAGCGCGGTCAAAAACAATTCTCATTGATATAGCAATTATTCTTTGTTATATTAGTTAGAAAAATTATAAAAATTTATTTAATATCATTATTTCAAGTTAGAAATATACAAGTTCAAATATTATTTACACTCTTCTTCTTCTTCTTCTTATTGTTAGGCTAAAAGCCTGTTTACTCCAGAGCGTCTTTCCATCGTTTTCTTGGACGGCCCCGTCTTCTTTTCCCGGTAGGGATGTTGTCATGTACCTTCCTCACCAGCCGGTCTTCATTCATTCGCAATACGTGTCCACTCCATTCTGTTCTTCTCCTTTGGACCCATACGCTGACATTTTGTATATTGCACTTTTCCCTAATATCTTCATTTTTGACCCTGTCCATCCTTGTTTTACCCGCAATTCTGCGTAGCGATTTCATCTCACAAACTTCCAATATTTTTCTTGTTTTTTCGGTGTCTGTTCTTGTTTCGGCCGTCATATGCCAAAATTGGTCGCACAACGGTCTTATATATGCGAACTTTTGCTTCCGTTCCCAGAAACTTGTTTGACCAAACCGTTTCATTCAGGCATCCTGATATTTTGGACGCCTTAATAGATTGGAGCCTGACTTCCTCGCTAACGCTTTCGGAGCTGGTAATCTGAATGCCGAGATAATTGAAGGATGACACTTGTTCTACTATGGTGTTATAAAGTTGTAGCTTACAACGTATTGGTTCTCTCGCTATTGTGAGAGTTTTCGTCTTTTTCGAGGATATCTTGAGTTGGAATTTTTCGCAGGAAAGTGCAAATTTATGTAAGAGTCGTTGGAGGTCGTTTTCGCTTTCCGCAACAAGAGCCGCGTCGTCTGCGTAGCACACAATATTGACATTCTCATCTCCCATTGAGTAGCCTTGGACATTTTTTAGGTCTTTTATTAATTCATTCATCACAAGGTTGAATAAAAATGGACTTAGTGAATCGCCTTGTCGAATTCCCTGGTTGACTGGGATCATTCCCTCCAGTTTCCCCTCTATTCTGATTCTTGCATAATTATTTTGATATATTTCCTGGATTAATCTAATGATGGCCACTGGTGTTCCATGATCTTCCAAAATCTTCAGGACATGCTTCAGTTGGATCTTATCAAAGGCTTTTTCAATGTCAATGAAGCAGAAAAAGGCAGGTTTATTAAATTCCAAGGCTTTTTCAGCTAATTGCCTCACAACAAATACAGCATCGATGCAAGAACGCCCGCGTCTAAATCCCTGTTGTTTACACTCAATATTTGACAAAAATTCCCTTCATTTGATTCGCGATTGAATCGAATGTAGAAAACATTCGATTAATTTATTACTATCCTGTTAACTGCAGCAAAATTTTTTTGCCCTATCATTTATAGTGTTTTTTTTTGTTTTTTTTTATTATTTTTCTAATTTGGCGCCCAGAAATTTCGCCTTTAACGTGCACTCACAACTTAAAAAAAAATTGCTTAAAGTGGCTGTGTTATACCTAAAAGCAGCCAAAAATGCTCTTATTAACCTATCTCAAAGCCACAAAAATACTATTGAAATTTAAGAAACCATTGTTTTGTCTTACAAAAAATACAATATCTAGAGCAGTGATTCTCAACCACTGTGCCGCGACACTTTTGTGTGCCGCGAAATTCTTGAAGTGTGCCGCCAAATTTTAGAAATGCAAACAATGAAAATTTATTTCGCTTTTTAATATTCGGGATTTAATTTCAAAACATTCGGAAGAGTCAATTAATTCATTTTGGATTAACATTAGATGCGATTATCCCATAAGAGCCAAAAAAGCTTTAAAAATATTATTACAATTTTCTATTACTTATTTGTGGGAATTCGGATTTTCAGCATTAACCAATATAAAAACGAAAAAAAGACCGAGACTTTTTAAATGTAGATGACGAAATGAGATTGGCATTATCATTTTTACAACAAAATATAAACCAAATTATCAAAAATTAACAAGTTCAAATTTCGCATTAAATGTAATTTATAATTAATAAACATTATGTTGTCTTTGTAGTACATATTATTTCATTTTACATGTAAGGTTCTATTTTGAAAACGGCTCTACCGATTTTGATGAAACAAATTCTATTAACAAGTTTTGAGAATGAGAAACCGATCTAGACCTCGACAAATTTAATATTAATTGATATTTTCTTAATTAAAGTAATTATTGACAGATGAAAATCTCAATAAAAAAGTTTGTTTACATTTTTTTCAATTATCTTTTATTTTTAATTGGATTTTTAATTTTAAAACCCACTAATAGGTTATAGCAAATATTAATATATTATTTTAAAATTAGGAATTTTTTTGTTTGTTTTTAATTAATAGGTGTCTAAATCATAACAAAACAGGTGTGTTTACAAATAAAGTGGTTCAAGTGTCTTTTTTTTTATATAACTTGGAAACAAATCTTATTTAATTTTATGTTTTTATTTCAGATCCTATAAGATTATTTTTTTATTATTATTTTTCCTATTTATTTGTTTATAATGTTTATCAATATGAACGAATGTGGGCAAATTGATGTACGAGTATAAACAAATATACACATAATATATATGTGGACCATTAGAAAGCTTGAAATGCAAAAACTGGGAGCGGGGTTGGGTGCAGATGTGGGGGGTCCGGGGGTGGGAGGTGCAGTTGGGGTGGGGTGGGGCAGTGGGGGTGCAGTGGTAGTGGCGAGGTGTGTGGTTTCGGGAGGGGGGGGTCAGGTGTTACCGTGCATCGCTCGGTGGCTCCAGGTACTATTTTGTAAAAGTGTGATGAGTCTGGCGGGCGGGAAAAATGTCCAAGGCGGGCCGTGAGTTGGCCACCCCTGATATAGACAATTAGATAAATTAAAAAAAATATAGTTCGCTTTTTAACATATTTAAGTAATTGCAATAGAAAATAAATTGTAAATTATAGGCCTATCTAAAAAAACAATTCTGGTTTTAAATGTGGGGCTGAGTAGGGGCGAAGTGTGTGGTTTCGGGAGGGGGGGGTCAGGGGTTACCGTGCATCGCTCGGTGGCTCCAGGTACTATAATATAATAATCCGGCCCTGTGAACACTCCTGCTCTAGAACTTGATTTCGGAGACAGCATAACAAATCTTGAAAATATTTTTTATTTCAACACAAGAATATTACTAAATCAAGTCATGGACTACTAAAATAAACTTATAGTCATTAAATTCGAAAAAGTTATTTTAAATTTTGAAGCAATCAGAACATTGGGATTGATGCAGTGATACTAAAAAGAAGTTATTGTTATATATTCCATATACTATATATATTTATCTAGATTAATTTGTAACAACGCTTAGAGAAATTTCTCTAAAAAAATTACCCTCTTGCCTAGAATCGAACCGACGAACTCTTGAACTATGGTCATCAGCTCTAACCACTAGACCAATGTCACATTAATATTTATATCTTGATTTCTTTTACTAATACTATATATTTTTGATTTAGACTTTGTGTCTAGATAATATTGTATTCATTTGAACTCGAATGAAAATGAAAAAACACCAATAGATTTTAAATTAAGAAACATTAAATATATATTAATTAACGAGGCAAATTTGAAATATAATTTTAAACTGATGGCTCCAATCGATTTTCATTAACCAGGCAAATTTGAAATATATATATTCGAATTTTGAAATGAAAGACTCCAATTCATTTTAAATTAAGAAACATTAAATATATTGATAATTGTTCCTCCCCCCCCCTCGCCACTCAAAAATTAAAGATGCGAAACTTTTAAGAGACGATGTATTTTCGGTAGTTTACGGGTATACATTTGGAGTGTGGTTTTTTAAGAGGAATAAAATTTTTGGACCGAGACGCTGCCCGCCAGGGCACCAGCAATATCGTTTTATAATATTCGGCTTGGGCTTAAACTGAATTATTATTTTCCTAATCATCAATCTGACTTTCAAAGATTTTAACCCTTGACATTTGAAACATTCTGTATACATTTAAGAAAATTCATTTGGTTTTTCTTATATGTTAATAAAGGAGAGATGAATGATGAATGATATGATAAAAACACCTGAAGGGTGCATAATATACTTATTCAAGAAGAAAAATGGAATTTTCCCTCCAAGCGACTCTTCTCTTTTTAGTTCTATTTATTCTTATTAAAGTATATATAAAAATCCGTGTTATTTTACGACCGAGCTTATAAAGCTTTAATCTTTATATAACTTCACTTTTTTTTAAAGAACATCATCATTTTTACGGCTAACTCCCCCCCCCACCCCCACCTCCAGTCTTGCGCCCATATATTAACACTTGAATAATTTAATATGTGCACAGTAGTTTGAAATTCAGCAGAATTTTTTCTTAAGTTGTATTTAGGAGAAATAATAATTGATTAAAGATGTGTATTGAGGTTATTGACGCCCACTTAGCGATTGTGTGGCCCTGGAGTAAAATAATATAATTTTTGTAGTGAAACTTCTTTAGCGTCGTATATGTTGGATTTGTTTGTTACAATAAAGGGGAAATAACCTAATAGAGGGGATATAAGAGACAAGCCTTGAATTTAAAATAATAATTGAAATTTATTGTATTTATCTATTAGTGGGTTTTAAAATAATAATTGAAATTTCCTAATTTTAATAAATTTTATTTGTTACTAGCTTCAAGGCCCGCTTTCGGCGGACGTGTCCGTTTTATAGATGTTTTATACACGTGTAAAGAACACTTTCATATATCAACTCTTGTGAATTAATTGTAATAGATTGATGAAGAGGACAAAGTATATCTCTTTATGAATGAATTTAAAAAATTTATTTTTCCACCAGAAGACAATATTTTATTGTCCACTTCTGCTACTCAATTATTCGGCAAAAAGAACCTTTCAACTTAAATTAAAATAAAGTTTTTGTCTTTTAAAAATTCAATAAATAAGGTAAAAATCGTCATTTGGAGAGAATTATCCAATTAAAAATTAAAAATAATAAACTTTTAAAGTTTATTATTAGATTATAGAAAATTTAGGTTTAATTAGGCTCAAAATAGGTTTTTAATAATTTCAATAGGCTGAAATTTCCTAGATTTCAAAACAATATAACAATGGGTTTTCAAATGATTTTGTTTTCTTTAAAGAATTCTAAAGGCTAATTGAATTTTGGTTTTAATTACTCTTATCTCTAGAATTTTGATATATTGAAGGAGACAATAAAAGAGTTTGTCTTCTGCTGGAATTATAAATTTTTAATTTATTTATAACGAAGACTATAGTTATCGAGGGCTTTTGCCCTCTTCATCAGTCTATTACAATTGATTAACAGGAATTAATTTATGAATAATTTTAATTTAATTAATTCCTGTGAATCCATTGTAATAGACTGATGAAGAGGGCAAAGCCCTCGACACTATAGTCTCATTATAAATAAATAAAATTTATAATTCCAGCAGAAGACACACTCTTTTATTGTCTTCTTCAAAATTAAATTAATAAAACAAAACAAAAATTTAATTCAATGAAAAGTAAATAATTAAACAAAGTATATAAATAACAAAAAATAAAAAACTTTAAATTATTTATTCATTATTGAATAAGTAATTCAATTATTAGTGAGATATTTGCATTTGTTTCTTGCTTGAAAGTAGTTCAATATTTGGATGAAGCTGCGTAACGCGAAGTCTTAGGCCCGGTTGTATGTCGCAAATTAAATGCTTTTTACCACTAACCAAGGTAGATGGTAAATGGAGGGACTGGGATGGCCAATCAGATGACAGGCACATTGCTTGAGTTGTTTACCAAAAAAGAATTTAGTCTTTTTGATTTTAAGTCGATTCTTCCACGTTTTCAGTAGAGGTTGCCATTAATAGTCAAAACATCAAAAATGGAATGCAATAAGGTTATTCCTCTAGTATTAGGTGAGAATTGATCGTTATTTTTGATTTTAAGTCGATTCCTCCATGTCTTCAGCAATATTTACCAATAATAATCGAAACGTCAAAAATCTAATGTAGAATTGTTATTCCTCAAGTATTAGATGAGAATTACTCTGACCATTACACCACGGAGGCGGACAAATTGCCACAAACAAGAAAAAATAATTTCGATTGAGTGAATTCAAAATATATAGTTAATAGAGTAAAGGGTGTGTAGTTTCACAGTGAATGAAATAAAACTCAAAGAGGTTTATACAAACTCAATATATTTCGGATTATTAGTCCATCATCAGGAGTTTACAAGTTAATACTAATAATAATTGAACGAGTGGTCGCCATTCTTGACATTCAAATTTGAATGTCAAGAATGGCGACCACTCGTTCAATTATTATTAGTATTAACTTGTAAACTCCTGATGATGGACTAATAATCCGAAATATATTGAGTTTGTATAAACCTCTTGAGTTTTATTTCATTCACTGTGAAACTACACACCCTTTACTCTATTAACTAACATCATGTTTCACCTAAAACCTACACCACTTTCCATAAGTAAAATCAAAATATATACTTGGGCTTTTAACAAATCTTTTTCTTATCATGCCTACCTTTGTGATTTAATAACGGTGGTTGGAAATTCGTAACGAATAATAAATGCCCTGCACATTATTAATGAATATTTAATAATATTAAAAAAATATATATACTGAGATATATTTCTCTTGTTGACCAAAACGCTCTTTGTTTGTAAAGTTTGATAATGAACATGTGATAAAGTGATTAGAGGCTTTTTGGGCAGGTTAATGGGGTTGGCCAGCCCAGGTCTCACACACGCACACACATATATAAACTTATAGCTAGCATCATATACTTAAATTATATTTACGTGCAGAGAGAAGGTAAGGATATCCTTATTTATTTAACTAAGAATAATTCGGTTGGTTATATATTGTAGACAATACCAATCTAGATGAGCTTGAAAAAGTTTATTTCTCGTATCAATTCAGTAGATAGTTATATTGTATTAGCTACAATAATAATGAAGCATTTTTTTGTTGAAGAAAAATGTTTCATCCAGAAGACTTGCGATACACTCTGGAATGTCTCAGGACAGTGTCGCAAAATTATTAAATTATTAATTATTATAAATTATTTATTTACTAATTAAATATTTGATCATTATTATTTGATAATTAAGTTGAATGATTGTTAAAAATAATTATTAGGATTTTTGTGAGATCTAATTTATTTAATATTTTTTTTTATTTGATGTTGTATAAAAAAATACTTCTAATAAAAGTTGTTCAGTTTTTTTTATGGATTAAGTAGACGTATAGAAAAATATAGATTTTCATTTAAAAACAGAACTTGACCTCGAAATACCCTTGAAAGCTTGTTCTAGGTCGAAAAATAATAGCTTAGTTTAGTTTCCCCTCTGATATAAATAAACTTTTATTGGAAAGTTTTTTTCATATAATGCACTGTTTTTCAGTTATAAGACTGTCTCAAGATAAAAAACTAACCCGGTATAATTTGGCCAATAGAATATAAAACTATACAAATATAGGAGAAGATTCAAGCTTGGTAAAGTTCCGTGGTGTATTTAAGTCACGTCAGATTACTTTTGCTTTAAAATTCTGTTTTATTTACGAGGAATTTAATATGATTTTCTAGAAAGTAACATTTAATGACAAAAAACGTGCAGAGAAGTAAAAGATTTATTGGATTTTCGAAATTCTCATCAGTGTCTCAAAGTTTCTTATTTACAAGTATCTTTTTTTGCTTGGGGAAGTCACCCACCTGACGACAAGGTAATATTGCAATACCATGCGCGTCTTTGTATGTATATTCCTTAGCAAATGAGATAGGGGAGGCAGGATGTGCCCCAAAATGGGCGATGGCGCCATAAGGATCGGGGGCGGCTCAGTTTGAAGGCAATTTAAACTTTGAAGTTGCAAAGGGATGGATGCCTACCCTCTTTGCCCATTTGCCACCCCCCACAGACCCTCCCGCCCCTCATTACATTTGCATTTACTTCATTAAGACAATTCCAAATCGGGCAATCTTAATTGATTTACAATAATTAATCGAGAGACGACGAGATGAGGAATATATATTAAGTATTTTATTTTTATCTTATTCCTTATTCAACATTGCCAGTGTGAAAAACTGCGGCTGGGGGTCCCGGGAAACGGAAATGGTTTCTTCTGTCATTTCCGGGAAATTGAATTGTCTCTATTTATGCTCTGATATAAAGTGAAAGAGTTCGAGCTTCGAGGAGGATTCAAAATCTATACGATAATCTGGAAGGAAAATGGGGAAAGTTTCCATGACAAAAGGAATAAGAATTTTATTTTTATTATTAAAAAGTTTAAAATATATTTTTCTCTGTATTAATAATTTTTTGATTAGTTTTTTGAGAATTTTTTTATATATATAACTATATATAACCAAACTTCTTGAGGATACAAATTCTCATTTAAATAGGTGTTGGTTTTATTCTTTTTAACCGACTTCAAAAAAGGAGGAGGTTCTCTATTCGACTGATTTTTTTTTGTGCCTATGTTACCTCATATCTCCGCCAATTCTGAACAGGTCTCAATTTTCTGAAAAAACAACACATTTTGATAGATTTTATTTATTAACAATTGGATGAATAAAAATGAATCATATGTTTGGATCAAAACAGGTGCAGGAGGTGGGGTGCAGTGGTGGGGGATCCGGGGGTAGGGCGAGGTTTCGGGGGTGAGGTCAAGCGGGGTGGGGGGCAAGGGCGGGATCCAGGGGGCGGAGGGGGCGATCCCCCCCCCCCATAGTGGCCCGTGCCTGGCAAAAAAATTTGTAAAAAAACATTTATTTTTTAAAAAAATTTTAAAATTGAAAATAAAGTTCTATATGTGTGTGTGTGGGGGGGCGGCGACCCCCCCCCCCACTTGGACAATTCGATCGCGACACACTTTCGAAATAAAAAGTAGATCTTATATACATCGGGCACCTTGTATACATTCACCCCCCCCCCATAAAAAATTCCTGGATCCGCCTTTGGTGGGGCTGGGGTACAGTGGGCGAATACTATATATATTTGTATTTTTTTTAATTTGAAAACAACTCTCAAATAAAAATCGACCTTTTTATCAGAGTTTTAAATTAAAAATAAAATTAAAATAAAGGTTTTAACTGAAGGAAGAAGTTTCCGAGCATCGCTCGGTGCCTCCAGGTACTTTCATTTAAAGCAAGAAAGCCCATAATCTAATCAGTTTTTTCGAAATAGAGCTATTTTGAAATACATATATTTTAAACCAAATTTAGGGAACGCGGTGTTGGTTTATAGTGAAACATTGTTAAAATTAAATTAGGTTGGAGTTGGTGGTGTTTCACAAGGAGAAAAATTAAAATACAAAGATTTTTTTAGTTTACTCTATATATTTCGAGCTCTTAACTCATCGTCAGGAGAACATTGACTAAAGATAACATAAAATAATGAACAGAATTTATTTTTATTTTAATATGATGGACAGTTATTTATGACTTAGTGTAAATATGAAAGAATTATCAGAAGGATGGGATGGCCTTAGAGCCGAAAGAACAGATGTAGGGGACAAAGGGCTGGAATAAAGAAAAGATATTTATACTTGGAAGTTGCCGAAAATTATGTATGTGTTATAAAGGAGGGCAATAAACTATGGAATGCAATGAGGGTGCATAGCGAAAATTTCATCTCTTATTTTCTATTAATATTTCAAATGAATTTGGATAAAGTTTAGCAGTTTATTTCTTTCTCCTCTTAACGTTGAAATTCTAATAAGATTTTCCAATTTTTATTTATTCCCTTGAAATCGGCTCTAGTAAAAGCTGCTTGGTCTCCTATTACCGAGAAATCCGTGCGTTTTTACGACAGTGGGGGTGTCGATAGTTGAATGTTCGACATGCCACCCGGGTTGGCTGGCATAAAAGCCCTCGGTTCGATGCCAGTCACCAGCAGCTGTCCTTGAGTCCTTGTCAAAGAGAGCTTCTGCTTCTGCAGGCAACCTTGCAAATTACCTGAGCTTCTTTCAATAGATCACCCACCCGGGTGCATCTACCCTCAATTTCCCCTTTGCCAACTTTTGTTAAGCAGAAAATAAGAGAAGATAATTTTTAAGAAAAAATAAAAACCGACTTCAAAAATTAAATGCAACAAATAAAATACACTAAAAGGTATAAAATAATTATTATCTTATTTAGTTACAACTAAACGACGAAATATTAACATGAAATTACTTTTTCAAGTGGTACCAAACAAACTATACCTATAAGCGAGCATACCCTCCAAACGTACTAAGTAAGATCCGTCGAGTGCGATTCATAAAAGGTATATGTTTGGCACCAACTTCAAAAAGTAATTTCATGTTAATATTTCGTCGTTTAGTTGTAACTAAATAAGATAATAAATATTTTATACCTTTTAGTGTATTTTATATTTGTTGCATTTAATTTTTTGAAGTCGGTTTTTATTTTTTTCTTAAAAATTATTTTATTTTTCTCTTTTTAGTGATGTTATTAATAGTGATCATATCATCAGAACTTGATCAAATTAATATGGCACCATCCCCAAGACACCCCCTATCGGATAAAAAAAGAACCATCGAAATCGGTTCATAAACAAAGAGGTTAGGTCTAAACAAACCTAATAAAAAAGGTCTAATACCTATGAAAAAAAAACGAAAAAAAAATGGGACCAATCGGAAGCTAGACTGGACCCAATGCAAAAAAAATTTTCAAAATCGGTTGAGAATTGGCGGAGATATGAGGTAACATAGGCACAAAAAAAAAAAAAAAAAAAATTCAATCGAATAGAGAACCTCCTCCTTTTTGAAGTCGGTTAAAAATCCGAAATAGTCTTTCATAACATGCACAGTAAAATAAAAATTCACTTATAAATAATAATGACCAAATTGAAAGAGTGCAAAATAAATTTTTAAAAATTATATCATATAAATTCTCATCAACTAATAACTCTCTTAACCCATATAACTTTCCCTCTTCTAGACTCTAAGAACCGAACTAAATATCCAAAGTTTGTCATCCCGTAGACTACAAAATGACTTGATATTCCTTCGAAAACTGTTGAATGGTCTGATTGATTGTAGTGAAATTCTCCAATATATTAATTTCAAAGTACCCCAATATTACAGTCGCATTGTCGAAACATTTTTTATCCCCATTTGTAATACTAATTATTCAAAAAATACAGGGCTGAATAGAGTGATGCTAAAGGCAAACTCCTCACAATTGGACTTCTTTTCATGTGGTGTGAGGGATATCAAAAGATATTGCTCACACTACGATTAATTGTCTAATAGATTGTATTATATTATTACATGCTTTATATTAGCTTCACTGTATGTATCTATCTGTGTACTATTTATCTATCTATTAATGTGACTTTTGTTCTGTTAAATTTATCTATAAAAATAATTGTTACCTACTCAATTTAAATGAAATAATATAATTATAATAAAAGCATTACATTATGTTAAATTCCGCAAACATTTCTCTATAAAAATAATTAAGACTATTAATTAGTATTTTAGTTTTGTTAAATTGTTGATTTATTGTATAAACATGTATATTGTAACTGGGATAGCTCCCGTATATCGAATAAAATAAAATAAAATAAAATAAAATAATTTATTAACGTTCAATAAAGTTATTAAACATTTGAAGCTTTTATTTTTGTGAGTAATTTTATTAAGAGTTGAAATTTTATTAAAATCACACCTAATTAATTATAATTATTTATTGAACACGAATAAATCTACTCTTATTAAACGAGCAAAAATTGTATATTTATTTGTTTGTTTATATATTTGTATCTTGGTTATATTTTGAAAACGACTCTACCGATTTTGATGAAATTCACGGGTTAGGGGGTTTTTGGGGTGACAATTCGATCTGTCACGGTCTCATCTTCGACAAAATTGTTTTTGATGGGTTTTTTCGTAATCAAATTAATTATTCTCAGGTAGACAAATCACATTCTTAGGGTTTAAAAAAAGGTTTCCCTTTTCTTTTTTTTTTTTTTTAATGCAATCGAATGCAAGAAGGGGTGCACCAGTAAAGATGTAGCCCCTATGGATCTCGAAAGACCCTTGCATTACTGAAGAGAAGGGAAAGTTGATTAAGTGAGAGGGTGTAGACGTAGGTGTCTATGCACCCTGGTTTTGAAGGTTTGAAGATCATAGGTGCTGGGAAAGATAGAGGCTGGGAGAGAGTTCCAGTTCCTTGAAGTCATGGGGATATATGAATTCGCGAATGAAGTGGTCCGGCACTTTTCTAATTTGACCGCGAAAGAGTGTTGGGAGTCGGCAAAACGTGTGCTGCGTGCAAAGCATGCTTTGGGGGGAATTATTGATTTTACCTCATCAGAGCACCTGCCGTGATAGTATCTATAGAAAAGGGAAAGGGCGGAGACATCTCTTCGATGAGCCAGCGAGTCGAGGGAGTCGGTGAGGGTAGAATCGTCAATTAGCCTGGCGGCTCGTTTCTGAATTGCATCAAGGGTAGCAAGAGAGTATTTTGAGGCTCCTCTCCACAGATGAGAGCCGTATTCGAGATAGGGGCGGATTTGGGCCTTGTAGATGGTGATTCCTTTTGTAACCAGGCAGACAATGGGTTGCCTTATTTCATTGTTCTAAAAGGCCTTGAAGAAGTATTGTGATTGTGGATTTTAACATATTTTGTTCTCCATAAACGTTAGAAATATTAATAAACGTTTTATAATTGTTTTTATAAAGAACTTTATTTATTTAATAGAATAAAAAATAATCAAGAATTTATTTAAAAATATATTTCGCATAAGCAGTTCTCAATTTTCTGAAAAACAACACATTTTGATAGGTTTTATTTATTAACAATTGGATGAATGAAAATGAATCATATGGTTGGATCAAAACAGGTGCAGAGGTGGGGTGCAGTGGTGGGGGACCCGGGGGTAGGGCGAGGTTTCGGGGGTGAGGTCAAGCGGGGGTGTCGGTATGGGGGGGGGGGCACAGAGGGCGAATATTATATATATTTGTATTTTTTTAGTTTGAAATCGACTTTCAAATAAAAATCGACATTTTTATCAGAATTTTAAATTAAAAATAATATTAAAATAAAGCTTTTAACTGAGGGAAGAAGTTACCGAGCATCGCTCGGTGCCTCCAGGTACTAATATAATAAAACTACCACGTTTCGATCGACTTAGGGCCGGTTGTATGTCGCAAAGTAAATGCTTTTTACAACTAACAAAGGGTAGATGGTAAATGGAGTAACTGGGATGGCCAATCAGATGACAGACACTGAAAATGATCACCCACTCCGAGTTAGTCAGTTAACCTGAAATCGGAGTGGGTGCTCATACTTAAGATCACAGAATAAGTCGATCGAAACGTCGTAGTTTTATTATATTATTTATTCGTGTTCAATAAATAATTATAATTAATTATGTGTGATTTTAATAATTATAATTAATTATGTGTGATTTTAATAATTATAATTAATTATGTGTGATTTTAATAATTATAATTAATTATGTGTGATTTTAATAATTATAATTAATTATGTGTGATTTTAATAATTATAATTAATTATGTGTGATTTTAATAATTATAATTAATTATGTGTGATTTTAATAATTATAATTAATTGTGTGTGATTTTAATAATTATAATTAATTATGTGTGATTTTAATAATTATAATTAATTATGTGTGATTTTAATAATTATAATTAATTATGTGTGATTTTAATAACATTTCAACTCTTAATAAACATTTACTTAACATTCGTTATATGGGGGCAGGACAGCGCTGCTATATGGATGCGAAGGGTGCACCATACACGGGCGGCAAAAGGGCCGCAAGCCCTTGAGACAAAAGACAATAAATAAATAAACCGAGCGGCACCCAGAGGGTATATAAAGGCTCACTTTCGTCAATTAAAGCAGCATATTTTACCGTTTTTAAATGAAATAAACTGTTGCTAAACTTTATCCAAAGTCATTTGAAATCAAGGGCGGATCCAGGAATTTTTTATGGGGGGGGGGGGGGAGAATGTATATAAGATCTACTTTTTATCTCGGAAGTGTGTCGCGATCGAATTAACCAAGCGGGGAGGGGGGGGCAGAGACGACGCCGCCCCCCTCACACACACATATAGAACTTTATTTTCAATTTTAAAATTTTTTAAAAAAATAAATGTTTTTTTCAAATTTTTTTACAAATTTCATATCTCATATTTTAAGTTCATTAAAATAAAAAAAAATAAAAAAAATTGTTATAAATTCCCTGTCGATTTGGCCGCCGTTTTTTGGCCTCTGCGTCTGGGTCTCTATGGGGGGGGGGGGGGCGGTCGCCCCTCCGCCTCCCTGGATCCGCCCTTGTTTGAAATATTAATATTCCTTTATTATTAATCAGATATCACTTGCAATTTGCAGTTCATGTTGACTTTAAATCAAAAATAATGATCGATTCTCATTTAACAGTCGGGGAATAACCATTCTACATTAGATTTTTGACCCATCGATTATTATTGGTAACCATTGCTGAAGACATGGAGGAATCGACTTAAAATCAAAAATAACAATCGATTCTTATCTAATACTAGCGGAATAACCGTATTACATTCCATTTTTGATGTTTTGACTATTAATGGCAACCTCTACTGAAAACGTGGAAGAATCGACTAAAAATCAAAAAGACTAAACTCTTTTATGGTAACCAACTCAAGCTTGATACCTAAGCTTTTCGGACCATAAGACGTACCTTTCGAAGTCGAATTAAAATTAGAGAGCGTCTTTTGGTACATATTAATGCCGACTAATTATTTGGATACTTATTTATCAATCACTCATCGAAAGTTGAACTACGTCGTCATTTTTCACCATTTATTAGTCACACTGTAGTCGTACGTAGTCACCCACCCACACATAGATGGAATATATTTATTAACTTTCCTCTTAATCTTAATTCATCATTCACTGAAAATGTAAAGCATTTCTAAAGTGAAAAAAAGATGGATTGATGTTACCTGTTGAATATTATAATTATCTTAGGAGTTTCTCTCAGTAGATATACGATACTTAATGGACTTCATTTTAAATGCAATATTTTTTTCTTGGTGACTCTCAGAGTAAAATAAATTTAAATATTAAGCATAAAATACTTGCTTTCATACACATACCATTAATTATGATATAGAAAATCATCAAAGGTGTTCAAGAGAGAAACCAAAGAGAGAAGATACTTTTAAATGATAATCTCTTTATACTAGAATATCCGTATAATTCGAGAAAATATTAATAGTAAATGGGAATTTCGCTCTAGCTCCCTTACATAGTATGGGAAAAACTATTTCTGTTGATTAGTAAATACCTAAGTAGTTTAAATACTAGGGTTGTCCAACTATTTAGCTTACACGGACCAAATTTGAAGAAAAAATTACTCAGGCCGCATATAATTTTTTTTTATGCTATCGAATGCAAGAAGAGACCTATGAAGATGCGGGCCCTATAGTCCAAGAGCTGGTGACACATTTTGACTTCGGATTTGACCCAACTAGAAATAATGCGTAATAGTACCGTCTATGATAGTTGTACTAGGAATGGCCAGTCTGGCTGGCTGTAGCAGGTGGACCAGGTACTGCGCATGGTGTGAGTGCGGTAAAAAATACATGTGTTAGAAAATATTTTTGACCCACAATGAGATTATAAAAATTATAATTTATAGTCAATTATAAACATAATATATTCACCCCAGACCATTTGAGTGGTGGGACGTGGTGTTATGCCCGTCGATAATTTTGTCGACGACAGGAAATGCTGTTGTAAATCTTGTTTGAATTCTTAAAGGAATTCTCTTTTTTTAATTAAGGTCACTGCAACCAGACTGAGGTCCTCTCTGTGCGCATCCGGACCCGAGTGCTTTTAGCACCCCCTATATATCTCCTTTTCCGCTCTTTTTGGCTGACCCCTGGGTCCTAGTCAAAATAATATGATGAGAGGAAATGAGTCATATATCTGAGTTGACAGTGAATTATAAATCTACTTGCTCTTATATGTTTGTATAAAAAATGATATTTCAGAAAGAGCTTCTAAATGGAATATTCCCAAGAAAGGTCACGTGGTTTTGAAGTCCCTCCCTTAAAAAAGGGAGTGGTCAATGATTAAAATGTACTCCTACTCATTAGGAAATTGACGAATCGGGAATATTTCTTGTGGAAACTCCCAGAGATGACAGGCAGGTTTTGAGATAGTCAGAGAGTTGGAGTCAGTTCTATTTTGGAATCCACTGGGGACAGTTCAAAGCTGAAGCCCACTGGAGGCAGTTGTTAACTTGGAGTTAAGAGATGAATAAAAAACCAATATGAAATAATCTCTTCTTTTAAATACATCCTCCTCTCCTCTCATCAAACCAGCACCAGGGCTTAAACAGGTCGAATCGCTTGGGCGCGTTACCAAGACCATTCACGGGGATCTATCTTCGAGATAAAACAACAAATCGCCAACCTTTCTCTGGTCAAGAAGGGTTGCAACCAAAAACAATAGTGTTGTTTAACAGTGGAACTAGACCACCCAAAGTGTATTTTTAACCGACTTCAAAAAAGGAGGAGGTTCTCTATTCGACTGAATTTTTTTTTTTTTTTTTTTTTTTTGTGCCTATGTTACCTCATATCTCCGCCAATTGTCAACCGATTTTGAAAATTTTTTTTTGCATTGGGTCCAGTCTAGCTTCCGATTGGTCCCATTTTTTTTCGATTTTTTTCCATAGGTAATAGACCTTTTTTATTAGGTTTGTTTAGACCGAATTTATCGCGCGGAGAATTTACCACTGCTCGAAGCCCCTAAAACCTTAGTAAATTGGATATTGAATTGTATCTAAGTTTCTGAGATTGGCTCGTGATCCCGGCTTCTTTTCCTTCTACTCTGTTCTTTTCACGATGGAGGGGCCAGCCCATACAGGCCTTTAGGGGATCCACCTTCTGGTGTATCTCCTTCTCACATCAATATCATTAAAAAAAAAAAAAACCTAACCTCTTTGTTTATGAACCGATTTCGATGGTTCTTTTTTATCCGAAAGGGGGTGTCTTAGGGATGGTGTCATATTAATTTGGTCAAGTTCTGATGATATGATCACTATTAATGACATCACTAAAAGAGAAAAATAAAAATAATTTTTAAGAAAAAAAAAATTCAATCGAATAGAGAACCTCCTCCTTTTTTGAAGTCGGTTAAAAAATAAAAACCGACTTCAAAAAATTAAATGCAACAAATAAAATACACTAAAAGGTATAAAATAATTATTATCTTATTTAGTTACAACTAAACGACGAAATATTAACATGAAATTACTTTTTGAAGTTGGTGCCAAATATATACCTTTTATGAATCGCACTCGACGGATCTTACTTAGTACGTTTGGCGGGTACGCTCGCTTATAGGTATAGTTTGTTTGGTACCGACTTTAAAAAGTAATTTCATGTTAATATTTCGTCGTTTAGTTGTAACTAAATAAGATAATAATTATTTTATACCTTTTAGTGTATTTTATTTGTTGCATTTAATTTTTTGAAGTCGGTTTTTATTTTTTCTTAAAAATTATTTTTATTACAACATGAAAAAAATAGCATGATGCTCTCCTAATAGATTATTTTATAAACATATTTCTTTTTTTTCTTTCAAATGAACGCATTTGATGAAAAATAATAATTCGCAAGGGAAGGCTATCTATCTCCTATTTCCATTTTATCAAGAATAAAAATATGATACAATACATAATAATAATAGAATCATAATATTTTATCGTATTTCTGTTCGGTTATTTGAGGTATTCAAATGCAATAAAGGTTGTTTGTATTTTGCAAAGCCAATAATCCACACAACAAATTCTTCATTCAACTATAAACTGAATTGCCTATAACATTCCACGAATATTCAGATAATAAGGGAAGCTAATTTATATATTATGTATATTTGATTACATTGCTAATTTATTTAATCAAGTTTTTAAAGTCATTTACTTTGTATTTTATTTTTAAATACAGGCAAATGTTGTTAAGGGAGAATGTTGTGAAACATTTTTAAATAAATTAAAGAAAATTGTTGAAAATTTTCTTTACTTCAGGTAAATGTTGTTAGATGCTTTTATTAATTTCAGCCTCTTACATAAATATTGCCTTGGCCCAAGGGCGGATCGAGGAATTTTTTATGGGGGGGGGGGGGAATGTATATAAGGTGCCCGATGAATATAAGATCTGTCGTATATAAGTGTGTCGCGATCGAATTGTCCAAGCGAGGGGGGGGGGGGGGGGGTCAGAGACGCCCCCCCTCCAACACACACATAGAACTTTATTTTAAAATTAAAATTTTTTTTTATTTTTTACAAATTTCATATCTCATATTTTAAGTTCATTAAAATAAAAAATAAAAAATTGTTATAAATTCCCTGTCGGTTTGGCCGCCGTTTTTTGGCCTCTGCGTGCGACGCACGTGTTGCACTCCCGCCAGGCACGGACCTGTATGCGGGGGGGGGGGCGGTCGCTCCCTCTGCCCCCCTGGATCTGCCCTTGCCTTGGTCATGAGAAATCAACTGGTGTGATCACCACACAACTTTCACATTTTCATTTATTTGAAGTTCGCGCGTCACTACCAATTTACACCCCCTTCTTTTATTTCGTTTTTTTTTTTGATTTTCTCAAAATGGCTCCAACGATTTTTTAAAAAATCTGACACAACTAATAACTCATGACATTTTGATAAATGTACTAATTAAAAAAAAAAACTCGTTAGAACAGTTTTTAAGAAAATTAAAAAAAAAAACGAAAAATCTTTCATGTAAATGTCCACTTTCAGTTTTCTGATTTCAACCAAAAGCTTGCTGTACTCCTTCCAAGGGCGGATCCAGGAATTTTTATGGGGGGGGGGGGGAGAATGTAAATAAGGTGCCCGATGTATATAAGATCTACTTTTTTATCTCGAAAGTGTGTCGCGATCGAATTGTCCAAGCGGGGGGCGGGGGGGGGGGGGGGGGGCAGAGACGCCGCCCCCCCCACACACACTCTCATAGAACTTTATTTTCAATTTTAAAAATTTTTTAAAAATAAATGTTGTTTTTTTACAAATTTTTTGTCGGGCACGGGCCTCTATGGGGGGGCGGCACCCCCTCTGGATCCGCCCTTGACTCCTTCTAGCTTATATTGAGCTCAAGTTTCGAATTTTGTAGCTCTGAGACTCATGGTTGAGAAACGCAGTACCTCCCGCACATACGTACATACGTACTGACCAATGGATTTGGACCCCTTATTGGCCTCTGGTAAGGGCGGATCCAGGGGGGGAGGGGCGGAGGGGACGACCGCCCCCCATAGAGCCCCGTGCCTGGCGGGAGTGCAACACGTGAGTCGCACGCAGAGTCCAAAAAACGGCGGCCAAATCGACAGGGAATTTATAACAATTTTTTTTTTTTTTTATTTGAAAAAAAAACATTTATTTTTTTAAAAAATTTTAAAATTGAAAATAAAGTTCTATGTGTGTGTGTGTGGGGGCGTCTCTGACCCCCCCCCCCTTCCCCCGCTTGGACAATTCGATCGCGACACACTTTCGAGATAAAAAGTAGATCTTATATACATCGGGCACCTAATAAAACATTCTCCCCCCATAAAAAATTCTTGGATCCGCCCTTGGCCTCTGGGGACCACAATTTTCGGTTTTATGTCCTAAACCCGGTTTAAAAGATATCGAATTCTAAGGCCCGGTTGTATGTCGCAAAGTAAATGCTTTTTACCACTAACAAACGGTAGATGGTAAATGGAGGCACTGGGATGGCCAATCAGATGACAGGCACTTTCAGTGCCTCCATTTACCATCTACCGTTTGTTAGTGGTAAAAAGCATTTACTTTGCGACATACAACCGGGCCTAAGTCCAAATTCAAAATTTTCGTTTTTTTACATACTTTTTAGAAATAAATACAAAAAATTATTTAAAGTGAGGCCTATGATAATTAGTATTTTTTTTTTGATTTTTGAAAATTTCGAGAAAAAAATTAATTCGTTATTAACCATTATTAAAACCATTTTTTTAGTATTGAATTTCTTTTTTTAGTTATTTTGAATTGATTTTTATCGTTAACAGGTGTTTAAAATAAATAATTGGTATTTTAGTTTTTTGAAAGAAAATCAAAATCAAAAATCGAAAATCGAAAAAAAAATAGTAATCATCATAGGACCACTATCAAGCCGGTCTTAAAATTTGTAGAATGAATAGAAATTTAAAATAAAAAAATTATCAAAAAAAATCAAAGAGTAGGTAGGTATATACACCAGTTTCAAAAACAAGATTAAAAATTCAAACTCAAAAATCACATATAATATAAAAACACTTTAAATAATTTTTTGAATGATTTTTTCCCAAACTTCTACGATTATTAGTTCCTGAGATACGGTACCTCGTCACCCTTATTGAATCACCCGGTACAGTCACGTTAAAAAAACATAACCTAAAATTTTAGCACCGTACATATGTATACAGTGGTTACGAGGCCAAAACTTTTTGTGTGGATTGTCGCGAAAGAACTACCTTAAGAGCACAGACATCTTCGAAATCAGTAATTTTGTTTAAGAGTTCAGAAATCTTTGCCACTCTTCAGAATAACTCTGAACAGAATATATTACAATAGTGCATTACCTCGAGAGACTTAAAAAAAGATTCATATCTGTAATGACTTGGCTGATTTTTTTTTTTATTTATTAAACCAATTATTTTACATTAATTAATGTATACATTGTATTTTGCTTCGATTCCGGAGATTACTTCTCCACCATCGAGTGTCCTTATTCATCTTTAGTCCTTGTTTTTAATAAGAGGAAAAATCTAATTTGATAAAAAAAACCTCTTTTCCGATAATTATTTCAATTCCATTATTCCCCAATCAAGTCGATTGGTCCCATTCTCAATTCAATATATATATATATATATATTTTTTTTTTTATAAATTTTATTAAACCAATTATTTTACATTAATTAATGTATACATTGTATTTTTGCTTCGATTCCGGAGATTACTTCTCCACCATCGAGTGTCCTTATTCATCTTTAGTCCTTGTTTTTAATAAGAGGAAAAATCTAATTAGATAAAAAACCTCTTTTCCGATAATTATTTCAATTCCATTATTCCCCAATCAAGTCGATTGGTTAACAAATTCTCATCCTCTCACCGACTTGGCTGATTAGGTACCTCTGTATAAATGTCATCTCATCCATCCAGTCTCTCTCTAATTAATGAAATAAAGTAAGGATTAAAAGATCTAATTCCAAATGCACTAATTACAACATGACAAAAGTGTCTTTATCTTGTTATGTACAGGCACTGTGAAAAGTTTCTACACCCTTGTTCCAGAGATAAATCGTCATCTATTTAGTACTCTATAGGCCTTCTGGGCAGTAACTTTCTCTCCATGTCCCATTTTTCTCAACTAATTTCATGCATCTTGCTCAGTAATCCTTTCCTTCTCCTTACATTCTTATCTCAGCGATACACTCATCATTTTTGTTATTTAGATCTCTTTAAAATTCCATTCGTTTATGATTTATGTTCTTACATCGAAACGAAATAATTACAGTAGAATGGAATGCATAATATAAGATTCTTTATATTAAACTTATGAAAATGCCGTAATCGAATACATATACAAAGTTGAGCCAAGTTAAACAATGGTAGCCACAAATTGAACAGCATAAACACTCGGTCGGTCTGTTTTCTGTAGTATTGTGTGCATTCCATTGCAAATGTCCAAGGGTAGCATTCCTCTCTTTTGAAATTCTTGCCAAAGTTAATTTTAGATATTAGTACCTATTGGCATGTATACATATCAATATAATAGTTTTGGGATTCTATATCTCTATGTTCACCGACCTCCACGTTAAACGGCTCAACTGATTCACTTGAAATTTGAAATATATACTCCTCAAGTTAATTAAGTGGTGTGATTCATAAAAAGTGAAATTTTAGTCCCTGGAGGACCTTTAGCATTTTTCCCCATTCTTATTCCAAGTTCTAATAAGAAAATTGAAATTGAATTTTTTCTAGAAATTTAAATTTAATCTTTTAAAAACCCACAAACAGTTTAATATAATACAATTCTATTACAATTGATTCACCGGAATTAATGTATGAATGAAAAGAGAAATTTCCACGTGAATGAGTTAAGAATTGTCACTTATACTTGTTTCATTTTTTGGCTGTAGGTGGCGTTTAATGGGGATTTTATTTGCGCTGCTATTTTTAGGAT
The DNA here is from genome assembly GCA_024734495.1 of Forficula auricularia. Lineage (NCBI taxonomy): Eukaryota > Metazoa > Arthropoda > Insecta > Dermaptera > Forficulidae > Forficula > Forficula auricularia. Next base: position 11,689,428 of record JALMQS010000187.1, on the reverse strand, counting down.
AAGGTTTTCGGAAATTTCTATTTTTCGATTTAAGAATTTTTTTGGGGAGCTACTATATGATTTTAAAATTTCTAACGATTCGAAAAAAACTAATTTTTAGGGGATCTAATTCTGATCTAATTAATTTAATATTTGATTCGTCTGGAAAACAATGTTTCTCGGAGATTAAATGGTCTGCAATTGCACTATGGCCTGAGCCCCCTTTAAAAATTATTTTGTGTTCCGTGTTGGAGTTGGTGGTGTTTCACAAGGAGAAAAATTAAAATACAAAGATTTTTTTAGTTTACTCTATATATTTCGAGCTCTTAACTCATCGTCAAGAGAACATTGACTGAAGATAACATAAAATAATGAACAGAATTTATTTTAATTTTAATATGATGGACAGTTATTTATGACTTAGTGTAAATATGAAAGAATTATCAGAGGGATGGGATGGCCTTAGAGCCGAAAGAACAGATGTAGGGGACAAAGGGCTGGAATAAAGAAAAGATATTTATACTTGGAAGTTGCCGAAAATTATGTATGTGTTATAAAGGAGGGCAATAAACTATGGAATGCAATGAGGGTGCATAGCGAAAATTCCATCTCTTATTTTCTATTTAAAAAAAATAAAATAAAAAAATAAAATAAAAATAAAAATAAACCAACCATACACTCTCATCGCACTCCAATTCAAATTAAATATCATTGATTAAGATGTCAATTATTGGTGAAGTTTTGATGTCTGTTTCACTATAAACCAACACCGCGTTCCCTAAATTTGATCGAAATGCGTGTGTTTAAATTTCGTTCTATTTTTCCTATATGTCGAAAAATAGACATTTCCGAAAGCCTTATCTTAAAAATAGCCACGCAAATAAAAACCCCATTAACAGCCAAAAAATGAAACAAGTATATAAGTGACAATTCTTAACTCATCCACGTGGAAATTTCTCTTTCCATTCATACATTAATTCCTGTTAATCAATTGTAATAGACTGATGAAGAGGGCAAAGCCCTCGAAACTATAGTCTCGTTATAAAATAAAATTTATAATTCCAGCAGAAGACACACTCTTTTATTGTCTCCTTCAATATAAAGTGCCCGGAGGCACCGAGCGATGCTCGGTAACCCCTGACCCCCACACCCCTCCCGAAACCATACACCTCGCCCCCAACACTGCACCCCCACTCCACCCCAACCGCCCCTCCCACCCCGGACCCCCCACAACTGCACCCCACCTCCTGCACCCCCCACATCCACCCCCACCCCGACCCAGTTTTTGCATTTCTATCTTTCTAATGGTCCACATATTATGTGTATATTTGTTTACTCGTACACCAATTTGCCCACATTCGTTCATATTGATAAACATTATAAAAAATACATAAGAAAATAATAATAAAAAAATAATCGTATAGGATCTGAAATAAAAACATAAAATTAAAAAAAATGTGTGCGTCTCGGGACGTGCGACAGAAGTGATAACTTTCACCAACCAAGTATTTTTTAGGAAGACAATTGCAAGGATAATTGCCCGGAGAAAAGAGAATTGAATATTTAATTTTAATTAGAAGAGTGGGGGGGGGCAAAGGAATAATTATTAATATATTTAATGTTTTTGGATTTAAAATTAATTGTTGTCTTTCTTTCAGCTTAATTCAATTATACATATTTCAAATTTGCCGCGCCGCAATATATCAAATAAATTATATTTATTAAATACATAGCTATATATAATATATTCAATTATTTCCACACTTATAATAAAGTCTAATTCAAAAATATTCATTTTAGTAAAAGTAAAAAGCAAGGATTTTTAAAATAGTTCATTGGTCCAATGCTAGAGTGTCGGCCTCGGGTGCAAGAGGTCCCAGGTTCTAATACGACTTCCGCCGAATCAATTTTTTTTATTGAGATTTTCATCTATCAATAATTACTTTAATTAAGAAAAAATCAATTAAGATGAATTTTGATGAGGTCCAGACCTAGCCAGATCGTTTTTTCATCCTCAAAACTTGTTAATAGATTTTGTTTCATCAAAATCGGTAGGGCCGTTTTCAAAATAGAACCAAGATACAAATATATAAATAAATAAATATACAATTTTTGCTCGTTTAATAAGAGTAGATAAAAATTATGCTACCCTCGGAACAAAAACTTTCAATTTGATTGTAAATTTCTTAAAGAAGAAAGTCTCGTCTCTATTCTTTTGGATGCAAAGAAGACATTGAATACGGACATGTTGTCCAATATAAATAATAAATAAATATACAATATCATCTGTTCTAAGTGAATATCCATGTACTATATAAATTAGAAAAAGTTGTAGGCGGCTAGAACGTGTGGATGGATACAGCGGATTCAATCGTTTATAAATATGTAGTTATCTCATCTTGAAAGTAAATAAAGTATCTTGAACTGAAACTGATGCAGAGTTGTATTCTATGTTTATTGTTATAACAAAAAAATATTGAAAATAATACAGGCAGCCATAAAAGTTGTGTTTGGGAGTTAGGCAAGCAATGTGACGCGCATCTTAGCATATCGGGGAAATATTGAAGAAAGAATTTCACGCTGTTTTGACACCTGTTCTCAGAGGTCAACTTGTTTTTTTAATGAAAATCAAACTCCACCAAATATGGAAGCGGTATTTTTAGAAATACATTTTTTTTACTTTCATGTTTTCACTTCGATGAATGAAATGAAAGTAAACGAATTTAATAAAAAGTAAAACTCAATATAGAAATAATTAATATAGTTTAACAAATATGTAATAACATAATTTTATTTAGACATAAGGAAAATAGTATACACATAAATATTCCAAGGAAATATTTATTAGTAATTAAGCTTTTATATTTGTGATTAATTTGATTAAAATTTGAATTTTTAGTAAAATCACACATAATTAATTATAATTATTTATTGACACGTTGTATTATTTATTGGTGTTTAATAAATAATTATAATTAATTATGTGTGATTTTACTAAAAATTCAAATGAAATGCGCCGCCTTAATAGTGTAAACCTGCTAACTCACAACAAGGATATTTTACAGGAGCAGAGAAAAAAACAAACAAAATTTAATATTGTTGTTATGGAAAGTTCTATTTTTCACATTTTTTTCTACAACTTACGATCGTAGTTTTAAAGTAGCAGTTTTACTTGGACGATGCTGCATTTCTTTTTCTTTCGAATGGTATTAATATGTCATATATGATAAAAAATGGAGTTAGCAGGTTTACACTATAACCCGACAATATTTATCATTGAAAAAAAATCAAATAAATTAATATTTTTCAAAATAATATGAATGGTTTTATCGCTTACTTTTATGCCATCTGAAGGTACTTATACTTACTTATAATTTTAATTGAATGTGAGTGGAAAGCCCAGAGGTAGTGAGGCAAGAAAAAATTAACACATATAAAATAAGGTGTAATTTATTGGAATCCTTCCTCCTTTTTCCTTTCAAACCGACGTTTTCGGAGGATTTTCCCTCCTTCTTCAGGTTTTCAAAGAAGGTCAATGAATGAAACAAATAAAATGTTTCCTTCTTCTCTCCACAGTAGTGTTCAAAAACTTTCTTCATTTTTAACAAAAAGGCAAAGAAAGACAAATTAG
>JALMQS010000187.1:11661075-11685718 GCA_024734495.1 Forficula auricularia | reverse complement strand
TAATGTTTAGTTATTTTTTTCAGAATTTTGAACCAAGTATTTCTAAGGCTAAATTGAAAAATAGAAATACTTAGTCCAAAATTCTGAATAAAAAAAAAACTAAACATTAAATATAATAATATTATATTTAAAAAAATAACATAACATAAATATATATTTAATAATCCCAAAAAATAGTTAAAAGTTTACTTAAAAAATTTATTTTTTTATAAAAATATAAATTTTAATAATTTTATTATTTTTTGAAAAGGAATAATTAATAAATTTTGCGACAATGATTGAACTGGTACTAGACCACAGCCCGCCCGTGATGCGTGACGGCTCAATTTCATTTACTGCCCAGGAAAATAAAAATATACATGAACGACAAAATTCAAATATAAGATATTAATTTGAGCTTAGAGTTAATGCTGCAGCGCCATCAGTAGACACAGACACCACCCGTGACGCGTGACGCATGACGCGTGACGGCTCATCCCATTTACTCCTAAGTAAAATAAAAAGTGTGCAAGGCGCGCTAAAGAAGATATCACTTATAAATATAGGAAAACAATAAATTTGTTTACTTATTACACAGAGTCAGACACACACACGCACAGACACACAAACACACACACACACACACATTCTTTCGTCTCTCGTACACAATTAAATCATTAATTGGTTGATTGTTCAGCACTTAACGTGGATCTGAATGTTTTATTCCCTTTCAATTTAGATGCAATTTCTAAAAGGATTTGCTTTCCTTGATTAGAAAACACATTCTACACTTTGATCCATTGTAGAAATGCTTTCCCTTCAATTAGGGATACCGATGGTCACGTTTTAATCACTCGCCCTTTAACTTCAAATCCGTTTTAATTCCTTTTTAATATACCAATAATCCTCTCTCTTTGAGATTCGGGCTTTTTCTAATTCCCAAATTTAAAGGAATTATATTGTCGATATTCAATTAAACATTTTCCGTTTCAGTAAGTAAAATCTCAAGTTAGGTTTCCCAAAATAAAACAAATATATGTTTTGAGTTTTATCTCGTTATATATATTTCGGGTTTTGAGCCCATCATCAGAAGTTAGCCTAGAAAACTGATGTTAAAATACAATTTTCTGATTCCCCTAATATCTTTGGTGTTTTAATTATGAAATTGGAAGAAAACATGAAACTTTTTCAACAATTGGTACGTTGTTTGCAGTTTTGGTGAATAATGCAAAAGACACGTGTTGGATAGTTTATTATTTTTTAAATATACAAGGGATTAATATTTAAAAAAAATATTTATATATTTATAAATTTTGCATTTTTTAACCGGAAGATCTGGAACTTGAAAGCCCAAAATCTATTCAGTTCTCCACATTGGAAATACAAGCATTTTAGCATAAGAAGGAACTTTCTAAGACTTTTCGTTTTTTTTAAGTTATCGTGGAATATCTGAATCCAGACACACAGCAGAAAAAAATCATGATTAAATTTGATTTTTCTCCACGTTACAGATATTTTTCAATACAATGAGCAAAAAGCAGGTTTCGCGAATATGTATCGAGAATATAAGTCGAGAATATGAGTCTTGTATAGGATAACTATCTAGGAAGGTGTAATATAGCGACTAAACTTTATTAGAATTTCACCCTTACAGCAGCATCTTTTGGATATAGAGGTAATTAATGTATGTGGTCATTGCAAGAGAGAACTCCCAGAGTGACACTCAGCAATGAAAACAGCATACTATTAATAATAATATATGAACATTATCATATGATTTATATAATTTTTATTTGTACGTCTCTAATGGGACACTTTATCATTAAAAAAACAATTTGCTAATTGTACTTTATTTGCGGATAAACGAACATGATGACGTGGCATGAGCTAACAAATGATGTACATAATCAAGCATTCCACTTGGAATTCCAAGATTTATTTTCCCTTTATGTTTTGTCTCTAACACATAATAAAATTAAATCATTTTTGCTCTTCATTATAAATTTGATTGGCTAGCTTCTTCTACTTATATTGGTCTCTAACAGTGGTTCTCCGCGGGTAGTTTATGTACTACTGGTAAAGACATGGATGGGTTGGTTTATTGTTTCGTCAATAACACTGTTCGACAAAAATTAAACAAAAATTTCTCCCCGTAAACCTAACAATAGATTCCACTAGAGTTTTATACGCTGATTATCATGCAACTTCCCGATTTTTTACAATATGTCAGAGTTTTGAGATATTATCGGACAAAATGACGAAAAATGCCATTTTGACCTATTTTCGAGTCCCATTAAATATTAAACAGCAACATTTCAAATTAAAATATTTTGTTGACGTAATAGAAAACAGCTTCTTCTTTAATTTTCAAATCACTACTTGTTTTTAGCCCAATTAGAACTCGAGTTTAACTAAAAAATTAAGACCATAGGTTTTTATCTATGTTTATTATCCTTTATAATCACGCAGATTTAGTTTTTTGGTTGCAACTCGAGTTCTAATTGAGCTAAAAACAAGTGGTAATTTGAAAATCAAAGAGGAAACTGATTTCAAATATTGCTGATTAATATCTAATGGGACTGGAAAATAGGTCAAAATGGCATTTTTCGTCGTTTTTACTGATAATATCTCATAACTCTGACGTATTGTAAAAGATCGAGAAATTGCATGATAATCAGCGTATAAAACTACTGGAATCTATTGTTAGGTCTACGAGGAAAATTTTTTATCGAACAGTGTAATTTGAGACTTTAAAAGTTTGTTTTTACTCAAGTTTAGATTCTGACTATAACTTCATTAAATTTTCAAATAAAATATTTATAATAGACTGGAGATAAATGCGGAAAAGAAAACTAGTTATTTTTGCTCTTAATTTAAATTTAAATTTAGTTTTTGATGGTACACATTTAGAATAATAGCCCAAGAGCCCACGACAACCAGACCTTCGTTATTTTATAAAAGCTGAAAGTTTTTCTGTGCATGTCCCCTATACAGGTAAGAACGACCAGTGACTATAGAGTTTGGGTTGTGGTTACTTTGGCAGGTAACAGGTAATAAAGGTGTATAAAATAGTACTTTAAATTCGTTAAAGTATAAAGCTCAATTTTTTTATATTTTCTTCGGGATAACTTTAGAAATCTCGTCATCCATTGCCGGACACTTATGACAGTTGCTACCCCCTGCCAGACACCCCTAAACTTTAAGAAACTCAAGCTTGAGTGGTTTGCCATAAAAGAATTTAGTCTTTTTGATTTTAAGTCGATTCTTCCACGTTTTCAGTAGAAGTTGTCATTAATAGTCAAAACAACAAAAATGGAATGCAATAAGGTTATTCCTCTAGTATTAGATAAGAATCGATGGTTATTTTTGATTTTAAGTCGATTCCTCCATGTCTTCACCAATGGTTATCAATAATAACCGAAATGTCAAAAATCTATGTAAAAACCATTAAAACTGTCCGCCTATTGAGGTAACATTTTTTTATAGGTCGCCAAGTAACATATATAAAATTTATCTTTTATATTATAACGAAAGTATAATTATAATTTATTAAAGTTTAGGGGTGTCTGGCAGGGGGTAGCAACTGTCATAAGTGTCCGGCAATGGATGACGAGATTTCTAAAGTTATCCCGAAGAAAATATAAAAATTGAGCTTTATACTTTAACGAATTTAAAGTACTATTTTATACACCTTTATTACCTGTTACCTGCCAAAGTAACCACAACCCAAACTCTATAGTCGCTGGTCGTTCTTACCTGTATAGGGGACATGCACAGAAAAACTTTCAGCTTTTATAAAATAACGAAGGTCTGGCAGTCGTGGGCTCTTGGGCTATAAGCCTGCAAGTGCGAATAGGATACACATATCGAGGATTCCGTACTTTATATTTTCTAAAATACTTAAGATATCAAATTCCTTTTATTTATCTTTACTAAGAAGAGAATGAGTAGGAATTTTTTCATAATTTTAAGTTAAGCCACTTGTAAACCCCGACATTACTTCATATTAGTCCTCTCACACCGTTATCAAGAAAATTTAAAAAACAAAACAAATAATAAAAATTATAATAAAATAAACTCCTAATTCAACTTGAGAAGATCTTTGTAGAAATATTGTGATTTATTAAACAATTAAATATGCTAGCGCCTCCCAATCGATCACAGACCCCAAAGGTCGAAAATAATTTTCTCTTCACCCGGCGAAGATCCCGGGTTCGAACCCCGGCTGATTCTTTTCTCCATAATAAAAATAATCTTTTCTTCGTTCCCTAAATTTAACATTCCAATTTATTTTCGGGCCCCTGAAAACTACTGCACAACTCAAATCTTGACCAATTGCTTTCCTATGAGATGGGTCCACCTCACAGGGTAGAGTTTGATTTCTTAAGAAATTTTAAGTCTGCTCCAATGACAATTTAGGATTTTAAAATCATATGAATTAGAAATCAATGAAGTTGTCCTCTGCTGCTTGATGCAAATAAACATATCTATATCAAATATAAATATGTATAGGTATAGGTACATATAATTTATTTGCCTGAGACTATAGTTTCGAAGGTTGGACTTTCATCATCATACTTTTAATTATAAATATTTATCTGTTTTTTTTCATGGGTTCAATTACCAGATCAGATATAAAAAAATTATTTTTGTTGCTATATAGCAAGGTAACTAGCTACATAACAAACGAAACAAATCGTATATCTATATATGTGATGGTGTCAGGGAAAAAGCCCTTATATTCACCTGGTTAAAATCGAGCTAATGGCAAAACGTTTTTTGTCCCGTCCGAAAATTCTAAAAATTGACTCAGTTATTGATTTTTGTAGTAGTAACGTAGTTTTGAGTTATAGCCCTTTAAATTAAAGACTTTGAAGAGGAATGTAATATTTCTTTAATATATTATTATCATAAGGAATGTTAAAAATTAACTTATTGATCTATCCATATTTATTTATTTTTCTTCATTATTTGGCGGACTAAATTGAATTTTTTTGCCGAGAGTAGCAGAATTTTTATAAATTGAAGGAGACAATAAAAGAGCTTGTCTTCTGCTGGAATTATAAATTTTTATTCTCTCCTTCAATTTGGTGGACTTCTTGTAAAAAGCATTTCTAATGTTAATTTCTTGTTCTTTTCTATTAGTATAAAATATTGACTGTGGTCTTTTGGTTATAGCTCCGAAATTGCGGATTATCGGCGACGCATCCGAGCGGTACTACAAAGCCGACTCTGGGGTGGAGCTCGTTTGTCTGGCGACGCTGCTGGAGGGCCCTGGGGACATGGTCACCTGGATGCATGGGCTCAACCCCGTCGAGCACGGAGTCCTGTGAGTGCTCGTCTTGGCCCTATTACTAACAATACAAATAGAAAATAATTTCAAGAAGTGTCCGAAATGAAATTTTTTTAGAGATTTATTTATTTATTTTACATAAATAGACTAAAAGCCTATTTAAATACAAATCAGAATAAAGTTCAATTACTACATATAAAACAAGACTGAAAATTAAAAAAAAACTCAGTTTTGATTATTATTTAAATAAATTGACACGTTCCGATGTGGCCATCCACTTCTGGTTGAGTTTGGTACAAGGGCTTATATTTTCATTTTTTGACGCCCCCCCCCTACCCCCATTTTGGGCGGTTTATTTTTACATTTTTAGTGTTCTGGGAGACCGCTGATTATGTATACAAAATTTGGTTGAGTTTGCTCAAATGGCCTAGATTTTTATTTTTTGACCCCCCCGTCCTAATTTTGGAGTCAGAAAAAAAACATATTTTCGTTATTATAGGTTCGTTTTATAGTATATTTCAATTTTCTTGTTTTTTTAGTTTGAAAATATTATAATTTTAAATTTTAACCCCTCCTCCTTTAATTTTTGGGTCGATATGCACCAAAATCTAATCAGCTCTTAATCTTAATGCACCAAAACTATGTGTGAAATTTGGTTTTGATATTCACACTAGTTTTTGAGCTAGCTCTTCCATAAAAATTTGGTAACGCACAGAATAACAGACTAACTAACAGACATTTTGACAAAACAGTTATTATCTCGAAAAATATAATTTTTTCGATGTTCACTTTTTAGAGCTTTTTTGCAGACCGAAATGCCATGGTTTTGCCCAATTTTTTTTAATCAAAATAGTTTCAGCCGTTTTTGAGATATTTTGAAAAAAAGAAGCAAAAAAAAACACTTTTTCATGCATTGTAATACAATTACAATTACAATACTTGATCATACTTTGTATGGTAAAGTCAAAGATCACTACAACATTTAACTGAGAAAAAACAAGAACAATAAAAGTCATATAATTAATTGTGAAGCAGGAATATATTTCTCAATGGTTGTAAGAAGATCGATGAAGGTCTAAATTGGTAGAATGATCGTTTACCAGCCTTTGAATCCTACCTAGCGAACTGGATTTGCCGAATTTAAAGAAATAATGGGAAACCATGAAAATCTATAGGGATCTTGTCCCGTGACTAGGGATTCTCAACTTCAATTTGGATAGGATTATGGGACAATCTATCTTACTAGATATAAGTTTAAGGAGGTTCTTCAGGTACGTAGGAAGTCAAACGAGTGTCGCTGCAGACTTTCTATTGACTAAAGTGGTATCGTCATGAATTCGTCAAAGTAAATACTATCAAAAAATATATAAATATATGTATTTATAAAAATATATATACAACTATTTCAAAATAACAAATAATGGACTTAGCCACTTTCAAAATAAACGGCTCATATATAATTATGTATAATTTCAAATAACGCGCGTTGCAAGGCTCCAAACAGAAACGCAATTGTGCCGAGAGAAATTGTGAATTATAACACTTTCAGGTTATCAAACGATTTTTACAAGTTCTTAAAATAATCCCTACATATTTTTTTAATACTTGTAACAATATCTTCGTGATGGCCTCGATAATTATTGTATTTTACATTTCAAGTAAAAAGGCTAGAAAAATCCAATTTCCCATAAGACTTCATGTTAAATCGCGAAAACTTAATTTATTAATATCTCGTCAGTAAGTTGATAAAATTACTCAAAAATTATAGAGATGACTTTTTTCATATTCATAAGCTTATGTTGATTTTTCCATAATTGTCTGTTCAGTAATAGTAAATTTAATAAAATTTGAAGAACCTCCTTAAGGAGAAAAAAAGATCATGATAATCCCATCTTAATTCCAGTCTATTAATATTCAGGTATGAAGAAAGTTAGTCATAGTCATAGATGTTAATTAATGAATAAAAAATACTTTAATAAAACGTTTATTTACTTTAAGCAACATATTACTTTTGGATTTCATCAGGTTTAACGATATCAAAGTATTTTTACCACTTCATATTAGGGTTTCTATACAAGAGTATAGGTACTACTATGAATGCTTAAACTATATATTAAAAATAGAGGAAATAAACTGCAATGGATCGTTGCTAAACTTTATCCAATGTACTATCTTATTCTAGGGTAGAGTACTTTAAAATATAATTTTACAAAAAACTTTATATGATCTTTTTTGTGGTCCTCAAGGTAATTAATTAAAATATTAAATTTCATCAAAATAGCTTTGGTCATTTTCAAGATATTTAGAAAAAACTAAAAAATTACAGGAATAAAAGTACTAATGTTTGTGTGCCGATATGTATCAAAAACTAATCAGCGCTTCATTTTGTTAAAATAATGCTAGGTTTTCGATTTCATTTCAATCGGTTCAACGGTGTGGAAAAAATCGTGGACGAAAAAACGACCACATAGGTACATCCGAAGGTAACGCGATTGGAATTAGGTGTACACCGTCTTTGGAATTACTTTGGAATTCATTAGATAATCTATTGTATTCTATTGTCTATTACTTGGAAATGAAAGTGGAAGTGGAAGTAGGTGTACACTATTTTAGGTCGCGGTTCACCCCTCGGATATATCCATCCATCCGCACGCACTAAATGAAAAAATCGCACTTTTTGGCCTCTGGACGAGACTTCATGTAATTTTTGGCAAAACCGTCACGTGTTAAAATTCAACCTAAATGAATACTACAATTTGTTGATTTAGTTTGAGACCATGGGTTCCGTAGTCTTTACCTAAGGACCCTTTGGAGTCGGGCTTGCCGCGAGACCGATTACAATACTTCGCATTGGATAAAGTAAAAATGAAAAAATGTTCACGGCTTGGTACGCTTTCCCTGATGAACTATTCTTTATTTATTTTTTGAATTAATAAACAATCTACTTAATTAAATTTCGCCAATATTCAATATATATATTTTCATATGATACAAGTTTTCTATTCCAATTTCAACTTTTTGCAAATCAATTTCATTCTTATGCAAATCAAGTTTTTCTACAAATTATATATATTTCATTTAGAGTGTTGATTTATTATTTAATTGTAAAGATAATTCAATAACACAAACGAGCGAATTCAAATTTTCAATTAAAATTTATTGAATAATAATTAAAAAGCATTGGCAATCAAGTTCAATTGAATACATATATACATACCTACAAATTTTCAACTATTTGATTATAATCGCGTAGTTTAATTTTCATATTTATTCAATAAATTAATGATTCTTTGATTGAATAAACAATCAAGTATAAATGAAGGATATTTAGTAATATTTTGTATTTCAATTTTTTTTTTTTTTTTTTTTGAATCTTTTTAATCGTGATTTTTTTTATCTGTGTGTGAATTCTGATACCCAGTTTCTTTCAAGTTTTTATTCAAGTCTGTACCCAATATGCAAAGTAGGTAGGTCCTATGAAATCGCGAGATATGGTCTTTTAATATTTACTAAATCCAAGTTGTTATGAAAAAACCTTTGGACATGTAATTAAAATTATTCATAATAACTCGGATTTATCACAATACAATCTCCTGTGATTTCTTTAGAAATTTAACTTAAATACTTATGTGTGCCAAAATATTTGTATTTCTAAAACGAAGGATTAATGAGATTTTGGACTTTTTAGATTCATAACTTCCGGTTGATACACATTATTTCTGACCAGAATTGTCAGCTTGTTATTAGGAAATAAGATGGCTGAAATGTTCTATCCCATAAGCCTATTAAATAAATAAATAAATATGTTTTATACACTTTAAAAAAATTTACAAGAAACATACAATAGATTATAAAGAGAAACAATGAGTGTCCTCTGCTTGATGCAAATAAACATACACACAAATATATTATATATATATATATGTATATATGTTGCAGTAAAAACCCGTTTTGTAGTAAGAACGAGTTCTTACTAGTTAAAACGCCTTTCACTGAATACATTTGTGGCAACTAGAATTTACTGATATTGGTTGAGTTTGGTTCAAAGGTATACTAGAATCTTCATTTTTGACCTTGCACCTCATTTTGGGTGTTTATTTTCAAAAATTTTTAAACGAAAATGTCAAAAATTAGATCCTCTACAACTTTGCTTCTAATTTTTGACATTTTCGTTTAAAAAATTTTGAAAATAAACACCCAAACTGAGGCGGAAGGTCAAAAATGAAGATTCTATACCTTTGAACCAAACTCAACCAATATCACTAATTTCTAGTTGCCACAAAGATATTCAGTGAAACGCGTTTTAACTAGTAAGAACCCGTTCTTAATAAAACGGCTTTATACTGCAACATATATATTATTATTTGTTTGAGACTAGTTTCGAAGGCTTAGACTTTATCATCCGTCTTTTACTCTTTTATTAATTAGTACCTGGAGGCACCGAGCGATGCTCGATAACTTCTTCCTTAAGTTAAAACCTTTATTTTAATATTATTTTTAATTTAAAATTCTGATAAAAAGATCGATTTTTATTTGAGAGCCGTTTTTTAAATTAAAAAACAAATCAAATACATATATATATATATATATATATATGTATTCGCCCACTGTACCCCCACCTCGCACTTCCCCCGGATCCCCCACCACTACACCCCACCTTCTGCACTTGTTTTGATTCAACCATATGATTCATTTTTTATTCATCCAATTGTTAATAAATAAAACCTATCAAAATGTGTTGTTTTTTCAGAAAATTGAGACCTGCTTATGCGAAATATATTTTTAAATAAATTCTTGATTATTTTTTATTCTTTTAAATAAATAAAGTTCTTTATAAAAACAATTATTAAACGTTTATTAATATTTCTAACGTTTATGGAGAACAAAATATGTTAAAATCCACAATCACAATACTTCTTCAAGGCCTTTTAGAACAATTAATTAAGGCAATCCATTGTCTGCCTGGATACAAAAGGAAAAAGGAAATCTTTTTAAGACCCTAAGAATGGGATTTGTCTACCTGAGAATAATTAATTTGATCACGAAAAAACCCATCAAAAATAATTTTGAGACCATGACAGATCGAATTGTCACCCCAAAATCCCCCTAACCTAAAAATAATTGAATATATTATATATAGCTATGTATTTAATAAATAGAATTCATTGAATAAATTGCGGCCAGGCAAATTTGAAATATGTATAATTGAATTAGGCTGAAATTAAGACAACAATTAATTTTAAATCCAGAAACATTAAATATATTAATAATTATTCCTTGGCCACCCCCCCCCGCCCCTCCACTCTTCTAATTAAAATTAAATATTCAATTCTCTTTTCTCCGGGCAATTATCCTTGAAATTGTCTTCTCGAGACGCACATATTTTTTTTTAATTTTATGTTTTTATTTCAGATCCTATACGATTATTTTTTTTTTATTATTATTTTCCTATTTATTTTTTTATAATGTTTATCAATATGAACGAATGTGGTCAAATTGGTGTACGAGTAAACAAATATACACATAATATGTGGAGCACTAGAAAGATAGAAGTACAAAAACTGGATGGGGGGTGGGGATGGATGTGGGGGGTGCAGGAGGTGGGGTGCAGTTGTGGGGGATCCGGGGGTGGGAGGTGCAGTTGGGGTGGGGTGGGCGGAGTGGGGGTTCAGTGGTGGGGGCGAGGTGTGTGGTTGGGGGGGTCAGGGGTTACCGTGCATCGCTTGGTGCCTCCAGGTACTGGTACCTATAGTAGGGATAAATTGTTGTATTATATTAAAAAAAAATAAAAAAAACTATTTCTAATTAAATAGTTAATAATAATTACAGAAATTTTTCATTTGTTTTAGACAAGTCATTAAGCTTTGTTCTTTATTAAATCTAAAATAATTAATTGCATTTTATCCGTAAAACTTCTTTAATGATATAAATAATTTTCGAAGTTTTTTTTTACTTTTTTATTATAAATAATATTCTTTCTTTCTAAATTATTGTTTGAAAAAAACAAAAAATTTGCTTGGAGTGACTTTCTTTCTCTAATTAGTTGAGCTCAACATATGAATAATGGCCCCGAAGCCCTTGGCGCCAAAGGAAAGGGGAGAAGAACTTAAATCTCTGCCAATCCATCAGAGAAAAAAAAATAAGAAGAACAGCTGAAAAAGATAGGTCTTTTTTTTAAAAGAGTTAAAAAAATCCCTAGGCTTGTGAATTTGTAGTCTTAATCATTTTAATTCATTTAGTACTTTTTTAGGAAAAAAAAATAAAACATCCCTAACTGCCTGTGTTTATATCTGTGTTATTTGATATTTTATTAAAATAATAAAAGTAAATTGAGTAACTTTATTCATTTTACAAAAGATAGCTACTGGTCATGTTTGTTATTTTAGTTAAAGTAAAAAAATAAAATAAAAATGCTCATGAAAATAACCAGGGCTCAAGTTGCTCTTAGAGTCTTCTTTCGACATCCATAATCAAATTTTTACTTTATTTATGAATTGTAATCTTAAATATATTTTAAGATAATTTCATTTTAAAATAGTAGTCTGATCATTTTTTTTTTAATTTGAAAGTTTATATAGTGAAACCCCTCAAATCCGAACTAATTGGGGTTGTAGCCTGTTCAGATTTCAATTTGTTCGGATTAGCCGAAAGCTGGTGGTTTGGATATCTTATTGAATAATATGGTTCTCTTTCTATCCTTGAGAAGCTGAAGAAAGCTACAATAAAAGATGTTATTTACTGGGTTGCAGAATGGTGGCAAAATACAAGTGGGAATTTACTGTGGAGATCTTGGAAGAAGCTTTGGCCTAGTCTCGAGTTTGAGAAAACACTTAACCAAACTTAAATTTGTCGAAAAAACTTCGGATTTCCCGGGATTTCGGATTTCCGGGATTCGAATTCAAGGGGTTTCACTGTAGTGGTAAAATAAGGACTAGTTTTTTGTGTTACTTTTTTATTTTTTAAATAAAAAAGAGTCACACATAAAAACTTGTCCTTATTTTCCTATTATAAACAACTATTACCTACAACTATTATTACAAATTATAGTCGGAAATGAGAATAATAATTTTTTTTAATTCTGATTATTTTTTCAATCATAAAGTTTCCCGTTAAATAATCTTAAACTCGAATGTATCATTAAGTTGGATGCATTTGGATGCTATTAAGCCGGCCAAGTGCGAGCCAAACCTGCATACCGAAAATTCCGTCCATAATATTTTCCAAAATACTTGAAATATCCAATTCGTTCTTTTTTTTAATGATATTGATGTGAGAAGGAGATACACCAAAAAGATGCATCTCCTAAAGTAGGCCCCTCCATCGTGAAAAGAAGAAGAAGAGGGATTCCATGGGCTGGGTAGGAGTGAAGCTATCTGTGGATGCGGGTCTTAAACAGCTGATGGTTATAAGTTAAGTTAGTTATTTAGAAGTAACCTCGCGTTCAGAGGAGACTTAACTTAAAAATAAGAACGAATTTGATATCTTGAGTATTTTGAAAGATACAAGGTACAGAACACTCCGTATGCATATGCGATTCGCACTAGTTCGATCTCTATTAGATGGAAAATCGTCCTGAATAACCTAAAATACGAAACGATTATTTGGAAGTAAAATTTGATTGTGATTTAATGATCAAAATGAAAAAAATTTGTTTGGCTTAAAAAAACTTCTTTCTAATGATAAATCTTTCGCTTAAAAAATTAGAAGATGGCAGCACTGTACAGGAACGCCCTATAGTTAGACAACCTAGCCAGTCACATGTATATCATTAAAGTTTCAAGTTGCATTATTCTGCAGGCTGGGTTTAAAACCAAATTCGCAATGACTTGACAGGCGATCGGATACCCGATTGAATATAGGAAAATTCTCTTTGTCGTTATAGGAAGATGCAATTTTAAATTTAAAACGCATTGATGCTATTCAAAATAAAACCCTGAGAATAATCGCAGACCTTCCTCTAGGGATAAAAATAATTGTGTCATCCGAGCAGATCTTGAGATTGATTCATTAAAAAACCAATTTGAAAATATTGCCACAAAATTCCAATTATATTTAAAGAATCATCCGAATTCTCTTTTTAAAAAAGTTACTGTTTAAGAAAAAGGAAAGAAAAAATAATTAAAAGGATTAAATATCAAGATAAGTAAATAGTGTTTTTGTTTCTTTTTACTTTATCCAATGCGGAAGTAAATATGGACATGGGTAGGGAGTGTTGACTGGATGGCCAAATTGTAATAATAATAAATATGTAATAGGAATAGCAAAGAACTGGACAAATATTAAAAACAGAGTTTTTATTAAATAGGCCAGAAGTTTCCCAAATGTGCCATATAGGTAGAAGTAGATAAAGCCTAATAAATTAGGGAAAAAAATGACTGGAACTTATTACTCACTCTACGGTCCATTATATTTGTGTGTAGAATTTCCAAAAATGGTCTCATTTGAGATACAAGAGATCTTAAAACATGTTAAACTCGAAAATTAATATGTTCTTTCCAGTATTTTGATGTAGTTAAAGTAAAAATAAAAATAAATACTTTTTCCCTAGAATGTTTCTCCCCCCCCCCCCTTAATATTTTTTCTAAACGATTTTGTTAAAATTGTTTTCTAAACTTAAGCAATTAGTCTAGCAATAAGCTTGCAAATTGAACGGTATTTATCATACAGCTGAGAGTATTATCTAAGAGAAAATTTACATTGATTTATTGCTTTGAGACTCTCCTTGTTTGTGGCTCGCTAAGTAAATTGAGTTAGGGAAATTCCCGAAAATTAATTTAGGTTCTGATTTGGATAAAATGTTACCACTCCTCATTTAGTATAATTATAAAAAATGAAAACTCTTTCCCTATTTCCCCCATTTACATATATTTAAATTTCTTTTCTTTTTTCATTGATTCTAAACAATTAACAACTAACAACTTATGGCAATTAACATAACTTATTAACTTATGGCAAATTAACTTATTAACTTATGGCAATTAACAACTTATGGAAAATGCCGGGATGGCTAATCGTCGCTTGCTCCTGGTATCGGGTTTTTGCGCGGAATTTTTAAATTACTTTTTGTCTTTTGATGGAAATCTATGGTCATGTTATTTGTTAATGAGCATACATTTCTATTTTTTTCTTTTTTTTTTTTTTTTTTTTGTTAAATTGTTGTAATTAATTTGTATTGATGTTTATTAATGTATTGTAGCTAGATTGTATTGATGTTTGGAGGACCTAGCCACCGAGGACTTGTGCCTCTAAGCAGGTCGAGGAATAAAGATTTATTTATTATTTATTATTAAACCGTATATTTGAATTATATAAGTGTCTTGATTTTTTCTTTTTTAGTTTTTTCAGTTTTACCTTAAGGACGTTCCCTAATAAATCGATTTTCTTTCAATCCTTTTAAAACTTTGAATACACATATTTCTAATTGTCCTTTATGCGTAGAAATTTTTTCAATAGTCCTTGCGGCACTAAATTTGTAAATATTGATCATTGAAATTTGCATATTTAACACGCGAACCCTATCCTGATTGATGTTAAAGCGACTGTTTCATTAAATAACAATCGTAATTTTCTTGAAATTATTTTGAAAAACTGAGAATCATTAACTGAAGATATAACAAATATTTTTCTGTTAAAATAATTGTATCAAGCGCCATTTGTTTTGTATGAAAGATGTTAAAAGTTAGGTACTTTTGATGGTTTTCATTTTTTCTCTCATGGCATAGCAAGTGAGAGATGGTGACTTGGAAACATCGCACTGCCCTGGGACCTGTGGGTAGCTCTGAGATATAAGTTAACTTTGGGTCAGTGTAAATGAAAAGTCAATCGTCAATCACTCAATCTTTCCAAATCTAAAAAACTTCCGCAGCTGGTGCATTTGAGATTTTTAGCTAATTCTCTCAACCTAACTATGCTGTTGTCATTTGGAATTTCGCATTGAGCTGTTTCATGAAGGGTTTTTTTTTATTCTTTGTCTTTTATCGTCGGCAAGAATGCAATGTTGCCAGATCCGAGAAACGACGCAGTGAAAATATTTTTGCCTTTCTGCGCATGTGAGAGTAGGGGAAAGAGCGAACTGCATCTGACTTATATTTGGGAACGTCCTTAATAAAACCAGAATAACTTCTATTGCTTGATTTCCTGGCGAAATTCATGATAGGCATATCAACAATTCAAGATACGAAGAATTAAAATAATTTTGTCATAAATGATTTTGGCCTCTTTCAATTTTTCACACGAAGAATAATACCCTAATTCCTATTTTAAATAATTCATGAACAATTTGACCAAAGTCATTAAACTAATTCTTTAGGTATTAAGAAGATCCTCAACGATTATTCTACTTTTGCAAAGGATTAAGGGATTTTAAAGAGAAAATTATTTTCTCTCTAGTTACAAATATACACCTATATTCATTTATATGTAACATCTTGGAATATTTCCTAAGTTCTATTAGCCCTTTTAGTATGCATAAGTCAAATTCTACTTAATATTTAATAAGGTCCTAAACTTCGGGTACTTAATAAAATTAATTATTTATTGTTTAGTAAATTAAATGTTTAAAAAGTGAGTGGGAAGAAGGTTAAATATTATTTCTATTTAAGGTTCCTCGGACACTACCCCGCAAGTCAAAATAAAATCCAAATTTTTTTTTGACTAAAATTAAAAATTTTAACACATAAATTAATTATTTTAATTTAGATGTTAGCTAACATCACTTTCAATCGGAAATATGAAATAATTTAATTAATAAATATATTAAATAAATGTCTTTTGACTCGAGTCACGTGATTTATTTATTTTTAAGTGAAGCGGACTGATATTTTCGATCATTTAGATTTGAATATTTACAAAACCCTGGGTCAGAAAGTTTTTTTTAACGTTAACTACGATAATTTATCTATATAAATAAAAGTTTTTTATTTTTTCTCATCATACGATTTGGCTAGATTAATCGAAATATGTGCTTTCAGCCACCATTCCCTATTCACTACGTGTTAAAAGTCCGATTTTTAATAATTAATTACACGAAAGTCCTTGGTCAGATCTTTTTCAAAAAATTATTTTATACGTATTTGTTATCGATTAATAACATATTAAAAATTCAGATTTTTAATTCAACATTGCCTTAATGTCCGAGCATTAACTATAATCATGTAGGGGAGGGAGGGGGGTTAGTTTTTTTCATTTTTAGACACCAGGGACCTACTGATTATGTATACAAAATTTGGTTGAGTTTGTTAAATGACAAAGATTTTTATTTTTTGACCCTTCGCCCCCCACCCCCATTTCGGGCGGTTACTTTTTGCATTTTTAGACTTCTTGGGACCCACTGATTATGTATACAAAATTTGGTTGAGTTTGGTAAATGTCCAAGATTTTCATTTTTGACCCCCCCCCCATTTCGGGCGGTTAGTTTTTGCATTTTTAGACTTCTGGGGACCCACTGATTATGAATACAAAATTTGGTTGAGTTTGGTAAATGGCCAAGATTTTCATTTTTTGACCCTCCGCCCCCCATTTAGGGCGGTTAGTTTTTGCATTTTTAGACTTCTGGGGGTCCACTGATTATGTATACAAAATTTGGTTGAGTTTGCTTAAACGACCTAGATTTTTAATTTTTAACCCCCCCCCACCCCCCCTTAATTTTGGGTCGATATGCACCAAAATCTAATCAGCTCTTAATCTCAATGGACCAAAACTACGTGTGAAATTTGGTTTCGATATTCACACTAGTTTTTGAGCTAGCTCGTCCACAACAATTTGGTAACGCACAGACTAACAGATGGACAACCAGACAAACAGACATTTTGACAAAACAATTATTATCTAGAAAAATATAATTTTTTCGATGTTCACTTATTAGAGCTTTTTTGTAGACCGAAATGCCCTGGTTTCGCTCAATTTTTTTAATCGAAATAGTTTCAGCCGTTTTTTAGATATTTTGAAAAAAAGAAGGAAAAAAACACTTTTTTCATGCACGATTACAATACTTGACCATACCCTGTATGGTAAAGTAAAAACTAAAAATTAGCTTTTTGAAACATGCAGGTTTCTTTTTTTGCAATAAAATATAATCATTGACCGACGAATTTACTTAGATATTTACTTTAAAAAAATCACATAAATGCTATGTTTGGATGTAAACATAAACAGTATTAATACAGCACATTGCCAAATCATTTGTTCTCAGGTGATTTGAAAAAATCAAACTAACTTTTGTATTTAATTTTTTTTTTTATAATTGATTTTATTTCAAACATTTACGGCTTTCATACTGTATATATTTTTTAATTCTATTATTTTTCATTTATATTTTAACTTATTTTATTAAATATTAGATACTACACTTCTTTTAACTCAACTGGAACGAAAGGACTTCCTTAAGGGAAAATAAAAATATATTTGATAATCTTGAATTCAAAAGATTAAATGCGCAAATAAAAGTTTTCTTTCAACTTAACTAACAGATTAAATTCCCTTTGTAAATGATCGTTTCATGAACTACAACCCTTTTTTGACTCTAATGATCCCTTAACAAAAAACAAAAAAACAAAAAAAAGTTCAACATCAAATAGTTTCTTATTCTTTTTAATATTATTAAAAAATACAAAAAATTCCTTCATCTCACAATTTTTTTTTTTTTTTTACTTTCTTCTAAAAGAATAAGATATCATAGTTCTTCCTCTTTATTAAGAAGTTTTATTTTAAAGCTCAATGCAAATTGCTTTTATTTTCTCTTAATAATAATAATTTATTCAATAAAAATTATATTCATTAAAAACAAAACATTCCAAACAATCCGCTTAAATTGATTGGTATCATTATTTATAAGAACAATACGCTAAAGCACCAAGTTGGTAAAGTAAATCCGATCCACTTAGCTTGCATTTGACATGTGATCGTTTATTTATTGGTGTTGTAGGTTGAACACAAGTTTGGAAGCTCAGGGAACTCTGTTGTCGACCCTTAAGATTGCTCAAGCTCAAAAGGAAGATTCTGGCAATTATACATGTGCGGTGGGCGAATTGGCTTCCGCCACCGTCACGGTCCATGTGCTCAATGGTATGTATCCATCTTCACAATTCAATTAACTCCTTTTACATTATTAGTACCAGGCCAATAGAGCGTTTCTCAGTAATTTTTCGCTTTAGTTAAAAGCAATATATTAATATTATTTTTAATTAAATAAAATTTAATTTATTTTTTGCGAACGTTTTGACCCGTCCTGCCATTATCACGGCATCAATGTGTAAAAAATTTTGAACTCGATTTCAATTAATGATAATATTATAATTCCTTCGTTGAGAATTTTCATTTTTTTGACCCTCCACTCCCATTTTTGGTGGTTAGTTTTTGCATTTCTAGCCTTCTAGTGACCCACAGATTATGTATACAAAATTTGGTTGAGTTTGGTCCAAGAGCAGAATTTTCATTTTTTGACCCCCCCCCCCCCAAAAAAAAAAAAACTAATCAGCCGAAATGGGAGGGAGGGTCAAAAATAAAAATTCTAGCCTTTTCGACCAAACTCAACCAAATTATGTATCGATATATATAGTTTGGTCGAAAGGGCTCAAATTTTCATTTTTGAGCCTCCTCGGATTTTGGCTGTTAGTTTTGAATTTCTAGCTCTCTAGAGGCCCACAGATTATGTATACAAAATTTGGTTGAGTTTGCTCCAAGGGCAAGAATTTACATTTTTTCACTCTCTCCACTTTTTGGGGGATTTTTTTAAACAAAAGTTTTGCTTATAATAAAATTTGCCATAGAATTAATAGTTTAGGAGTTATTTGATAATTTTCATTCGTGCGTCCCCCCCCCCCCAAACCCCCTTTTGGGGTCAAAATATCAAAATGTTATATAGCTATAAACGTAAGTTAGAAAACATGAAATTTCATAATAATCCCTTCAGTCGTTATTACGTGAATCGTAAGCAACTTTTTGCAGAAACCACGGAAACAGAAAAACATACAGCAGGAATTTTGTTGAGGGTGTTTTCGTTCATAACTTTGCTTGAAACGTGTGCAACCAAAATTTGGCGTGATTTGGACCAATGTACAGACAAAACCTTAATTTTATATATATATATATATAGATAGATACTTAAATTTTTTTTATTAAGAACTTGGTGTAGATTCTAGTTGAAATAACTTAAGTTTTATCTCGAAACATATTTTGGGCTATCAACCCATCATCAGGAGATACAAAAGCAACTTTTTACTACTATTCACTGTTTTTGTATCTCTTGAAGTAAGTTTGATAACCCAAAATATATATCGGGATAAAACTCTTAAAATATATGTGGGATCGGATACACTAATCCCAGGCGTGTTCTTCTTTATTCAATGGAACTGGTTGTCTAGGGTATATTTATCAAATAAAAGTTTCACTTATAAGACAAAATATTTATTAACAAGTATAATATTCTAAATACAGGTGAATGGATACTTTTATTCGAAGGGCGTTAATTATAAAGGCGTAAGAGAGTTCATAAAGGGGTTGCTGAATCTATCGTGTATCGTTATGCGTATTCGTGTGTCTTGACTTGTTCGTCTGATGGTCAAATTGCAAGTGTCGTTGATTCGAACGTTGGGTAGGTAACTGTCGAATAAACTCAGGTAACGGGGAAACTGCGCATATTCTCTTACACTCACTTTCTCTTCAGAGAAATGGTCTTTGTTGAAAGGAATCAAATACCTTTGTGCAAGGGTTCTTGTGTTGACGGGTCACATTAGCTGTGGCAGATGAGTGCGATTGAAAAATTTTATTATAATATTTCAATTCCACACTCTGTCCCGTTAAGAAAAAATGATTGACCTCAATCATATAATTAATTAATCGTTAGTACTGTTTATCGTTACGTTAAATTTGGTTAATTCGTGAATACAAAATATTTTTTTAAAATATCAAAAACATAATCGTGAAGGAATCTTATTCGTATCTTAAATCTAATTAATTCATACTAAATAGATTGACATCATTAGTAATTAAATCTAAATAATTCATACTGAAAACATGGATATCGTTAATAATTAAACCTAAATAACATTTAAACACTTATACGTTAAGAATAATTCATAAATCTAAATTTTTATAATTCAACTTAAATATATAAAAAAATACAATTACGTATTATTTCATTGTTCATAGTTCTTAATTCGTTTGTTCGTTATTAATGTTCGTTAGTAATGCTTAAATTCTAAACACTTTCACTTAACTAAACTTCACTTCGTATTTCGTTATAATCACTTAGGTAGAATCATCGAATCCTAACCTATAGCCTGGCCATAATTGACTATAATAGTGATTAATTTCGTAAAACGTGCATAATGATTTTCTTTTAATTTTGACTTTTACCTTATTTCCGAATTGTTCTTTTAATTTAAATTTGCATACATTCGCTGGTTTAAATCCATAAATAGATTCGAGTAGTTCATTCGTCAGTTGTCTACTAGTCTGTCTGTCATCCGTAAATTGACCTATATTCGTCTGTTTACTTTTCGTAAGTTCGCTAATCATATTTTTCATTTCAATAATATTTGAAAATATTATGAAAAGTTTCGTTTCTTTGTAATTAATATCGTTTTTAATCGTGTTTCGTAATTTTGAAATTTCATTTTTATTTACTTTAAATTTTATTAACCTCGTTATTTTAATGAATTTACTTCCCAATAGATAAATTGTGAATTTATTACATGCGTTTATAAAGCCTAAAATTTCTAATCCATGAAAACAATAAACTTTATCGTCAGCGTGTGAGTGAGAATCTGTAAATGCGTTTATAAGGGCTAAAATTTCTAATTCATAAAAATGATAATCTTTTCTTTTGTCGTGTGGGCTACATTCCTGAAATTCGTATATAAACCTTAAAAATTCTAAGTCATAACAATAATAATATTTTCGTTTGTCGTGTGACCTTATCGGGTTTACCTGTCTTTCAAAAAAGGTTCCATTGTAACTAGTGTTTGTGGGTTTGCAATGTCTTTCAAGGAACATAATTTTTTCTCTGTCGAAAGGGAAATTATTATTGTTCTCTGAAAAGGACAATGAAAGGCTTACATTTATTATTATTTTTGCGTCATTGTATATACTTTTAAAATCGGTTACGTTGATCGTTATTTTTTCAATTTTATCTGGTTGAAAAAGAGTCTCGTTAATTTGTTTATTTAATTTTATTAACTTATCATTCGTGGGTAAATTTGATCGTGAAGGCAAAGGAATCTGTGATTCGTATTTTAATACAAATCGTTTTTCTACTTTAGATATTATTTTATTACTTTGATCATTTATCGTCGTTACTAAATTTTGAATAGGAATCTCAAATTCGCGTGATGCTAATTCAAAATCATTATCAAAAACAGTTTTTTCATTTATTAAATTTTGAATATTATTTTTACGTGTGTAGGGAGTTGCTTCTAATTCAAAATCAAAATCGTTTTTCTCTTTAATTAAATTGTCTTTCCTTTGATTATTTTTCGTTGCTAAATTTTGAATATTATCTTTACGTGTGTGGGGAGTTGCTTCTAATTCAAAATAGTTTTTTTCGTTAATTAAATTGACTTTCCTTTGATTATTTATTGTTACTAAATTTTGATCGTCTATTGTCGTTAATAAGCAGTTGCCGTTATTTGTCGTTAAATATGTCTCAATTTCGTAATAGTTTTTTCCTGCTAATGTTTTGATGTCTATTAAACTTCTAACAATAGTTTGGGCTTTAATTTCTCTGGTGCCTTGGTCGGGTAAATCTAATAATTTTAGTATCGTTCGTAAGTCAAATAATGTTAAATGATTTTCTATGTATTCAAGTTTGTCAAGGAATCTACATGAATCAATTATAAACTTAAATCCAGTGAATTTCAATATTTCATTACGTTTTTCAATTAAATCAAAATCTTCCTCAAGGTAGATTTCAAATATAATTTTATAAAGAGCGTTAATACATCGTTCGGAAGCACTTAATAAATTTTTATTAATTGTCGGCAATTGGCTTAAGGTGAGAATTCGTTGAGACTGACCTGAATTGGCTGCATCTTCTTCGCGTGCGTTTCGGGGTTTGAGCGTGGGCTGGAGCTGGTGTACTCCCGTTTGTGTACTGGCTGGCTGCTGGGCATGGTCAGGTCGTCTTGCGTGGTCTCGTTCGTATAGCGGCGTTGGCGGTTAGGGTGGCTGAGTACCCATCATCTTCGTGTCGTTTGCGTTGTATCGTGTAGGATTCAGTCATCTTGCTGTAGATTAAAATGCGTGGCGTTCTCTCTCGTCGTTATCGTTGGAATGTTTCTTTTAGTCGTGCGAAATTATTTCGGATGAAATTATTTCCATGTAAGGCAATTCGGTTTTCAAATTATTTCTTTCGTTTGATTAATCCGTGTGATTAATCCGTTTGATCAACTGATCCGTGCGAAATAATTATCGAATGAACTTGCCTTCGTTTTGCGATTAATAATTAATCAGTGTATTAATCATTAATCCTTTTTTCGTTGCGTGGTGAATTAATTCTTGTTAATTCTTCGTTAATCTGGCGTTAATCCCGTGCATTAATCTTGGACATGCCCTCAATTTGTGGATTAATCTCCAAAATTGTGGTTTAATCTCGGGCAGGCCTCCAATTTGTGGATTAATCCGCGGGTTAATCCTGGACGATTCCAATTTGTGGGATAATCCGCGGGTCAATCCTGGACGATTCTCCAATTTGTGGGACAATCCGCGGGTCAATCCTGGACGATTCCAATTTGTGGGATAATCCGCGGGTCAATCCTGGACGAGCCTCCAATTTGTGGGATCGGATACACTAATCCCAGGCGTGTTCTTCTTTATTCAATGAACTGGTTGTCTAGGGTAAGAGATTTATCAAATAAAAGTTTCACTTATAAGACAAAATATTTATTAACAAGTATAATATTCTAAATACAGGTGAATGGATACTTTTATTCGAAGGGCGTTAATTATAAAGGCGTAAGAGAGTTCGTAAAGGTTGAATCTATCGTGTATCGTTATGCGTGTTCGTGTGTCTGCCGGTCAGATTGCAAGTGTCGTTGATTCGAACGTTGAGTAGGTACTCGAATAAACAGGTAGTGGGAAACTGGCATATTTCTTTACACTCATTTCTCTTCAGAGAAATGGTCTTTGTTGAAAGGAATCAAATACCTTTGTGCAAGGGTTCTTGTGTTGACGGTCACATTGCTTGGCAGATGAGTGCGATTGAAAAATTTTATTATAATATTTCAATTCCACATATATATATATATACGAGCTGCTCCAGGCGTGCTTTCGTCACGCCCTCTACAGCTCGGCCCTTCAGGCAGGTGGCCCTGGCGGGCGGCGTCTCACCATGTGATTATTAGGTCTCCAAATTCATTAAAAAAAAAGCTCCATTCCCAAAAAAGTATGTTTTTTTTTTTTAATTATAAAACCTGGCAAAAAATTAACTTTTTTATTAAATTTAGCACGTAGAATTTTAACATTTATTGTAGTTTAATAGATAAAAGACGCTATGGCATAATTTGGCTAGCTCATGAGTAACTCCACAAATAAGGGTGAAAACTTATTTTATAATCTTATGAGTGTAGCATAAAAGCGACTCAAGATCGGAGAGAGTTTTAATTTTTGCCCCCACTCACATTTTGGATAGCTGTGGGGGGGGGGGGTTTGATACAAAATCTTGAAATTATTTTTTAGATATTTGCAAATAAATAATCCACAGTTTTCTAAAGAGTAAATGTTCAAAAAAGCTAAAAATTTGTATATTTTGTCCCCCCTTTTGCCCCCATACAGTCAATTTTGATAGTTGGATTTTTACAGGAATAGTTTCTTAAAGTAATAAAGAATAACTCTACAAAAATTTGATCAAGATAGGAGAGAGTTTTAATTTTTGCCCCCACTCACATTTTGGATAGTTGGGGTCGAATTTCAAAAATCCTGAAATTACTTTTTAGATATTTTAATTTCGTATTTTTTATAAGTAAAAAGCAAGTAGATATTTTATCGTCCTTAAGAGATATCGCATAACAAGTGAAAACACACTTTGCCCCTTTACCCCCTTAGGGGTCGAATTTTCAAAAATCCTTTCTTAGTCAGCCCCCATGTCATAGATGTAATATCCTCTCCAAATTTCATGTTTCTATGTCCAGTGGTTCTGGCTGTTTTTGATGATGAGTGAGTGAGTGTATCGGGCAAAGAATTTTATATATATAAATAGATAGATAGATAGTACCTGGCCACCGAGCGATGCTCGGTAACTTTTTGCTTCAGTTAAAAGCTGTATATTAATCCCGAACCCCTCACTTCGCCCCACCTCCTGCACCCCCGCCGTCACCTCCACCCTCGCCCCCGCCCCTCACTCATTTTTTGTATTTCCCACAGATTATGTCTCTATAT
>JALMQS010000187.1:11313522-11658064 GCA_024734495.1 Forficula auricularia | reverse complement strand
ATCGAAACCCTTAAGTTGCATTCAGTTTATTTGAAATGAATGTATAGAGCAGTGGTGGTCAACCAGTAGTGGGCCGTAGGGATATTGAAGATATATTTTAAATATAATTGAATTTTCAAAACTAAGTATTTTTCATAATTCTATGTATGCAAAGTATTAATAAATTAATTATAAATATAAATAAACTTCAATTTTTTTTACTAAACATCCACTCAAAATTTCCAACCAGAGTAGAGGATACCGCGGATACAATGTACCCAAGGTACTGATGCACTAGATTGTTTTATTCAGTTTTGGAAAAAATTTGCGAAAACGAAATATTAAGTATTTGGAAATTTATTATGTTGTATGCTTTAATTTGCTGTAACTCTACTTTCAAAAATTGCTTAAAGTAAGGTTACTTCCTACTATATAAATCACCAATGCTGTACAGCAGTTGGGGGAGTAGAAAAATGTTACTACCAATAGACTGTTTTATATACTTTTAACAATCGAAAAACACGCTTCGGGAGAAATTCTCTCTTTATATATTGAAAATATTTGCTTTTAAAATTCATAAATAAATTATTTTCGAAATTTTCAATTAATAAGAGAGAGAAATTTCTCCCGAAGCGTTCTTCTTTTGCCAACCTTTAAAAGGTGTTATTGAAATGTGTCAATTTGTTTTACTTGGAATGCCCAGGCGGCACATTGGAAATGTGAGCAGCACATTTTCATCTCCTCGCTGGTTTGTCTGGCGTCCGAGGCGCCTAATTGAGAATGCAGGGCGCCAATGTTATGCAGAATGGACACCATTTCGAAGCGAATGTCCGAGGAGGCATGGGCCAATTGGCCGTACAGGTCTTGCCTAGAAATAACACACACACACACGGAAATAAGGGGAAAATATTAAATAAACTGACTGTGTGTACCACACACACACGACTATCAAATTTTTCCTTGATATTTAAAATTACAAAAAAGAATAATAAAATAAAAATCAATATGATAATAAACTTTTATATAAAAGTGCTGGATATATTTGTTTCTTCCTTGTTCAATTTCTTCTAGAATATACAGGGTGGGGCATTAAGATCTACCACATTGTGAAAAATTAAAAAAATTAACTAGAAAAAAACTCAATATATTTTTTGCAACGAAATTTTCTCTGGAGAGAGACGGACTGGTAAAAATTTTAATTGAAAGTAATCTGGAAGGCAACCCAGAGGTAGTGAGGAAAGAAAAAATTAACACATATAAAATAAGGTGTAATTTATTGGAATCCTCCTCCTTTCCTTTCAAACCGACAAACATTTTATTTGTTTCATTCATTGACCCTTTGAAACCCTGAAGAAGGAGGAAAAATCCTCCGAAACGTCGGTTTGAAAGGGAAAGGGGAAGATTCAATAAATTACCTTATTTTATATGTGTTAATTTTTTCTTTTTCCTGCCTACTTCAATTAACTCAATATATTTTTGAAATGAACATAATTTTTTTTTTCCCCTATTTTGGGTGCTTAGTTTTTGCATTTGTAGCCTTTTTAGGGCACACAGAATATGTATACAAAATTTGGTTGAGTTTGGTCAAAAGGACTAGAATTTTCACTTTTGACCCCCCCCCCATCTTTGATGGTTAGTTTTGCATTTCTAGCCTTTTTTGGGGCCCACAGAATATGTATACAAAATTTGGTTGAATTTGGTGCAAAGACTAGAATTTTCACTGACCCCCCCCCCCCCCTTTGTCTGATAATGTTTAAAACACATTTAAAAAAAATGTATTTTTATGTTCTTTTTAAAAATATATTCATTTTTTTCTAGTTAAATTTTTCATTTTTTATACCTTTTTTTCAAAATGTGGTAGATCTTTATTATGCCCCACCCTGTATTTGGTGTTGGGATTTCGATTTGGAGGGGGGCTACTGACCAATGTGAATGTGACAGCGATGGCTGAATCTTTAGTGAGAGGAAAGCGGCTTTGCAGGAAATGCAGCTGCGAGTAGTATTGCTTGAGAAGGGCGCAGCCGTTGACGCTTTTGGAGGGATTGGCTGCGGCTGCCCTCATCCGTTCCAAATTGGCAATTTCATTCAGATACAATTCAGGATCCTCATTATACGCATCACGGATATACTAAAATAAACAAATAAACAATTAATACAATGATTCAGATAAATCAATATACATTACATAATAGAAAAATTAAATAAAAGTGAACTTGAAGGTTCAGAACATTCGTCTTCCAATCCGTTGCTTCGCGATCTCTTTCAATATTAAGTGATTGCGAAACAACAGTTGTTTTAAGCTAAACGTATTAATAATCTTCACATAAAATAAATACTTTAAAAAATATCGGATTATATAAAAAATAAATAAAAGAATTAAAAGATTTTAATTTGCTGAGTTTTTTTTTTTTTAATGATATTGATGTGAGAAGGAGTTACACCAAAAAGATGCATCCCCTAAAAGCCTGGGTTGGCCCCTCCATCGTGAAAAGAAGAAGAGATTTTATGGGCTGGGTAGTGGTCGAAGGTATCTGTGGATATGGGCCTTAAACAGCTGAAGGTTATAAGTCGCGGGGAAGACGGTGGCTGGGAGCGGGTTCCAGTCTCTGGAGGTCATAGGGATAAAAGAGTTGGCGAAAGCGCTTGTTCGACTTTTATCCAATTTGACAGCGAAGGGGTGCTGAGCGTTAGAAAACCTCGTGTTTCTCGTAAAGAGGGCTTTAGGGGGATAATTGATTTCAGCTCGACTGAACAGACACCGTGATAGTATCTGTAGTAGAGGGAAAGGGCAGAAACGTTACTTCGGTGAGCCAAAGAGTCGAGAGAGTTGGTTAGAGTCGGGTCTCCTATTAGTTTAATTGCTCGCTTCTGAATTGCATCCAGTGTAGCAAGAGAATGCTTGGAGGCCCCTCTCCACAAATGAGAGCCATATTCGAGACAGGGACGAATTTGAGCCTTATACAGTATAAGAAGTTGACTGGGAGTATAACAGCGTCTAGACCTAAATAGGAGACCAAGCTTGCGCGCTGCAGCTTTAGCAGTGGTTGAGATATGGTCATTCCATGAAAGGTCAGACCCTAGAGTTAGGCCTAGCATTGAAATTTTATCCCTGAATTCCAGTGAGTTTGAGTCGAAAGATATGTCTGGGAGGTTTCTGTCGACGCGTCTAGTAATAAGGCAACACTGAGTTTTCACTGCATTGAAGTTAACTAAGTTTTGGGATCCCCAGTTTTTAAGTCTGCCTAAGTCTAAATTTATTGAGGAGGCAATGCCTGTATCGGTCTTTATGCGATGCAGGGGCGTTATGTAGGGTGGTGTCATCTGCGTAACAATGTACCGGATTGGAGGGCAAGTTTAGTTTGTTGATTCATAAAGAGAAATCAATGAGGTTTTTTTTATAATGATACTGATACAAGTTGCAACTGAAAAGGCTCAACCTCTGTAGTCCGCGGTGGACCCTTTTATCTTGAAATAAGAAGAATTTTAGGATTCGGTAGGAATTGAAGTTGTTCGTGGATGCGTGTCTTGAAAGATTAAAGATTATAAGTTGCTGGGAAGACGGTCGGAGTGAAGAGAGTTCCATCTCTAGAATGTCATAGGGATAAACAGTTGGCGAATGCGTTCGTTCGGTTTTATTTTAAGCGCGTAGGGGTGTTGAGTCCTAGAAAATCGTGTAATTCGCGCAA
The DNA here is from genome assembly GCA_024734495.1 of Forficula auricularia. NCBI lineage: Eukaryota > Metazoa > Arthropoda > Insecta > Dermaptera > Forficulidae > Forficula > Forficula auricularia. The sequence goes on along the minus strand of JALMQS010000187.1, from coordinate 11,654,399 downwards.
ATGTAAGCCTTTGGAGGGCTTATTGATTTTATCTCTTCAGAACAAAAGCCATGGTAATATCTATAAAAAAGAGAAAGAGCGGATCCCCAATTTTTAAGCCTGTTTAAATCTAAATTAATCGAGGAAGCAATGTTTGCGCGATTGTTTTGTAAGGATTGATCGTTATGGAGGGTGTTATCGTCTGCGTAACAATGTATTGGATTGGAGGGCAGATTTAAAAGATCATTAATATAGATAATAAAGAGCGTAGGAGAAATGATTGAGCCCTGAGGAACTCGAGCATTAGTATTATTATTATATAGGTTGTCCTCTGCTTGATGCAAATAAACATATAGGTACATATTTTTAACGAATATAAATATGTAGTTTTTATATATTAGGTGGACCCATTTTGACCAATTATTTTACTTTTTTGAGTCTCACAAGAAAAGTTATAGTATTATAATAAAAAAAATAACCATTAATATTTAAAGGTAGCTCAAAAATGTCAAACATAAATCATAAGGTAAAGAAAATTTTTGAAAAATTTAAGAAACTTTTTAAAATTTAAAATATAAAATACTAGGTAGGTTTTAGAAAAATAAAAGATCAATTGCTTGTTTAGCACGACTCTATATATATTTCGGGGTATAAGGCCATCTTCAGGAGTTTTTAGTAGTAAAAACGTGTTTTTACTGCAACATATACCTACACATCATAATCAAAAAAAATTTTCAATATATTTATATGTATATTTGTTTATTTGCATCAAACAAAGGTCAACCTCATTGATTTCTATTTATAAATAGAAAATTACTAATTAAATTAAGTAGTGGAGAGATATAAACCAGATAAACTAGTGTGAGTTCTCGTCCTCTAATGTACATAAATAAATCAAATTAATTTTAGAAAAATTAAATAAAAAAAATAAAAGTGAAATTGAAATAATTGAAAAATAAAATAATATATAGACAAATGGGATTAGAAAAATAACCAAACAAATAAATACTAATTGAATCAGAATTGAAAGGGCTTTTTAACAATGGATTGGAATTCGGCCTTTCAGGTTAGGCCTGGCCAAGGATTAGGAACCCCGTATCCATGCGCGGATCCAGGGGGGGGGGGGGCGATCGCCAACTCCATTAAGCTATTGGAGATCAACATTTTTTATATGTTTATTTTATTTTATTTTTTTTTTTAATAACATTAAATTTTAAAATTGAAGAAAATAAAGTTCTATGTGGGGGCGTCGTCCCTGACCCCCCCCCAAACAGAGGATCTGGATCCGCGCCTGCCCGTATCCAACTCTTAAACGTTAGAAAACTATTAAACCAAAGGGGAGATTTAATTTTTAACTTGTGTTTAAACTATTTTTAAAAAGCTATTCAAAATGTTATTAAATGAGAAGGGGCAGGTCTTATGATTAAATAATCCGGATAGGCACATCAGTTTATTATTAATTTCATTTGATTGTAAATTTAGAAAAATAATCGAAAAATAAGTAAGAGTTGAATTTAATCATAAGTTTCCTGTATTTGATTCAATCGCGAATCCAATGCAGAGGATTTTTGTCAAATATTAACTGCAAAAATAATAATATTCGAATTTATATATTTCTAACTTGAAATAGTGAAGATAATTTTCTTATATATACCGGGTGAGTTTTTTATCTTGAGACAATCTTATAACTCAAAAACAGTGCATTATATATAGAAAAAACTTTCAAATAAAAGTTTATTTACATATCAAGGAGGAAACTAAACTACGCTATTGTTTCTCGACGTAGAACAAGCTTTCAAGGGTATTTTAAGGTCAACTTCTGTTTTTTAAATGGAAACCTATATGTTTCTGTACATATTCTGAATTTATAAAAAAAATGAACAACTTTCATTAGAACTATTATTTTATAGGACGTCAAATAATAAAAAATATTAAATAAATTATTAGATGTCAAAAAAATCCTAATAATTATTTTTAACATAATTATCAAATAATAATGATTAAATAATTAATAATTAAATAAATAATTTAATAATTTTTCTACGCTGTCCTGAGACATTCCAAAGTTCTACGCAGATGACAGCACCCTACATAACGCCCCTGCATCGCATAAAAACCGTGCAGACATTGCCTCCTCAATTAATTTAGACTTATGCAAACTTAAAAACTGGGAATCCCAAAACTTAGTTAACTTCAATGCAGGGAAAACTCAGTGTTGCCTTATTTCTAGGCGTGTCGACAGAAACCTCCCAGACATATCTTTCGATTTAAACTCACTGGAATTCAGGGATAAAATTTCAATGCTAGGCGTAACTCTAGGGTCTGACCTTTCTTGGAATGACCATATCTCAACCACTGCTAAAGCTTGGTCTCTTATTTAGGTCTAGACGCTATTATACTCCCAGTCAATTTCTTACACTGTATAAGGCTCACATTCGCCCATGTCTCGAATGAAACACGCGGTTTTCAAACGCTCAGCACCCCTTCGCTGTCAAATTGGATAAAAATCGAACTAGCGCTTTCGCTAACTCTTTTATCATATGACCTCCAGAGACTGGAACTCGCTCCCTGCCACCATCTTTCCTGAGACTTATAACCTTCAGCTATTTAAGACCCGTATCCACAGATACCTTCGACCCCTACCCAGCCCATAAAAACCCTTCTTTTTCTTCTTTTCACGGTGGAGGGGCCAACCCAAGCCTTTAGGGGATGCACCTTTTTGGTATAACTCCTTCTTTCATCATTATCATTAAAAAAAAAAAATTTGAACATAGGGTATCGAGAAAAATCTATAAGATAGGCATTTGGGTCTTGATAAATAAATTTAAATTTAATCTAATTAGTGATAGTTAAAATTTTCAAAAAAATAATAATGTTCTATATTATACCATATTTAATTTTTATTTTTGTTCATTATTCTAAAAAAGAGTTTAGTTATAAATAAACATATAAAATATTTGGATGATTTAATTTTGATAGTCATTATTTTCATTATATGTAGTTAAACAAATAAAAATATCTTTAAAAAAGGTGCTGATCATAAGTGAAAAGTTTTTGTTTTGCCGAGAGTAGCAGAGTTGTTGATTCACAAAGAGAAACAAAGAGGTTGTCCTCTGCTTGATGCAAATAAACATATACACATATATCTCAAGATGATATATCTGTATATATATTATTTATTTGTAACAAATAAATAATATATATACAGATATATCATCTTGAGATATATGTGTATATGTTTATTTGCATCAAGCAGAGGACTAACTTCTTTGTTTCTCTTTCTGATCATAAGTGTTAATTTACTCCAAATTAGTACAATCTATTTAGAAAAGAGTACAGTTAATCAATCTCTTGTTGAAGTTAAATGTCATTTCATGACACAAATAGCTAGCTTTTTTTTTTTTTATTTTTTATAATGATATTGATACAAGAAGAAGTTGCACCAAGAAGGTACAACCTCTGAAGTCCTAGGTGGACCCTTGTAACTTGAAGATAAGGGGAGATTTAGGGATTGGGTAGCAGTCGAAGGTATCTGTGGATGCTGGTCTTGAAAGATTAAAGGTTATAAGTAGCTGGAAAGACAGTCGGGGGAAGAGAGTTCCAGTCTCTAGATGTCATAGGGATAAATGAATTGGCGAATGCGTTTGTTCGATTAGTATCTAGTTTAAGCTCGTAGGGGTGTTGAATTTTAGAAAATCGTGTATTTCGCGCAAATGAAGCCCTTGGTGGGATTTCGATTTTATTTCGTCAGAACAAAAGCCATGGTAATATATCTTAGATATTTTTTCGAAACCCTAATTTCAAATTTCTTCCAACAAGATCATATAATTATTCCGTTATGTAAAAATGAATTTATAATTGAATAATAAGAAAGATATGATTAATTTTAAGGAAAAAATAAACAAATCAATTACAATGACAGATCTAGTATTCACATTCTATTGAATATGTAACAATTAAAAAAATGAATTTAAATAATAATCAATTTGTAATTGAAAAACAAAATAAAAATAAATAATAATAAATTAGAAATAAAATATACTAATAAATAAATAAAAGATTGACAGATTAATTAAAGAGTCCACAGAATGTTTTATATATCAAAAGAATTTATTAAAAAAAAAAAATAATAAAAATGAAATTGTAGTGTTGAAAAATAAAATAATATAAAGGAAAAAATAAATAAATAATTAATAATTAAATTAAGACAAGAGAAAATTACAAGAGATAGGTAATTGTGTGTAATTGAAAAAGATGATTTTTAAAAATGGATTAATTCATAATATGAATATGAATGAGAGAAATGTCAAAATGATTATTACCGATTTTAATTTGGGGCCGAACGCAGGAGCCTCGGGGCTTGTCTTTAAATGGAAACTGAGCATCGGCAAGCGGGGGACAGCCTCCATTTTCAACTTTAATTTGTCAAATATGATAAAGAGAATTCAATTGAACAACAATTTATTAGAATCGAAAGAGAGAGAATGGAAAATTAGCTTTGCAAGTTTTGACAAGAGCCTCCTGTTTGTTTGCATTCATTCCATTCAGAGAGAATTCATTTTGCTTGTAAGCTTGTCTGTCATAATTGCTCAACATAAAATTGACAAATGACGTCAAAATGTTAAGACATTCTTTTTAGAATTACCAACTTAACTTAAAAATAATAATTAAAAAAAAAGAAATAAGATTATTTATTTATATATTTGTTTATATAAACAATGAGGAAATTATTTGTTAAATACAAATCTAGATAAAGGGATATTTTTAGTTAATTTAGTTTTTAAGAAAAATTAGGCGCATTTTTCAAATCGTAGCAAGAAAATCAAAATGAGAGGCACGGGTTCGAATCCTGTCAGATGCTCAATTTATTTTTCCTTTAAAAAAAAATATAATAAATAATAATAAAATAATTTTCTAATATATAGAATTAACATAAGAAATTATTGATTATATTATTTAACTTTCGCGGTTCAAATTTCATATATATAAAAATGATTTATAAAGAGAAATCAATGGGGTTGTCCTCTGCTTGCAGGGCAGATCTAGATTTTTTGGGCCACTAATAAGTTATAATTTATAACAAATATTAATATATTATATTAAAATTAGGAATTTTTTGTTTGTTTTTAATTAACAGGTGTCTAAATCATAACAAAACAGGTGTGCTTACAAATAAAGTGGTTGAAGTGGGTTTGTTTTTATATAACTTGGAAACAAATCTTATTTAATTTTATTTCAGATCCTATACGATTATTTTCCTATTTATTTTTTTATAATCTTTATTAATATGAACGAATGTAGGCAAATTGGTGTACGAGTAAACAAATATACACATAATATATAGACCATTAGAAAGCTAGAAATGCAAAAACTGGGTACGGGGTGGAGTGGATGTGGGAAGTGCAGTTGTGGGGGATACGGGGTGGGGGATGCGGTGGGGGCGAGGGTGCGTGGTTTCGAGGGGGGGGGTCAGGGGTTACCGTGCATCGCTCGGTGGTTCTCAAGACACTTATTTATAAAAAGAAATCAATGAGGTTGTCCTCTGCTTGCAGGGCAGATCTATGTTTCTGGGGGCTTAGGGCTTGAAGTCCAACGGGGGCTTCATTTTTTGTAGAGAAAACCCATATGGTGAAACAACTACCTTAAGGCGATGTATTGATAATCTAATATAGGCATAAATAATCATTTTATATTTAAATTTTTAACTAAGCGGTTTTCTTGCTATTTCCTTCTGAGAAAGAGAGGCGCTGCTCGCGTAGACGTGGCAGCTGGCGGAACGAGTTGGCCGTGACGTCACGACACGTCAGCCTCCACCGCCCCTCCTGGCCCCCTTGCCCCGCCTGCCTCTCTGCCCCCCTCGCCTATTAACTCACACTGACTGGCGTGCGTGGAAGACGACGTGGATCTGATTCCTTCCATTTAATTACCCTTCAACTTGGCATAGCAAATTCCACTCTTGCTTTGAATTAACCAGCAGCTCATTTTAAAATTAAACCATGGTAAATATAAGATATTTCACATTTTATTTAAAAAAAACCCCATTGATTTTTGTATATTAATTATTTTCAACTCTCCACATATTTAATCATTTTCAAACCATTTGTTTTTAATTTCTTTACATATTTATCTTTTTATTTTATTAATTTATGTTTCTTCGTTATTTAATATTAAAAATACAAAGAATAATTACAGATTTTATGAGCCTGTAAAGTGTACTAAATTTTCCATACTCTTTGTTTTTATATTTCTTTATATAAACAATATAATAATTAAATGCATTTATTTATTTGTTATTTGTTTAAAGCATGTAATTTCAGGAAAAATCTTGGATAATATCACATAATTTGGGCAAAAATGACGGAAAATCCGTACTTGAGTTCAAAAACAAATTGAACAGCGATACATAATACTAATTAATTATTCTCTTAGTCACAATATGGAAACAAGTTTGTATTGTTACAAATAATTCAATAAACAATCCTCGACATGCTAGATCAAGATCCAATAATGTGCATTTAACAATCGTCAGTGAGATGGCATATGGCAGAGATTCTACTTTGCCACCCACAAAAACCACCCATATTCGACGTAATAAATAATCGAATAATCTCTACTTTGGTAATCAGGGTGAATAAATGGAGAATACTTTCGGGTTAAACCAATCATAGGAATTATTAATTTATATTTCTTCCTTATTTAATGTCACAAATACAATGAATAATTACAGATTTTATGAGACTGTCAAGTGTACCAAATTTTCCATACTCTTTGTTTTTATATTTCTTTATATAAATAATATAATAATTAAATGCATTTATTTATTTGTTATTTGTTTAAGAATGTAATTTCAGGAAAAATCTTGGATAATATCACTTAATTTGGGCAAAAATGACGGAAAATCCGTACTTGAGGTCAAAAACAAATTGAACAGCGATACTCTCGACCCTTCGATTAAACTAATTGATTATTCTCTTAGTCACAATATAGAAACAAGTTTGTATTGTTACAAATTCAATAAACAATCCACGGCATGCTAGAACAAGATACAATAATGTGCGTTTAACAATCGTCATTGAGATAGCATATAGCAGAGATTCTACTTTGCCACTCACACACTCACAAAAGCCACCCATATTCGTACGACGTAACAAATAATAGAATAATCTCTGCTTTGTTCGTCAGGGTGAATAACTGGAGAATACTTTCGGGTTAAACCTACCAGCCATGAGAATTTAAAAAAATATATATTTTATTCATCGGGTTCTAATTCTGAAGTCGTTTTCAAGTGATGACCAGGGCCGGATTTAGACTTGATAAGGCCCTAAGGAGATATGGGCTCCTTTATAAATTCAGATATTATATGTCTGGATGGTGATTTTTGAATTCAGCAGGTGGAAATACATAAGAATCAGCTATTTTTATGGCCGGGGCATTTTTATTGTTGGGCAGTGTTATCAATAAATACAAATCTTTTATAAAAAATCATCTGAATATGTTTATTTGAAGTCCAAACGTTTTGGAAATATACATTTTAAGAAATTTCTTCTGAATAGCTTGGACTGGCTGATGATACAGCAAGATTCTCTACCTTTACATTTCCTCTTCTGCTACTAAAGGGTTAAGAATTCAGAGAATAGCGACGATATCTCGACCCTCAGTCTTAAATAATAAATAAATTGTTTTAATTAATCTAATGGTAAATAATGTTTGTTTTTGTTTGTGTCTGTTTAGCCTGCGTCGCCGAGTTCAACAGCTGTGGGTTCAGGAAGCAGGTCACCAGCCAAGGCGGCTCCGAGGCCATCCACAGGATCCAATGTCAGACAAAGGTAAACCAACCAACTACTAGATAATCCCACCATTATCAAGGGAAAACAAGCAGGGCTTAAACTCGGGCCTAAAAACTCTTCTTCATCCAACTTAAGTTTACTATTATAGTACCTGGAGCCACCGAGCGATGCACGGTAACCCCTAACCCCCCCCCCTCCCGAAACCACACAACTCGACCACACCACTGCACCCCCACTCCGCCCCACCCACCCCCGGATCCACCACAACTGCACCCCACCTCCTGCACCTCCCACATCCACCCAGTTTTTGCATTTCTGGCTTTCTAATGGTCCACATATTGCATGTGTATATTTGTTTACTCTTACACCAATTTGCCCACATTCGTTCATATTGATAAACATTATAAAAAAAATAAATAGGAAAATAATAATAAAAAAAATAATCGTATAGGATCTGAAATAAAAACATAAAATTAAATAAGATTTGTTTCCAAGTTATATAAAAAAAGCCACTTCAACCACTTTATTTGTAAACACACTGTTAATTAAAAACAAACAAAAAATTCCTAATTTTAATATAATATATTAATATTTGCTATAACCCATTAGTGGGTTTTAAAATTAAAAATCCAATTAAAAATAAAAGATAATTGAAAAAAATGTAAACAAAATTTTTTATTGAGATTTTCATCTATCAATAATTACTTTAATTAAGAAAAGATCAATTAAGATGAAATTTGTCGAGGTCCAGACCTAGCCAGATCGCTTTCTCGTCCTCAAAACTTGTTAATAGATTTTGTTTCATCAAAATTCGGTAGAGCCGTTTTCAAAATAGAACTAAGATACAAATATATATATAAACAATTTTTGCTCGTTTAATAAGAGTAGATTTATTATCTATAATAATTGGGAGAGGCCTATGTCCTTTGGGGCTTGGTTCCACAGTAACTATTTTATTTATAAACACTGTACTGTATATAATATGTGTAATAACAGTTGATTTTTTGCAAATAAGTAATATGAACCAAAAAAAGGCAAATAAATAATTAAATATCTATAATAAATAAATAAATATAATTAAACACTTCATTTAATTACAATTGGAAAATCATGTTTTGTTTTTTGTATCCCATCGTCTAAAGACAAATTGGAAAATAAAGAATTTATGATCAAAAAGACCAGAGGGGCGGGGGCTCGAACCCGGTACTTGACTTATCAATTACGCCAAATACCTACCCTCTTAGGCTATTTTGTTTATAAATTCTTTATTTTCTAATTTAATTTAAAAAAATTGTCTGTAGACGAGACCTACGTTGGGATTATTTAATGGAAAAAACAACAACATGATTTTGTGAATAAATGAAGTGTTTAATTATATTTATTTATTTATTATACATATAATAAATAGTAATTTCCAGTCTTGGAGGCTCTAAATGTTTAATTATAATACAATAAAGAAATACTTAGATTTTGCTCTTCTTTTTTTAGGAAAGTGGTGACGACAACTTCAGCCAGGACTCGAACAACAGGAACAAATTCCGGTGGAATGTGGAGGTTCTACACTGATGACTCCCCAGGAATTAAAGTGTAAGATATTCATCTATTAAGGAGAAATCAACGAGGTTGTCCTCTGCTTGATGCAAACAAACATATATACAATTTATTTATTAGACTTATAGTTTCGAACGTTTGACCTTTATCATCAGTATTTTAAATAGAAATATTCTATCTTTTGCTGAGGATAGAATGGAAGACAGTCAGTCCAGGAATAAATAAAAAAAAAAAAATATTATTTCCAATAAAATAATATTTATTGTAGATTTGAGCATCTTTTTTTGAAAATAGTTGGAATGTTTTTCAAAAAATCAGCTCGTTTTATATTTAAATATAAAAGTCTTGCATGTTTGAAGCACCACCAGTCGAATTACTTATGCAATCCTTTAAATCTCACCCTAAAACAGCCATCTCAGACTTAAAATAATCGAGAAGAAACTGCCCTGTAGTAGAGTGTATATAATGGCTTAACTGAAATCAGTTTTTCTTCTATTTTGTTGTCCTTTACATAGTGAATAACTAAGGACCACTTTTCCGTTAACAATTCCAGTGAGAAAACATGACTACGGCCCACCGGCCCTTGCCTTTGAGATTTCCCGGTATCCCGGTGGCCCGATCCGCCCCTGGTTTTATACATATAATAATTATATTTGATATAGATATATGTTTACTTGCATCAAGCAGAGGACAACCTTTTTGTTTCTCTGCTACTCTCGGCAAAAACAAAAACTTTTCAATTAATATTCTATTTTTTTTCGAAGTTTGACAAAATTGTGAACGAAGTATTATAATATTAAGTACCTGGCCACCGAGCGATGCTCGGTAACTTTTTGCTTCAGTTAAAAGCTATTTATTAATATTATTTTTAATTTAAAATTCTTATAAAAATACAAATATATATAGTACACTATATATAGACCCCCGAACCCTCTCTAAACCCCCCCCCCCCGAACACCCACTGCACCCCATCTCCTGCATCCACATCCACCCCGCACCTGGCTCCCCACCACTGCACCACACCTCCTGGAGCCCCACCCCCGCACCCAGTTTTTGCATAGGTACAGTGGTTTTTATCAGGATTTTTAAATTACAAATAATATTAATATTGTTAGAGTTCGTGGCTGTGATGAAACTGTACTAGATGAAGGAGGAGGTATCAGCCAAAGATGGAATCACTGGGTTCAATAAAACACCAATAAGACGTTTCGGCCTTAATTTTATTTGGCCATCCTCAGTCAATTAGGCCGAAACGTCTTATTAAAGGTGTTTTATTGAACCTAGTGATTCCATCTTTGGCTGATGCCTCCTCCTTCATCTAATAATATTAATATATAACTTTTAACTGAAGCAAAAAGTTGCTAAGCTGTTGTATTTATAGCTAGTTATAATAATAAAAAAAATAATCGTATAGGATCTGAAATAAAAACATAAAAAAAACCCATAAAATTAATAAGATTTGTTTCCAAGTTATATAAAAAAAGCCATTTCAACCACTTTATTTGTAAACACACCGGTATGAATCCACCTGTAATGATACTATTTAGACACCTGTTAATTAAAACAATTCCTTTTTTTAATATAATATAATATTTGCTATAACCTATTTGTGGGTTTTAAAATTAATAAAACCAATTAATAAATAAAAGATAATTGAAAAAAATGTAAACATTTTTATTGAGATTTTCATCTATAAATAATTACTTTAATTAAGAAAAGATCAATTAAGATGAAAAGTGTCGAGGTCCAGACCTAGCTAGATAGACAAATATATACAAACAATTTTTGCTCGTTTAATAAGAGTAGATAAATTAATATTGTTTTTTTTTGTTGTTTTTTATTAGTGGTCCCGTGCCTGTCCTGGTGATGTCGTTATTGTTCATCGCTTCAGTCTTTATGCTACATATTTGGGGAAAATACACACGTTCTGCATAAAATTAATTTCATAAGCATTTACTCATTTCTCGAAATGAATATTTTAATTCCTGTTTTTTTTTTTTAATTTCTTTTTTCTGACCAATTGCCCATTGTGTGTGTCATGAATTCATTCCAACTGGGATTATTAATTATTATTATTTGTATATCAGTCTGCTCATGACGTTACTTACTGTTAATTTTTGGATTATTTAAATAATAAAAAAAAAAATAATAAAAAATATATATAATATATGTATGATTTTTTTCATATTTTTTGCTAATAAGAAGTAGATTGGTATACCTAATTCTCTTTTTGATACTCTTATATTTATATATATATAGATTTATATTATTAAATATATTCAAAATATAAATAATATTTAAAATAAAATATCTAAAAGGTGATAATATTGATTTTTATTTTTTTGTTTGAATTTACTTTTTTCTCCCGAAAACATTCCAATCTACCTTTTTTACTTTCACACATTTATATTCTACTTATATAAGTCCGAATTTGAAGTTAAAAACCTATATACGGGGTGAGTTTTTATCTTGAGACAGTCTTATAACTCAAAAACAGTGCATTATATGAAAAAAAGTTTCAAATAAAAGTTTATTTATATCAGGGGAAACTAAACTACGAGATTGTTTGTCGACCTAGAACAAGCTTTCAAGGGTATTTCGAGGTCAACTTCTATTTTTTAAATAGAAACCTCTATTTTAGGTTAAAAATAAAATGAGTCTTCTGTTTTTTAAATAAAATAATTTTTAATTATTTCTAGAGACTATAGTTTAGAAGAAATTGCACTTCATCATAAGTCTATGACAAATATTTCAGTATTTAGTTACAAATTAAGATTTATACATTGAAAATTTTGAAAAATATATAATGTCTTTTTCTTCATGTTTCCTCTTGGGAGATTAGAATATGACTAATCTCCCAAGAAAACTACAGAAAAAGACATTATATATTTTTCAAAATTTTCAATGTATAAATCTGTAATTTGTAACTAAATACTGAAATATTTTGTCATAGACTTACTGATGAATGCAATTTCTATCTAAACTATAGTCTCTAGAAATAATTAAAAATTATTTTATTTAAAAAACAGAAGACTCATTTTATTTTTAACCTAAAATAAAAACAATTCTGTTACCATCGACAGTGAAATCTTTTATTCAACTAATAAGAAACCTCTATGTTTCTCTATATAATCTGAATCTACAAAAAAAAACTAAACAACTTTTATTAGAACTATTTTTTTATACGACATCAAATAATAAAAAATATTAAATCAATTAGATCTCAAAAAAAATTCTAATAATTATTTTTAACAATCATTCAACTTAATTATCAATTAATAATGATCAAATATTTATTTATTAAATAAATTCTTTAAACCTTCTTGAAATATTTCTGCTATTTTAGCCGCCTCTCCAATGAAAAAAGGTTGAAGAACGCTGCTAAAATTCTAAAAAAATAAACTGCAACGGATCGTTGCTAAACTTTATCCAAATTCATTTGAAATATTAATATGTTTATTCCTTTATTATTAATCAGATATCACTTGCAATTTGCTGTTCATGTTGACTTTAATTCAAAAATAATGATCGATTCTCATTTAATAGTCGAGGAATAACCATTCTAGATTTGATTTTTGACGTTACGGTTATTATTAGTAACCATTGCTGAAGACATGGAAGAATCGACTTAAAATCAAAAATAACGATCGATTCTTATCTAATACTAGAGGAATAACCTTATTGCATTCCATTTTTGATGTTTTGACTATTAATGGCAACCTCTACTGAAAAACGTGGAAGAATCGACTTAAAATCAAAAAGACTAAACTCTTTTTTGGTAAACAACCCAAGCTTGTAAGTGGTAATTTGAAAATAAAAGAGGAAGCTGTTTTCTATTACGTCAACAAAATATTTTGATTTCAAATATTGTTGTTTATTATCTAATGGGACTCGAAAATAGGTCAAAATGCCATTTTTCGTCATTTTGACCGATAATATCTCAAAATTCTGACCTGTTGTACAAAATCGGGAAATTACATGATAATCAGCGTAGAAAACACTCCTGGAATCCATTGTTAGGTTTACGGGGAAAATTTTGTTTAATTTTTGTCGAGCAGTGTAATTGGTAAGCGCAGTTCGTAGAAGTTCCCTTAAATGTTCATCAGTTAGTTCGGATGGATATTTAGATTTAATGAACTTAAGCGTTGAGTACAGTGATCCACACACATAAGTAGTTCCAAATATTGAGATTAGTCTCTTAGCACACTCTTTTGTTAGTGGGTATTTTTCATCTGCGACCTTCTTCCAAAACTCTATGGCCGAAACGCCACTTCGTTTGAATTATTATACTTTTCAAATTCAGTATTATTCAAGAAGGTTCAAGAGCCGCACGAGATTGACTGAAGAGCCGTATGAGGCTCGGAAGCCACGTTGTGGCCACCCCTGCAATATAGAATGGTTATTCTTCAAGTATTACATCAGAATCAATCACTATTTTTGATTTTAAGTCGATTCCTCTATGTCTTCAGCAATGGTAACGGATAAAAAACAACGCTGTTGCTATGGTTACTTATAAAATTTCCCCCAAATTTTTAGCATTTCACAGAGAGAACTCTTACTTAAGTTAGGTTAAATGAGCTATATAAAACGATCAAATGAATAAATTTTAAAGAATTTAAAAAAGTACTATATTACTCTAGAGTAAAGTACTTTAAAATGTAATTTTACTAAAAACTTTATTTAACCTTTATTGTGGTCCCCAAGGTACCTAATTAGGATATTAAATTTCATCAATATTGGTTAAGTCATTTTCATGATATTTAGAAAAAACTAAAAAAGTTTGTGGGCCGCACGCACTAAATGAAATAATCGCGCTTTTTGGCCTCTCGACGAGACTCCATGTAATTTTTGGCAAAACTGTCACGTGCTAAAATTCAACCTAATTGAATACTACAATTTGTGACTTTAATTGAGACCATGGGTTCCGTAGTCTTTACCTGAGGACCCTTTGAAGTCGCGCTTGCCGCGAGACCGATTACATTGCTTCGTATTGGATAAAGTAAAAAAATTATATCTCTAGTAAAAGCAATAGGTGTTTTATTTTCAGGTTTATAAATTAAAAATATTTTTAGTAATTTTTAATATCTTTGTTTTATTTTCCTATTAACAGAATATTATTACACTTTTAACATGGGAACTAAATATACAGCTTTACAATATTCTAAAAGATTTTTATTAAATTATTTTATTTTTAGCTAAACATATATATTATATATATGTATTTACAAGTTTATTTTTTTTTAATGTATATAATTAGAAATATATACATGAAATAGTTTATTTAAAATTTGATATGTAAACAACTTGAATTGTATAAAAAATCTTCTTTTTTACATTCAAAAAGTATAAAAATATATATTTATATTTTTTTTCCTAATATTCTACACAAATTATTCTAGTTGCTTTTTTTTTAATTTTTTTTTATTTTATTTGCCTGTATTTATCCGCAATCGATATTTATATATTTATACAGGGTGTTTTAATCTCAAAATGTGCACACTTGTTGCTTAATTACAAATGAATATGTTTTTAAGAACAGCTTAAAAATATTACAAGTAGTTTCTTTTTTTAAGAGAGATGGAGTGGTATAATTTCAATGGAGAATTGATGCACAGGCAGCCCAAGGATAATGAAGAAATCAAATTACGAAAAAAATTTTAACATCTTAAAAATCGAGGTTCCCATCTTCTTCAGGGTTTTTAAACGGGTCATTTATTTGTTCAGATTTTGTCATTATCCTTGGGCTGCATTTAATCATTTAATAACCATTACAACTTAAAAATACCAAGTTGTATAGTTTTTTAGTTTATACCACCCCCAAAAAATCTTTCTAGTTTGCCCATTTCAACCGATTTTAAAAAATAAAAAAAAAAAGTTATTAATATTCAGAGATGTGCATCAGTAACGAAAATAAAACACAAGTATTTAAAATAACTATTTTCGAAAACACAATTAAAGTTGACAATAAAAGAGTGTGTCTTCTGCTGGGAAAATACATTTTTTTAATTTATTTAAAACGAGACTAGAGTTTTGAGGGCTTTTCCCTCTTCGTCAGTCTTAAGGGAATTGAACTTTCACACATCAATTCCTGTGAATCAATTGTAATAGACTGATGAAGAATGCAAAGCCCTCGAAACTATAGTCTCGTTATAAATAAAGTACCTGGCCAACTTTTTGCT
The DNA here is from genome assembly GCA_024734495.1 of Forficula auricularia. Classification (NCBI taxonomy): domain Eukaryota; kingdom Metazoa; phylum Arthropoda; class Insecta; order Dermaptera; family Forficulidae; genus Forficula; species Forficula auricularia. Next base: position 11,638,903 of record JALMQS010000187.1, on the reverse strand, counting down.
ACAGTTAATAGCTATTCCCGAACCCCCCCCCCCCCCGCCCCTTCACCCCATCCCCTGCACCCCCACATCGACCCCCCCACGCACCCAGTTTTTGCATTTCTAGCCTTCAGTGTATATAAATAAATACGGTATAATTTTTTTTTTTAATTAAATAACAATTTTTGAGTTCACTAATTAAATTGTCAAATTAATATTTGTGGGATTTAAAACTCGATTTTTAATCAATTAAATTGCCCAACTTTTAATATATAATAATAATTATAATGATCTTATTGTGAGATATAAAATTAAAAAACCAATTATTTATTAAAAGGAAATTGAATAAAAATGTAAATAAACATTTTTATCGAGACAACCACCTGTGAATAATTATTTCAATTAACAAAAAAACCATGAAAAACAACTTAGCCGAAGATGAGACCGTGACAGATCGAATGTCCAACACAAAACCCACCAGTGAATTTCATCCAAATCGTTAGAGCCGTTTTCGAGAACCCGATTCTATATATATATAAACATTGCTCGTTTAATATAATAAGATAAGATAAGATAAGATTAAAAGATGTATTTTTCCACCAGAAGACACACTCTTTTATTGTCACTTTCAATTTATAAAAATTTTGCTACTCTCGGCAAAAAGAAACTTTCAATTTGAAAATACAATTATTTTAAATACTTATTTTCGAAAATACAAGTATTTAAACTTTGTATTTTCGATCAAGAAATTCTCCTGAAACGTTTGAAGATTTCTTTTTTTTTTTGAAAGATTTGTATTTACTTATTTTTAAATTATAAAACAGTCAATAAAATTTTGTATTTTGGTAAAAGTATTTTCAAAATAATATTTTGTATCGAAAATACATGTATTGATGTATTTTGGCCATCTATGACTAATAAGGTGCACAGTAAAGTTATAAAACAATCCTCTGTATATCTCGATTGATTAGTAATAATAATAATAATTTATTTATTGTATTAGAAATACATATTTGTTGAGTAAGTATTATTATTAAATTTGTGAATTTATCCTTTGTTCGTTGTTTTTCATAGGTAAAAAGGCTGAATATTTTTTTTCACATAAAAATGGTGAATTTGTTTCTGTTGAGGTGAATTTAATAGAAAAAAAAAATTGAATTATAGCCAGCAGGTGTTATTATTATTATTATTAATATTATTTCTATTGAAATTATCATAAATTATTATAATCAAATAAATAAATAATATATATATAAATAGATAACATATAATGATTAATATTTATTTTATTTTTTTAGGGAATTTAAAAGTGTATTTATTTACATAATCTCCATAATTTTATTTTTTTTAGATTAGGATGAAAATTAAATTAAAAATGTCCATTTTAAATTTTACACTTTACTGCTTGTAAAGTGTATAGGTATAATAAATACAATTCTTTTATAAAAACAATCTGAAAACGTTTATTACAAAGAAATCAAAACGTTTGGGGGAAGAAATTCTTCTTTTTTTTTGGAAAAATAGTTGCTTTAATAAAAGAAATATAAAGCAATTATAATTAAATGAATATTTTGAAAATAGACAATGATACAGATAAGGGGAATTCAAACCCCTTCTATCATGTAACACTTAATATCTATGTAGGGTTTGAAATATTATTATAGAAATTTTTAATTGCGCTCATCTGCAACACAGATGTGATGGTCAACCGATATATGATGGTATTTCTTTTATTTAAAAATTCCCACTAACGTTTCGGTTATTGGTAATAGCCATCCATCTTCAGAGCTAGAATTTGTCACTATTTACCAGATAAAAATTTGTTGATACCAAACGTTGAATAACTCTTTAATTGAACCCTTCTTATATAAATATTAAAAAAATAATCACACTTATAAGAATTCTTGAAATATATAAAATTTAATTATATGAAGCATTAAGTACCTACAATAATAATTATTTAAGAGAAGAAAAGTTAAAGAAGTTACTTGCAGACTCGGGAATGATTCTGGTTTTGAAAAGGGAATCTATATTTTGAAAAAAATTGTCTTTTTTTTTGATAAATGAGAAATATTGTGATTAAGGCAAAAATAAATTAGATTTCTCTTTATTAGAGAGTCTAAAAAGGTTTTTGAATTGAATTTATTTTAAAAATGAAGATTTAGTGTGAACCGCGACCTAATATCGTGTACACCTACTTCCACTTTCATTTCCAAGTAGATGACAATAGATTATCTAATGAATTCCAAAATTGTTCCAGATAATTCCAAAGACAGTGTACTCCTAATTCCAATCGCGGTTCACCCCTCGGGATCAAGGTATATATATTTAAAAAATGTTTTTAATAATTAACTCAAATGTATTGGATTGGCAACTAAGTAATTGCGGCAATTTTTTTTTTTTTTAGAAAATCAAAGACAATTAAAAAAAAACTAAAACTAAAAAACACACCCTTCTAAAAAGTACAAAATAATATAATACTTAAACAAAAAGCGTGGGGGCACTTTGTCGAAATTAATTTAAAGTTTCTGAGCCCCACACTTTTTGATTAAGTATTACATTATTTTGTACTTTTTAGAAGGGTGTGTTTTTTAGTTTTTTTTTAAATATAATTTTTTTATATATATAACTAAACTTCTTGAGGATACAAATTCTCATTTAAATAGGTGTTGGTTTTTAACTTTGAATGTTTATATAATAATAATTGTTGAACAAAAGAATAATAGTATATATATTTGTCTAGATTAATTTGCCACAACGCTGACGTAATGCTGCCGAGAGAGAGCGCCATCGGTATATTTGCGGCAAATTTGAAATATTAGATCGTAATTTGGACTCAAATTTCGAAATGAAAAACTCCAATTGATTTTAAATTAAGAAACATTAAATACATTGATAATTATTACCCCCCCCCCCTTCACCATTCAAAAATTAAATATTCAATTCGCTTTTCTTTGCGCACAGAAAAAGAAATCAATCACATCTTATTTGATTTATATATTATTTGTTCGTTTTTTAATAATTTGCCACTTTTTTATAATTTTTTAAAAATCTAAATTTTGTTATTCATATTTTTTGATTTATACAAAATTAAACGACTTAAGACACGCATGCCCATATGAGTTTCTCATTGCAATACTGAGCAGCCTGTCATACAAACAAAACCTGAACTCTTTTAAATATTTGGAGCCTTATATCGATTATCGATCCCAAATTTAAAAAAAATGATATAATATAATTCTCCTCCTCACACGATACCACTTATTTAAATAAATCTATTTCCACACAAAAAATATCACAATGCTGTAGATTATAGAAAAAAAAATACTTCCAGATTCATATCTAGAGCCTCATTTCTGTAGCTGTGTCAGGACGAAAATGAGGCGAAACTTTTAAGAGAATATGTATTTTCGGGAGTTTACAGGTATACATTTGGAGTGTGGTTTTTTAAGAGGAATACAATTTTTGGACCGAGACGCTGCCCGCCAGGGCACCAGCCAGGCACGCCCTCAAAGCTCGTGTTATATATTCTAATAATTTCGATGTGAAATTTTTTTTTTACCATCTTTAAATTGTTCCAAGGCTGATGATGACATTATAGAAAATGTCGAAACGTTCCTGGTAACAATAAAATAAAATAAAGAAAAATAAATGATAAAAATGTGTTGTTTTTTTTTGTCAAATAAGAATAAAACCAACACCTATTTAAATGAGAATTTGTATCCTCAAGAAGTTTAGTTATATATATAAATAAAAAATTCTCAAAAAACTAATCAAGAAATTAATAATTTTTTAATTTAAATTTGGCCCCTCCATCCTGCCTGAGTCTACTAGACAAGGAACTTGTTGAATTTTTCTTCTCTTAAAAAATAAAATTTATATTAGAAAGAATTAAACAAAAAAAATTTTTTTTTTAATTTAACTCAGTGAAATATCATTTTCTCTTTTTTTTTTAAGAGATTTATATTTGTATGTAGAAAAGTCTGCTAAATAATTACAATGATTTTTTATTGATTTTTTTCTTTTAATATAATGTATTCACAAAAATAGAAAAGAAGAAAGAAATACTCATCGGATTGGCATATAATAATAATAATAATAATAATAATAAGTTTTAATACAGAAATATATTTATATATATATATATATGAATAAGAACAAATTTTCTATCCCTTATTCAATGAAAATAAAAATTTCAAGGCACTATTATAAAAATATTGAAATAAAATTATTATAAATATATTTACACAAAGATTACAAATAAAAAAAAAAAAAAAAAAAAGAAATCAGTTACAGTTAGTTATCAACTGTTTTTATTGAAAAAATAACACGAATACGATGATGTTTAGTAAAATGAGAGGGTCACTTTTGTCCAACGGCAGTGGACGCTCTCTCTCTTTCAGGGGGGGATGCGAGTGACGTCACTAGGAAGGGCTTAATTAGGGGGGGGGGGGGGCTAGGGTTAGTTTAGAAATCCAACCACTCCATTTTTGCTTATTAACTAGACAGGCAGTTTCCAAATGGTTAAATGATTAAAGGATAATATATTATAACAAAACTTTTTAGGGGGCCCGCAAATTATATTTGTGGTCTATTTATTTACAATAATAATAAATAAATGAAATAATGTACTTTTGATTTTATAACTTTTATTATTCTGCCTGTATGATATAGATATATAATAACAAAATTTAGGGGCTGCTAGGTAAATTATATTTGGGTGCTATTTATTTATAATAATAATATAAATAAATAAAATAATATTCTTTTGAATTTTTCTAACTATTAATAATTGGTTAAAGGATGATGACATTTAATAAAACATTTTAGGAACAGTTAGGCAAATTATATTCGGGGGGAGGGGGCAATTTAATAATAATAATAAAAGTAAATAAATTAAATAATGTATTTTTTTGATTTTATAACTTTTATATAAATGGTTAAAAAAAAGTATGATAAACTAGTATAATAAAAATTTTTAGGAGCAGCTAGTTAAATTATATTTATGATCTATTTAATTATAATAAATGAAATAATGTGCTTTTAAATTTTTCTGCCTGTTAAATAGTTAAAGAATGAGCGTTCATAGCGTTTTCGATATGTCAAACTCGACCAGCGCTTGCTGCTGGAGCAATCTATTGACAAACAGCGAGAACTTAGTTGCGCACCTTATATAATAAAAAAATTTCATTTTTACAAATTTACTTTGCTTATTTATTGATTATGTCTATTGAAAATGTTTTGAAATGATCCAATCCCAAAGCCTGTGATCCCTAGGCACATGCCTAAATCCGCTATTCACATTTTTAGTCAAAACTTCTACTTTTTAATAAACATCTCAGAGCAATAAATCAGCAAAATGTTTTAAATAAGAAAGCAATTGACAAGAGCCCGAGAAGGGATTGAAAATCTACAAGTTGGTTGGATTGAATCATCAAACAAGGGTCGTTATGACGTCAGCGGGTATTCGGAGGGTTAATCAAAAGAAAGGGGTTGAAGAGAGCGCCTAGGAACTGGTTATTGTTTAATGAATAATTGAAAATACTTGATCCATCAATCAATTGGACATGGAAGACTCGAGGCCTTCGGCAATGGAGAGTTCAGTTTGGTCGGCCTCCGTTTGAATTGTGATCATCATTTTTTCATCATTTGATGAACTGCCCTCGGAAGAAACGGACCGGGTGGACGTGGCCGCCTCCTGAAATACACACACACACACATTTTATTAATTATTTATACATTTATTAACAAATATACTAGACAAAATGTTTTCGTTTTCGGGATTAGTAACATTCATCATATTGAGGTTGTCCTCTGCTTGATAAAAATAAACTTATAGAAAATTAATGGAAGGAGGCCAAAATAATACAATTACGAATAAAATTAATTTAATGGAAAGTAATTTTTAAATAAGTGTATTTTCGAAAATAAGTATTTCAAACACTTGAATTTTCAGAAAAACATATTTCAAATGCTTGTAATTTAAATAATTGTATTTTTTGAAAAATAAGTATTTCAAACACTTGAATTTTCAGAAAAACATATTTCAAATGCTTGTATTTTAAATACTTGTAGGTATTTTTTGAAAATAAGTATTTTAAATACTTGTAGGTATTTTTGAAAATAAGTATTTTAAATAATTGTATTTTTTGAAAATAAGTATTTTAAATACTTGTATTTTCATAAATACATATTTCAAATGCTTGTAATTTAAATAATTATATTTTTTGAAAATAGGTATTTTAAATACTTGTATTTTTTGAAAATAGGTATTTTAAATACTTGTATTTTTTGAAAATAAGTATTTTAAATAATTGTATTTTTTGAAAGTAAGTATTTTAAATACTTGTATTTTCATAAATACATATTTCAAATGCTTGTAATTTAAATAATTGTATTTTTTGAAAATAGGTATTTTAAATACTTGTATTTTTTGAAAATAAGTATTTTAAATAATTGTATTTTTTGAAAATAAGTATTTTGAATACTTGAAATTTAAATAATTGTATTTTTTGAAAATAGGTATTTTAAATACTTGTATTTTTTGAAAATAAGTATTTTAAATAATTGTATTTTTTGAAAATAAGTATTTTAAATACTTGTATTTTCATAAATACATATTTCAAATGCTTGTAATTTAAATAATTGTATTTTTTGAAAATAAGTATTTTAAATACTTGTATTTTCATAAATACATATTTCAAATGCTTGTAATTTAAATAATTGTATTTTTTGAAAATAAGTATTTTGAATACTTGTATTTTTTGAAAATAAATATTTTAATTTTGTCCTCTGCTTGATAAAAATAAACTTATACAAAATTAATGGAAGGCAGCCAAAATAATACAATTCCGAATAAAATAAATTTAATGGAAAGTAATTTTTATCCTCTTGTATATTTGCATTATCCTAGGGCTGTCTTCCATCAATTCCCCATGAAATTCTACCAGTCCGTCGCTCCAAAAAGAAAATATCTCTAATATAAACATAGAGTACACATAAATAAATAGAAATATTTTAAAAAACAATCTTCAAACGTTTATTAAAACCAAAACTTTTAAATTTTGAATAAATAATTAAATAAAATCATTAAAAACAACTTGTAGCCAGTGGCGCACATCGGGGGCCTCATAAATCACAAGGGTATCAAAATTCAGCTCTCAAAATGAAAATTGTATTTAGTTAATTCTTTCAAAATATTCCCGATTGTTCAAATTACTAATATAAGTTAGGGATTTTGTATTATCAATCTTGTATTATTAAAAGAGTAAGAAAAAACTTCTTAATTTTTGAAAATTTTATTATTGTTAAGACATGTTTCGGGCCTAGTCGAACCCATCTTCAGTTATCACAAAACACTTTTTACTCTACATAATTCTTTTATATTGAAGAAGACAATAAAAGAGTGTGTCTTCTGCTGGAATTATAAATTTTATTTATTTATAACGAGACTATAGTTTCGAGGGCTTTGCTTTCATAAATTAATTCCTGTGAATCCATTGTAATAGACTGATGAAGAGCGCAAAGCCCTCGAAACTATAGTCTCGTTATAAATAAATAAAATTTATAATTCCAGCAGAAGACACATCTTTTATTGTCTCCTTCAATATATAAAAATTCTGCTACTCTCGGCAAAAACTTTCATTTTAATAATTATTTTATATATTACAACTTTCACAAACATAGTTTTTAAGGAATTTGGTGTTGGTACTTGGTGAAACATTTTTTAAAATTATTGGATAAAAATACTTGGTAGGTTTCACATTAAGAATCTTAATGTGAAACCTACCAAGTATTTTTATCAATAATTTCACAAACATATCTGAACAAAAGCAACAAACGAAAAGAATAATAAAACTTAAGCAAGATGCGAGGTAGGTTTCACAAAAAAAGAAATAAAACAAATTTGAGTTTTCTTTGACTCCTAATGATGGGCTCACCCCGAAATATATCGAATTCAAAACTCAATTTGGTTTTATTTCTTTTTTTTTGTGAAACCTACCTCGCATCTTACTCAAGTTTTATTATTATATTAAATTGTTTCACCTAGAACCAACACCTAACTCCTTAAAAGTTATAAACGAAAAGAAAAACAAAAAACAATCAACAAAGTCAAATGTAACATCTTTGATATTTTTCTTTTGTATAATTTCAGATACATATATTTATCCACACTGAAGAACAAAGAAAAAAAAGGAATCAAACATTGAAAAAAGCGAAATCTCAGAAAATATTAAATCACTAGATTATAATCTTTATATTGGCCGCGGAGTTTAAAATCAAATTGGGTGTTTAATTTTGACTCGAAATTTATTTATATATAAACTCTCCAATATAAATAAATCTCTTATAGGTGTTGCTCTCCTGTTGAAGGATTTCTATTTTTATAATACAAGATTGATAAGAAGAATAGGGATGCAATTCAGAAGCGAGCAATTAAACTAATAGGAGACCCGGCCCTAACCAACTCACTCGACACCCTGGCTCACCAAAGAACCGTTTCTGCCCTGTCCCTGTACTACATATACTATCACGGTGTCTGTTCAGTCGAGCTGAAATCAATTATCCCCCCTAAAGCCCTCTTTACGAGAAACACGCGGTTTTCGAACGCTCAGCACGCCTTAGCTGTCAAATTGGACAAAAATCGAACAAGCGCTTTCGCCAACTCTTTTATCCCTATGACCTCCAGAGACTGGAACTCGATCCCTGCCCCCGTCTTCCCCGCGACTTATAACCTTCAGCTGTTTAAGACCCGTATCCACAGATACCTTCGACCCCTTCCCACCCCATAAAAACCCTTCTTCTTCCTCTTTTCGCGATGGAGGGGCCAACCCAGGCCTTTAGGGGATGAACCTTTTTGGTGTAACTCATTCTCTCATCATTTTCATTAAAAAAGTCAGGGAAGTTATATTATTTTTTTCATAATAAAAATAATTAATAATTTAGAATTAAATTGAAAGTTTTTGTGCCGAGGGTAGCAGAATTTTTATATATTAAAGGAGACAATAAAAGAGTGTGTCTTCTCCTGGAATTATAAATTGTATTTATAACGAGACTATAGTTTCAAGGGCTTTGCCATTCATACATTAATTCCTGTGAATCAATTGTAATTGACTGCAGAAGAGGGCAAAGCCCTCGAAACTATAGTCTCGTTATAAATAAAATTTATAATTCCAGCAGAAGACACTCTTTTATTGTCTCCTTCAATAATTTAGAAGTATTCCGCAGAATAAAATAAGCTGACGTGTTCTGATGTGGCCATCCACTTGACTTTACCATACAACCTGGCCCCTAAAATTATTTATAATCATGTAGAGGGGGGAGTTAGTTTTTGCATTTTTATACTTCTGGGCGTTCACTGATTATGTATACAAAATTAGGTTGAGTTTGCTCAAACGACCTAGATTTTTAATTTTTAACCCCCCCCCCCGCCCTTATTTTTGGGTCGATATTCACCAAAATCTAATCAGCTCTTAATCTCAATGGACCAAAACTACGTGTGAAATTTTGTTTCCGATATTCAAACTAATTTTTTGAGCTAGTTCGTCCACAAAAATTTGGTAACAAACAGACTAACAGACATTTTGACAAATCAATTATTATCTCGAAAAATATAATTTTTTTCGATGTTCAGAAGCTTTTTGTAAAGCGAAATGCCATGGTTTCGCTCAATTTTTTTAATCAAAATAGTTTCAGCCGTTTTTGAGATATTTAAAAAAAAAAAAGAATGAAAAAAACACTTTTTTCATGCACGATTACAATACTTGATCATACCCTGTATGGTAAAGTAAAAAGGTGCATTGCATATCAGAATTAAATGCAAAAAATGCAATTAAAGGGCCCCTCACTGAAAACTTTTTTCAGTTTAGCCTGATTTTTTACTATTCCTTTGGAGTTGAAGGGAGTGAAAAATCTTTAGCTATAATTCTTATATATGTTGCATATCGGAGAGAGATTCGTCTTAAGGGTTTGGCTAACGGCCCGGCAAGCTTAGTTAGCGCTTGGGTTCGATTCCTAAGGGGACGAACCTCTCTGATATGCAATGTAAAAATATTTTCTCTAAAATCTATGATTGGTCCTTAAAGATAAATTCATTTAGGAATATTTTTAATTATATGTCAGAGGGGTTGTTTTTCACCCCCTCGGGATTCGAACCCAAGTGCCAGTAACAGCAATCCGGGCCATCTGGCTCACCTTGCAGGATGCAACCTCTCTGACATATGTACACGCGTAAAATATTTTACTCCCGCAGGTGAGCCAGATGGCCCGGATTGCTGTTACTGGCACTCGGGTTCGATTCCCGAGGGGGTGAAAAACAACCCCTCTGACATATAATTAAAAATATTCCATTCCATCGAATTTAATAGATGACACCAACTTATGATTTCTTCATCATCATCATCATCGAGTATACAGTCCTAAGACTGGTTTGATGCAACAATCTGTCTCCACTCGACTCTGTCCCCCGCCAGCTGTTTGACCTCTCTAAATGTCTGGCATCCCATATCCCCAATTATTTGGTTGAAATATTCTAATCTGGGTCTTCCCCTTCCACTTTTCTTTCCCACCTACCCCTCCAAGATATCCCTAAGCAGTCCCCCATGTCTCAGTGTGTGCCCCATCATCTGACCTCTTCTCTTCTTCAGACTCTTCCACAAGGTTCTTCTTTCTCCGATTCTTCCAAGAACTTCTTCATTTGTAATTTTATCCATCCATTTGATATTCATCATTCTTCTGTAGCACCACATTTCGAAAGCCTCTAATCTCTTTCTCTCCGCTTCTCTAAATGTCCAGGTTTCACACCCGTACATGGCTATGCTCCATACATATGTCTTCAATAGCAACTTCCTGTTTGCTAAGCTGATTGAGGAGGAGCATAGTAGTTTTTGTTTTGAATTAAACCCCATTTTTGCTTGGGCAATTCTCGATTTAATTTCGTTTTCGCTCCTCCCATCCCATGTTATTTTACTTCCTAGGTAGCGGAATTCCTTAACTCCTTCTAGGTTTTCTTGGTTAATTTTGATGCATTCCCGTCTCGTTTGTTCTTTTTTTGTACTTACTAGGACCTTGGTTTTCTTCTTGTTTATTTTCATTTTGATTTCTTCTATTAGGATTTGGATAATTCCATTCAGGGCGTCCTCTAATTCTTTTTTATTGCTTCCTAGAAGGGCAATGTCATCGGCAAATCTTTTCATAGCGATTTCTTGTAAATTTGAATCTATTACCATCGGCAAACTAATATCATTTATATTAAATTAGGAAAAGTCATTCCATTGCCATTCGAATTTTGAATCTCTTCAAAATTCGAAACACTCAACGACCTTTATTTAAATTATATGGCATGGCTATATGTTTAAATTTAGAATCACTATATCGCGAAATTTTACAAATTAAGATAACAATCTTTGAGTAAAATATTTTACGCGTGTACCAGGTGGCCCGGATTGCTGTTACTGGCACTCGGGTTCGATTTCCGAGGGGTGAAAAACAACCCCTCTGACATATAATTAAAAATATTCCATTCCATCGGATTTAATAGATGACACCATCTTATGATTTTCTAGTTAATTACCACAGTTGTTTTCAATGATTTTAATCAAAATTAAAAAAATTTTTGGGTTTTAATAAGTGTTTCAAGATTATTTTTTAAAATATTTGTATTTATTTACATTATATTATAGTAAAATAATAAATAACATTTATTTTTTTTCAATATATAGTACATATGAAAAGTTCAATTTGGAATTATACAGCAATCAGTGGTGTGTGTCATGGTGCCGAAACGGGCGTGCGTTTCGGCATTGGTTTTGGGAAAATATATTTCCAAAATTTTCCGGGGGAGGATCCAGGGATCTCCCCGGAATGTCAACGTTCCCGCAGTGCTAAATTTGTGCGATGACACCACTGATCCCAAGCCACATGATTTTTAATTTAACATTTTTTTTTTGATAAAATATAGGTCATTTTTTGTTTAGCTTGATCAATCAATGAGTGCTAAAAAAGTAGACATTAAAAGTAGTTGCGTCCAAAAAATCTGTAGTATTTAACTTTATAGATTTTTTTAAAACTTAAAAAGACTAAGATTTTAAGTTTTGTGGCTTATTATGTTATTGGGATAAGCCCTTGATATATGAACCGTTTATTTTGAAAGTGGCCCAAGTCCATTTTTTGTTATTTCGCGATATTTATATTTTTATAAATACATGTATTTATATATATTTTGACAAATTCATGAGGGTATTGTACTCCATTGACTGTGATATTATAAACATGAAAAGAAGACATCTATGTGCTAAGTAAAACTGGCATTAATACATTTTTTTCAAAATAAAGGCTCATATATATACCAATATCGTCGCCTTAGAGTGTAAACCTACTAAATTTATTTTTATCAAATATGACATATTAATACCGATTGAAAGAAAAAGAAATGCAGCATCGTTCAAGTAAAATTTCTACTTAAAATTACGATCTTAATTCTTATAATTGGATGCTGCGCCCAGGAGTAATTAAAAACAATACTTTTATAGAATTTTGTAGGTTGAGATCGGGGTCTCTTCCTTCAGCCGTAAGAACCAGCAGGGAAAGACGGACGGAGGGGCCCCCGATGTGCCGGGCTGGGTGCCGACGCACTGAGACAACGGCGCACATCATCCAATGTTGTGATAGGACCGCGGATGGGCGGGTTAAGAGGCATGACCCTGCGGTACGATGTCTGGCCGATGATTTGAACAAAAAGGGAATGCGTGTCGAGTTGGAGTACTTACTACGCTCGGCGGGCAATAGAAAGCCAGACATCGTGGCAAAGGAAGCGTCGGGGGTGGTGTGGGTTTTGGACGTCCAGATCGCCTCCGCGCTTGCAGGACTGGGTGTTGCCCACCGAAACAAAATAGAAAAATATAGGGGCAACTCCAGTCTGGTGAACAATATTGCGGGGCGATTTGGCATCGGGGAGGGCTCGGTCAGGGTCGAGGCCATCACACTCTCGTGGAAGGGAGTGTACATATATGTAAACATATGTGTAAACATATAGAGCGGGTGGCGTATGATTATTTTATTGTAAATACAAGAAAAAAGAAATGTGAAATGTGAGTCAGGATTAATCCTGGCTCTCTCAGCCATCCGCTCTGAATCTGAATTAATTTGTTCTGAAGCTGAAAGTGTGAAGTTTGTGTAATGAACTTTTATCTTTGTAAGAGGCGGCCGGCTCCTCGGAGCCCCAATAAACAAAATATAAAAAATGTAGAAAAAATATGTGAAAAATAGTTTTTTCCATAACAACAATATTAAATTTTGTTTGTTTTTTCTCTGCCCTGTAAAATTTCCTTGTTATAAGTTAGCAGGTTTACACTCTAAGGCGACAATTGTATATAATTTATTTGTTAGAGACTATAGTTTCGAAGGTTTGACCTTCATCGTCAAAATTATTAATCAAAAAACAGTTAAAGGTTCCGCCTATTTATTTCATATGATAAAAAATAAACTAATAAAGATAACGACATGCTTTCTTTTTTTCAACTTATAGTATTATTCTGTAGAATAACTAAAAAAAAGACCAAATAATTATTTTCAATAGTTTCTTGGGTAAATGGGGTGGAGGGGAGTTCAAAAAACTTCCAAAACGTATTACTTGAACGCTCCCTTATCGAAATCTGTAATAAAGGCAACCATTTTCAATCCCTGATGCAGGAAAAATACTAATTAGTCCGGCTTGCTTCTTACAGGACCAAGTTAATATACCCGTAAACCCTCGGTCTATTAGACGCAGACTTTAGAGCAGATTTTGGAGGGAAAAAATGCATCTTATGAACCGGGAAATACGCTAATACTAATAATAATCAACGTAGAATTAAAGAGAGGGCTTAAAGGGGAGGGAAGACTAGAAAATAAATCAATCAAACCAATATCACAAATACAAAAAGAAAAAAAACACATCAAAAATCTAATTTCGAAAAGCGATAGGTACCTGAGAAAATTGTATTTGTTTGACAGTATAAAGAGTAGAATTCGGATCACCTAGCCAAAGTTCTTTTTTCATATGAGTTTTAGGTTCATCAGAATCATCATCCTGAAAAATAAAACGATATAATATACCAGATTCAAAAAAAAAAAAACTTATCTAATGTTCTATTTTTTAAAAGAAAAATAAAAACCACAAAAATACTTCCATAAAGGTATTATATTATGCACTACCTAAGTGAAATTAAACTTAGATTGAAATAAAGTATATAATATAATTATTATTACAGAACTTGTCGAGGGTGTATTCTCTAGAAATGGCTCTCATTTATTTTTACTTTACCATACAGGGCATGGTCAAGTATTGCAATCGTGCATGAAAAAAGTGATTTTTTTCCTTCTTTTTTTCAAAATATATCAAAAACGGCTGAAACTATTTCGATTAAAAAAATTGAGCGAAACCATGGCACTTTGCTCTACAAAAAAGCTCTAATAAGTGAACATCAAAAAAATTATATTTTTCGAGATAATAATTGTTTTGTCAAAATGTCTGTTAGTCTGTTAGTTAGTCTGTGCGTTATCAAATTTTTGTGGACGAGCTAGCTCAAAAACTAGTGTGAATATCGAAACCAAATTTCACACGTAATTTTGGTCCATTGAGATTAAGAGCTGATTAGTTTTTGTGCATATCGACCCAAAATTAAGGGGGGTAAAAAATTAAAAATCTAGGTCGTTTGAGCAAACTCAACCAAATTTTGTATACATAATCAGTGGACCCCCAGAAGTCTAAAAATGCAAAATCTAACCGGCCAAAATGGAGAGGGGGTCAAAAAATGAAAATATAGGTTCCTGTACCAAACTCAACCAAATTTTGTATACATAATCAGTGGGTCCCCAGAAGTCTAAAAATGCAAAAACTAACCCCCTCCCCTACATGATTATAAATAATTTTATTAAATATTAATTTAAGTGAGGGGCCAGGTTGTATGGTAAAGTCAAGTGGATGGCCACATAAGAACACGTCAGCTTATTTTGTCAAGTTTATATTAAAAAAAAAATAATAATAATAATAAATCAAAGGTAATAATTGATATTGTCTTCATGCTACATAAAATGTGGATTCAGATGAATTTAAATAGTTTTAAGATTGTCTAAGGCAGTGTTCCGCAAAGTGTGTGCCGCGGCACACGAGTGTACCGTGGTCATTAGTTGGTGTGCCTCGGAAAAATGTCAATTTTTGTGAAGATAATACACAAAGCTGAGAGTTATGAGTTATTAACAGCCTTATCAACGATTGCTCCAAATTTTGATCCCCTGTGCTCATTTAAGCAGGCTCACATTTCTCATTAAACATCTTTTCATATTATAAATAAAACCTGTGAATCTATTATTTATTATTAAAATGGACATGAACCAACTAAATTTTTCATATTATATTGATTTTAATAATAAATAAATATTAAATAAACATTGGTTTTTTCTTTGGTGTACCTCTAAAACAGGGATGTCCAAACTTTTAGCTTCCCTGGGCCACATTGGAAGAATATGAGCTGTTTTGGGTCACACATAAAATACACTAATGCTAATAATAGCTGATGAGTAAAAAACGTAGAATATGTACTTAAAATACTTAAGAAATTAAGCTTCATTTACAAAAATTTTATTATAAAAGTAAGAGACAAATCAGCAAGATAACATTTTAGTGAAAAGTTTGTCATTGTTTTTGGGACATAAATCCGTCGATAATTTGGCTCAAAGGAATTCTCAAAATGCCCATCAAATATTTTAGATCTAGCTTCATTCTTTGTGTGGTTCATACTTGAAAATAGATGCTTGAATAAATAAAATCATTTAAGAATCACATTATGAATATCTCATTGCAAAACAACGCGTTAAATTCAAAAATTCATTACTCATAAATTAATAGCAAGTTAAAAATATTGTATTTTTAGTAATATCACTGGGATTTTTAGTCGGAATCTCATAAAGTTTGTAAGCTTGTGATTTTTGACGGGCCACACTGCTAGTCATCTTGGGGTTGGACAAGCCTGCTCTAAAATTTCTTAATTTGGTAGGTGTACCTTGAACACCAAAAGTTTGCGGAACACTGGTCTAAGGTACGAAAATACTTTAATTTTTGTTATGTTGTGTTGTTGACAAGTTGTATGTTTTAAATTGATGTAATTTTTAATATTCAATATAGGTATTATAAATAAATTATGAAGTACATACCTATATTAGTTAAAACTAAGAATATGTATCAATAATAATAATTACATTGGGGGGGTCGGGTAGGCTAGGCAGCCAGCTAACCAAGAGGACCCGAGTTCGAATCCGACTCGAGGCATCCGGCTAAAATCTGACCCCCGAGGTAGAGACAAATTTAAATAAAATAATTAGTATCGTTATGGCTAGAAAGGCCGAAAAGCCAAAAACACTACACACTACATTGTTGAAGGAGAAAATAAAAGAGTGTGTCTTCTGATGGAATTATAAATTTTATTTATAACGAGACTATAGTTATTCATACATTAATTCCTGTGAATCAATTGTAATAGACTGATGTAGAGGGCAAAGCCCTCGAAATTATAGTCTCGTTATAAATAAATAAAATTTATAATAATGATAAAGAGGGCAAAGCCCTCGAAATTATAGTCTCGTTATAAATAAATAAAATTTATAATTCCAGCAGAAGACACACTCTTTTATTGTCTCCTTCAATAAATAAAAATTCTGCTACCCTCGGCAAAAAAACTTTCAATTACATTTTTGTTGCCATGGCAACCTAATTAGAATGAATTACTAAGTTAATATATCATAAATAGAAATAAACTGATGTGGCCATCCACATGACTTTACGGCAATTCTACAGTAACTGTGGCGCCGCGATCTGACGATGGATTCTTATAGTACTCACCAAAATAAGACGAAAATGAAGAATACCGAAGTTTATACTGAAGATTTCGCTTAGTTTTCGAGATATCCAGTTTAAAAATACTTTTTTTTATTTATTTTCTTTTTCAATTGTTTTTTATAGAAACCACGGAAACCGTAGTATCAGGGGGGTTCCGTGTGTCGACGCAGGATTCTTTTAGAAAATGAATATTAATTAAAAAAATCATAAGTAAATGGCCAAAAAAATTCGAATATATAAAAGTCGTTGCCTGTTCGGTTAAGATATATTCAGTTCGGATCGTATATCTTCATTTCGGGCTGCCATTTAGGTTATTAGGTTGGCTAACGCCGAAATGAAGATATACGAGCCGAACTGAATATATCTTAACCGAACCTTTCAAAGTTTGTTCGGGAACCCATTTTTTTATCTAAATGAACCGAGATGATGAATAGAACCTAACCTAAAGATCTAAAAGTGAAAATTGCCAACGCCCACTGGCGCTCAGTTGAGACAATTTGAGACATCACAGTCCATGTCCAATAAATTTCAGTTCAAATTTGTAGTTTAAAATTTTATTTTTACTTTCCTGCTTATTTTATCTTGCTCTAAAAGAATCCATTATCGGATAGCGGCGGCACACGGAACCCGTGATACTATGGTTTCCGTGGTTTCTATAAAAATACAATTGAAAAATAAAATAAAATAAATACAAAAAACAGTATTTTTTTAAACTGGATATTTCGAAAACTAAGTGAAATCTCGAAAAATGGAATTCTTCATTTTCGTCTTATTTTGGGGAGTACTAACAGGTCATTCAATAAGTCCGTAGGATAAGTAAGAAAAAAACAAAATTTTGACAAAACTCGATTTTATTATTCAACATAGTTGCCTTCGAGGGCGATACAACGAGTATAGCGATTTTCCAACTTTTCGATACCACTTTTATAGTACGATTTCTCTTTCTCGTCAAAATAGGCCTCAGTTTCAGCGATTACTTCATCATTGGACTTAAATTTCTTTCCAGCAAGCATTCTCTTGAGATCTGAAAACAGGAAAAAGTCGCTGGGGGATAAATCTGGAGAATATGGTGGGCGGGTAAGCAATTTGAAGCCCAATTCATTCAATTTCGCCATCGTTTTCATCGATCTGTGACACGGTGCATTGCCTTGGTGAAACAACACTTTTTTCTTTTTCAAATATGGACGTTTCTTTGCGATTTCAGCCTTCAATCGATCCAAAAGTGCACAGTAATAGTCGCTGTTTATGGTGGTTCCTTTTTGGAGATAGTCAATGAATATTATTCCGTTCGCATCTCAAAATACAGACGCCATCACCTTACCGGCTGACTTTGCGTCTTTGCTCGCTTTGGATTCGGTTCGTCGACTGCTGTCCACTAAGCTGACTGTCTTTTGGATTCTGGTGTGTAATAGTGAAGCCATGTCTCATCCATTGTCACATATCGACGATAGAATTCCATTTTATTGCGGTTTAACAGCGCCAAACACTCCTCTGAAGCATCGATTCGTTGTTGTTTTTGGTCGACTGTGAGCTCACGCGGCACCCACTTTGCACAGAGCTTTCGCATACCCAAACGTTCGTGTAAAATGGTAAGAACACTACCATCTGATATCTTTACAATGTCAGCTAGCTCGTGCACCTTCAATTTGCGATCGTTCATAACCAATTTGTGGATTTTTTTTTATGTTTTTTGGAATAACAGCCTCATTTGGGCGTCCACTGCGCTCTGCATCATTTGTGCTGATACGACCACGTTTAAATTCAGCAATTCACTTCTCTAACATTTGTCTCGATGGAGCAGAGTTCGGATAATGTTTATCAAGCCATTGTTTGGTTTCCACTGTATTTTTTTTTATCAAAAAGCAATGCTTTATTAAAACTCGAAATTCACTTTTTTCCATTTTTTTTTTCAATAACAAAAGTTGCTTCACACAAAATTCTATAACTCACGAATCAATAGTCAGATTGCTGTCAAATTTATACACGTATCGTTTGAAGGTTAGTACTAAATAAAAATCATATGGAAAAATTCTAGTAACGCCATCTATGTGTCATCCTATGGACTTTTTGAATGGACTGTTATAAGAATCCATGGTCAGAACGCGGCGCCACAGTTACCGTAGAATCCCCTGAATTATTTACTAAAGAACCCCCTCCCCCTCTTCATTTTGGGTACATTATCAATTAATAATATCTCCTTTTAATTATGAGATTATTTTATTAGAAATATCAGCTTTCTTCGATTTTTGTTTGAAAATATCCCCCCCCCCCCCCCCCGGTCACTATCAATTTCACATGTGGCGGGCCGAAGACGAGACATTTTATCTTATGTTAATTAAATCTCCATTTATTCTCTTTGTTTGTTTACAGTTGTATATTCCTTGCTTTTCTCTTGTTATTATTAACGATTCTTTTGCTCTGTTTATATTATATATTTTTCTCATTAAAACGAATTAGGCTGTGTTTATCTATACTTGTGCCTTTATTATTATTCTATATTATCAATTAAGAAGCTACCAAAATTGGTGAACCCGAGAGTGAATATCAAATGGAAGAATAAAAAAGAGTTGAACGAATTGAAGAGCCAGATACATGAGAGGCAAGTACCATCAATTTCTCATGTTAGCGTAAAATTACGTCCCTTCTGGGGCTCAGACGCATCTCTCTGGTTTCACCAAGTAGATGCTGTGTTTATCTATACTTGTGCCGGGGATTCTACGGTATCTGTGGCGCAGCGATCAGCCCATGGATTCTTATAGGACTATTTGGCCGGGCGCACACTGGAGACGCAGCTCCACAGGGCAGCCAGGGCATTTTTTGTGACCCTCATTTTCAAGTAGAGACGCAGCACAGTCATGCCCCACGTGCCGACTTCGTCCACTCGTGGAGGCGCCACAGAAACTGCTTCACGCAGGGCACAGTCTTTTATTTTTAATTGGTTTTTTATTTTAAAACCCACAAATACATTACAGCAAATATTATTATATATCTATTAAAATTAGGAAATTTTAGTATTTTTTTTTTTTATTTTCATTATACAGGGTGGGGCATAAAAATCTACCACATAGGTATAAATAAAAAACACAATAGCAAAAACTAACCATCCAAAATGGGGGGGGGGCGAGTTCAGAAAATGAAATTCTTAGCCCTATTACCAAACTCAACCAAATTTTGTATACATATTCTGTGGACTCCCAGAAGTCTAAAAATGAAAAAACTAACCACCCAAAAAGGGAGGGGGGGGTCAAAAAATTAAAATTCTTGCCCTTGGAGCAAACTCAACCAAATTTTGGATACATAATCTGTGGGCCACTAGAAGGCTAGAAATGCAAAAACTGGGTGGGGGTGGAATGCAGGGGACCCGGGGTGGGTGTGGAATGGAGGGGAAGGGTGCGTAGTGGGGTGCAGGGTGGGTGCGGATCTGGAATGGGGTCCAGGAGTTGTATTATCCCGGCTAGCGGAGACGACCGCCGAAGGCAGGCTTCTCAACTAGTTTTTTATATTTTTTTTACAAAATAAATGTTTCGTTTAAGGCGGTCATTTTACTTAAGTGCTTTCTTCGACCTGCTGCCCGAAACTGCTTCTCAATGTGCGCGTACACTGTGCGGCGCAGTGTTCTTTTTTCCTGCGCTGCGACGCCTGCGTGACGCAGCTCAGTGTGCGCCTTAGCTTACGCACTGTCGACTGGTCGCCGGCGACTTGGTCTCTCGGCGACCAAAACAACATTGGCAACTATGCTGAGAGATCAAGCCGAGCGACTGAATTTAGATAATTTTTATTTTAATAGGAATTTTGGTCCGGTCGTACTGTGAACGCTTCCTTAGGTAGTGTTTCTTGTACATTCGTGCAGAATGGACGTCCAAGAAGTTGCAATAGTAGCGTTACTAATTATAAAGAGAAAAAAAAATGAAAAGAAAAGCAAAAGAGTATTGGATATATCCTTTGTTGCAAGAACGGATAATAAAATGAATGTTTAAAATATTTTATGAAGAGGTTAGAAAGTACCCACGTAAATTTTTTAAGAATGTCTGTACATTCGTTTGATGAGCTATTGTGACTTCTGAAATCACACATAACTGGGAGAGATACTAATATGCGACCCCGTATTTCTCCGGAAGAAAAGCTATTTATAATACTGAGGTAAGTCAAAACTTCATTAAATAAACCAAAATATTGTACTAAGAAGAATTTTTATTTGTTTAATTAATGTAATACCATATTAACTAGGTATTTAAGACCAATTATGTAGTACAAAAAAAATGAAAATTCAAAATAAATAAAAAATGTCAGAATCTTCAGATGCACTTGAAGTTCCAGTAGAAATCCGCGACTCTGGGCGTTCATGTGATGGTTGAGCTGGAGTTGGCGTATAGTAGTTCTATGCTTCAGGGCGTGATCGTGATTGTTGACTTGGTGCAGCAGAATAGAAGATCCGGCCTCTGGTGTGAAGTAACCACACTCATACTCATTATAATTTCGCCACATTGTGTTTGGATATGTAGTATTTGGAGTAGAGGTACCGAAAGAATCGATTATAATTTTTGAAAGTGCCTTTCTATGCTCGGGAATTTTCATAAAAGAAGATGAAACATGGGACATCAGGAACATTCTATCATCATCACATTCCAAAGGATCCTCGTTTTTGTAAAGCGTACAATAATTCTCTTGTGCCATCATCTGAAGTTTTTTTTTCTTCCGGTTATATTTTATCTCGAGTATGGTCCTAAGAGTTCTTGATCAATTGTCGATCTTCTTCCGCAATGCTACTCTCTGTCTTCGAATTACCAACAGTATTCTTCAAAAACAAGATGAGCTGTTTGTAATAAATATAAGGAGATTTATGAGAAAGAGCAGAGCCGCTTTTGATATTTGTAAGTCTTCGTGTTTCTCTAGCAAAACAGCTTCTTATTTTTTTTCACTTTTTTTGAACTGTAAATAAAAAAAATAAATAAAAAAAAATAAAAAAAAAAAAATCTCTCGCTCGCTCGACAGCCCTTTATGGGTCTTGGCCTACTGAATTGGTTGCTGTCCTAATTGGAAACAGTACCGAGGGGTCAAGTGGTTAGCTCAACGCATCTCTACAACCTTCGTTTCAGTATTCTTAACCGAGATTCGCTGCTTCTCAATCAAGCAGCTACTCATTTATCCTCACGAGGCTGAGTGAACCCCGTTCCAGACCCTATACTTACAGAAAAATTTCTGAGTATAGCCGGGAATCGAACCCGGGACCTACTTGTTGGCAGCCAGCCATGCTAACCACTACACCAATGAGGCGAACTGTAAATAAATTGGATAAAATTATATTTTGATTAGTCATGTCCATCGATTAAATTATTAAATTTGGTATCGGGAAAATAAGGACTATATTTTTATGCAAAATAAAATAAAAATTATTTGTATATTTCCCGATTCTTCGGCAACGAGCAGTCGCTTGTGCGTCGCGACCGCGCGGCGACTAGCAAATTCACCCGGACGGCCGGCAACCAAGTGCGTAAACACTCATTTAAACTATAGAAAGTCACAGTTGACGTCGACCAAGTCTCTGGCGACCAGTCGACAGTGCGTAATAAATAGCCCATAGTACACACCAAAATAAGACGAAAATGAAGAATACCTTTTTTGAGATTTTTCATTTTTGTCTTATTTTGGTGAGTACTATAAGAATTCATCGTCAGATCGCGGCGCCATAGTTACCGTAGAATTGCCTCAATTTCTCATGTTAGAGTAAAATTACTTCCCTTCTGGAGCTCAGACGCATCGCTCTGGTTTCACCAAGTAGACGCTATGTTTATCTTTACTTATGCCTTTATTATTATTCTATATTATCAATAAAGAAGCTAACAAACACATATTGAGTCATTTTCATAATATATACAGAGGGTGCTTCAAAAAAATGTATACACACTTTGAACTTCCATAGAAAATTTATTTACCGTTCTACAAAGTTAAATTTCAGGAAAATAGAAAGCTGAAAGTCCAATGTAAATGAAACCACAAGTCTCAGAGCTACGAAATTCGAAACTTAAGCTCGATATAGGCTCGAAGGACCACAGCAAGCTTTTGGCTGAAATCGGAAAACCGGTTATGAACATGATAGATGATATGAAAGATTTTTTGTTTTTTTCTTAGAAAACAAACAAAAAAAAAAAACGAAAAATCCCCCCTGTACATTCTTATGTACATAAACATCAACTTCCGATTTTTCTATTTTAGCCAAAATCTTGTTATATTGGATTGGCAACTAAGTAATTGCGGATTTTTTTTTTTTTTTAGAATATCATAGACAATTTTTTCATGTAACTAAATAACTTTATTCTGTAATGTATTCCCCATTTTGATCAATGACCTTTTGCCATCTTTCAGGCAGCATCATAATCCCACGTTCATAAAACTTCTGGTTTTTATTAGCAAAAAACTGAATCAGGTACGATTTGACATCATCATCATTATTGAAATTTTTACCATTCAAGGAGTTTTGTAAAGATCGAAATAAAAAGTAATCAGATGGTGCAAGGTCAGGACTATATGGTGGATGTGGCAAAACATCCCAACCAAGCTCCAATAATTTTTGCCGAGTGACCAAAGATGTGTGTGGCCTTGCATTGTCATGATGGAATACAACACCTTTTCGATTTGTCAATTCGGCCCGCTTTTCTTCAACTGCATTGTTTAATTTCGTTAGTTGTTCAATGTAGACAACAGAATTGATCGTTCGGTTGGGTGGTAAGAGTTCAAAGTAGACAATTCCTTTGTAATCCCACCAAACTGATAACAAAACCTTCTTTTGATGAATACCAGCTTTTGATGTTGTTTGAGCTGGTTCACCTGGCCTGCTCCACAATCTTTTCCGCTTGATATTGTTGTAAACAACCCATTTTTCATCGTCAGTTATCAGTCGTTTTAAAAATGGATCATTTTCATTACGTTTCTTTAGCAAATCGCAGCTGTTAATGCGTTGCGTTAAATGCGTTTCTTTCAGTTCGTGAGGAACCCATGTATCGAGTTTTTGAACATAGCCAAGTTGTTTTAAGTGATTTTCAATGCATGTATGTGATACATGAAGCTTCTCTGCAATCTCACGTGTTGTACTGTGACGATCCGAATCGATTATTGCTTTGATTAGGTCGTCATCAACTTCAACTGGACGACCAGAGCGTTTTTCATCTTTGAGTGAAAAATCACCAGAACGAAATTTGGCAAACCAATTTTGACACTGCCGTTCTTTTAAGGCTTCGTCGCCATAAACAGCACATAACTTTTTGTGAGCTTGCGATGCGTTTTTCCCTTTGCGGAAATAAAAAAGCAAAATATGACGAAAATGTTCCTTTTGATTTTCCATTTTTCAACGAACGCCAAACGAAAACTAAGCAACCGATCAAAAAACTTTTTTTACTGATTGACAGCTGAATTGCCAACTATCAAATAACAAAATGTGTTTTACATTTGGACTACGCCAGCAAACCTAAAAATTCAACTGAAGCCATCTATGAGTGAAATCCGCAATTACTTAGTTGCCAACCTTATACTTCTAGTAGTCTCTAGGTAGATTAAGTTTCAAATTTCAAGGCTCTGCGACTCTCAGAAGACGAGATATGAACGACTAAAAAAAATATTTATTTTACGACACTCCTAATTTACAACTCCTTTCTTTAATTCAATCGGATTAAAAATTTGACACAACCATGACCACTCATGACACTTGATAAATATACTAATTTTTAAAAAAATCGTTAAGGGCGTTTTTGAGAAAATAAAAAAAGAAATAAAGGAAGGGGGTGTAAATTAGTAGTGTCGCGATGACTTCAAATAAATGAAAATGTGAAAGTCGTGTGGTGAACACACCAGTTGATTTATTATAGGTTCATTTTATAGTAATGTTCGCGTCGCCACCGGGCGTTTAAAAAAGCCTTTCGTCTCATCTTACTTCTTACTTCTGTTCTTGTTTTTATTATTGTTTAGTTCCTATTTTGTATACTTTCACATTTTTATCGTAGCAACGGGGTTTTTGGTTGATTGCAATCGTTCCTTGGTTTTTATTTTCTATTCTTTTCTTCCTTCTTTGGCGATTGCAACTATTATTCAATTTGGTGCAATTGTTGGGTGTGAGATTTGTAAGAGGACTGCGTTGGGAGTTGCGGATCGACCACGGGTAAGTCAAATTTATACAGTCCATTTCCAATCGAAAACAAGAATATTGTATTTATAGTTTGAAAATCTTTTAATTTTAATTTCAACCAAAATCTAATCAGCTCTTAATCTCAATGCACCAAAATTACATGTGAAATTTCGTTTTGATATCCACACTAGTTTTTGAGTTAGTGCCACCACAAAAATTTGGTAACGTATACTAACAGACATTTTGACAAAACAGTTATTATCTCGAAAAATATAATTTTTTCGATGTTCACATATTAGGGCTTTTTTGTAGACCGAAACGCCATGGTTTCGCCCATTTTTTTTTCAAAAGAATTTCAGGCGTTTTTGAGATATTTCGAAAAAATGAAGCAAAAAAAACACTTTTTCCATGCACGATTACAATACTTGAACATACCCTGTATGGTAAAGTAAAAAATTTTAGGCTGATGATGACACATTTGTAAGTGTCGAAACGTCCCTGTATAACAGTAATAACATTTTTTTTTAATATAACCTGTGTTATGTTTTAACAAAAGAAATAATAATTGCCATTTCTAGAGAATACACCCTCGAAAAGTTCTGTAATAATAATTATTTAAAAAACTATCAAATCCAACCTTATTATAAACTATATTATAAAATACGTATCTATAGTTTTAGTTTATTTTTTATCATATAGAAAATAGGTGAACCCACTCTTCGAAACCTTTTTAAGACTATTTTATTCAAAATCATTTTCTGAATATACCATTTCAAAATGAATTAAATATGTATATAAATTACAACGAATAAGATTGATTGTGAATAAATTATATTAAGAAGTGTGGAAAAATTAGTGTTTGTTAATCAAAACAAATTGTGTGTATCCTAGAAAGCATTTTAATATTATCATGCAGACAAAAATAAATAAATAAATAAAAAATGCAATAGAGTAGAAGCAAAAGACAAAACAAAAAGGTGGATATATATATTAAAAAAAAAAAAAGTATAAAAAAAAAATATATTGAAGAGATTAAGGATCTCGGACATTTTAGCCAGCATCCGATTAATGCAGGTGAGTATATATATATATGTATATATAAAAAATTGGTTAAAAATCTAAAAACTTCTAAAACTTACCGGGAATTGAAACCCGGACCCAGATTTTAATATCAACTTGTGACTGAATGTCCAGGGCTCTTTAGGTTAACGTGAGCGGATCCTGTAGATTAAAAGAAAGTATTGCTGATTTATTTTTCCTTTAGCAAAAATTAGAAAAAAACTTTTTTTTTTGTTTTTGCTTAGGAAAAATGTACTATATTCGAAGAAAGTATTAAAAATTAGTAAAAAAAAATCCTGTAATTAGATCCATCTTTTTATTTTATACCACAAAGAAGTAGGACACCATATTTATAATCAGTACGGATTTTAATAAAATTTTGTATATTGTTAATTGATTTGCCCTCGGTAAGAGAACATTGTTTAAGAAATAAGAGAAGCAGCGAATTTTGAACCCTTTTTAAATAATTAAAGCTAAAAAAAAGCCATTTGCGAAGCATATATGATTACTTACCTGCTGGCTTAGATTCTAAAACGATGGTCTTAGGTTCGATTCTAGTTCCGTAGTTGTGTTTTTTTAATCATAGTCAAATGTTAATATAAAATTATGCCAAGTCATTTAGATCAGGACTGTCCAAACAGCGGCCAATATCGGCAATTTAAGTATTTGAAATACGTATTTCCAATACATTAAGTATTTTGTAATGCGTTACTTATTAAAAATTATTTGGTAATTTTTAGAGTATTTCGAGTTTTGAAAATATTAAAAAAAATGGTTATTATTATTTTTGTTTTTTAACTTAAATTTTCTCACCAATATGACATTTTAAATTCAGATTATTACATTTAATTAACATGAACTATTTATATAATTATTATATATCGGGGGGGATCACTGACTTCAACTCATCAGAGCACATGTCGTGATAGTATCTATAAAATAGGGAAAGCGCGGAAATACTTCTTCGATGAGCTAGAGATTCGGAAGGAGGTGGTAAGGGTCAGATTGTCAATTAACTTATAGAATGTTACTGAATTCCATCCAGGGTGGCAAGAGAATGGCTTGGAGGCCCCTCTCCAAAGATATTTTTATATTTCTAGGCGCGTCGATAGAAACCTCCCAGACATATCATTCGATTCAAACTCACTGGAATTCAGGGATAAAATTTCAATGCTAGGCGTAACTCTGAGTCTGACCTTTCTTGGAATGACCATATCTCAACCACTGCCAAAGCTGCAGCGCGTAAGCTTGGTCTCCTATTTAGGTCTAGACGCTATTATACTCCCAGTCAACTTACGCTGTATAAGGCTCAAATTCGTCCCTGTGTCGAATATGGCTCTCATCTGTGGAGAGGGGCCTCCAAGCATTCTCTTGCCACACTGGATGCAATTCAGAAGCGAGCAATTAAACTAATAGGAGACCCGGCTCTAACCAACTCACTCGACACCCTGGCTCACCAAAGAACCGTTTCTGCCCTTTCCCTGTACTACAGATACTATCACGGTGTCTGTTCAGTCGAGCTGAAATCAATTATCCCCCCTAAAGCCCTCTTTGCGAGAAACACGCGGTTTTCGAACGCTCAGCACCCCTTCGCTGTCAAATTGGATAAAAGTCGAACAAGCTCTTTCACCAACTCTTTTATCCCTATGACCTCCAGAGACTGGAACTCGATCCCTGCCACCGTCTTCCCCGCGACTTATAACCTTCAGCTGTTTAAGACCCGTATCCACAGATACCTTCGACCCCTACCCAGGCCATAAAAACACTTCTTTTTCTTCTTTTCACGATGGAGGGGCCAACCCAAGCCTTTAGGGGATGCACCTTTTTGGTATAACTCCTTCTTTCATCTTTTTCATAAAAAAAAAAAAATACTGGCCGTATTTGCGACAGGGGCGGATTTGGGATTTGTAGAGCGTGAGAAGCTGCAGGGGGGGCATTAGATTATAATTGGTCTCTGATCCAAATCATTTGTACTGTTTGTTAATCATCTTAAATCGAATCAAGTTTTTTTTTAATAATAAATTAAAATTAATATTAATATATAAAAGTAAAGGACCTCTTCAATAAAATAAAATATAAAAAGTTGATTTAATTTTTTTGCCCCCGTCCCCAATTTCTGGTCCAATTTAATCCCAAGTCTAATCAACTTTACACATGAATAAAATACTCAAAAGCTGTATATGAAATTTGGTTTCAATACTCATATTAGTTTTTGAGCTAGCCCTTTAAAAAGTACATATAAACTTCTCTCACACAAACACACTCACTCACTAAAAAGGGAGGACTCTCTGTTACTAGCAGAATTAAAAGAATGTAAAATTTACAGCTGAAAGCTTGGTATTGATAAATATTTTAATATTGCCACTAAAA
The DNA here is from genome assembly GCA_024734495.1 of Forficula auricularia. Taxonomy (NCBI): domain Eukaryota; kingdom Metazoa; phylum Arthropoda; class Insecta; order Dermaptera; family Forficulidae; genus Forficula; species Forficula auricularia. The sequence goes on along the minus strand of JALMQS010000187.1, from coordinate 11,610,509 downwards.
ATATGAAAAAACTCACTTTCTTATCATAATATTATGTATACATATTATTGATATTCTGACAAATATATTATAAAAAATTTTATTAAAATCCATTTTGTTAAAATCAAAAATTCTAAAATATAATAAAAATAAATAAACAAAATCTGAATTATGTGAAAAATGTCTATAAAAAAAAGTTGCTAAATAATGTTCATTGAAAAAAAAATATATATATATATATTCAAAAATATGTTTTTTCTAAATGATAAAAGATGTTGGCTAAAACAGGCAAGATCCTAATAAAAATCTATTAATATTTATAATATCTGTATTATTGGTAATATTTATTATTATTATTAAATATTATCATGGGGGAGTAATATAAAAATTAAAGAAAATTTAATAAATAAGAAAGACTCTATCATAAAATATAACGAAAAATAATTTATTTTGTAAATAATACTACTACTAATATAAAACACTAAAAATGTACATACAAACATAATGAAAAAAAGAAAAAGAAATAGTTAAAGAAGAATTATTATTCTAAATATACGAGGTATAAAAATAAATAAATAAATTATTATAAAATAAAGAACAACTAAGTTGAAAAAATTCACATAACATGACATAATCAAATTTTCTTAAATTAATAAAAAAAAAATAAAAAAAATAAATAACGAGTAGGTACATATATATATTAACAAAAAGGGGGTTTTGTTGGTTAAAACAATAAATTTTGACCTAGGTGAGGACCAGGGGGGGTAGCTGCCCCTTCGTAGTAGCTAACTTACTTGTTTCTGTTTACTGTGCGTTTTTATATGTTTGGATAGGTGATCGCTACGCATGAATTTTTTATTACAATCCGGGCATTGAAACCTTTTCTCTCCAGTGTGCGTTCTTCGGTGACGCTAAAAAAAATAAATGAAAAAAAAACCATTGAAATTATTGATGAATTTGAAAAAAATATTTTTTTTAATATTTTATAGCTTTTGTGGCCGAAATTTATTAAATAATATAAGTATATATACCAAATCTAAATATGTATGTATTTATATATTTATATTTTATTATTAATCAAGAACTCTGCTACCCTCTGTAAAACAAAATCTTTTCAAGGAATATTACAATTAATTTGCTCTAGAACTTCTACGAGCGTCTGTTGAAAGTTCATTTTTAACTGTAAGAAGAATTAAATAATCAGCAGAAGTAGCTAAAGTGAGAATAAGACTATACGCTCTGTCTTTAATATCAATTGCAAAAATCTATATTCAATTTGAAATATAACGAAAAATTATTTGATACTGTTATCGAGACAATTTGCTTAAACGAGCGAATAATAAGAAAATATTTTAAAAAAATTAAGGGCTATTTTTTGAGAAGAAAATTCACCGCCCGCCAATAACATTATATTTTTTGTAATTTGGATATTAATTGTTCAAATAGTCAAAATAAATAAATAAAATATAACCTGTTAATGTAGTTGTTTCGCGACAATTCTAGCAAAAAGTTAACGTTAGAGTAACAATAGAACAGACAATAAGGATTCTTTTTGAAAACTTTTTGCTGTTTATGTACCACTACTAGGCAATTCCGTGCTCGTTTGACAAATTCGGCACCATTATAAGAGATTGAATATTTTTATATTAAAATTACAGATAAAATACATTTTAAATTTCTATAAAAATCGTTTTGTTATTTTTTAACAAATCTAATCAAAGCCTATGTTACAGACCTTATAAAAATTATAATTTTGAAAAAATCTAGCGCATGCGCGCTTTATACATCTTTCGCTGGTTAAATAAATGCGCTGTTGCCAAATAGTTTTTAGTGTAAATTTTTCATTATCTATTCCTTATTATCTCTAAACTGTGTTGTAACTATGAATCAAAATTGTCTTAAAATATGTATTAGTTATTGTTTAATGTTGGTTTAGTTTTTTATAAAAATGGTAAGGAGAGTTTCTTAATTATAATTAAATATGTATGTAAACTTTCCGATATCCCGTATAGTGCAATGTTAAAGAGCCTGAAAAACTCGATTTTTGAAATTTAATATCTCCGGAACTGCATTGTTCATAAATTTCGTTTTGCCACCAATCGATGCACAAGTATTTAAATAATAATCTATATAAATTTCAAAAAAATCCTAAGAAAACGCATTTGGCGGAACAACTATCTTAAAAATAATAATATTAATAATTAATAACCATTAAAATTTTTGAATTTTTAGTGAAATCACACATAATCAATTATAATTATTTTTTGAAGAGGAACAAATAATACAATACAACTACGACGTTTTGATCGAGTTATTCTGCGATAGTCCACTCTGATTTTAGATTAACTTGAGAACGATTGTGGAATAAGTCGATCGAAACGTCGAAGTTGTATTGTATTATTTGTTCTTGTTCAATAAATAATTATAATTAATTCTGTGTGATTTCACTAAAAATTCAAATTTTAATCAAATTGATTACAAAATAAAAGCTTAAACATCTTCATAATTAATAAGCATTTCAAAATAAATAGAGCTTCTTTAAAAAATACCTTAAAAATAAAAATTAAATAAATTGAAAATTTGCTTTTTTTTTATTTCTAAATAAATGAACGTTTCCTTACTTGTAATTCGTCAGATCGGGTGAATCTTTTTCCACAAAATATCCAACTGCATATAAAAGGTCGTTCGCCCGTATGCCATCTGAGATGCGCCCTTAAATGGGAGGTTTTACCGTAAACCTTGTTACAACCGGGGACATGACATAAATGAGAACGTTTCCGGTCGCCAATCCTACTAAAATACAAACAAATGAAATAAATAAATTCTTATATGTTATATTTAAAGATTCTTGATTATTAAAAATCCTTATCTACGATTTTTTATTCTTTCCCTTAAGTATATAATTTTTCAAAAATCTAAAAAACAAGGGATAATATTTTAGTGAATCCAACTTTTTTTTTTAGATAAGGTTCCTTAGAAATTAATGTGTAAAAAAAGATGAATATAATTTCTAATTTTTAAAAATTCCCTTAAAAAATAATAAAAACCAGAAAAAGACTTTTGTGAACCGTGTAACTTAAATTCGTGTAAAAAAAAAGTTGGGTGTATTCATGATTACTTTTTATCAGAGGTTAGCAAATTTGCCATAACTTTGCAATTTTTATTTTTGAGATAGACAATATTTTTCAAAGTTTATATTAAAATTTTTATCGGAAAATCAAGAAAAAATAGTCCAAATGTAATAAAATTCAATTTTCAACTCAAAAACATATCACAAAATCCATGTTTTTGGAGCCTTTTTTGAGAGTTTCCTTAAGTGGGTGGTCATCAGAGGGTTGGCGAACGACAGAAAGTTTTTTTGACCTTATTTATGGTTTTAATAAAGTCGCCGCTCGCCGCTTACACGACTTGCGGGTGGCGTTTTTGATTTTCATTCACGTTAGAGAGAGGGTCAAACTTGTTAGATTTATTCTTTTGACTGCTATCTTCAACTCTTGTTTTTTAGATTTTTGAAAAAGTATAATAAAGAATTATTAAAACTGAAAATGGGCTAAAATAAGCCCGAAAAATGTATTAAGTGAAATAATATTTTTTTTTTTCTCAAAATAAAAGAAGTTATTTAATTAATTGTATGAAAGAATGAAAAATTGTCCAATTGTAACTGAATGCTATACTTTTCTGCGTCGGCGCAGTTGGGGCAGGTGCATGCTACACGGCGCACACGCACTTTGACCACAGAGTCGCTATTTTCTGCAATGGACTCGGGGCTATCGGGGAGCTCCTCGTGGCCCACTGCAAGAGGATCCTGACTAGCTACAGGGGCTAGGGAATTACTAGTTCCTGGGTTTTTCGGGGAATTGGAAGGCGCCGGAACTGTCACTGTCGCTGTGGCGGTCGCCTGTGGAATGGACGTGGCCGTCGGAACCATTTGCCATTTGCTTGGGTCGTTCGGATCCTAGAAATACAAAAACAACAACAAATTTATTTAAAAAAACAAAACATCATAGAGCTTTAAAATGCTAAAATATATATTCATATAAGAAATATTTATATTATAAGCCTTCCTCTAGCGGGCATGTCTCTAGCCAAGGGGCTTCGCCCCCTGGACCTTCACTCGTCTACCTTCGATCATCCTTCGCTTTTCTAGTTTTTTAGGGAACCACAGATTTTATATATACAAAATTTAGTTGAATTTGGTCTAAAGACCTAGAATTTTCATTTGTTGACCCCCCCCCCGCTTTGGGTGGTTATTTTTTGCATTTCTTTAAACAAAAATTGTCAGGAATTAAATCCTCTACAATTTTAATTCTAAAAGAATTTGCCGTAGAGTTAATAGTTTAGCAGATATTTGATAATTTCCATTAATGTCCCCCTTCTCAAACCCCCTTTTGGGGTCCAAATATCAAAATGTTCTATAGGAGGGGTCTTCAAACTTGTTCACGATAGGTGCACCAGATTTTCAGTAAAAGTTCCGCGGTGCACATCTCTCAAAACGTAGAAAATAACAACTTCAGTATATTTACAATTTACATAATACCTGTAATACCGCTTAATTATCTAATCATTAGATTAGATTCTAATGATTTTTTTATTTATTTAAATTGAAGAAATAAGATTTTTTTTAGTAAATTAACCACATTGTCGCGGTGCACCTGAAAGTTCTCAGGACAGTGTGCACAGCTATGCATAGTTTGAAGTCCCCTGTTCTATAGCAATGATTGTAAGTTGGAAAACATCTGATCCAAATAGGAAATTTCATAAAAATATCTCCAGCCGTTTTTATGGCAATTACGTACACAATTTGCACGAACAGACAGAAAACAGAAATTTTGTTGAAGGGACAAAAACTCAAAAACAAAACAAATTGTTTTAAGTGTTTTGTATTTTGAATTTCTTCAAAATTCGAAGGGCAATGGAATGATTTTTTTACCTCATAGGGTGGGCCAGTGCCCTTTTGGCTTTTGGGTTGAATTCCTGAGAGAGTAATAACAACCCTTTTGACATAAATTAAAAATAATCCATTCCATTTTATTACAACAGTTTGTGATTTTCTTAAAAAGTTCTAAAGCTAGAACCCGAAATCTAATCCGATCTACGCATTGGAAATATAAACATTTGGACATCAGAACTAACTTTCTATGATTTTGCTTCTTGAGAATGTATTGGAATCCAGGCACACAGTCTGGTATAATGATTACCTGGCCACCGAGCGATGCTCGGTAAATTTTTGCTTCAGTTAATAGCTATATATTAATCCCCGAACCCCCGCCCCCGGACCCCCATGACTTCACCCCACCTCCTGCACCCTCCCACGCCACTCCAGACGCCCAATCCGTCCCCAAAACCCCAGTACCTCCCGCCGGACCCCCGAACACTGCACCCCCATATCTATCCCCGCCCACGCACTCAGTTTTTGCATTTCTAGCTTCAGTGGCTCACAGATTATGTGTATATAAGTATATAAATAAATACGGTATAATTTTTTTTTTTTAATTAAATAACAATTTTTGAGTTCATCAATTAAATTGTCAAATTAATATTTGTGGGATTTAAAACTCGATTAATAGCTATATACTAATCCCCGAAACCCCCTCGAACCCCGGACCCCCCATATTAATTATATATAGGTATACTAGCTGCAAGGCCCGCCTTCGGCGGCCCTCTTGCTAGCCAGGGGCACGCCCCTGGACCCCCAACCCACGAATCCCACCCTCACACTACACTCCCCCCGACCCATCCAGCACCCCTACCCCCGCACCATGAACCCGTGCCCAACCCCCGCCCCCATACCACAGAACCCAAACCTCACCCCCCACTCCAACCCACCACACTCCCCGAAACCCACCCAGCACCCCAACCCCGCCCCCACACCACCACCCCAACCTCACCCCACCCATCTCGGGCCCCCAACCCACGAACCCCAACCTCACCCCCCACTCCAACCCACCACACTCCACGAAACCCACCCAGCACCCCAACCCCCGCCCCCACACCACCACTTCAACACTCTAACCTGCACCCCCACCTCGGACCCCCACCCCGTACCACCCCACTGGACCCTCACCTGAACCCCCATCCACCAACCTTGCACCACCCCCGTGCCCCCCCCCCCCCCCTACTCCCTCACTTCACAACCCCTACAACTTTGCTCATTATAAAATTTCCCGTAGAGTTAATAGTTTAAGAGTTATTTGATAATTTTCATTCGTGCACCCCCCAAACCCCCTTTTGGGGTCAAAATATCAAAACGTTATATAGCTAAAAACGTAAGTTAGAAGACCTCTGATACAAATATGAAATTTCATAATAATCCCTTCAGCCGTTTTGACGTGAATCGTGAGCAACTTTTCGCGGAAACCACTGAAACAGACAGACAGACAGACAGGAATTTTGTTGAGGGTGTTTTCGTTCATAACTTTGCTTGAAACGTGTGCAACCAAAATTTGGCGTGATTTGGACCAATGTACAGACAAAGCCTTAATTTTATATATATAGATAAATAAATAGGGTATAATTATTATTTTTAATTAAATAACAATTTTTGAGTTCATCAATTAAATTGTCAAATTAATATGTGGGATTTAAAACTCGGTTTTTTAATCAATTAAATTGCCCAACTTTAACTATATAATAATAATTGTAATAATCTTATTGTGGGATATAAAATTAAAAAACCAATTATTTATTAAAAAAAATTGAATAAAAATGTAATTATACATTTTTATCGAGATAACCACCTGTGAATAATTATTTCAATTAACAAAAAACCCATCAAAAACAACTTAGCCGAAGAAGAGACCGTGACAGATCGAATGTCCAACACAAAACCCTCCTAACCCGTGAATTTCATCCAAATCGTTAGAGCCGTTTTCGAGAAACCGACCGGATATACTAGTATTATGTCCACCGGTTTTCAAAATACAGCTATGTTAAGTTGTCAAACTTTAATTTTTATTAACAACAATCTAAACTAATAGACATTTTTTTTTAATTTTCAAAAGTGCAGTTTTTGAGCGATTTGAATTTAAAAAAATAAATTAAAAATTGAAAAAAAAAACTCTTTAAAAGAACATTATTGAGTTGATCGAATTTAGGGAACGCGGTGTTGGTTTATATTGAAACATTGTTAAAATTAAATTAGGTTGGAGTTGGTGGTGTTTCACAAGGAGAAAAATATAAATACAAAGATTCTTTTTTTATAAATTTACTCTATATATTTCGAGTTCTTAACTCATCGTCAGAAGAACATTGACTTCAGTCTTTGTATTTTTATTTTTCTCCTTGTGAAACACCACCAACTCCAACCTAATATAATTTTTATATAATATTATTGAGTTGTATGTCATATGAAAGAAAGGCCATAGAATTAGCTTTAAAATGTCACCTTTTTCAACTCTCTATCTCAACTAGGAGAGATAGGTACAACAATTTCAATTCCAAAATGTGATGACGGGACGATTTTTTGCTTTTTTTGACAACTTTACAATCTGAGATGGTAAGGTAAAATCGCTGTGTTGATTTGACCTGAAATGACCCATAGTTGAAAATTATATTTTTATTTACCCTTTTAAATACAATGAATGAATTCAATACAAGGGCGAGTAAAATGTGGTAAAATGTAGAATGTTGAGGCGGCTCTGACAGAAATGACGAAATTCTAAGGTTTCATGAAATCTAGGGAATTTTTTATACAATAAGATTAATAAAAAAAAGTTGTCTGTCTGTTCACTGGGACTTTAACTGACCTGTTGTAATTGGTGAATATAGGTGGGTTGTTGTTGTTGTTGCTGTTGTTGTTGTTGTTGTTGAGCAGCAGCAATTTGTTGAGCTTGTTGGCCGGCATTGCCTGTCGGGTTTCCATTCAAGGCACTCACCGGAATAAGCTGAACGTTGCCTATTCCAGGAATATTTTGGATTGGTATTGTCTGCAGATTAATATTATTAGGCAAGTGAATTATATTTCCACCGGCAGTGGTAGCTGTCGCGGTTCGGAAACCGCCCGATGACGTTAAATTTAGGGAAGAGGTAGGAATCACAGTTACCTGGAAAAAATAAACAACAAAAAATGACATTAATATAAAAATCATATTATTAGATACATTGATTAAATAAATAAATAAATCTTTATTACTCGACCTGCTTAGAGGCACAAGTCCTCGGTGGCTAGGTCAACAAAACATCAATACAAATTAACTACAGAAATTAATAAACATAAATACAAATCAATTAAAAGAAATTAACAATTAACAAACAAGAAAAAAAATAGAAATGTATGCTCATTAACAAATAACATGATCATAGATTTCCATCAAAAGACAAAATGTAATTTAAATAATTCCGCACAAAAACCCGATACCAGGAGCAAACGGCGCATTAGCCATCCCGACATTTGCCATTAGTTGTTAAGGAAACCTGGTCAAAACCTTAACAAGAATGGTATGACCTCTCTCATCCTCATTATCTCTACATCATTGCTTTATGTATAAATAAATACACCCATCCCTCGATTTACACGGTTTTTTATATGACCCCCTATCCCCTGATTTACACGGTGCGAATATGGCTACATTTTGATTGTTTAAACTGTGGACTCATGCACTCATTTTACAAATTTCAATCGCAAAGTGTACATATGACCAGTGTAGTCAACTTAGGGGTTTTTATTTTTAGCATAAATATAATGCAACAATTTTCCCCCTGCTTTCTCTATCATTTTTATTCGAATTACATGAATTTATTTGTGTCTATATTTTAAAGAAAAAAACCTACTTTTAAGGGGTTTTGACAACGGGGAGAAAAATTCAAGTGTCATATTAATAATATGTTATGAATACATTTTTGTTCCTTAGTTAATTTATGTTTATATGAATAAAATGAATTTAAAAGTTGAAAAAAAATATTTATGTATGAATATGCAGTTACATATTATTTTTGATTAATATACATTAAGTCGAAAGATCTCCATTTTCCAGTAAAATCGTTGCCTCAATTTACACGGTTTCTATGAACATATCTAAGCTTTTTCTATAAATCCCTTGTTTCAATTTACACGGTTTTGAATTTAGTTGAACCTAAATCGTCCGTTTTTATATGCATGGCGTGTCTCCTTTTGTACGGTTTTGAATTACACGTTTTCTCCTGGAACCGTGTAAATCGAGGGATAGGTGTACAAATCTTTTATAAAAAACAATAGTCAAACGTTTATTATAATTTCAAACGTTTTGGAAGAATTTTGTTAAGGGAGAAAGAATGGTGTAGGTTCTTGTTGAAACATATTAAATAAAAGAAAAATTTTTGAAAAATGTTTTTTTGGAACTTTTCAAATTTTTTTTTTTTAATATAAAATACTAGGTAGGTTTCAGATAAATAAAAGATCAGATGATTGTTTAGCACGACTCAATATATATATTTCGGGGTATAAGCCCATCTTCAGGAGTTCACAAACTTTGTTAGTGTTATACTCCGAAATATATATTGAGTCGTACTAAACAAGCATCCAATCTTTTATTTATGTGAAACCTACCTAGTATTTTATATTTAAAAAAAAAAAATTGAAAAAGTTTCAAAAAAACATTTTTCAAAAAATTTTCTTTACTTTATGTTTTGAAAGAGTTTCTGCCTTCATTAATGGAATTTAATTGAATTTCAAATAAACTGCAACGGATCGTTGCTAAACTTTATCCAAATATCGCTTCAACCTTCAGAGTGTACACATCGATTTCAAGACCGTGTCTTATTTCCTAGAAATTCTTCGATACATTTCGATACTTCGGTACATTAAAACCACTCAACGAATTCAGGATAAAATCGCAAGTATTTTATTGTAAAAATCTTGTTTTTATTTTATAAATTCAGATTTTTATAAACAATTATACGTTTTTCTAACCTATAAACAACCTCTACGCGTATAGTTCATTTAACAGTCGAAAGGGCGCGCAACATCTAACTTGTGAAACTAGCTGCAAACATAATATTTTTTCATAATGAGTAAAAAGTGCGGGAAATGTGAAAAGAAAATTATTGGCAAGCAAAAATATAATGTCTGTCTGGGTAATTGCAACAATGTATTTCACTTAGACTGTGCCGAAACTATACCTGAGGAGGACAAATTTGATCAATTGTTAGAGTTACTGATTTCTATGAATAAAGAAATATCTTTGATGAGAGGTGAAATATCTTCTCTCAAGATAGACAATGACAATCTGAAATCTATTATTTCTACTAACTTGAATATAAATCAACAAAATCAACAAAATCCTACTCATACGCAGGCTCAGCCACAGATAGCAAAAGCCAAAAAGACGACTCCATCACCGGCTACCCCCAACAGATCAACGATAACAACAGGAACAATCGAATCTTCTGGTTCTCTTAATGTAGTTAATTTTAACAATCCACAAGAGTTTACCGAAGTAGTTTCTAAAAAAAGAAGACAAATGACCATCTGTAAAGGAAACGCTACAGCTGCTCTTCAACCGGCACCAAAAAGAATTCCAAAAAGATCCATTTTTATAACTCGTTTGGCACAGGAAACGTCAGTACAAGATCTGGACGAATATCTAAAAACTGTTCTTCAAGTCACTGCTGAATCTACGAGGCTAAAAACCAAATACAATACCTACTCATCCTTTCACATTTCACTTAATGAGGTGGACCTGGAAAAAACCCTAAATCCGGATGCATGGCCTGAGGGTATATTAATATCTCCTTTTCTCGGAAAATTGAAGGAAGATCAAAAATACCGCTCTGCAAACCAATCATCTAATCAGCTAACAACTGAATCCAAGAAAGAAGAACATATTTCAAGTGACTCAAAAAACGGATCAACTCCAGAAATAAGAAACAACACGTAATAAAAATTTATTATCAAAACATTAGAAGTATGCGTGGTAAATTAGAACAAATTAGAATATCCGCGGCAACTTTCTCTGATAATTATGACATAATAATCTTAACAGAGACCTGGCTCAATGATGAAATTTATGATTCTGAAATTGATTTGGGTCCTTTCATTATATACAGAGATGACAGATCTAACTCGGTCAGTTCTCGAGGAGGAGGTGTTCTCATTGCAGTGAAAAAATCCTATAAATGCAAAACTTTCGACATGATTGAGAATAATTCATCATCTTTCAATCAACTATTTGTCATTTTACCCGATATAAAAACCATCATTGGAACCGTTTACATACCTCCAGCCTCTGATATATCCCTCTACGAAGAACATATAATGCACGCTGAAGATCTAAAAAATGTTTTCTTGGATCATGACATTGTACTGATGGGTGACTACAATTTGCCTGCCATCTCATGGAACTTAACTCCTAGTGACATGTTGCATGACTTCGATAAAAGAGCAACTGCTCTAACCAGATCATGTGCTTCTGTGTTAATTAATAGTTTTAAAAAATTAGGGTTAAGGCAACTAAATTGTATTAGTAATATCAAAAACAACATCTTAGATTTATGTTTCTCAAATAAGTTTTATAATATATATATAAGTAACGACATTTTGTCAAATATAGATGAATTTCACCCAATCTTGAACTTAACTATTCTTCCTATAAACAATGTAAATAGTGTGTCTTCGTTTTCTCCCTTAAGTTTTAATTTAAATAGATATAATTTTAAAAAATGTAATCTTGAAATTTTTAGTAATGGATTAGGGGAGATTAATTGGGAAAATGAACTAAATACATCGAAAGTGTTAACAGCGGTCGATAGCTTTTATGATATTGTTAACAAAGCTATTTCCACTTCCACTCCAGTAAAACATTATTTTAATTCAACATATCCAAGCTGGTTTTCTAAGAAACTCATTGCTCTTTTAATAAAAAAGAAAATAGCTCATAAAAATTATAAATCAAGTAGAAGCAATACAGATTATAATACTTTTAAAAATCTGAGAACCTCCTGTAAATGCGAAGCTTCCCTTTGTTACTCTCAGTACATAGAATGTATTGAAACTAATATAGTCTCTAACATAAATGCTTTCTGGGACTATATTGATGACAAGAGAAGTACCAAGGGGTATCCATCTAGTATGTTTTTGAATGAAAATACCGGTGCTGATGATGTTCAGATTGCCAATCTTTTTGCAGACTTCTTTGAAAGCATATATAAAAACGATGCGAACGATTCGACATTCGACTCGAATAGTATAGCTGGTTTTTATGAAAACTTCCACTGCAACAGTACAGTAAATATGCTTGAACCTATAACAACGGATGAGATAGATGCAGCTATGAAAGATCTAAAACCAACTTTCTCCTTGGGCGCTGATGGAATTCCAGCTTTTCTCGTAAAGAATTGTTCTGCCCAGTTTCTTAAACCACTCTGCATTCTTTTTAATCATTCTCTGAGAGATGGCGTTTTACCTGAAATATGGAAGACAACGTTTATAACTCCCATATTCAAGAGTGGTGCTCGTAACAACGTAAGCAACTACAGGCCTGTGGCAATAATAAGTGCGATACCCAAACTATTGGATAAACTTATTTATAACAGAATGTTGAGATTTTGCTTAAATTTTATTTCAGAAAAACAACATGGTTTTGTTCCTGGTCGTTCGACAATCACCAACTTAACTTTATTCACAAACTCAATCTTTTCTAGTTTTAATAGAAATAATCAACTAGATGCAATATACTTAGATTTCAAGAAGGCTTTCGATTTAATTAATCACAAAATTCTACTATTAAAACTTAAACATTATAAATTTTCATCCAGTATGATTAAATGGCTTGAAAACTATTTATCTAATAGAAATTCTTATGTACAAATAAAAGGAACCAAATCCCGTAATTTTATAGCTCCATCAGGAGTCCCACAAGGAAGTCACCTTGGTCCTTTACTATTTTTATTGTTTATTAACGACTTACCACATATAATTGAATTTTGTGACATTCTATTATTTGCAGATGACATTAAACTGTTTTTGGAAATTTCAAAGAAAGAAGATTGCCTAAAAATGCAATCCGAATTGAATAAAATTATGAATTGGTGTAACATGAACCTGCTGTTCCTCAACTTCGATAAATGTCTCACTATTACCTTTTCAAGAGGTATTAATCAAATTACTTTTGATTATTTACTCTCGACTAACATAAACTGCGGTAGAGTCGACACTATTAAAGACTTGGGAGTCATTTTTGACTCGAAACTCACATTCAGCGATCACCTGGCCTACATTGTAGGTAAAGCTAATCGGAGCTGGGGATTTGTATTTCGAAACACGAAATCATTTAAAAATCCTAATACAATTAAATATTTATATTTGACTCTAATCAAATCTTTGCTAATGTATGCATCAACAGTCTGGAGGCCAATCGGAAAGAATAACATGGACAGACTGGAGAGAATTCAGCACAAAGTGTTAAGACATCTAGCATACCTTTCGGGCAATCCTTTGTCGAGATATGACCATGATTACACTTCAACTGCTGAAACTTTCTGTCTTGCTTCTGTTACATCTTCCATGATTGCCTCCGATGTTTTATTTGTGTACAAGATTAAGTCCAACAAGGTGAATTGTCCTGATCTTCAAAACCTGTTTCCAATTCATAACTCAAATTATGTACTTAGAAATAGACTACCTTTTTATCCAGAAGTACCATCCACCCGGCACTCTGAGGCTAATCCAATATTCAGATTAAGTAGTTGTTATAACAATTTATCTAAACAACTAGAAAACCCCTTGGATTTCTCATTGAACATTAATAGAGTCGCAGTCTTGTTCAAAATGTTGACCCTAGTCTACAAGTAACTATTTTATCATTATATTTCATCACATTACTATTATCTTATATTATTTTTATTTCTCCATTGTTATTTAACATATACTCTATCATTATTATATTAATTTAATAATATTACTTTGTCTATTATTGTTAATTTTATTTTATTCAATAATTATTGTATTATATTAATGTATAAGGCATTTAGCCGTTGAAAATAATAAATAAATAAATAAATAAATAAATAAATAAATAAATTCATTTGAAATATTAATATGTTTGTTCCTTTATTATTAATCAGATATCACTTGCAATTTGTAGTTCATATTGAAATTAATTCAAAAATAATTCTCATTTAAGAGTCGAGGAATAACCATTCTACATTGGATTTTTGACGTTTCGGTTTTTATTGGTAACCATTGCTGAAGACATAGAGGAATCGACTTAAAATCAAAAATAGCCATCGATTCTCATCTAATACTTGAGGAATAACAATTCTACATTAGGTTTTTGACGTTTCGATTATTATTGGTAACCATTGCTGAAGACATGGAGGAAACGACTTAAAATCAAAAATAACGATCGATTCTTATCTAATACTAGAGGAATAACCTTATTGAATTCCATTTTTGATGTTTTGACTATTAATGGAAACCTCTACTGAAAATGTAGAAGAATCGACTTAAAATCAAAAAGACTAAATTCTTTTATGGCAAACAACTCAAGCTTGAGTTGTTTACCAAAAAGAATTTAGTCTTTTTGATTTTAAGTCGATTCTTCTACATTTTCAGTAGAGGTTTCCATTAATAGTCAAAACATCAAAAATGGAATTCAATAAGGTTATTCCTCTAGTATTAGATGAGAATCGATCGTTATTTTTGATTTTAAGTCGATTCCTCCATGTCTTCAGCAATGGTTACCAATAATAATCGAAACGTCAAAAACCTAATGTAGAATTGTTATTCCTCAAGTATTAGATGAGAATCAATCGCTATTTTTGATTTTAAGTCGATTCCTCTATGTCTTCAGCAATGGTTACCAATAAAAACCGAAACGTCAAAAATCCAATATAGAATGATTATTCCTCAAGTACTAGATGAGAATCAATCGCTATTTTGGTTTAAAGTTGATTTCTCTATGTCTTCAGGAATGGTTACTAATAAAAACCGAAACGTCAAAAATCCAATATAGAATGGATATTTCTCAAGTATTAGATGAGAATCAATCGCTATTTTTATTTTAAGTCGATTCCTCCATGTCTTCAGCAATGGTTACTAATAAAAACCGAAACGTCAAAAATCCAATATAGAATGATTATTCCTCAAGTACTAGATGAGAATCAATCGCTATTTTTGGTTTAAAGTCGATTTCTCTATGTCTTCAGCAATGGTTACTAATAAAAACCGAAACGTCAAAAATCCAATATAGAATGATTATTCCTCAAGTACTAGATGAGAATCAATCGCTATTTTTGGTTTAAAGTCGATTTCTCTATGTCTTCAACAATGGTTACTAATAAAAACCGAAACGTCAAAAATCCAATATAGAATGATTATTCCTCAAGTACTAGATGAGAATCAATCGCTATTTTTGGTTTAAAATCGATTTCTCTATGTCTTCAGCAATGGTTACTAATAAAAACCGAAACGTCAAAAATCCAATATAGAATGATTATTCCTCAAGTACTAGATGAGAATCAATCGCTATTTTTGGTTTAAAGTCGATTTCTCTATGTCTTCAACAATGGTTACTAATAAAAACCGAAACGTCAAAAATCCAATATAGAATGATTATTCCTCAAGTACTAGATGAGAATCAATCGCTATTTTTGGTTTAAAATCGATTTCTCTATGTCTTCAGCAATGGTTACTAATAAAAACCGAAACGTCAAAAATCCAATATAGAATGATTATTCCTCAAGTACTAGATGAGAATCAATCGCTATTTTTGGTTTAAAATCGATTTCTCTATGTCTTCAGCAATGGTTACTAATAAAAACCGAAACGTCAAAAATCCAATATAGAATGATTATTCCTCAAGTACTAGATGAGAATCAATCGCTATTTTTTGGTTTAAAGTCGATTCCTCCATGTCTTCAGCAATGGTTACTAATAAAAACCGAAACGTCAAAAATCCAATATAGAATGATTATTCCTCAAGTACTAGATGAGAATCAATCGCTATTTTTGGTTTAAAGTCGATTTCTCTATGTCTTCAACAATGGTTACTAATAAAAACCGAAACGTCAAAAATCCAATATAGAATGATTATTCCTCAAGTACTAGATGAGAATCAATCGCTATTTTTGGTTTAAAGTCGATTTCTCTATGTCTTCAGCAATGGTTACTAATAAAAACCGAAACGTCAAAAATCCAATATAGAATGATTATTCCTCAAGTACTAGATGAGAATCAATCGCTATTTTTGGTTTAAAATCGATTTCTCTATGTCTTCAGCAATGGTTACTAATAAAAACCGAAACGTCAAAAATCCAATATAGAATGATTATTCCTCAAGTACTAGATGAGAATCAATCGCTATTTTTGGTTTAAAATCGATTTCTCCATGTCTTCAGCAATGGTTACTAATAAAAACCGAAACGTCAAAAATCCAATATAGAATGATTATTCCTCAAGTACTAGATGAGAATCAATCGCTATTTTTGGTTTAAAGTCGATTTCTCTATGTCTTCAGCAATGGTTACTAATAAAAACCGAAACGTCAAAAATCCAATATAGAATGATTATTCCTCAAGTACTAGATGAGAATCAATCGCTATTTTTGGTTTAAAATCGATTTCTCTGTCTTCAGCAAAGGTAACGGATAAGAAAACAACGCAGTTGCTATGGTTACTCATAAAAAATTCCTCCCAAATTTTTAGCATTTCACAGAGAGAAGCCTATCCATTCTTACTTAAGTTAGGTTAAATGAGCTATATTAAAACGATCAAATGAATAAATTTAAAATTTTTTTTAAAAGTACTATCTTACTTTAGAGTAAAGTACTTTAAAATATAATTTTACTAAAAACTTTATTTAACCTTTTTTGTGGTCCCCAAGGTACTTAATTAGGATATTAAATTTCATCAAAATTGGTTAAGTCATTTTCAAAATATTTAGAAAAAAATAAAAAAGTACCGAAATAAAGTACTAATGTTTGTGGGCCGATATGTACCAAAAACTAATCAGCGCTTCATTTTGTTAAAATAATGGTAGGTTTTCAATTTCATTTCAATCGGTACAAAGGTGTGGAAAAAATCGTGGACCAAAAAAACGATAACATCCATCCATACATACATCCATCCATACATCCATCCATACGCACGCACTAAATGAAAAAATCGCCCTTTTTGGCCTCTCGACGAGACCCCATGTAATTTTTGACAAAACCGTCACGTGTTAAAATTCAACCTATATGAATACTACAATTTGTGACTTTAATTGAGTCCATGGGTTCCGTAGTCTTTACCTGAGGACCCTTTGAAGCCACGCTTGCCCCGAGAGCGATTGCAATACTTTACCCATGCTTTGCATTGGATAAAGTAAAAAGAAAAAAAGTTGCTTTATCTAATGAATATAAGGCAACACTAAACAAATAAATATTTTGAAAAATAAACAATGATAGAGAGAATTTCTTGCAGATGAAATTACCTTGAATAAAAAGAAAAAAAAGTATAAAATTATTTTTTTCTAAAATTTGTTTAGGATGGTCTCCCAAATTAGTTGAATGTCTGTCTATCTATCTAACTAGCAAAGTAGATTTTGAATCTTTTGTTCTAAATGAATAAAATTCGAATTTACATAAAAATTATTTCTGAAATGAATTTTCGAATTTAATTTTGCTAAAAATCTACAGGACTACAAACAACTGTATTATGCTCGGATTGCTTTTTTAGACCTCGGGTTCAAATCCCGTGGGGGTGAATACAATCCTTCTGACATGCAAGTAATAATAATTAACTAGTGTTTTTTAGATTTATGGTAGTAGATGCCAATCAAACTCTTACTTGTTGGGGTTGTTGAGCAGCATTGGACAATTCGTTTGTTGTCTGTGTCTGGGCAGTGCCCTGTCCAGCGCTTGTGCTTGGAGAATTCCAGCCGGCACCGGAAACAGGAACTCCAGCTGCAGCTGCTGCTGCTGCAGTGGCTGGGGCCAATTGAACTTGTTGAATTTGACCAGACGGAGTTAAAATTTGAGCAGTCGTTCCGCCTCCACCAGCAGACATCTAAAAGGTAGACAAAGTACAGTATTAATTAACTAGAATAATATCAATATATAGTATGTAGTAATAAATTAGTAAAATTAAAGGTTTAATTGAAAAGATTTTGTTTTGCCGAGAGTAGCAGAGTTGTTGATTCATAAAGAGAAATCAATGAGGTTATCCTCTGTTTGATGCAAATAAACATATTATACATATAGCAGGGGCTTTGGGGTGTGATGCGCAATATATGGTCACCAGCGACCACATAGCCTCTCCACCCCAACTCCACACTCGCCTACACGTGGTGCCCCTGTTACGCTGAGCAACCTGGCGGAAGGTTTGGGTAACCAACCCCAGCGGGAAACCAGGTCAGCAAGCTGAAGAGTGTTGGGGGGTCTAGGTAGGGCTAGTACTTGGCGTAGCTGGGGAATGGTCTCCTAGACCGGGTAGGGACAGGGACAGGTTACCTACTCTATGGACGGCGGCGGAATGAGACAGGCTCTCAAAAGTACGGCGGCGTTCCCCAGCCCTGAAGACTTGGGCTACTGTCTTTGCTACTTAAGGGTACCTACTCTCACTAGTTGTCTCAGCTATCTGTGCCACTGGGATCGGAGCCTGTACCTGTAGCAGCAGGCGGGGTATCACGTGCAAGCCCCCTGTTAGCCTATGCACAGTCACCCTCATTCATCACCAAACATCCCCACCCCTTCTTCACCAACAAAAATATACATATAGGTATATATAATAACAATAATATAATTTAAAAGACTGATGATGAAGGTCAAACCTTCGAAACTGTATTCTCAAATAAATAAATTATATAAATAGATATTTATATTTAGTAAGTATATATTTATATATGTTTATTTGCAACAAGCAAAGATAATCGCATTGATTTTTTCTTTTTTAAAGATTTAAGTTGAATGGATTGAATATATATCAAATAAAATAATTGAGAATAGTATTTTTAAAATAATAAATACACAAGCAATTTATAACTAAAATCTTGAACAAAATTATAATATAGGTAAATATCTGATATTATGGATATATACCGGGTGTTTTTTATCTTGAGACAGCCTTATAACTCAAAACAGTGCATTGTATGAGAAAAAGTTTCAAATAAAAGTTTATTTATATCAGGGGAGAAACTAAACTATGCTATAATTTTACATATAGTACTCCAACAAGATGTAATTGTATATATCAATGGCGGGCGGTGACTTTTCAAACAGGGGATGCTGTCAAAAAACCTTTCATTTTTTAAAATTTTATTTTATTCTTCGCTTTTTTTTTGGAAATTCCATCGAATATGGTAATAATGGCATCATTTTCAAATTTAACCCTAGATTTTTTATGACTCGGCATAAAAATGTTTTGAAATTTTAAGAATGCACCGCATTCACAGCATCCATGGACCGCATGCCACTGATATATATACATCTTACTTGTTGGAGTACTATATGTAAAATTTTTGTGGAAACTACCTAGTATTTTATATCTTAAATTTTAAAAAGTTTGTTAAATTTTTCAAAATTTTCTTTACTTAAAAAAATTTAAGTTCATATCGCGTAAGATTAGCTTAATTTTCAATAGAGTTAAATACAAATATATATATATAAAATAGATATTCTGAAATATCGTATTGCTGAGAGACATTTGCTGCGAGTAAATATATAAAGGAAGAAGGTCAAAAAATGGAAATTCTAGGTCTTTGGACCAAACTCAATCAAATTTTGTATACTTATATAATTTGTGGGCCCTTAAAGAACTAGAAATGGGGGTGGTGATCGGAGGTAGAGAATGATTGAGGGTGTGGTGAGGGAGGAGGCTCCAGGGGGTGAGGATAGGGTTGATGAGGGTGGAGAGTAATCGGAGGCAGGAGGAGAGGTCCAGGAGGCGTCTCCTTGGCCAGTATAAAATGCCTGCCGGAAGCGGGCCTGGCAGCTAGTGCATATATAATTTAAATTGAAAGTTTTTTGCCGAGAGTAGCAGAATTTTTATACATATATTGAAAGGAGACAATAAAAGAGTCTGTCTTCTGCTGATTCGTTATAAATAAATTAAAAATTTATAATTCCAGCAGAAGACACACTCTTTATTGTCTCCTTCATATATAATTTAATTGTTTGATTTTACTTAGGGAAAGTGGTGTAGGTTTTAGGTGAAACATGATATTAATAAAGTAAAGGGAGTGTAGTTTCACAGTGAAACTACACTCCCTTTACTTTATTAATTAATTGTTTGAAACTCATAGTTTTGAAGGCTGGACTTCATCTCAAGTCTTTTTTATAAATATTTATTTTCTTCTGAGAATGAAAACTAAATCAAGTAAATAATGATTAAATTGAAAGTTTTTTGCCGAGGGTAGCAGAATTTTTATATATTGAAGGAGACAATAAAAGAGTGTGTCTTCTGCTAGAATTATAAATTTTATTTATTTATAACGATGACTATAGTTTCGTTATAAATAAATAAAATTTATAATTCCAGCAGAAGACACACTCTTTTATTGTCTCCTTCAATAAATAATGATTTGTAAATAAAACTTTGATCTGAAATTCTCCCAAAAATCCATGGAGGAGCCTTGCTGCCCCCCTAGAATACGCCCATCATCATGGCAAATATTTATACTAGAATGACCATGTACGCAAGTTCTTTAAGAATACAGAATTATTAAATAAATTAATCAAAAGACACATTTTTGTTGTTGTTGTATTGATTTTACCTGTGGAATCATTTGAATTTGCCCACCGGATGCTTGCATAAGATTCGGAATGCTAGTAAATGCTTGCATAGGAAAATGAATTGTCTGATAGACGGTTTGACCATTGGATGTCGAGATTGGCACTTGAACTGGAATCGTTGTCTGCTGAATTGGAAATTGTACCACCTGAGGCATCGAAGGCCGAACGGTCACGTTTTGTCCTGGAAAACAAATTCAGCAACAATTAATGATCGATTTATTTAATCCATAAACGGGAAACTCTTCTCTTTTACATAACAAGTAACACAATTTAATGATATAAGCAGCCCAAATACAAAAATAATAATAAACATAAAACAGAATAACAGAGAAAATTTCAAAATTATATAACATATTACGTAACATTTGAGAATGTCCAAGGAACAAACAGCAAGAATAGAAAAAGGCAAAAACCAAGGGCTGAAGGATTTGTTTATTTGAAATGTACAAGAAAATTTGTCAAAAGAACAAAAATATTGTAATTGCAATTAAATGATAAATAAATAAATAATAATAAAAAAATAAGTGGATATTGATGAGGAAGTCCAAAAAAAGAAGATAATTTAAACTATCTGTTTATTTTTATTCAAAAACCGACGTTTCGGAGGCTATTCCTCCTTCTTCAGGGTCTGTAATTAGGGGATAGCCTCCGAAACGTCGGTTTGAATAAAAATAAACAGATAGTATAAATTATTCTTCTTTTTTTGGACTTCCTCATCAATATCCACTTAATTAACTTATCAGTCAGTCTCCAAAAATTACTCCAATCTAATAAAAAAACAAATTTATGAATGTCACACAAGGTTTCTTCAAGATAAAACGTTCCGGGAGAAATTCTCACTTTATCAATTGAAAATTTTAAAACGATAATTGTTATATAAATTAATTTTAAAGCAACTATCATGCTATAAAGAGAAAAAAAGAGGTTATCCTTTGCTTGATGCAAATAAACTTACACACATATATCAAATACTTATATATATGTATATAATTAAATTGAAAGTTTTTGTGCCGAGGGTAGCAGAATTTTTATATATTGAAGGGGACAATAAAATAGTGTCTTCTTAGACACACTCTTTTATTGTCTCCTTCAATATATATATAATTTATTTGTTTGAGACTATAGTTTCGAAGGCTTGGCCTTCATCATCAGTCTTTTTTTTCATTATAAATAAATTTATAATTTTCTCATTAATATATTAAAGAATAATTAACATATTAACGAGAATTGTTTTGATCATTGTTTTAAACAAGATATATATGTTTACTACTACTGCTGGTTGAAGCTATTGGGGTCTGCTGAGTCTTAAGTCTGGACCAAGTGAGAATGAAAAAGATATGCTCCATTTAGCTATAATCCAACGTCATTTTGCGTTTAGTCCGCATGACACTTGGATGGATCACCAAATGAATTTGAAATCTGAGATATTATATATTCAATCTCCCAGTCCAGAGCGCTAGATCTGTGAACACGCAGGTTAGGTGTTTGCTATTAATTAATCGTATGTTTCCTATATTTGATTCAATCGCGAATCGAATGCAGATGATTTTTGTCAAATATTAAGTGAAAATAATATCTGAACTTATATATTTCTAACTTGAAATAATGAAGTTAAATAAATTTATAATTTTCTCATTAATATATTAAAGAACTTAAGACTTAGCAGACTCCAATAGCTTCAACCAGCAGTAGTAGTAGTAGTAAACATATATATCTTGTTTAAAAAGCGCGATCAAAACAATTCTCGTTAATATGTTAATTATTCTTTGATATATTGATGAGAAAATTATAAATTTATTTAACTTCATTATTTCAAGTTAGAAATATATAAGTTCAGATATTATTTTCACTTAATATTTGACAAAAATCACCTGCATTCGATTCGCGATTGAATCAAATGTAGGAAACATACGATTAATTATAAATGGGGTCAGTATCGCGTGGATATTGAAAATTTTTGTTCTTACTAAGCCGAGAAACCAGTTAGACAGTTTATTTGCATCAAGCAGAGGACAACCTCTTTGTTTCTCTTTATGATTCAACAACTCGGCTACTCTCGACAAAATAAAAAATTTTCAACTATCAAGTTGTTAGTTGTTTTAAAATTCATTTATAAAGCAACTAGTTTTCAAATTTTCAATTTAAAAAGAGAGACTTTCTGTTTTTTATAAAGAATCTTATTTATTTCATTTTTAATAAAACAAACAAGAAATTATTTTCATAGAACTATATGAAAAATATCATCTAGAAAAACAATAAGGAAAATCTTAAAAACCATTTAAGACAGCGATTCTCAATTGAGGCCACATAAAATCAAAAATAGAGGGGCAAGGAAAAAGGTATTAAAAAAAAAAAAATATTCTTGCATTCTCTATAAAAACAACGACTATTTTTGATCAGTTCCAAACCGATAAGATTGTGAGTTGAAAGCAAATTTCAGCGTGATGTTATTTTAACATTGTTCGATTGCGTTTACCTTGTAGTGTAAAAACATATTTAGTATAAGCACATCAGCTAGCCATCCACATGACTTTACCATTGACCTCTGGTCACTTTCTTAACTTGAATATTTGAAGCTAGTTGTTTCGCGACAATACTAGCAAAAAGTTAGATTGCTCGTTTGACAAATTTGGCACCATTGTAAGAGATTGAATATTTTTATATTAAAATTACAGATAAAATACATTTTAAATTTCTATAAAACTCGTTTTGTTATTTTATAACAAATGTAATCAACGCCTACGTTAGACCTTACAAAAATTATAATTTTGAAAAATTCTAGCGCATGCATCTTTCTTTCGCTGGTTAAATAAATGCGCTGTTGCCAAATTGTTTTTAGTCTAAATTTTTTTTATACATTTTTCATTATTTATTCCTTATTATCTCAGAAACTGTGTTGTAACTATGAATCAAACTTGTCTTAAAATATGTATTGGTTATTGTTTAATGTTGGTTTAGTTTTTTATAAAAATGGTAAGAAGGGTTTCTTAATTATAATTAAATATGTGTGTAAATTTTCCGATATCCCGTATAGTGCAATGTATAAGAGCCTGAAAAACTCGATTTTTGGAATTTAATATCTCCGGAACTGTATTGTTCATAAATTTCGTTTTGCCACCAATCGATGCAGATGAAGTATTTAAATAATAATCTGTATAAATTTCAAAAAATTTCTAACAAAACGCATTTGGCGGAACAACTACTTTAATAAAACAATTTATCAACTTAGGGAAGGCGGTGTTGGTTTATAGTGAAACATTATACAAATTATATTAGGTTAGAGAGTTGGTGGTGAGAATTCACCACCAACTCCAACCTAATATAAAACAATTTATAATCATTTTACGAAATATTTGAATCTATTAATCACATAATTAAATAAAATTACTGGAAATTATCAAATTTTTTATGACACCCATCATTATAAATAAATTTATAATTTTTCTCATTAATATATTAAAGAATAATTAACATATTAACGAGAATTGTTTTGACCGCGCTTTTTTTAAAAAGATATTATATATCGCGAGACTACTGCTGATTGAGGCTATTGGAGTCTGCTGAGTCTTAAGTCTGGACCAAGAGAGAAAAAGATAAATGGATCATATCTTTTTCATTCTCTCTTGGTCCAGACTTTAAAAAAAAACATTTTTGTCCTGGGTGTTTTAAAATACATATTTTGTTAAGGGAAAATGGTGTGAGGTTTTGGTGAAACATTTTAAATAAAGTAAAGAAAATTTTGAAAAAATTTGTAAACTAAGTTTCAAAATTTTCTTTAAGGTTAAAGTAAAGAAAATTTTGAAAAATTTTTTAAACTAAGTTTCAAAATTTTCTTTACTTCATTTAAAATAGATAGTTGCTAATATTTAAAAAAAGAAGAATATAAATAATTTACCATTAGCCATTTGAATGGTCTGTGCATTTTGAATGAATTGGGTGGGGTATACGCCGCCAGGCCCTCGGATAATTTGGCCATTGGGCGTGATAAGGGTCTGCCCGCTAGGCAGCTGGACAGTCGACTGGCCCGCTGGAATGAAAAGCGCCTCTTGCCCGTCGACAGTGACAGTCTGCATTGGATGGACCACATTGTAGGCAGCCAAATTCTGACTGGTGGCTGGCACTAACTGGTTCCCTTGCTAAAATAACAAATAATCAAAAACAATTAGTATTGAATATTTAATTATTAATTTTATTAATTAGTTTACCATCATTTCATAATCTGAATGTTGATTTTCAGTATAAAAAAATTTAATTTCATTATGATAAGACATCATTTTTGAAGGTTAGATAGGTTTTCAGTAAATTATTATCAAAATATCTCTCTCTAAGTAGGATGGTGGAAAAACAATGGATAACCACATGGACTGATGAGAGAAAGATAAAGACTGATTGACCATATCTCTGTTTACAGATATGTGGAAGCTTTGACTATATACATATGTATATAGTCAAAGTGTGGAAGTATTTTCTAGTTTGCACTAGCAGCCTACAGAGGTCGTAGTTGTCTAGGCACTATTAAATTAACATTTGAAAAGAAAAAGAAGTTATCTTTCTATACCATTTAAATGTAATAATTATTAATTTAATAATCTTGAAATATAATAAAAATATTAATAATTAATAATTAAATGATATACATAGAAATATAGTAAGATAATTTTTTTTAAAGGTTAAGACAGCTACATTTTTTTTGGGAGTGAGTTTAAAATCTAAATTTAGACCAGGGGTGGCCAACCCAAATACATTTAAATATAATAATTATTAATTTAATAATTTTTGAATATAGTGAAAAAAGGTTAAAAATTCAAAAAACTGTTCAAAAATATCAAGTATAAAAATAATATCTCTCCAAAATAAAATTCACACAATCAAAATTAGAACAACAATATTCTCTTTTGTTTTAACGTTATAAGTTATAATACATTTTATTAATGTTAATAAAATTCAAAAATTAACGTAAAGGGCTTAGGGAGAGGGTTGGTTGAACAGTCAGTTTTGAAAAATATGAAGATTTTATATACAAGGAGGGTACATATTAGTACCTCCTCTTCCTGAAATACTCCAAAAAGGAGGAGGGAATTCCCCGCCCACCTGAACCATCACTCCAGTCACTCTCCATCCCACTGACCCCGGATTCCCATTCTCCGCCTTCGATCAGCCTTCATCCCACCAAAAAAATAAACCGAAAATTGAAGTATATTAATTAAGTCAAAAGGAAATCAAAAACATTAGCACAAATTAGTTCCCTGAAGGACAACTGTTGCATATTTATTAAGGAAAAAGTAAGATTTTTAATGATATCTTTCTTTAATCGAATGTTTCCTACATTTGTTTCAATCGCGAATCAAATGTAGGTGATTTTTGTCAAATATTGAGTCAAAATAATATCTGAACTTATATATTTCTAACTTGAAATAATAATGTTAAATAAATTTATAATTTTTCTCATTAATATATCAAAGGAAAATTGATATATTAATGACAATTGTTTTGACCGCACTTTTTTGAAAAAGATATATATCGCTAGACTACTGCGGTTGAAGCTATTGGAGTCTGCGGAGTCTTAAGTCTGGACCAAGAAAGAAAAAGATGGTGATGATAACCGGTGATGATCCATCCAAAGTCTCATGCGGGCTATACGAAAAATGACGTTGGATTGTAGCTAAATGGATCACATCTTTTTCTCTCTTGGTCCAGACTCCAATGGTCTTGCGATATATATCTTTTTCAAAAAAGCGCGGTCAAAACAATTCTCGTTAATTTATCAATTATTCTTTGATATATTAATGAGAAAAATTATAAATTTATTTAATATCTTTCTTTATTTTCACATTTATTATTATTATTTTTGATTAGTTATGTCTATCGATTAAATTATTAAAGTTGTTATCAGGAAATAAGGACTATATTTTTTATGCAGATAATTTATATTTTATTGCCAACGTTTCGTCAACTTTGTTGACTTCTTCAGGGCTCAAATAGTTAACTTCCTGCATATTTGTCATTTTTATAATTATTCTTTCTTAGTAAAACATATCAAGGCAAGTCAATATCAATCAGATCAGATTGATGTTGATGACTTACCTTGATATGTTTACTAAGAAAAAGTAATTATAAAAATGACACATATGCAGGAAAGTTAACTATTTGAGCCCTGAAGAAGTCAACAAAGTTGACGAAACGTTGGCAATAAAATATAAATTATCTGCATAAAAATATAGTCCTTATTTACTGATAACAACTTTATTAATTATAATTTGAAAGTTTATATTGGGAAAATAAGGACAAGTTTTTTATGTGTGACTTTTTTATTTATCCACCAACGTTTCGTCGACTTTGCCGACTTCTTCAGGGCTTCAAATAGTCTAGTAGTAGTTTAATAATTATTATTATTTATTTTATTTATTTGTTGACTTGATTTCTGCCTTTCCCTAATCGGGTTTAAATGTAAAGTTTGAAAATTTTTAAGACAATGTGCATAAGTATTATTATTATTTGAAGGTATAATAATAAAAGGCGTAGTTAGAAGAACTTGTTTATTCTGTCTACCTATATGCAATCGGCCTTTATCTATATATATAGGTGTAAATAACAAATGAGTGGTTTACCTGAATGAACTGTCCGTGGACGCCCTGGACGCTGACGACGGTGGGCTGTCCGGTGTTGGTCACAAACGACTTTCCCTGCTGGCCCTGTCCCTGCGCGTTGTCCGAGGCGGAGCCGACCGCTGCAGGCAGCAACGTCTGCAGCTGCGACAACGTCAACAACTGCGAGGCTTGCTGCTGCTGTTGCTGTTGCTGTTGTTGTTGTTGCTGCTGTTGTTGTTGGTGTTGTTGATGTTGTTGCTGCTGCTGTTGTTGTTGTTGTTGTTGCTGCTGCTGCTGCTGCTGTTGTATCGCGGCTAGTGTGTCCCTGGCCAGCTGCTGTTGCTGCAGCTGCTGCAGCGCCGCGATCTGCTGGTCGGCCACTTGTTGTTGCTGCGCCAGGAGAAAGGAGCGTAGGTTGATCAGGTTGGCCTTGCTCTCCTGGTCCTCCTGCGGGCTGCTGGTCTCATTCTGCTGCTGCTGCTGTTGGGTCGCCGTCGTGCTGCTGCCGGAGGACGTCGTCGTGGCGGCGGTTGGCGTCGGCGTCGCTGCGGCAGGCGGGGACGGCGACGGGGAGGTCTCGCTGCTCAAAATCGTCGCTTTGCCGATGCGGCTGCAGGTGGCAGCTAGAAGGGCGAGTGGGGACGGTTGGACTCGGATCTCCAAATGAGGCGGAGCCACCAACCAACAGAATGCCATGTCAGAGAAACAACGTGGCCATAGCCATCCATGGGTGGCCCTGACCAGAAACCACAACCGAGAGGAGTGTGTCTGCCCGCCCCTAGGGGGCGCCACCCTCGCCCCCGCCCCTTATCAATGACGATAGATGCTTACCTGCGCTGCTGCTGCTGCTGTTGCTGCGACTGCGACTGAAGATAATCGGGATCACTTTTGATTGTGTCCGTGGACATCGTTTGCCAACATCCATGCAAGCAAGAAACGACCAGGGTAACAAGCACTAGTTAGTTTGTTGGTGATAGAAGCGTGGTTGTGTTTGTGGTTGTGGTTGCTGGCCGAGAGAGAGCCCAGCGCCTACTGGCCACCTCGCCTCCTCTCCAACACACTTACACGTATCCCTCCGCCTGCCTGCCTGCCTGCCTGATCAATACTCTTGAGCGGCTTGGAACCTTCGCGAGAGACGCAATCCCGACATGGCATGCATGAAATAAATCCAAAACAACAAATGGTCAAGAAAATACACGGAATGGCAAGTGGACTGGCTGCTCAGTCTAACCTCTGGCTGACAACGACAAGAATTGGGCGCGCACTACTTGGGGCGTGAGCGTGGCCTGTGAATGCGGCGTTGCCAGCTTGTGCGGCCTGCCCCGAAATAGCTGATTGGGCCGCTCCACCTCCGGAAGGGGCCCTCGAGGGAGGCGTCAGCCGGGGCGCCCCCTTCACGAGGCATCGATCGCTCGGGGGATAGATTGGAAAAACAAGGAAGAAGCCGGAGCCAGGGCGGGGCCCTTGATTAGCTATGCCTTCCATTCCATTCCACCGAAAGAGAGATCCGCCACCACCGCCGCCGCCGCCGCCGCGGCCGGCTGGCAGCAGCAGATCAGCTGGTGGTTGTTGTGGGTGGGCGAATGGGGCTCCACCCCCCGCCCGCGGGGCGGGGTCATATAGCCGTGGACCCCCCCCTGGGGGTCAGCAGCACCGCCCTGCCGACAGACAACAGTCCTACCCTAAAAAACATCGGGGGGCGAGCCAGCCAAATCAGCTGATCTATCTACCATAGCTAACTCGAGAGAGCTAATGCCAGAACAGAGAGAGAGAGAGAGAGAGATGCTCCATCCTACCTCCCTACACAAAGACAGACAATCTGTCTGTCAGAGGAATCTACTACCTACTACCTACTACCTCATGATGACTCATTCACCTGAACAAAATTTGATTGCAAACCCCCCCCCCCCCCCCCCCCCCCAACGAAAAACAATATTTTGGCAACTCTCTCTTAAAGAGAAAGTGCTTAAACCAAAATCCTGCCTGTCCTCCCTCCTTTTACCCCCCTCTCGATAATCTCTATAGCATATGCTTTTTATAAGGAATTCAAATTAAAGATTGAGTCATCTGGGCATAACAAGAAATATTCCCTTTCTTTCTTTCTTTATCTCTGAGACTAGCCAACTTGTTTCGAATACAATTCAATAAAAAAAAAAAAACAATGTCAACCAATGCTATTCTAATCAGAATTCAAGTAGGTATTTATCACAAACGAAAGATAGGAAAAATCTTTATTTATTTTATTTATTTATACTTTAATCGACCTTCTACTAGATTATCAGCTTTAATTTTTCTTATAATGTAGGTAACATTGCTAAAAACAAAATATCAATTTATTTCAATTCATTGTAAATTTCATAATTTGTACCTAAATAAATGGTGTGTGCATAATAAAAATGTAAATATTAATCGATAGTTAATTAAAAATTTGGAATAAGTCTATTATATATATTATAGTTTTTAAGGAATTTGGTGTTGGTACTTGGTGAAACATTTTTATCCAATAATTTTATATATATTATATTTGAAAAATAATAATAAATTTAGCTGAAGCCAGAAACAATGATGGGGTGATGTCATCGGTCAGCAGTTTGGTCATTTTCTCTCTTTTGAAAAAGCATTACAATAGAACAAAACAAATGATAAAAAAAAAAACAAAAAAAAAACAAAAAGGATTACTTTTAAATATGTGTGGTCGGGAAACTAATCCTTTTTTTTCTGTTATAGTCTTGTATATATAGTGGAGAAAACAGTGTGGGTGATCTTAATTATATTTTACATTGGAATGTAAAATGTTTAAGAATATAATCCTCTTTTAAAAAATTCATCATCCCATCGAATTACCTATCAATTTAGAATTCCTTCTAATTTCCCTTTAGAATATTAAAGATGATATATTATAGGCATCTAAAATAATTTTTTAATTTATAATATCCTTAAAACTTGATATTTAGATAGATTCCTATATTTTACTACAAAATAATAATAATAATAATAATGAAGCTTGCCAAATGGATTTTCCGCGAGGCTAAAAAAAATTATTGATTATTTTAATGTTCATTTGAAACTGTACACTAAAAAAGTAAAAATGTTCTCCAATGTTCCTAGTTTTGGCAATATTTTTTTTCTCAATTAAGCCAAATATCCGGTTTAAGCCAGGGGCGGTCCCAGACTTTCATTTTTTTTTTTGGGGGGGGGGGTCATGTACCGGGGACGTTATGTTTGATATAACTATTTTACAAAATTAAGACTTTTTTTTTGGTTTTGGAAACCATTTGGGGGGGGGGGGGGAGGGTCATGGACCGCCCTTCGTTTAAGGGCCTATTTGAATCAAGGAATAACTAAATAAATTATGTCCTATAATTATAAACAAAACAAGTGGAAATAATTTTTAAATCCTTGAACGAGATAGGCATACCTATATATATTTTTTTTCATTTGACACTGCCTTGTGTACATTTTTAAATGAAAAAAAAAGTATAAAATAAAAGACATATTTGACAATTTTCAAAAATCAAAATTCTAAAAATATATAATTTGGCTGAATATTTAGATTTAGACGAAATTGTTTAATGATCATGATAGATTCTTTGACTGAAAATTTTTTTAAGCATGTATAATTAATATGTCAGATGCTTTCTATTGTTTCTATTTTACTTAATGAAGCCAAATACCGGCTGTTCTAAGGCCTATTTAAAACAATACACAATTAAATAAATCGTGTCCAAATTAAAAATTAAATAAATAAATTATTTTGATTATTTATGTACATCGATTAAATTATTAAAGTTGTTGTCGGGAAATAAGGACTACATTTTGTATGCAGATAATTTATATTTTATTGCCAAAGTTTCATCAACTTTGTTGACTTCCTCAGGGCTCAAATAGTTATCTTCCCTGCATTTTTGTCAACAAAGTTGATGAAACGTTGGCAATAAAATATAAATTATCTGGATAAAAAATATATTCCTTATTTCCCCGATAACTTTAATAAAATAAATAAAGCAACTGGAAATAATTTATTTTATTTTAATATTTTTTTAATGTTGTTGAATGTATTTATCGATAATGCTGAATGTAGTAGAGTAGAGGTATCTACTCTACTTGGTAGGTGAATGCTAAGAGGAGCTGTTAGAGTTTAGAGTTAGAGTTAGTGAGGACTCTGCCAGGCTGGCTGAGCAGAAAGCAGCTGGCTGCTGGGCAAAGGGCTTTTCTCTTTTCTTTTTTTTTTTTTTGTCTGTCGAGGCGGCGAGGGAGCCAGCCTTCCTGTCTGCCAATGCATGTGTGTCTGTGTGTGTGTTCTGTTTCCATGAAGAAGGAAGGAATGAAAGAGAGAAACGTTTCCCAACCACCCGTCCGCCAATGCATGCATTCTCTCCCTCTTTCTCTCTTTTTGCTCGTCATCAAGGATCAATTCCACCCATTAGATAACTCTCCTCGAATTGCTCACAAAAACAAACAGAATCGTTAATTAGCTACTATATAATATATTTACTATCAAGGCAACTAGACCAGTGTTCCGCAGAGTGTGTGCCGCGGCACACTGGTGTACCGTGGTCATTTGATGGTGTGCCGCGGAAAAATGTCAAGTTTTGTGAAGATAATGCTGAGAGCAGGGCCGTGCCTGGCGGGTGTTCTTGCGTGCGGCGGACGCAGGCGTTCGAATCGCCAAGGTTTTTTTTTTGTTTTTTATGAGATTAAAATATGAAATTTGTAAAAAAAAAAAAAACTATAAATGATTTGAAAAATTTTTTTTTTACAAATTTCATATTTTAATCTCATAAAAAAAAATCCCTGGCGATTTGAACGCCTGCGTGCGCCGCACGCAATGAACACCCGCCAGGCACGGGCCTGGCTGAGAGATGAGAGCAGCCTTATCAACGATTGCTCCAAATTTTGATCGGCTGTGCTCAGTTAAGCAGGCTCACATTTCTCATTAAACATCTTTTCCTATTCTATTGATTATAATAATAAATAAATGTTAAATAAACATTGGTTTTTTCTTTGGTGTACCTCTAAAATTTCTTGATTTGATAGGCGTACCTTGAACATAAAAAGTTTGCGGAACACTGAACTAGAGGACAAGAAGCAAATTATAAATAAATAAATAAATAAAATTCACAATATATCGTGCTTGGGTTCAACAAAAAAAAAATAAAAACAAACAAACAACAACAACAACATAACCTATAACAATAGTTATATTTTTAATAATAAAAAGAATGTTTCACCTTGAACCAACCACCTAACACTTGAAAAATTAGTAATTTTTTTAATAGGTATCAAACGAACAGGTATTGTAAACTATAAAATTTCAAAATTTCCTCTCAATTAAAATTGAAACATATCAGGCGTTTTTGTTTTGTTTTTTGGTGTCATATTTTTTAATAAAAATTTACAATGTCTTATTTTTTAATAACATTTTTGGAATATGTAAATTTCTTAATAAAAATATTCTTCTATTTTTAGGTTATAAAAATGTGTATCGTCATTTAAAAATGTTGTTTTTCATGATACATATTGTTGAAAAACGCCTGATAAATAATTATTCACCAACACATTCAATGAATATAGAATTTTTTTTTTTTTTTTTATTTTATTAAACCAATTATTTTACATTAATTAATGTATACATTGTATTTTTTTTGCTTCGATTCCGGAGATAACTTCTCCACCATCGAGTGTCCTTATTCATCTTTAGTCCTTGTTTTTAATAAGAGGAAAAATCTAATTAGATAAAAAAACCTCTTTTCCGATAATTATTTCAATTCCATTATTCCCCAATCAAGTCGATTGGTTTTAATTAACCATTCAATCCCTCCAATGAATATAGAATATATATGTACTTATATAAATAACAATTTTTATTAAGAATTTAAATTAAAAAAAAAAAATTCATTAAAGTATAAATTGATAAAAAAATAAAATTTCATTGGAAAAATTTAATATTTTTGACATTTAAATTGAAAACAAAAATGGAAATAGTCAAAGATATCATCATAATCCTATATTAAATGACCCAATCCTAAAACTAGTTTGTAGTTTGACACAATGACCCGGGAGGTGGTCCCCCCACTTGGGTCTGCCCCGTGCCAGCCAGCCAGCTGCTTGACCTCTCTAAATGACCCCCCCCAACAACATCCTATATCCTTAATTATTTGGACAAAATATTCGAATCGGGGCCTTCCCCTTTCCCACTTCCACTTCTAAAGATATACTGGAATTAAAAATTTATTTTTCCTAAAAATTTAAATCAAAGAAATAATCAATTAAATTTTCTTAAAAATATAACCATTGATAAAAATGTAATAATCTTGAAAAATTTAAATTAGGAGCCATTCATAAAATATATGTTCGCAAACAGGGGGTGAGGGAGGGGTATTGTTTAGCGTGATGGCGGGGGCAGAGGGGGGGGGGGTCTAGAGAGGAAACGTCAAATTCGCAGTTGATCAATTTTATTTTCATTTTTTTCTTAACTTGTTAGTTTTTACTTTACCATACAGGAAGGGTATGGTCAAGTATTGGAATCGTACATGAAAAAAGTGTTTTTTTTCCTTCTTTTTATATCTCAAAAACGGCTGAAATTATTTTGATTAAAAAAATTGAGCGAAACCATCGCATTTCGGTCTACAAAAAAGCCCTAATAAGTGAACATCGAAAAATTATTTTTTTCAAGATAATAATGTTTTAGTCAAAATGTCTGTTAGTTAGTCTGTGCTTTACCAAATTTTTGTGGACGTGCTAGCTCAAAAACTAGTGTGAATATTGAAACCAAATTTCATACGTAGTTTTGATCCATTGAGATTAGGAGCTGATTAGATTTTGGTGCATATCGACCCAAAATTCTTTATTTTACTATATTATTATAACAGTTTTATTTATATCCTGTAAAATTTCGATGTTTACTTCAAAATTTCGGGTGGAGGAGGGGGGGGGGGGTGTTAACACCCTAAGCCCCTCTACTAGCTACGGCCATGCTCTGATGTTAAAAATAATATAGGTATGTAAGTAATTTATCATACTTTTTATTATAGATATGGATAATTTTTATTACTTTCACATTTATATTGATAGAATATAATGGGGAAGTATTGGCGATGGCCAGTCTGAGTCCTGACTCTTTAAGAGGTTGTATCTCAGAGATGAAAAAAGTTAATTTCAAAAAAAAGGAAAAATCTTTCATGTAAACGTCCACTTCCGGTTTTCCGATTTCAACCAAAAGCTTGCTGTACTCCTTCTAGCCTATATATATCAAGATTAAGGTAGTTGTTTCGCGACAATACTACTTAAAAAGTTAATGCTAAAGTATATAGAACAGACAATAAGGATTCATAATTCATAAGCCCAAAACTTTTTGATGTTTATGTACCAATTCTAGCCAATCCCATGCTCGTTTGACAAATCTGGCACCATTGTAAGAGATTGAATATTTTGATATTAAAATAACAGATAAAATACATTTTGCCACCAATCGATGCACAAGTATTTAAATAATAATCTGTATAAATTTCAAAAAAATCCTAAGAAAACGCATTTGGCGGAACAACTACCTTTAGTTTCGAATTTCGAAAATGTGAAAGTCGTGTGGTGAACACAGCAGTTGATTTTTATCTCTAATGCCTTTAATCAGATTAATTTATATGATACTTTTCCAATAAGTACCTATAGCTAAATATAGTTAGCAAGGTTGCAATTTTTTGGAATTAGCCTCTGTGATATTGTTATTTGTGAAATTGTCCATTCCCATGTGGGTTCTGGTTGGGGCAGGTCAAGTCCAAAGGACCATCCACCCCCATGTCAAGTCCTCCTCTCTTCACTCAATCACTAAACACATCCTTTGTCTTTTGAAACGAAAGAATTTAGCTAGCTTTGCAAGCTTTTGTTTTCACAATATAACTAACTAGTTATTATTTTTCTGTGTAGAAGGGTGTTCGTCCTTTTCTTTTGTTAATTTTATTTGCATAGATAGAGAAGTAAAGGTTAGGCTTTATTTAATCGGTCAACTAAGTAGCCCTCTTTAGTTGGAATGTTTTACTCAAAAATATGGATGGCCCTAACGATTTATTAAAAATTTTTAGTAGGTATTTATCCCAAATTAGATAATCTTTGTTGCTTGCTTTTTTATATAATTTGCAAACAATCTCGTTGTTTGTGATGGAATGTTATTTAAGTTTGTTTGAGTAGACCCAAGTTCGGTTTCTTGTCCCTGACTTTTTTAACCGACTTCAAAAAAAGGAGGAGGTTATTTTAAATTAAAACAACTTATTTTTAATATCACCCATCATCATCATCATTGAGTATACAGTCCTAAGACTGTTTTGATGCAACAATCCGTCTCCACTCGACTCTGTCCCCCGCCAGCTGTTTGACCTCTCTAAATTTCTGGCATCCCATATCCCCAATTATTTGGTTGAAATATTCTAATCTGGGTCTTCCCCTTCCACTTTTCGTTCCCACCTCCCCCTCTAAGGTATCATCCCCTAAGCAGTCCCCCATGTCTCGGTGTGTGCCCCAACATCTGACCTCTTCTCTTCTTCAGACTCTTCCACAAGGATCTTCTTTCTCCAATTCTTCCAAGAACTTCTTCTTCATTTGTAATTTTATCCATCCATTTGATATTCCTTATTCTTCTGTAGCACCACATTTCGAAAGCCTCTAATCTCTTTCTCTCCGCTTTTCCAATTGTCCAGGTTTCACACCCGTACATGGCTATGCTCCATACATATGTCTTCAATAGCAACTTCCTGTTTGCTAAGCTGATTGAGGACCCACTGAATCAAAGTTAAAATAATTTTCGTATCTAATAAATGCATTATTCGTTAAAAAAATCATAATTAAAGGAACCAAAATTCAAGACATATTATTTAATCTTATTAAAAATTAATGCCTATAGTTATTAAATTTTTATGCGAACGACTTGAAGAAGTCTCAATAAAGAGTCGAAAAATACCTAGGTAGCCAAAAGGAAATAAATAGGATGCTTTGTTTAAAATAAAATCCGAATTCTGACAAACTTGAATTTTTTTTATAAAACCTAGGGTTCCAAAATGAATATTTATATATAATATATATATGGGAGTGTCTAAAAGGGTCAAATTCTTTCAGTGAGCCAGGCTTGAACCCGGGCTTCGTGATCCTGCATTTATTTTATATATAATTGTTATTATATATAAATATAAATATTTTATAAAAAACAATCTTTAAACGTTTCGGGAGAATTTCCCCCTTCCATTTTAAAGGAATTTTAATTTAAAAATTGTAAAAAAGAAAAAAAATAGTTTACATAAAGTAGCCTTTTTTTTCACCAGCTGCAAAAATGAGCTATAAATTAGATACATATTTAACAGTTTTTTTTTTTTTTTTTGTTTTCTTTCTTCAATTGTACCATCATTTTTCACTTTAAATTATAGAATCATTAATTGCGTGGCTGTATGGGCATAGTTCTCTAAAGCCAAAAAAAAAAAAAATAGTTGCTTTAATAAGAGTAGATAAAGGAATTAATATATAAATAAATATTTTGAAAATAGACAATGAATACTACATTGTTTTGGAGATTAAATTACACTTTAAATAAAAATAAAAAATATTAATATATTAGTATTTACGAGAAATTATATTTTTTTTCTAAATTTTTTTGATAAATATTAGAATAAACAGAATCCTACT
Source organism: Forficula auricularia (assembly GCA_024734495.1). Taxonomy (NCBI): domain Eukaryota; kingdom Metazoa; phylum Arthropoda; class Insecta; order Dermaptera; family Forficulidae; genus Forficula; species Forficula auricularia. The sequence goes on along the minus strand of JALMQS010000187.1, from coordinate 11,573,593 downwards.
ACCTAGGTATATCTAACCTTTTGTTAATTGAATTTTTGTTGTTTAAAATTTCAAATATTTCTAAAATTAAAATTTTTTCTAAAAAAAATAAATAAATAAAAAATAAAGTTAGAAATCCTCCCAGAAATATATGATATTTTGGTAAACGGCTGAAGAATGTTTTTTTTATAAAAGATTTGTATTTATTTAAGTATATTATAAAAAACAACACTCAATAAAATGTTTTCGTTATTGAATTGTTACTTATTTACATTTAATTGATTACCATCAAGGAGTTTGTTTATAAAAATAATGTTGTTTTTCACTATACCTATTAGAAATATGAAAGGAAAAAATAATAAAAATGAATAAGCCGGCCAAGTGGGATTAATTGAAATAAAAGAGATGAGGTTAAGTTGTTTGGATGTTAAGTTAAATGGTGGGGTCGCATTCAGATAGAGATGGTGGTGGTTGTTCTAGGTTCTGTTTTCTCTTTTATTGAAATGAAGAATGGTTTGCATCAGGTAAGAAGAAGGTTTGCTACTCGGCTGGAGACTCTGGAGTCTGGAGGGCAACTCTCTGACTCACTCCAGAGGTCCAGAACAGAACAGAACAGAACACAAAACAGAAAAGAAAAGAAAAGAAGGCTTGCTTCTTGGCCTTGATGGGTGGGAATTTGAACACAAGCAGCATAACCTCAGCTCAGCTCACCACTCACCAGACTCACTCACACGGGATACTAACACACACACACACCTACACTATGCAACTATGCACCTATCATCCGAAAGAAATATTTGCATCTCAAATACTCAACTCCGAGGGGATTGGAAGTAGGTGTACACCTCAAGTATTTTGGAAGTATTTGGAAATTGATAACCTCCTCCTTTTTTGAAGTCGGTTAAAAAGGGATCGATTGATGTTGTGATGTATAGTATAAGCTAAGCTGATTCGAATGGGATTGATTTCGTTTATTTATCCATTAATGGGGGATAGAAAGCAAAGGCGCACTTGATAATGCCCTTCCACCCCCTGGTGCTAATGGGGGTGGCTCACTCAAGGGACAACAACAACAACAACAACAACAGCCAGTTGTTTAGAAATATCACTCACGAGATATCTTACAAACTCTAAGTGAGAAGAAAAAAATACATCAATTTTGTTTGTTTGTTTTTTTATAAACAAATAAATAAATAGACACACACAGACGATTTTTATTTATCTCTTTTACCACCCCCAATTTTTTGAATCATTCTTTTTAAATTTTGAAAACGAGAAAACAGAAATTCAATATTATCTAGAAAATATTATATTATAGTATAAAGCCAGATTTATTTATATTAATGTATAATTTAGTTATTTATATGGATGGAATTTTAAGGTTTCGTGATCCTGCATTTATTTGATGTACCTAATTGTTAGGTACTTATGTATTTACATTAAATTGGTTACCAAGGTGTTTGTTTATAAACAATCATTTGTTTATAAAAAAGTTATTCACTATTAGAAATATGAAATCAAAAAAAATACTAAAATATTTTTTTTACAAGTACCTATATGACTTAACCGACTTCAAAAAAGGAGGAGGTTCTCAATTCGACTGATTTTTTTTTGTGTCTATGTTACCTGATATCTTCGCCAATTGTAAACCGATTTCGATGGGGGTTTTTGCATTGGGTTCAGTCTAGTTTCCGATTGGTCTCGTTTTTTTTCATTGGTATTGGACCTTTTTTGATATGTTTGTTCTTTGTTTATGAACCGATTTTGATGATTCTTTCTGCGTTTGGATCAGTATAGGTCTAAGATAGTCAAGATATCTAACTATTTATTTTTTTATTTATTTTATGTAGGTCCAGCGAGAATGTTTTGCAACGTGGACCGATTTCGATGATTCTTTTTATATTGGAAAGTGGGTACCTTAGGGGTAATCCCATATTAATTTGGTCAAGTTCTGATATGATCAATGACGAAATAACGTAAATCTCCAATTCTTATGACCAAATAATCGAAATTATAATAAATAAAATCTTTTATAAAAAAATCTTAAAACATTCATTTAAAACCCGCAAACGTTTCGAGAGAGTTTCTATATTTATTAATTGAATTTTATTATCATTTTCTGATTCATTCGTCCGACGCTTTCTCTTACGAGATTCATGCAAGGTATTATATTAAGTCACTATTAATAACATCACTAAAAAGAGAAAAATAAAAATAATTTTTATAAAAAAATTAAACCGACTTCAAAAAAATTAAATGCAACAAATAAAATATGTAATAAGAACTCAAAAATAAAATAAAATGCACTAAAAGGTATAAAATAATAATCTAATTTAGTTATAAATAAACGACGAAATATTAAAATGAAATCACTTTTTGAAGTCGGTGCTAAACAAACTATATAAGCGAGCGTACCCGCCAAACGTACTAAGTAAAATCCGTCGAGTTCAATTCATAAAATGTATATGTTTGGCACCGACTTCAAAAAGTAATTTCATGTTAATATTTCGTCGTTTAGTTGTAACTAAATAAGATAATAATTATTTTATACCTTTTAGTGTATTTTATTTGATTTTTAAGGTTTTATTATATTATTTGTTGCATTTAATTTTTTTGAAGTAGGTTTCATTTATTTTTTTATAATTGCATCAATCAGAGGACAAATTCATTGATTTCTCTTTATAAATTGAATCAGTATAGAATGAATTTTTTCGCTAAACTAAACTAAAGAGTTTCCCTGATGCATGCACGGTTAGTTTTCGAACCTCGAGGTCACATGCACACACACACACACACATATATATAATCTTGACAAAACGTCATTATTACCGTCTGCCCTTGAAAAGATTAAGCAGATTTAACACGCTTAGATAAAAAAAAAAAAAAAAAACTCGAAATACTAATCATTTATTGAAAAAACGTTTCAAGTTCAGCCTTCGGGATATTTTTAACAGAAAAAGTGAAGGTCTTTTATGCAAATGCGATTGGCCGGACCTCTGGTGGCAAATATTTTATATTTCAATCCCTTTAAAGGGTTTAAATTAAAAAAAATAAGTTACCATCCACATGACTTTACTTACCATACACCTGGCCCCTCTCTTTTATTTAATATTTAATCAAATAAAATTTAAAAAGAAAAAACAAAGGAAAAATTTAAATAATCATCTATTTTTGTAAATTTTAATTTTTCAAATATTTTATAAAATATTGCAAATTATCAATTTTTTCTAATTTCTATATTTGAAATTTTTTCTTTTAAAATTTTGAAATTTTTATTTTCTATTTGCAATTTTTTTTTAATTTTAAATAAGGTGTCAATTGTTGGGTCTTAGTTGAGACTGGGGGGGGGGGGGGGGCGATATTTTTGTAACCCCCAGGTTTTAAAAAGGACGCCACTTGATCAACATTATATATCTAGTAGTTGCTTCGAGAGATATTCGGACCGAACTTAAATGCTACCCAGTTACCTAGATGTATAGGGGAATTTAAATACTAGGTAGTTGAGAGTAATTTGCTGTTTTCTAACGAACTCGAAGCGAGAAAGACCATGTGTGCTGTGTGGGGTAGTTGACCCCCCGTTCGCCCGCATCACACACACACACAGACACACACACACACAATAGTCAATCCATATCGAACTTTTTGTTAAATGAATTTTTGTTCTTTAAAATTATGAACATTTCTAAAATTAATTAATTAATTAATTAATTTTTATAGAGAAAACTTTTGTGAAGTTATATTTGTTAGGGGGTTCCAGAAAATGATGTGACGCAGCGTGACGAAGGGAGGTAAAATATGCCAAATTTTGTATGGCGTATTTTATGAATGGCCTCTTTGTTTATTTCATTTCTTAAAAAAAAATATAAGTATGTGAGTTAAACTCATTTTTTGTAAATATTTATTTCTATTTTCATTCAAGGTAATTCTCCATCTCCAAGACAATCTGGACCATTGTCTATTTTCAAAATATTTATTTGTTTATAGTTGCTTTATATTAATTTTTTAAAGCAATTTTTTTTTTCAAATTTTTAGGATTGTTCTTATTTTGGGTAGTTTTGAATTTTTATGTTGCCAGGTTCCAAATAAATAAAAGAAAATATCCCCCAAGTTTCAAGCCCCTATCTCAATTTTAACCTGTGCTGCACAGCGATGCAAGTTTCCCATTTAAATAACATAGGGTTTTTGGCATTAGGATACAAATTATATTTTTTCTAAACTTGTCTCTACCCCCGGGGTCAGATTTTGCCTCGAGTCGGATTCGAGCCCGGGTCCTCTGGTTAGCAGGGTGGCACGCTACCACCTAGTCTATCTGACCCCCCATTGAACGATCAATTTTTTATTCTGGCCATAGTAATGGTTCAAAAAATTTGAAACTCTGTAGACTTTATCCTTATAATAGTAGTTATCTCTGAGAATTTTTAGAGATTTTTAGCTATTGTAATTTTTGAGTCTATAACTTTACTAACGCTAAGCTATAGCAGTATTTTATCTAGCTGTAACTCCATAATTATAATAGCTAAAAATCGGTAATAATTTTGATGGATAGTTACTATTAATTATAAGGATAAAGTCTACAGAATTTCAATTTTTTGAACAATTACTTTGGCCGGAATAAATAATTGATCATTTTATGCCGAAAAACCCCATGTTATTTAGATGGGATAGATTGCATCGCAATGTGTAGCACTAGGTTAAAATTGAGACAGAGACGTAAAACTTGTGAATATTTTTTTTTTTTATTTCGAACCTCTGTCAGGACAAAAATTCGAAAATACCCAAAATAAGGACCACCCTAATGTAGGTATATGTTTATTTGCATCAAGCAGAGGACAACCTTCTACTTATGAATTTCATCAATATATAATAATAAAACTTGAGTAAGATACGAGGTAGGTTTCACAAAAACACAAAAACCTACCTCGTATCTTACTCAAGTTTTATTATTATATTAAAATGTTTCACCTAGAACCATCACCGAACTCCTTAAAAGTTATTCATCAATATAACTTAGGAAGCACGGTGTTGGTTTATAGTGAAACATTTTTTTAAATTATGTTTTATTCTAATTAATTTTTCAATATCTGTTATTTTTTGACGGTTCGAAATGTTTTTATTAAGAAACTCCACCAACTCGAACTCATTATAAAATGAATCATCAAGTCTGCTTGCTACTCAAGGTAAAACTAAATTTGTTCAATATTAGGAGTTGCTTAGCCAGAGTAGAATGAGTGGATTTTAAAATATAAATATATAAACTGATCGTCCATGACATATAGTATAGTATAGTACTCTGGTTCAGCAGCTTTAATATGTACCGTATACATTTGTGTAGTAATTTGTGTAGTAATCCGCCCCCGTGGTGTAATGGTCAGAGTAACTGACTGGCAACCCGGAGGTCTCGGGTTCGATTCCCGGCTATACCCAGACATTTTTTCTGTAAGTATAGGGTCTGGTAATAAAAATTAAGTGGGAGATAAATGTAACCGAATTTATCGCGCGGAGAATTTACCACTGCTCGAAGCCCCTAAAACCTTAGTAAATTGGATATTAAATTGTATCTAAGTTTCTGAGATTGGCTCGAGATCCCGGCTTCTTTTCCTTCTACTCTGTTCTTTTCACGATGGAGGGGCCAGCCCATACAGGCCTTTAGGGGATCTACCTTCTGGTGTATCTCCTTCTCACATCAATATCATATAAAAAAAAAAAAAAAAAAAAAAAAAGAATGCTTTATAATTTTTAAGCCTGAGGAAGTCCAAAAATTAAAGGACGAAATGTTTCTTCGAGAGTTTTTATTCAAGAGCGCTTTAAAATAAATGCCACCTTTTTTAACCGACTTTTTCGAGAGTAATCCAAGGCAAGGATTAGGGATGGATGATACCGAGGGGTGAACCGCGATTGGAATTAGGTGTACGCCGTCTTTGGAATTATTTGGAATTACTTTGGAATTCATTAGATAATCTATTGTCTTCTACTTGGAAATGAAAGTGGAAGTAGGTGTACAAGATTTTAGGTCGCGGTTCACCCTTCGGATGATACGATTGAATGGATTGTCTGTTTGTGTGTCAGCGAGTCAGCTAGTCAGCTTGTTGGTTGTTTTGGAATTGTTCTCCTCCCCTCACCTCCCCTCATTTCCAGAGAGAGAGAGAGAGAGAGAGAACCCAGGAAGAGAAAAGAGAAAAGGGTCAAAGACCGTGCTTCCCCTCCCCCTACCCGCCCCGAGGGAGGGAAGGAGGGGAAGGGCTGCTGCTCTTTCGTTCCGGGCTCGTTTTAGAGGTTTCCAAACTCAACAATAAAGAATTGGAGGAAAAAGGAAAACTTTTTCAACAATCGGTATCTACACTGCTCCACTAATGGCCGGTTGTATGTCGCAAAGTAAATGCTTTTTACCACTAACAAACGGTAGATGGTAAATGGAGGCACTAGGGATGGCCAATCAGATGACAGGCAATTTCAGTCATCTACCGTTTGTTAGTGGTAAAAAGCATTTACTTTGCGACATACAACCGGCCCTTAGTGTTAGTGTTAGTGTTAGTGTGGGTGGCAGAAAGGCAGTAGTATCAAAAGGAGAGAAGGCAGGAATCGATTTGTTACTGCTGGCCTTGTCTCTGGGAGCCAGCAGATGAGAGAGAGAACAAGGGGGATTCCCAACAAATACAACAATAACAAAATAGGTGTGCATGTGATAAGAGAAATAGAAAACGGAAATACAAATTGATGAGCTTTATATATCTAGAAATCTTTATTCATAAACTGATCTAATCCAAATTTCCTAGAGTTCCAGGACAAATCTAACAGAATTTCCCTCGTCGAAATAGCAGTGCAGTTGAGATGTGTGCGCCAACAACAACAATCTAGGTGTGCATATCAAGATAAATAGAAAAATCTATATCCTTGATACAAATTTTTATTCCTTAACCGATCTAAACCAAATTTCCAAACAGTTACATTTTGTGGTAATGGTACAAAAATCGACTACGAGAAATGTGCGTGTGGGGGTCAGGGGGGCGTATTCTTTCCTCTCTCTTGACATATTGACAGTAATAGAAGAGAGAATCTAAGCGGTCTCCTATCTCGTGTGGTTGACATTGCTTATTTTTCGAGTGGGGACCGAAACAAATTCGAAAATAAAACATTTAGTACTATAATTTCATTAATTTTATTGTTTTATCAGGGACACCCATTTTGTTTTTTCATTATTTTTCAGCCATTTTTACATTCTATTACGGACCACAAAATTGATTGTTGTGAATTGAATGTTTTTTATCCATTTTTTAAAAATTCACCCAAAATATCTATCACTCACGAGCAAAGAAATGGAATCATCACCTCCCCTTGCGAGTTATTAAATGTAATTTTCATTGTCAAATATAATAATAATATAATATATTTCCATTAGGTTATCATTCTACATTTATTTTATGCTTCCTCTACACTATAAGCCAACTTGGGCCAATTCAAGCCAACACCAATGTGTAGAGGGGGGGGGGGGAGAGATTGGCGATGGTTGGCCTTCGGAGCGGTTTTTTCAATATATGAAAGAGGGCCAATGTTACCCAAAGAAAGTGACGTATCAACAAGGCCATAGATATTGGCCCAACTCTTGGACCACTGTGTGGAGGCACCGTCAAATTAACTCGTTTTACTGGTGGCCAACATGGTCAACATGTTTGGCTCACGTTGGGCCATACTGTAGACTCTACAGTACAGTGTAGAAGGCCCATTAAATGCTGAAAAATGAACCTTGTATAAATTTTTTTTAAATTTCTAATAAATTACAAAGAAATATACAAAGTATAATTGAATTAACAAAAAGAGAGGGAGGGATTCCATTTCTTTGCTCGTGAGTGTAGTTTTACAAATTCAAGATCAAAATAATATTTTTGAGTATTAAACGGCATCTATTAAACATTTTTATCATCGAAAGTGTTTGCCTATAGGTACATTTAATGTAAATAAATACAAATCTTATATAAAATAAAATTAATAATCACAAAAGAAATCAAAATGTTTCGTGAGAAATTCTTCCTTTATCAATGAAAATTTGGAGAAATATTTTCTTAAAAAAGAAAAAAAAAATATTAAGCATCTATGTATATTATTATTATCAATTGCTTTATCATTTCTTTATTAAAGCAACTATTTCTCGAATTTCCTTTAATCAAAGGAGAATTTCTCCTAAAACATTTTGATTTCTAATAAACATTTTGAGATTGATTTATAATATTATTTCAAATCTCTATTTCTATAAGTAATTTGAATTCTTATAGAAGTTGACGTTGCATCCGCCAGTGGGGAGATTATATATTTAGTAATGAGAGTCAATATGTAGGTATTGATACTCCTATAGGTATATGTGTTTGAACCACGTGACTAATATAATATACTTTATTAGTGAGGGATGTGACCATATGACATCATCGCGTCACTTTTTTGCTCTTGTTAAAACATTTTCGATGTTATTTTTTTTTTTTGAATTTTAGTTTATAAACAATTTACAAAATCAAGTCCGAGTCCATAAAATAAGTTGTCTAGTGGCAACACCGTTATTATATAATATATAGATATACTATATATACCGGGTGAGTTTTTTATCTTGAGTCTTATAACTCAGAAACAGTGCATTATATGAAAAAAAGTTTCAAGTAAAAGTTTATTTATATCAAGGGGGAAACTATACTACACTATTGTTTGTCGACGTAGAACAAGCTTTCAAGGGTATTTCGAGGTAAAGTTCTATTTTTTAAATGGAACTATATATTTTTCTTTTCGCCTATTTATTCTACTTAAAAAACTGAACAACTTTCATATGAACCTATTTTTTATACATCAATTAAACAAAATATTAAATCAATTAGATCTCCAAAAAAATCCTAATAATGATTTTTAACAATTATTCAAATTAATTATCAAATATTTAATTTTTAAATAAATAATTTAATAATTTTGAGCCACTATTCTATGACATTCAAGATTGTATCGCAAGTCTTCTGGATGAATTCCAGTTCCTTATTTCGCCCTGTTTCAGTTTCGTCGAGCCTTTACATTTCCTTTTTTTTAAACAGATTTACAACACAATAAAATGAAGCTTGCGAGGGTGTATTTCTATAAGGAAAATTATATATGTCTATAATGAAGTTTTAAGATCATTATAAACACTTATTTTCATTGTTGTGACTTTTCGATTTATTAATTATTTATTTAATAATTAAATATTTGATCATTATTATTTGATAATTAAGTTTAATAATTGTTAAAATAATTATTAAGATTTTTTTTGGAGATCTAATTTATTTAATATTTTGTTTAATTGATGTATAAAAAATAGTTCTTGAAAGTTGATCAGTTTTTTAAGTAGAATAAGGAGACATAAAGAAAAATATAGGGTTCCATTTAAAAAATAGAACTTGACCTTAAAATACCCTTGAAAGCTTGTTCTAGGTCGACAAACAATAGTGTAGTATAGTTTCCCTTCGATATAAACAAACTTTTAGTTGAAACCCCTTTTATATAAGGCACTGTTTCTGAGTTATAAGACTATTTAAAGATAAAAAAACTCACCCGGTATATACAATAGTATTTCAATTTTACACTATATAGTTGATTGATTAAAATAAAGTATAGAAATGAGTGGAGTGGAGTGGAGGTGAAGCAACAGGTGATGGGGTGGTGAAAGGGTGGGGTGAGAGGGTGAGGGGTATGGAGGGTGATGGGGGGGACTTGTCCCCTTACCGAACAACTCTTGAGGCTGTAGATTTTGTAGGTAGTGGTACTGGTGGTCGAGCGGTTGCTGTTGCTGTTGCTGTTGCTGTTCGAAGGCAGGTTCCATGATCTCTTTATCCATCTGCAGACAAACAAAACAAACAACCATTCAATAAATATAGTACTATACTATATACCTACTGACTTTTTAAACATTAGTTTGCATTTGTTTTGTAATCAAGGGAACCGTGAAAAAGTTCAATAATAATAATTATTAAAGTTGTTATAGGGAAATAAGGAATAGGTATATTTTGTATGCAGATAATTAATATTTTATTGCCAACGTTTCGTCAACTTTGTTGACTTCTTCATGGCTCAAATCAAATGGTTAACTTCCCTGCATATTTGTTATTTTTATAATTATTCTTTTCTTAATAAACATATGAAGACAAGTCATCAACATCAATCAGATCTGTACATTTGTACAATACTCAGTGATGGATTTCCGCCTAGGCCTACAAGGCCCGGACCTAGGGGCCCCGGTTGCGGAATCTTTTTTTTATTTTTCAACCTAAAAAGAACACAAGGGATCTAGAACAGGCATTACAAATATCATACAAGTATGCAATCACAATCTCTGGCTAAACAAATATCGCTGTCATTTTTTAGTTTTATTCTTTTCTCTATATTCAGTATATTTATTGTTTTTGTTCCATATAATTGTTGTTTCCCTTTTTAATTTTTTTTCTCTTACTTGATCTGTTTGTATCATATTGTTTATTTTCTTTGTAGTTAAATTGGCCTAATATTGTACCGGGTGATTCAATAAGGGTGACGAGGTACCGTATCTCAGGAAGTAATAATCGTAGAAGTTTGGGAAAAAAATCCTTCTGAGGAAATCGGCCAAGAAAAATTGCTGGAAATATTTTTTAAGTTCATACGTCCACCGCTAGGTGACTAAATAGCTTCGATCGTATAAAAAATGGAATTTTCTCAAAAATTTTCCAATATAAGTTTAGAAATGAATACTCCCACGTTAATGCCACCATAATAGTCCATCTTTTTGATAAATGACTTTTTATTGTAGGACATAAAATAAAGGCGGGAGGGGATGCTAAACTTGTATGGACTCTAGTGTCTATAACTTAAGTTTGACTTAACGGAATTTTGTTAACAACGTCTGGTTCAAGAAAGGAAGGTTTGGTGAATAAAATAAATAAACATCCATGCCATTCTAATTCTTGCCGCCCTCGCTAAGGGGCGTGTTTTATAAAGTTAACCGTTTTATTAATTTTGCTCCGAAATCTTAAATGGAACCGTATAATTTATTTTATTAGATTCAGAAAGTAGATCAAATTTGCAACAAAATATGTTCAAACAGCATGTCGATATCTTTCTAGTTTAAAAATATTTTATTAACGAATTTATTAAAGAAACAAAATAGGTAATTGAGTTTTCAATTTTTTTTAAGTTTCGTAGTCAAGCATGCCATGAAAAAATAAAAAAACAGTTTAAAACTTTGTTTTTATTTTCATCTAATCACAACAATAATGATATAACATAACAAACAATAAAATAACAATTACATACATTAACATCTATTTGTGAAAAATTGCCGTTTCCATAGAAACTGTCAACCAAGTCTTTCACGGCCTTCTAAGAAATTAGACATTTTTGAAATTTAATACCTACTCCCAGGCGACACAGAAAAGCATTAGGAAAAAAGCGTTATTATCATTATTGTTGTGATTAGATGAATACCTACATATACCAGCTGCAAAGACCGCTCTCGATATATCGCCGGCTTAGAGTGTAAACCTGCTAACTCCATTTTTTATAATATATGACATATTAATAGAATTCGAAAGAAAAAGTAATGCAGCATCGTCCAAGTAAAACTGCTACTTAAAATTACGATAGTAAGTTGTAGAAAATAAATGTGAAAAATAGTTTCCATAACAACAATATTAATTTTTTTTGTCTGCCCTGTAAAATATCCTTGTTGTGTTGTGAGTAGCAGGTTTACACTCGTAAGGCGACGATATGTTTATTTGCATCAAGCAGACGACAAAATCTCTTTGTTTCTCACAGGAGTTTTTAAAAGGTTATAGTGGTGTTTCACAAGTAAAAATAAAAATTAAAAAAAAAATTCAATTATATTTTTGGAGTTTTATTTTAAAAATATCTACTTTATACATATTTCGGGTTTTTGACCATCATCAGGAGTTTGAGTTTACAAAAGACTGACTCTGTGTTTCTCTTTTATATAAATACATAATTTAATTTAATTTCAAACAACGCTTGTTGTTAGAGCCTGATAAAACGAGGGGGGCACTTTCAAGGGGGGGGGGGGGGCTGCAAACAAAAAAATATCCTCATTGATCAGGAGATATGTCAAAAAATTTAACTTTATTACATCTCTATTACTAAAAATTAGAGACCGGATTTATATGCAGTAAAAACTGCCAAAATATGCCATAAAATATGCAGTTAAAAAGGCTGAAATATGCATGTAATACAGTAAAAATTGCCAAAATAAATTTTTTTATACACTTTTTGAGTAAAAAATTTCACAAAATTCTCATTATATTTAATATATTTAAAATCTCTTAACTCAAAAAAAAACTAGGTGCTCTTGAATAAAATCAATTTAATAAATATATCAATGTTTCAAGGGATCGAAAAAATATGGGGGGGGGGGTAGTTTTATTTAACAGACACGATTGTATTGTATTGCTTTTATTTTTTTATATATTAACAAGCTTTTCTTATTGACATACAAATAATAAACTAATAAAATAATGCAAATATTTGTCCGGCTATAATCTGATAACTACACTAATTTAGACACACATACACACACACGAACACTCAATGGCCAAAATGGGCTATGGTTCCCGAAGGCCATTAAAAAAAAGAAATAATTAACAAAGGATCTTAAAAATAATTAAAATTTGATTGTAATTGTGAATAATTTAAGTTCCCAAGTAATTTTCTAAATATCTTCAGGTTATTATATATACAGGTCACCCAAAATTGATTTATAGAATGAAAAGAAGTGCTCCACATCCTCAGATGTAATGGGGGCAAATTTAAAGGAACTTTATATATATATTTCTTAATTTTTTTCATTCTTTCTCAGAAAATTTACTTTTAAAAAATTTGTTTTTGGCACGATATGGCAATATTTGAGAAAAAATCCTTCAAATATGCAATTTTATGTAACATTCTTCAAATATGCAATTTTATGCAATATTACTCAAATATGCAAAAATATGCAGTATAAAATTTAACCCTCAGTATCCTAGATGGATGATTCGAATAGATAATTGATCCCCTGGGTCGTATGTGGCGGCAAATAAAATATCCAATTGCATAGGAATCCGGTCTCTAATCATAATGGATTACAATTCTGATTTAAGTATAATTACACAACAATTATTATTATTTTTTTTTTTTTTAATAAACTTAAATTTCTTGTCCTATCTCCTGATCTCATTGAGACTTGTAAATTTCAGAATATAAATCTTAATCACTGCAAAAAACATATATTCTATAAATTTTTCAAAAACACAATCGTAAAATTTTTTAAGATGGGGCGAAATTATCACAGTTTTGCACGCGGGCACTGAAATGGCTTGTGGGTAAAATAATTTATAATCAATAATTTAATACGAAAGAACCCCCCCCCCCCTCCAACTGTGAATTTTGAACTCATTAGCAATTTATGATATCTCCTTATGAATGAGAATCTTCTAATCTGAATATCAGCTTTCGATATTTGTTTGGAAATTTAATTAATTTTAAATTATTTTTGACCCCCCCCTCACAATTTTGGCCCCCGAAAAATAATGACACTTTTTGATTATAGGTCTTTTTTATAGTAAATTCTATTTTATTTTTTATTTTTAAGTTTGAAAATTTTATAATTTTAATTTTCTAAGGGCCCCTAATTTTTGGTTCGTTTTCAATCAAAATCTAATCAGCTCTTAATCTCCATACACCAAAACTATATCTTAAATTTTGTATTGATATTCACACTAGTTTTTGAGCTAGGACGTCCAAAAAATTTGGTATCGTACCAATTTTGACAAAATAATTAATATCTCGTAAAATAAATTTTTTTTGATGTTCACTCATAAGAACTTTTGTGTAAACTAATACACCATAGTTTCGATCAATTTTTATTATCAAAATAGTTTCAGCCGTTTTTGAGATATTTGGAAAAACCCGAGGAGTGAACCACGATCCTAATATCGTGCACACCTACTTCACTTTCATTTTCAAGTAGAAGACAATAGATGTAGGGGCATTATCTAATGAATTCCAAAATAATTCCAAAGACGTGTACTCCTAATTCCAATCGCGGTTCACCCCTCGGAAAAAACGAAACAAAAAGCAAAATTTTTTTTCATGGAGGATTACAATACTTGCGACTATACCCTGTATGGTAAAGTGAAAAAAAAATATTGATTGGATGGTTGGATCTTGTGGGGCTGTAACAAGTCTCTCGTGACGTCAGATGATGAGGCCTTCTAAACAGCTAGATGGATATCTGGAGGCAATTGACAAATGAATGTCTGGGGGCGGGGAGGGGGGGGGGGGTAAATCGATGGAACAAAGGGGGTGTTTAATTGGAATAGAGAGAGAGCAAGGGGGTAAGAAGAGTAAACAAGCTAGCTAGGAGGCAGGCAGGGACTGGTGGAAGCAGCGTAGTAGTAATAGTAGTAGTAATAGTAGTAGTAGTAGTAGTAGGTTATCCACGTGGCGAGGGTGTCATCGTGGGCATGAATGAAGAAGGTGGAAGGGTGGAGCAGCCGGAAGGAGAGAGAGAGAGAGAGAGAGTTTGACAGCTAGAGAGCTAAGAGAGAGAGAGAGAGAGAGTGGGAACGCCCACCTCAAAGAGAGAGAGAGAGAGTGGTTCGGCCGCCCGGCCGCCCCCAGCCGACGACGACGGCGACGCCGCCTCGGGCGGGCGGGGCGAACTCCCTACTGACACCCAAGTCTCCAACACCAACACCACCCCCTGCTGGATGGCTAACAGAGTAACAGACAGACAGCCTGATGCTGATGCACTCCACTCAGTCAGAGAACTACCACCATTGGACTATCTCTATCTAGCAAGGGAACATGGGCGCCTGTAGAAAATTTTCTAGGGGGGGGGGTATTTTTATTAGAAGAAAGTAACCAAATATGGAATAGGGTCCCTAATGTGGAATACCTGCATTTCTCGTAGACAAATAATCCAAGACGCAATAAGCAGTAATCTTCTATCTCTTACAATGTCTATATACAGGTTTCGACCTGTCAGTCGAGCGAGTCCTTTACCTTCGGTAAGAGTGTTTTGTTTTGTCTCTATCAAAAAACTTTTTCAGGCACGTAAATATTAAGTATTTTTCGTAATGTACCTTATTGCAAATAGCATTATATTTACAAGAAATCATAAGTTGGTGTCATCTATTAAATCCGATGGAATGGAATATTTTTAATTATATGTCAGAGGGGTTGTTTTTCAATTATATTCTTTTTAAACCCGTAGATAATCAGTGAAACTGTTTTGTGTTAAAATTTTATCTGAATAATGTTTAAAAACGGTGTTACTTAGCTTTGATACAAAAATCGGAACTCGAGCCTCTTCATCCAATGGAGTAGCTTCTTTTCTGAAAATATCTTCAAACCGGCTGATCCAAATATCAAATGTACCTATTATTATTTTCTGGATCATTATTAAATTCCGTTGTACACACGCTAGGAAATTGAATCTATTTATTAAGTTGAGTCGTTTGTAATGTCTTCTCAAGAAGTTCTTTCACTTATTCGTTGTTCAAATATAAATGCACTTGACTTTCCATAATCCTCGTCGGCAGAATTGTTATGTCCTTAGACTCCAATTTTAAAAATAATCATAGACTGGACGTGAAGGAAAAATCAGACTTTATTTTACGAGATAAAATTAACAATATATGAACACAAAAACGTTTCCCTGGTAACGGGTTCACAAAAATAATATTATAAATGACATAGCAGAGGGAATAATATAGGCGTAACTAAATAAATATTTACATTTTTAAAATTCATATAAATAGTTTGGATGCTATTAATAGTTTAATGATGATTATCTCTTGAGTCTCGGATTCATGACAGTCAGGATTGAGATAGCTAAGAATTAATCCCATTGATGTAGGGAATGGTTTTTACGAGCAGATCTAGTATCAAATAAGTCAATAGCTTTGTTGTTTTTTGACCACCCTAGAAAGATGTGATTGAGATCTCCCATTTGGCTGCCATCACAGTCACAAAAAGGAGTGTCTCTTAGATTAAATTCCTCCTAAACTATTAACTCTACGGCAAATTTTATAATGAGCAAAGTTGTAGGGGTTGTGATTTCTGACAACTTTTGTTTAAAAAAATTCCCCCAAAAAGGGGTGGAGGGTTAAAAATATGCAAATTCTTGCCCTTTGGAGCAAACTCAACCAAATTTTATATACATAATCTGTGGGCCTCTAGAGAGTTAGAAATGCAAAAACTGGGTGCGGAGGGTGGGTGCGGGGGTGGGAGTGATGGTGCGGGGTAGGGAGGAGGGGCATGGGGTGGAGCGGGGGGCCCAGGGGGCGTGGTTGGGGATGGGGTTCAGGAGCTAGGTGGGGGTGGAGGGCACGGAGGGGTGGAGGGTTGGTGGAGTGGGGGGTTCAGGTGAGGGTCCAGTGGCGTAGTGGGGTGGTACGGGGTGGGGGGTGCGAGGTGGGCGGGGTGCAGGATGGAGTGTTGGGGGTGGGCATGGGTGCATTGTGCGGGGGTGGAGGTGCTGGGTGGGTTTCGGGGGAGGGGGGGTCCAGGGGGCGTGCTCCCTGGCTAGCAAGAGGGCCGCCGAAGCCCTTATTTTTGCAATAGCTTCTGCACTGAATATAGAAAACTCCTCAGGTAATTTAAATTTTTCATAGTATTTAGTGGTCACATGATAGAAAGCACATCCAACATTATCATTCATTTTTGAGCCGTCTGTAAAGATCAAATCATAATCGAAAAATTCATCTTTAAGAAATGAGTTAAATTTTATATTAATATAGGATTCTTTCTTTGTCCATGAGGGAATATGGAATGGTGGTTTAAATTAATCCAAATATTTAGGAAATTTTACAGTATTCCTTCTTCAGTGGACTTTGAAGAAAATACAATTGGTGTGTTAAGGTTTACAAATGATTATATATAATCGAAGTAATATGAAGACCACACTGAAAGAACGGGCTAAGTCCATTCTTTTTGGAAATGTGTTTATGACGCATTCTAGTTGCCAGTCATCGTCACTACAGGCGAGTTAAAAATTACTTTTAAATAATTCGTTAAGTCACCGAGATTTTTATTTTTAGTGGAAACGGAAAGAACATTCTAAAAGTACCTATATACGTGCCGTTTTTCATAATTTAATTTTTTTAAATATTCTTCCTTTTTATAAGAAAGAAATTTGGCATCATAATTACTAATCGAATGGCGTGTATTAAATATATATTTTTTTGAATATTGAAAGTTTAAATTTGTTCGCCTGAAAATTTTACGAAGCGATGCTCGGTAACTTTTTGCTTCAGTTAAAAGCTATATATTAATCCCCAAACCCCCACCACTTCACCCCACCTACACCCAATCCCGCCCCCCCCCAAACCACTTCCCTCGCCCCCCCGTACCCCTTCACCACTGCACCCCCCACATCTACCCCCGCCTCACCCGATTTTTGCATTTCTAGTCTTGTATATATGTATATAGGTATATAAATAAATACCGTATAATTTTTTTTTAATTAAATAACAAATTGAAATTTTTTGTGCCGAGAGTAGCAGAATTTTTATATATTGAAAGAGCTGCTGGAATTACAAATTTTATTTATTTATAACGAGACTATAGTTTCGAGGACTTTTCCTCTTCGTCAGTCTATTACAATTGATTCACAGGAATTAATGTATGAATGGAAAGTTAAAATTTTAACTTTCCATTCATACATTAATTCCTGTGAATCAATTGTAATAGACTGACGAAGAGGAAAAAGTCCTCGAAACTATAGTCTCGTTATAAATAAATAAAATTTATAATTCCAGCAGAAGATACACTCTTTTATTGTCTCCTTCAAATTAAATAACATTTTTTTTTTTTTTTTTTTTATAAATTTTATTAAACCAATTATTTTACATTAATTAATGTATACATTGTATTTTTGCTTCGATTCCGGAGATTACTTCTCCACCATCGAGTGTCCTTATTCATCTTTAGTCCATGTTTTTAATAAGAGGAAAAATCTAATTAGATAAAAAAACCTCTTTTCCGATAATTATTTCAATTCCATTATTCCCCAATCAAGTCGATTGGTTAATCCCAATCCTCATTCCCCCATTAAAAAACAATTTTTGAGTTCATCAATTAAATTGCCAAATATTCTAATATATTTGTAGGATTTAAAGCTCGATTAAATTGCCTAACTTTTAATATGTATGGTAATGATTTATTAGTGGAATTTAAATTTAAAAAAGCAATTAATAATTAAAAGGAAATTGAATAAAAATGTAATTATACATTTTTATCAAGACAACCACCTGTAAATAATTATTTTAATTAACAAAAAAACCCATCAAAAACAACTTAGCCGAAGATGAGACCGTGACAGATCGAATGTCCAACACAAAACCCTCCTGACCAGTGAATTTCATCCAAATCGCTAGAGCCGTTTTCGAGAACAGTCCAGTAATCTCTAGTACATCTTAAGTTGCATCAAATGGGGGTAGTAGTTTTCGTTTTTTTTATATGGGATGTGACTGAGATGCAAAATCAAAGTATTCGACCTCGACAGCCCTTCGGATCACTTTTGACTATCCCCAAAACTGCAAAATGTCCACAATTTTTTCCCATTTTGACCATGAATGAGCGCGTTTTCGATAAAGACCACTCTATACATTTTTAAATTAGATTAAATTTGCTACAATTTGAGACCAGAATGGCCTCGCTAGACCTAATAGTTTTCGAGATACTGCTTTTCAAAGTTTGGCAAATTTATCGAACTTGAAAATTTTAAGCTATAATTTTCATATTTCATCATATTTTACTCCATCCAAATCACCGTATCTGCTCCGTCTCTAAAATTTGAATATAGAGCCAAATAGACATTCCAATTTTGGAGGCGGAGCAGATACGGTGATTTGGATGGAGGTGTAATATATAATATAAATATTAAATTTATATGATCAATTTTTTTGATTTGAAAAATTGTTTAAAAAGAAAAAAAATACATTATTTGTATTATAATTTGTAAACTTCAACTAGCCCCTATTCCCAGGTAGTACAAGAATAATCTATAAATATTCTGATAATATCTTTTCTGGACATTGGAATATCCAGTGAATAATTTTTCAATGTTCGTAGATATTTTGGGAATTTTCTTAGAACTATAAAATATTGGTGTAGGACATATAATTCAATTTATTAGAATATTCTTAGATTATCCACCAAAGGATATTCCCGGAAGATTCATCCAAGAATATATTCTAAGAATACCTGAGAATAATTGGGATATAATATGTACTTTTAATATAATTGGTGGATATTTGTAGAATCTCTTGTATTACCTGGGTTGTATTTGCTACAAGATCCACTAAAACTGTAAAGTTTTTGAAATATCTGGATCAATTTAAACCAGCTATTTGAATTAAAAATTGCTAAAAAAGAAGTTTGTTTTTATCTATCTATCTATATATCTCTATTAAACGAGCAAAAATCGCTTGTTTATATATTTGTATTTTAGTTCTATTTTGAAAACGGCTCTGCCGATTTTGATGAAACCAACTCTATTAACAAGTTTTGAGGATGAGAAAACAATCTGGCTAGGTCTGGACCTCGACAAATTTCATCTTTTCTTAATTACAGTAATTATTGATAGATGAAAATCTCAATAAAAAAGTTTGTTTACATTTTTTTCAATTATCTTTTATTTATTAATTGTTTTTTTAATTTTAAAACCCACTAATAGGTTATAGCAAATAACAATATATTATATTAAAATTAGGATTTTTTTTTTTAATTAACAGGTGTTTAAATAATAACATTACAGATGTGTTTACAAATAAAGTGGTTGAAGTGGCTTTTTTTATATAACTTGAAAATAAATCTTATTTAATTTTATGTTATTATTTCAGATCCTTTACGATTATTTTTTTTATTAATATTTTCCTATTTATTTTTTATAATGTCTACCAATATGAACGAATGTGGGCAAATTGGTGTACGAGTAAACAAATATACCTACACATAATATGTGGACCACTAGAAAGCTAGAAATGCAAAAACTGGGTGCGGGCTGGGGTATTTGTGGGAGGTGCAAGAGGTGGGGTGCAGTTGTGGAGGATCCGGGGGTGGGAGGCGCGGTTGGGGTGGGGTGGGGCGGGGTGTGAGGTTTTGGGAGGGGGGAGGTCAGGGGTTACCGTGCTTCGCTCGGTGGCTCCAGGTACTTTAACACTTATATGAGAATTTTCAGCACCACCATGACTTAAGATAAATTAATATATATTTCGGGATAATTAGTGAAAAAGTTGCCCCCGAAACTTGGTGTAGGGCCTTGAATCTTCCATATTGCATTATATTTATTACTAATATTACTAGTGCTTAAGAATAGTGTATTTGAATCTCCGCCCCCGCATGGGGCCGGATTGCATTGCTTGGGGGCCGGCCCAGAATAGAAACCCTCCCCTTGAGGGACAGCGCCCCATACCCCTGCAGATACAACCCCACCAACACCCGGAGGGGGAGGCTCGACACCTCCCCTTTTCTACTAAAGGGGGGCAACGTGTACACATCAGATTATCATAGAAAGAAATACATATGTGTATCTATGTCATTGGGAAATATTTCCTAAGGCGGGGAGGGGGGCAAAGGGAGGGGCACAAGCCAGATAAGGAGGAGCAGACAGACAGACAGACATACGACTCTTGATCATTTGGAACAATAGTTATATAGGCATTTACTTATTTTTAATAATTAAACTGATGTGGCCATCCACATGACTTTAATTTACGAAAGAACCCCCCCCCCCCCTTAATTTTGAGCCCATTAGCAATTAATAATATCTCCTTTTAATTATGAGACTATTTTATTAGAAATAAAACCTTTCTTCAATTTTTGTTTGAAAATATTTTTGACCCCCCCATGCCCCCCCCCTCCCAATCCTCAATTCTACATAATGAGCCATTTTCATAAAGTCGTGTATATATATATATATGACCCTATAGGGGTCATGTGCAAAATTTCGTCTTCCATTAAAGGCTCTAAGACAGTGGTTCCCAACCTGGGGCGATCGCCCCCAAGTGGGCGATTTGGGTAATCAGGGGGGAGATTTGGGGGTGATGAGTATTCAAAGTAGGAAAAATTAAAATAGCACTGTATTATAAAACAATAACAAAGTTTTCAAACTTTCATATATTTTTTCAAATTTTAACTGTCAACTTTCTTAATTTTTCTAGATTCCAGATTTGTAGGTACTCCTGTTTTTTAAATGTACGTCAATGATCTTAGTTAATTATTTATTTCACTTCTTTGTTATTCAAAAAAATCTGTAAAAAATGAAAGTACATTTTAATTTTTTTTTCTATTTTATTTAAGAGTGACCGGATAAAACTGTTTTGGTTGTTTTTAAATACGGCAATAAAATTGTTTAAAATAATAAAACTGCTTTATTATTTATACTTTACTTTCTAATTAGAATTAGACATACAATGAAAAGGAAAAGGTGGCGATAGGTGTTACTCAACCTCTAGAAATGGGCGATATGGGCCACAAAAGGTTGGGAATCACTGCTCTAAGACTTATATTGATAGTTCTAATTTTTTGAACCCCCCCCCCTAATTTCGGCTCCCGAAAAAAATAATATCTTTTTATTCATAAAACCGACGTTTCGGAGGCTATTCCCTCCTTCTTCAGGGTTTTGAAAAGTCAGTGAAGGAAATCCAATGCGGCATTCCACTGAAAGAGGAGACAGAGGGGAATGCCGCATTGGATTTCCTTCACTGACTTTTCAAAACCCTGAAGAAGGAGGGAATAGCCTCCGAAACGTCGGTTTTATGAATAAAAAGATAGTGTAAATTATCTTCTTCTTTTTTTGGACTGCCTCATCAATATCCACTTAATTCACTTATCAGTCCGTCTCCAAAAATTACTCCAATCTTATAATAACTCTTTTTTTTATTATAGAGTACCTGGAGCCACCGAGCGATGCTCGGCAACTTTTTGCTTCAGTTAAAAATTATATATTAATATTATTTTTAATTTAAAATTCTGATAAAAACCACCCCGTCACTGCACCCCACCCCATACCAGCCCCGCTACGCCCCTGGACCACCGCCCCATGCCGCACACCACACCCCGCCACGCCTCCTGGAAAACCACCCCATACCGCCCCTGCGAACCGCACCCCCGTTATGACCCCTGGACCCCGAACCAGCCACTCGACCAACTCTGCACCCCACCTCCTGCACCACCCACCCCTACCCCCAGTTTTTGCATTTCTAATTTTTTTTTTTTTTACTTTACCATATCCCTATATACGGTCCTATGAAAATGACTCAATATGTGAAATTGATGGGGGGAGGGGCAAAAATTGAAGATTTAGAGTAACTTCTTCCGAGGCAGTTTTCGTATTTCCAACAAAACTTTTTTAACAAAATTTTTTCAAGCTAATTTCACAAAGTCATAAAGTAAAAAGTACGTTTCCTCATATGGTCCCAACCATAGTCAAAAATTATAATATTCAAGCAGATCGAATTAAAAAAATAAATAAATAAGCCCACGTGTTCTGATGTGGCCATCCAGTTGACTTTACCATATAACCTGGCTCCTTCCTCACTTATATTTAATATTTAATAAAATTATTTATAATCATGTAGGGGAGGGGGGTTAGTTTTTGCATTTTTAGACTCCTGGGGGCCCACTGATTATATATACAAAATTTGGATGAGTTTGGTACAAGAGCCTACATTTTCATTCTTTGACCCTACACCCCCCCCCCATTTTGGGCGGTTAGTTTTTGCTCCACAAAAATTTGGTAACGCACAGTCTAACTAACAGACATTTTGACAAAAAAATTATTATCTCGAAAAATATAATTTTTTCGATGTTCAGTTATGGTATTAGAGCTTTTTTGTAGAGCGAAATTCCATGGTTTCTCTCAATTTTTTTAATCAAAATAGTTTCAGCCGTTTTTGAGATATTTCGAAAAAAGAAGCATAAAAAACCACTTTTTTCATGCAGGATTACAATACTTGACCATACCCTGTATGGTAAAGTAAAAAACTGATATTTCATCTGGCCCCAAATAATAACTCTGGGTCTAGAAGAGAGCTCAAAAAAAAGTGTTTAGTTCCATTTTTATTCCATTTTGAATGTGACTAGTCATTGAGAGCGAGAGATTTGGCAATGCCATCCATCAGTTACGTGTATTGAGCAATTTCCATGTTTCAATTTTATCTGATATTGCAGGAGGAAAATGACAGTGCATGAGGAAATACCTATTCATATTTATTTTTATACGCTCATTATCTGGAGATTAGCTACAATAATTATATCCTTAAAGAAAATACAAGTCTCTTAGAATGGAATATTAAGAATTTTGTATCCATCCGAAGATCTCCGAGTTCAGTAACAATTTCAGCCTTTTCTGATCTTTTTCTATATCTGTCAGCGGCGTAGCCAGAATTTAGTTCTAGGGGGGGGGGGGGTTCTACGAGGTTTTTTTTTGAACAAAATGTTTTTATTTCCAAATTAAAATTTACATTTTTTTTTTTTACAATTATTTGACCATAGTAATAAATACTCCCTACCCATGTCCATATTTACAACAATGTAAACATACAGGGTATGGTCAAGTATTGTAATCGCGGATGAAAAAGTGTTTTTTTTTGCTCCTTTTTTTCGAAATATCTCAAAAACGGCTGAAAGTATTTTGATTAAAAAAATTGAGCGAAACCATGGCATTTCGCTCTACAAAAAAGGTCTAATAAGTGAACATCGAAAAAATTATATTTTTAGAGATAATAATAGTTTTGTCAAAATGTCTGTTAGTTAGTCTGTCTGGTTGTCTGGTTGTTAGTCTGTGCGTTATCAAATTTTTGTGGACGAGCTAGCTCAAAAACTAGTGTGAATATCGAAACCAAATTTCACACGTAGTTTTGGTCCATTGAGATTAAGAGCTGATTAGATTTTGGTGCATTTCGACCCAAAATTAAGGGGATGGAGGGGGGTAAAAAATTAAAAACCTAGACCATTTTAGCAAGCTCAACCAGATTTTGTATACATATCAGTGGGATCCCAGAAGTCTAAAAATGCAAAAACTAACGGCCCAAAATGGGGGAGGGAGGGGGGTCAAAAAATGAAAATCTTGGCCATCAATCAAATTCAACCAAATTTTGTATACATAATCAGTGGGACCCCAGGAGTCTAAAAATGCAAAAATTAACCCCCCTCCCCTACATGATTATAAATAATTTTATTAAATATTAAATATAAGTGAGGGGCCAGGTTGTATGGTAAAGTCAAGTGGATGGCCACATCAGAACACCGCTTATTTTTTATTTTAATTATTTTTTAAAATTTTAGTGTTGAAATTTTGAAAAAAAACCCACGACTTGGATACTATAGTAGTTACCATAGTTAAAAGGATATATAGCTCAGTAGGTATATAGGGGAGTTTCAGCTTACATTAATTGCGAGAAAATATTTTTTCTAGGATCGTTTAGTATGGTGTGGGTACTTATGCCAAATTTAAGTTTGCGACTTCGTAAGTTATGCCTGAACAAACATAGCAAAAAAGGTCCAATACCAATGAAAAAAAAACGTCTAGAAGATATCAGGTAACATAGACATAAAAAAAAAATTAGTCGAATTGAGAACCTCCTCCTTTTTTGAATACGGTTAAAATTTTTTAAAATTTCAATGAAATTTAGAATATTTCTAAGTTTAGAATTTCTTTCAAGTTTATAATTTAGAATTTCTTCACATTTTAGAATTTAAAAATTTCTTCACATTTTAGAATTTAAAAATTTCTTCCAATTTTTGTATTTAGAATTTCTTCCAATTTTAGACATTTTTTTCATTTGAACGTTATAGAATTTGATTAAAAGTTAATTGTTCTTTTTTCTATTTAAATTGTGAGTGTAATTAGGTAAGAATTGATTGTCCAATTGTCCTATAATTGCGTCAGTCTTGATCGTATCAACATCGAATTATTTGTATGAGGTAAGAATTATAGCTAGGTACTAATAATCTTATGAAATTTCTATTGTGAATAATAAAAGAAATGACAGCTATAGCATACGTTAAAAGAGTTAGTCATTGAATAACCCCCCGAAGAAGCAAATTGATTAATTCTATCCTATTCTTTACAATATGTGATATATTCAAATGATAATTAGAGAAATGAATAAATTCTATATATCTTGTTGGGAATGATAATTTTCTGATAGGCAAGTTATTATCTATATAAGACAAAGAATCATTAGAATTATTATTGTAGAAGAATGAAAAAAAAAATTGAAGGAGAGGCTATACAAATCATTTTTACTTTCCCATATACCAGGGGTGGCCACAACGTGGCTCGCGAGCCGCATGCGGCTCTTCAGTCAATCTCGTGCGGCTCTTGAACCTTCTTGAATAATACTGATTTTAAAAAGTATAATAATTAAATGTTTAAAAGGTTGAGACTAAAAGGACCTCGTAGAATGGATGGATAATTCTTGTTAAAAGAAAAAAATTCCAGCTTCACAGATGGAGCATTTTCTTTATTTAATTAGTACAAACGAGAGACGTTTCAGCCGTGACTCACAGCCATCTTCAGTCTACAACAAGGTAACATGCGAAATGTTTAAGCATAACAATAATAAAATACAATATTAACAATAATTGTAACACGATATACCTCACTGTTGTAAATGCAAGTGCGTTTTTATGCAAAACTCATTTTCAAACATATGACATGCATATATGCTCCACCAGTTCATCAAAAATCAAAAAAATCAGATTACACAAATAAAATTTAAAATAAAAATAAAATTAAAAATAAGGGAAAATGGCTAAGGAAAAAACTCAATACAACAAACAAAAACATTGTCAAATCACATTAAATCCATACAATATCTTCCAATAAATACACAAAGAGAAACAAAGAGGTTGTCCTCTGCTTGATGCAAATAAACATACACACATATATATCTCGAGATGATATATCTGTATATATATTATTTATTTGTTTGAGACTATAGTTTCGAGACTTGGTCTTCATCATCAGTCTTTCTTCAATTATAAATGTTTTTCATGGACTCAATATCATATGGATATTGAAAACTTGGTGTTCTTTCCTCACTGGTGGTCAGCTTAGCTAAGCTTAGCTAAGCTGACCACCAGTGAGGAAAGAACACCAAGTTTTCAATATCCATATGATATTGAGTCCATGAAAAACATTTATAATTGAAGAAAGACTGATGATGAAGACCAAGTCTTCGAAACTATAGTCTCAAACAAATAAATAATATATATACAGATATATCATCTCGAGATATATATGTGTGTATGTATGTTGCATCAAGCAGAGGACAACCTCTTTGTTTATCTTTGTGAATCAACAACTCTGCTACTCTCGGCAAAACAAAAACTTTTCAATTCCAATAAATACTTTGACATATTGCTCAAAATTCTATATAATAATGAATGCTTGGCATTTTCCCTTGTTTTAATTTTATTTTTATTTTAAATTTTATTTGTGTATTCTGATTTTTTTGATTTTTGATGAACTGGTGGAGCATATATGCATGTCATATGTTTGAAAATAAGTTTTTGCATAAAAACGCACTTGCATTTACAACAGTGAGGTATATCGTGTTACAATTATTGTTAATATTGTATTTTATTATTGTTATGCTTAAACATTTCGCATGTTACCTTGTTGTAGACTGAAGATGGCTGTGAGTCACCCGATTTTTACAACGCCGCAGAGTTTTGAGATATTATCGGTCAAAATGACGAAAAATGCCATTTTGACCTAATTTCGAGTCCCATTAGATATTAAACAGCAATATTTGAAATCAAAATATTTTTTTGACGTAATAGATAACAGCTTCTTGATTTTCAAATTACCAATTGGCTCAATTAGAACTCGAGTTATAAATAAAAAACTAAGACCTTATGTTTTTATCTATGTTTATTATCCTTTATAATCACGTAGTTTTAGTTTTTTAGTTATACCTAACTCAAGTTCTAATTGAGCTAAAAACAAGTGGTAGGTAAATTGAAAATCAAGAAGCTGTTATCTATTACGTCAACAAAATATTTTGATTTCAAACATTGCTGTTTAATATCTAATGGGACTCGAAAATAGGTCAAAATGGCATTTTTCGTCATTTTGACCGATAATATCTCAAAACTCTGCGGTGTTGTAAAAAATCGGGAAATTGCATGAGAATCAGCGTAGAAAAATCTACTGGAATTCATTGTTAGGTTTACGTAGAGAAAGATAAGAGTAAATAAATATTATATTTAATATTCATTTACTATGAGTTAAGGATTCTTGGTCACTTGTCACTTAAAAAATTTTTTTTACATCTTTTAATTTTTTTAATTTTAATGTAAAACAAGTGACCAAGAATCCTTAACTCATAGTAAATGAATATTAAATATAATATTTATTTACTCTTATCTTTATTAAAGATGTTTCACCTCTTGCACCAACACCACAATCTCTACTAATTATTACGTAGAGAAATTTTTGTTTAATTTTTGTCGAGCAGTGTAATTTTCTGATAGTCAAGATTTTATTTATATAAGCCAAAGAATCATTAGAATGATTATTGTAGAGGAATGAAAAAAAAATTAAAGGAGAGTCTATACAAATCATTTTACTTTCCCATATACTATTTTACGAGCGGTGAGCTGCGATTGGAATTAGGTGTACACCATCTTTGGAATTATTTGGAATTACTTTGGAATTCATTAGATAATCTATTGTCATCTACTTGGAAATGAAAGTGGAAGTGGAAGTAGGTGTACACGATTTTAGGTCGCGGTTCACCCCTCGCTATTCTCTATATTTCTGTGACTTCTAGGTGAAAGGAATCGATGCCCTTAATAGGGTAAATTACGTCACACAGTAAGGGGGGAGGGGGCATCTCCGATTTGTGATAAAATGTGACAGGGGGTGGGGAAATCTTAAAAAATTGTAATGTCACAAAAAATTAAACTTATAAGTAGGGGAAGGTAGGGCAAGACGGGGTACTTAAGCACTTAACAATTTTTTATAGGTTTACGAAATGCTATATGAAAATACCAGATATTGCAACTTAAACTGCAGTATTTCTAGAGTTTATAAAAAAAATATGGACCGAAAAATGTTTTTATTTAATATACAAAAAAATGTTTTTTTCAGGGTTTACCAATTACCCCGTCTTGCCCTACAGTGAGGGAAAGATGGGGTAGGCAGGTGGGGCAAGATGGGTTACCTCAATACTGGATAAATCAAAGGTTATTAAATGATTAAACGAACGCAGTTTTACAAATTTATAAAAGTTTTATTTTAATATCTAATAAAAAGGTATTAAGTAAACATTATATGATGTTAAAGTTCAATGGCTATTAACTATAAAATATTAACTTAAACATCAACTTTAATTATTAAAAATAACTCCAATAACTAAATACAAATCATCTTTTTAACATTGTATTATAAAAAACTTCTATAAACAGGCTACTAACTTAAAAAGTAGGTAACTTAAGAATTAACTTTAATAACTAAACATACAAATAAATTATTGACACTGTATGGTAAAAAAGATCTTAGCCAGTTTGTTAACTCTTAATCATAGTACGTGCTAAGAGGCTTCATGAATGAAACATCTAGAGGCTGAAGCCTGTGGGTACAATGGGGTGGAAAACAGAGGATTACTACACCATTAGCCCTTGCTTTTTCAATTATAGTCAGGCTCTGTACATGCGTTGAATATCCATACAACAGTAACAGAATTGTTTTCTCTTTGGTTGGTTTAGAAAATTCAATGAATTTGTCGAACCATTTCTCAAAAATGTTTTTTTGCATCCAACCAGAGACATGACATTCCACCCACATTCCAGGTGAACAATTGTTGAGTAGTTCCGGCTTCATTCGCTGACGAGGATACACTATGGGGTACCCCATCTTGCCCTCCCAATTAGTACCCCGTCTTGCCCACATGGAACATCTTAAGGTTAGGTTGATATTATAGAACAAAGGATATATTCAATTAGGTTATTGCATGCATTAATTTATTCCTAAAAAAGTGCTTTATTTGATGATAATACTTAATAGTAGGAGAAAAAATTATTTCTCCTACCTTTTCACGTCTAAAAACGACGAAAAATTAGATCACCATAGGCGAAGAACACGTTTTGATGTGGGCAGTCCAAATGGGTTGCCAGGCCTACCAGACACTCGCTTAGCAAAAGCCTACTAGATGAACTATTCGTCGGTAGGTTGTGACATTTGCCGTGGTAGCAATTTGAAAAACCCCATCTTACCCTCCACCCCGTCTTGCCCCGCCTTCCCCTATATTATAGATCCATTTAGTTGAGTTTAATTTATAAAAAAAATTCTACAATTATTAAATTATAAGGTAAAAAAGTGGTAGTGTGACGTCACAATACAGTGGAGGCTCAATGAAAATGTGACTGAATGTGACACAGAGGGTCTAAAAATCTTGAATTTCGTGTGACGTAATTTATGGATGACCCCTAGTTAGAAACCGGATTTAAAACATAAAACCGCATATTGTGGTCCCCAGAGGCCAAATAGGGACCAAAAATCCACGTAGTGTATAAATTTAAATCCGATTGAAATAAATGAAGATATGGTGTAAATTAGGAGTGTCGCAAAATAAATATTTTAACCGTTCATATCTCGTATACGGTAAGTCCCAGATCTTTGGGATTTGAAACTTAATCGAAGAACCGGAAAAATACGTGTTTACTTGACTAAAAACAGATCTATATTTTTTCTGATTTAAGAGATCTTGAAAAACTCTAAAAACACAATTTGAGGCTAATCATCTTTAGGGTTGGAATTTCAAAAAATTCCTTTTTAGCACACCCAGCATAGGGGAAAGTGGGGGAATATCGACTACTTAAGCGCTGTTAAAAATATCAAGTATTAATCTTGGTAATAAGATGTTCAAAACGGTCAAATTGCTTAGTTACTTTATCTATATGAGTTTCTTCTATTGGATTTGCAAACAATCAAATGTATTTTTTATAACGTACTTTTTTAAAAAAGGGGGAAAATATGGGGTAATTTCGACCGGTAGAGTAATATCGATCATGGTGGAGGGCAAAATCGACCAAGCAGTAATATTTTAAATTCAATTTTATTTAAACATTTTAACATTAATTTTAACATTGCAACATTAGTAATGTTTATATTTATTACGCACTTGATTTAAAATAGTTATTACCCTATACCTACCAAGTGTAAATATTAGGTTGGGTAATATCGACCAGCATGATCGATTTTACCAGAACCAATACATTTAACATTACAATTTTTTTAAGTAAAATATAGATTAAAAATGAACTAAATTAGACGCAAATGGTTGAAAAATATCCGCTGTATCCTAGGGACGTAAAATACAATACATTAAGAAAATATAAAAGTGTTCTTTCCTTAATAAGACCAGCATAATTTTAATAAGAAAACTCAAGACATCAGCAAAACTGATAGCATGTAGAGAAGACGAGTGATGGCACAATACTAATTACTAACCATTAAATTAGGCATATACGAAGCCATCCTTCGAATGGTCTAAATTTCGCTCGTATTGCGCCAAGTTTATGAAATTTGAAATTGGTCGATATTCCCCCACTTTCCCCTAAATCATAGAAAGTATATAAATACACTCCAGGTCCAGCGGTTTTTTTTTTTTTTTTTTTTTTTTTTTAATGATAATGATGAGAGAAGGAGTTACACCAAAAAGGTGCAACCCCTAAAGGCCTCGGTTGGCCCCTCCATCGTGAAAAGAAGAAGAAAGAATTTTATGGGTTGGGCGGAGGTCGAAGGTATCTGTGGATACGGGTCTTAAATAGCTTAAGGTTATAAGTCGCGGGAAAGATGGTGGCAGGGAGCGAGTTCCAGTCTCTGGAGGTCATAGGAATAAAAGAGTTGGCGAAAGCGCTTGTTCGACTTTTATCCAATTTGACAGCGAAGGGGTGCTGAGCGTTAGAAAACCGCGTGTTTCTCGTAAAGAGGGCATTAGGGGGGATAAGAGATTTCAGCTCGACTGAACAGACACCGTGATAGTATCTGTAGTACAGGGAAAGGGCAGAAACGGTTCTTCGGTGAGCCAGGGAGTCGAGTGAGTTGGTTAGAGCCGGGTCTCCTATTAGTTTAATTGCTCGCTTCTGAATTGCATCCAGTGTAGCAAGAGAATGCTTGGATGCACCCCTCCACAGATGAGAGCCATATTCGAGACAGGGACGAATTTGAGCCTTATACAGCATAAGAAGTTGACTGGGAGTATAACAGCGTCTAGACCTAAATAGGAGACCAAGCTTGCGCGCTGCAGCTTTAGCAGTGGTTGAGATATGGTCATTCCATGAAAGGTCAGACCCTAGAGTTACGCCTAGCATTGAAATTTTATCCCTGAATTCTAGTGAGTTTGAGTCGAATGATATGTTTGGGAGGTTTCTGTCGACGCGCCTAGAAATAAGGCAACACTGAGTTTTCCCTGCATTGAAGTTAACTAAGTTTTGGGATCCCCAGTTTTTAAGTTTGCACAAGTCTAAATTAATTGAAGAGGCAATGTCTGCACGGTTTTTATGCGATGCAGGGGCGTTATGTAGGGTGCTGTCATCTGCGTAACAATGTACCGGATTGGAGGGCAAGTTTAGAAGGTCGTTGATATAGATAAGAAAAAGCGTAGGGGAGATAACCGATCCCTGAGGAACTCCAGCGTTGGTGTGGAAGGGGGAAGATGATATTCCATCGATGACAACCTTAATACTACGGTCTGAAAGAAAACTTTCGAGCAACTTACAGAGTTTCGGTGCAAGGCCGACGGAGGTCAATTTGGCAAGAAGATTTTTGTGCCAGACCATATCGAAGGCTTTTGAAATGTCTAAAGCTACCGCGAGGGTTTCATTCCCGGCCTCCAGGGTTTTGTTCCAGATATGAGTTACATATGCTAGGATGTCACCAGTCGACCGGAATTTCCTGAAGCCGTATTGCCTATCGTGGATAAATTTATTTGACTCTAAGTGTCGTAGAACTTGCTCGTTGATGGCCTTTTCCATGATTTTGGATAAGACAGAAGTGATTGCTATGGGTCGATAGTTTTTTATGTTGGAAGAATCGCCTTTTTTCTTAATTGGTTGGATTCTGGCTAGTTTCCAGGCTTCAGGAAATATTCCAGAGTTATAGGAGAGATTGTATAATTTGGATAGTATAGGAGCAAGTTCAGGGGCGCACTTTTTAATGAGAATGGCAGGGATATCGTCGGGGCCAGCAGAAGAGTTTTTCTTTAGATTCCGGATGATCTTTAGAATTGCTGGTATCCTGAAAACAGTATCTGACATTATATTAGTACTGGGGGGTATGTGGGTGGTTCAAGCCCTTTGTCGTCCAGGTTTGAGTTGGACGCGAAATATGAGGCAAAAGCTTCGGCTTTGTCGGAGGCGTCAATGGCTATCGAGTTGTCGGAGAGATTGAGAGGGGGAAATGATGAGTTTGTAAAATTTCTTTTTACATACTTATCAAGGGACCAGAATTTGTTTGAACTGCTGGGGCAAGCTGCTAGCCTGTCAGCTTTTTCTGAATGAAGGACTTCATCGCATTATCGATTGTTTTTTTACAGTGGGCGCGGGCTTTTGTGAGGAGAACGCGATTGTACTCTGATGGTGTCGAAGACCAATTATAGAAAGCATGATTTTTTTGTTTGACTGCTTCAGAGCAAGACTTATTGAACCAGGGCTTGGAGTCCTGTTTTCCAATTACCCGTTTGAAAGGGACAAATAACTCGATGCCCATTTGAATCACTTCAGAGAATGCAGACGCACATTCGGTGGCATTTTTGTTTCTGAAGCAGTAATCATTCCATGGGAAAGAGCTGAAGAAGTTACGCATTTCATCCCAGTTGGCTTTAAGAAAAAGCCTTATTTCTCTGGGCTTTGGGCAGGATAGAGCGGGTTTTACTAAGTCGATATGTGATTTTATTTTAATTAAGTTGTGGTCTGAGTTACCTAGAGGTGCAGAGATACTAAAAGAGAATTGAGATGGGGCAGATGACAGAAAGAGGTCGAGGAGATATGGGGTATCGTTTGGGTTGTCCGGAATCCTAGTGGGGCGATCTATAATTTGGGTTAAGTCACATGAAGTTGCAAATATGTGAGCAGCGTTGCCTTCAGAGGTGTTGTATCTGGAGAATGTCAACCAGTCCTTATTGTGTACATTGAAGTCACCTAGGAAAGAGACTTCAGAATTTGGAAAACGTGAAAGAATTACATTCACACAATTGCCGAGATAATCGAAAAATTCTTTAAATTTTTTATCATTAGGAGATCTATAGATTGTACAGAGAATTCTACTTGAGGTCTTAGTATTAAATTTAAGCCATAAAGCGTCGTAAGCTTTTTTCTAAAAATCCAAGTCGTTCGCAGGGGATGTTATCGCGAACGTAGCAACAGACGCCGTTATACCGGCGGAATTTGGGGTGTAGAATATATTTCCCGAATTTGAGATCTGGAGTATCGGATTTGTCTGTGTCAATTTGGGTTTCACTGAGGGCCAAAATGGAGGGTCTTTCGTCTTCGAGATGTTGGAAAACGGAAGTTTTATTGCTAAAGAGACCGCGAATATTGGAATAGTGGATGCTCAATGTAGACATGATGTATAATAGAATGAGCGAGAGGGTGTAAATTATTGAATAGAAAGAAGAAAGAAAGAAAGAAAGAAATCGGAATCACAAGTCTGATCTCAGAAAGATAGGTAAAATCTAGTTTACTGAGTTTTAATAACTTGAGCAGTGGTGTTTCACCGAGCGATAATTAGGTTAAAAGGTTTGGGCTGTAGGTGAATGAATGAAACGTCACCATCTCTTTTTATATAGGTATACAAAAGATTACCTTTTTTTATTTATTTATTTATTTTTGTAATTTAAATAGTCTAAATTTGTAAATTAAAGGGGTAGACGGATTTCGAATCAAAACAAAACCAAGACAGGTGGGTGAATCAAAGGTACAAAATTATTCTCAGGCCTGGGGTACGCGAGAGGTTGTTAAGGGGAGAAAAAGAAAATTAATGTCAGGAAAAAATAATATATTGGTGGTGTTGGACAAAAATACCTTAAAATATTTATTCTATCCGCAAAAAGGACATTTCAAAACAACGCCAACGCTAAAATAATAATAATAATTATAAGTAGTTTTATATATATATATATAGATTTTTAAAAGACCCGCCTGTCTACTTTGCAAGAGAGCTGTTTTGGCGCTGTAAGCTTTGCCATTCAAATTAACATTTCAGTGTAATTTCTATGGTGATAAATAAATTAAGTAGTGCGCAACAAGTTATATGCATGTCCAGGTTTAAAATTATATATCTCCATCAGTCGAAATTGATATAAAAAAAATTATATGCCACAAAACAAGGAAAAACATTATCATTAGGGTGAATATATTTTAATCGAAATGGAATTCAATTAATGTATTAGCTGAAGGATGAGGTATCAGCCAAAGTTGGATGCGCTGGGTTCAATAAAACGTTTCAGTCTGAATTTATTTGGCCATCTTCAGTTAATTGGGAGTTATACACAAAATGCGGTAGGTACACATATCTGATCAAGGGGCGGATCCAGGGGGCGGAGGGGGCGATCGCTCTCCCTCCTCATAGGAGCCCGTGCCTGGGAAAAAAAAATTTGTAAAATTTTTTTTTTTACAAATTTTAAAATTAGAAAATAAAGTTTTATATATATGTGTGTGTGTGGGGGCGGCGTCTTTGACCCCCCCCCCCCGCTTGGACAATTCGATCGCGACACACTTCCGAGATAGTATATCTTATATACATCGGGCACCTTATATCCATTCTTCCCTCCCCCCCCCCCCCCCCATAAAAAATTCCTGGATCCGCCCTTGTATCTGATCGAACCAAGCCTTGTCAAAAATAAAAATTGTAGCTTCATGCAAATTTACAACGTGCCTGTGCCCAAAGGTTCAGAATGAATGTCTATTTATTGAAGCCAGCGCATCCAACTTGAGATGATACCTCCTCATTTATCTAATACAGTTTCATCACAGCCACCGACTCTAACAACATGAACTCAAATAATTATTTAGGCAGTTTAAATATTCTAATTATTGTAATATTTTGAAAGATATGAATATAAATATATTATAAATTATAAAACTAAAGATTTGAGCACCCCCGGAGTAGAGACAAATTTAAATAAAATAAAATAGTATCGTAAATTGGCTTATGGCTAGAAAGGCCGAAAAGCCAAAAAAAAAGATTTGAGCATCTTTTTTTCGAAAATAGTTGGAATGTTTTTCAAAAAATCACCTCAGGTTAAAATTAACCAATGTTTATTAAAAGAGAAAGAATTTAATTTTTAGGACAAATTCTAAGATTTTAGTAGTATAGGATTATTAAGTGCTATCCCTAAATTGCTAGATAAAATCATGTATAACAAAATCTTAAAGGCCGTACTGGAAGCTATTTCAATGAAGCAACACGGTTTTGTACCTGGTCGTTCCACAGTTACGAACCTGACATTGTATACAAATTCAATATTTTCCAGCCTAAACAGAAACAAACAGCTTGATACAATCTACTTAGATTTTAAGAAAGCTTTCGATCTGATAAACCACAAAATACTATTATTAAAGCTAAGGAAATATAATTTATCTTCTTCTATAATTAGATGGCTTGGCGATTATCTATTCGAGAGAAACTCTTATGTACAAATTAAAGGTACAAAATCACACAACTTTATTGCTCCATCTGGTGTCCCCCAAGGCAGTCATCTTGGTCCGTTACTATTTTTATTATTTATTAACGATTTAGCAAACATATCGGAATTTTGTAATGTATTATTATTCGCGGATGATATAAAGCTATTTTTGGAGATTTCTACTGAACAAGATTGCCTAAGAATGCAATCTGACTTGAATAAAATAATAAATTGGTGTGATGCGAACCTGCTTTTCCTAAACTTTGATAAATGTTTTACTATTAGTTTTTCTAAAGAACCAAACCACTTTAAATTCAATTATATACTCGAAAATGGCACTACCTGTACTAGAGTTAACTCTATTAAAGATCTTGGAGTTATTTTCGACTCCAAACTCACCTTTAAAGAACACATCACGTATGTGGTGGGTAGAGCTAATCAGAGTTGGGGTTTTATTTCTCGTAGCACTAAGTCATTCAAAAGTCCTGATGTGATTAAATATTTATATTCAACTCTAACTAAATCCATACTTATGTATGCATCTGCTATTTGGAGACCGAATTTGAGGGGTGACATTGATAGGATTGAGAGAGTTCAGCACAAAGTTCTAAGAAAATTAGCATCACT
Organism: Forficula auricularia; assembly: GCA_024734495.1. Lineage (NCBI taxonomy): Eukaryota > Metazoa > Arthropoda > Insecta > Dermaptera > Forficulidae > Forficula > Forficula auricularia. The sequence goes on along the minus strand of JALMQS010000187.1, from coordinate 11,537,315 downwards.
TACTGATAATCCAATGTCAAGATTTAATCATAACTACACTCTTGCTGCTGAGTCCTTCTGCCTAGCTTCTGTAAATTCCTGTATGATAGCCTCTGATTGCATATTTATATATAAAATTATGTCAGGTCAGGTAAAATGTACAGAGCTCTCTGCTCTATTTCCCTACATAGCCCCAATTATGCATTAAGAAGAACAATGCCATTCTATCCAGAGATGCCTACTGGTAGACATCCTGAAAGAAATCCAGTCTTCAGACTCTGTCATTGTTACAATGAGCTGGCACCAAAATTGGTTAACCCTCAGGAATTTTCCTTGGAAATCAATAAGGTAGCGGCTTTGTTCAAGAAGCTCACGCTTGTTTATGAATAATGAATGAAATGTTAATATATAATTATGTAATGTATTGATGTATGTAATTAATATTATTGATGTATGTAATGAGTATTGTTATTTCTTATAATTTTGTAAATTGAGGCTTTTTAGCCCGTTGAAATAAATAAATAAATAAATAAATAAATAAATAAATAAACAAATAAATAAATTGCGATATCAGAGGGGATTCATCTGTAAGCTGACTGCCGGAAAGCATGTTAGTTATTCTCAGGTTTGATCCTGAGGGGATGAATTTCCTCAGGTTCGACTCCTGAGGATGAATCCCCTCTGATATCGCAATTTAACAATCCTATACTACTAAAGCGCATTTGTGCCTGCATCTGTATGTACCTATGTCCGTCCCCCAGCAAAAATATTCGTCATGGTTACCAATTTAAATGAAATTATCTATATATATAAAATTAAGGTTTTGTCTGTACATTGGAGTGGGGGTGCTGGGTGGGTTTTCAGGGGGGAGTGGGGTTCGAGGGGTGGGGGTCGCCCCCTGGCTAGCAAGAGGGCCGCCGAAGGTGGACCTTGCAGCTAAGTATTTCTACTAAAATCTTAGAATTATCCTAAAAATTAAATTCTTTCTTTATTATAAATTATGTACCTATTATATTACCTCTCATGACTTGAAAGGACAGTATATAGGTGAGTTATTGTTGGGGGGGGGGGGTAGGTCATAACTGATCAACTACAAGAATGTACTATTTGTTTATTGTTAATTAATTCTTATCTAGTCAAAAATTGAAGCGATTGTAGTTAATAATACTCAAATACAACAATACTTTTTCATTGTTAATAATTCAAATTAACTTTGGATAAAAAAATATATATTCTATTTAGTGTCCTGAAAATGAAAAATTATGACCATAAGTAAGAAATAGTCAAGTTAGTGTTTAAAACTAGATGAATCAAGTTATAATAAAAAATCCATTAAGATTATAAAAAAAAAGTTGTGAAAAAGTTTAAAATATTTATTACTTAATAACAAAGTTTTAAGCGAAAGAGTAATTTTCAATAAGATAATTATAATTATTATTATATATTAAAAATTGGCCAATTTAATTGATTAAAAATCGAGTTTTAAATCCCACAAATATTAATTTGACAATTTAATTGATGAACTCAAAAATTGTTATTTAATTAAAAAAGATAATTAAACCGTATTTATTTATTTATATACCTATATATACATAATCTGTAGGCCACTGAAGGAGTAGAAATGCAAAAACTGGGTGCGTGGGCGGGGGTGAGTGGTAGATGTGTGGGGGTGCAGGAGGTGGGGGGTCCGGGGAGCGAGGGGGGTTTCGGGGATTAATAAATAGCTATTAACTGAAGCAAAAAGTTACCGAGCATCGCTCGGTGGCCAGGTACTTATAATTAAATATGTATGTAAACTTTCCGATATCCCATATAATGTATAAGAGTCTGAAAAACGCTATCTTAATTTAATATTTCCGGAACTATAATTGTTCATAAATTTCGTTTTGCCACCAATCGATGTACAAGTATTTAAATAATAATCTGTATAAATTACTAAAAAACCCATTTGGTGAAACAACTACCTTAAGTTTTGTTTCGATTGAATTTAATATAAATACCCTGAGATATAAAAGAAGCGCCTAAAGTGACGTTGTAGACATGTGTAGATGTCCCTTGCTAAGCAGAAATGAATAATGAATAAATAATTAATTTTTCGTTTTAGTGTTAATGAAGAATGAATGTGTTTGCTGTTTGACGAAGAGATGTCGCTTGAATGTCTTCTGAGAGAGAGAGAGAGTAGAAAGAGAAAGAGAGGGTATGATGTCAGCTGAGTGAGGGAGAGAGAAGGAGGCCGGGCTCTCTATCACGACCGAATCACGCTCGCTCGCCACTTGTTATCAGCCCGAATCCGGATTCAGTTCGTAGTTAGTTAGTTAGTTTAGTTGAGTTGGTGTAGGGGCTTTGGCCAGCCAGCAAGTGAATAACGTAAGGTCACCGTCACCGTCACCGTCACCTTCACCTGGCGTTACATAACCCATGTGCGCGAGCGCCTTGTGAAACGCAACGCCCTCCTCACAGGTTAGTTCATCCATCCATCCATACATACACTAGAGCACTAGACATCGCGAAAGGTCACAGGGATGCTTTTACCATCCAATGCAATTTATAATTAGAGCGTGTGTCGGTGTAAGTGATGCCGTTTGCTAATTTGTTCACTATTCAGTTGAGCACCAAGTCAACCAATCCTTTTCAATGACAAATTAATGAAACTTGCAATTCTTTCAGAAATTCGGCTCAAAATGACAATGCGATATAAAAAAATCGCCTGGGCGACGGCCGCGTTTGCCTCAGGGGCTGCGATCACCTCCTGGATATTCAACAAACGACATTGGCAGGTGAAGAGAGAGAAAACAAATATCAATCAAATGATGCAAGTTTTAACCAGAAAAAGACATGCATGCATGATGAAATGCAATGGCTTGGTGATTTATTAAAGCGCAAAATATCATTTTTTTTTGTTTTTTAGTTGATCAATTGTGAAGTGAATGCGGCCGAAATGAAAAAGACGGCAAAACGTCCGCTGCCCTCCCGGGACGATCAAATTCAATCCCTTCAGTCGGAGAGTTTTGACGTTTTGATTGTGGGCGGTGGGGCTACGGGGGCTGGATGCGCCCTTGACGCTGTCACAAGGGGTAAGTCACATCGGACACACATACCATACTCCTCCAAATCACACACAAACATATTTATTTAAAACTCAAAAAATAAAAAATAAAATAAAATAATGTTAATATTTTTTAAAATTGTTTGTTTATATATTTGTTTGTATCTTAGTTCTATTTTGAAAACGGCTCTAACGATTTTGATGAAATTCACGGGTTAGGGGATTTTTGGGGTGACAATTCGATCTGTCACGGTCTCATCTTCGACAAAATTGTTTTTGATGGGTTTTTTCGTAATCAAATTAAATATTCTTAGGTAGACAAATCCCAATCTTAGGGTTTTAAAAAGGTTTCCATTTTACCTTTGTACCCAGGCAGACAATGGGTTGGGTTAATTCATTGTTCTCAAATGCCTTGAAGAAGTATTGTGATTGTGGTTTTTAACATATTTATGTTCTTCCTAAACGTTAGAATTATTAATAAACGTTTTATAATTGTTTTTATAAAGAACCTTATTTATTTAATAGAATAAAAAATAATCAAGAATTTATTTAAAAATATCTTTCGCATTAGTAGGTCTCAATTTTCTGAAAAAATAACACATTTTGATAAGTTTTATTTATTAACAATTGGATGAATAAAAATGAATCATGTGGTTGAATCAAAACAGGTGCAGGAGGTAGGGTGCAGTGGTGGAGGATCCGGGGGTAGGGCGATTTTTCGGGGGTGAGGTCGAGCGGAGTGGAGGTGGGGGGAGGGAGTACAGTGGGCGAATATTATATATATTTGTATTTTTTTTAATTTGAAAACGGCTCTCAAATAAACGACATTTTTATCAGAATTTTAAATTAAAAATAATATTAAAGTAAAGCTTTTAACTGAAGGGAAAAGTTACCTAGATGCATTTCTAGCTTTCTAGTGGTCCACATATTGCATGTGTTTATTTGTTTACTCGTACACCAATTTGCCTACATTCGTTCATATTGATAAACATTATAAAAAAATAAATAGGAAAATAATAATAAAAAAAATAATCGTATAGGATCTGAAATAAAAACATAAAATTAAATAAGATTTGTTTCCAAGTTATATAAAAAAAAGCCACTTCAACCACTTTATTTGTAAACACACCTGTAATGTTATGATTTAGACACCTGTTAATTAAAAACAAACAAAAAATTCCTAATTTTAATATAATATATTAATATTTGCTATAACCTATTAGTGGGTTTTAAAATTAAAAATCCAATTAAAAATAAAAGATAATTGAAAAAAAATGTAAAAAAATTTTTTTATTGAATTTTCATCTGTCAATAATTACTTTAATTAAGAAAAGATCAATTAAGATGAAATTTGTCGAGGTCCAGACCTAGCCAGATCGCTTTCCCATCTTCAAAACTTGAAACTTGTTAATAGAATTTGTTTCATCAATATCGGTAGAGCCGTTTTCAAAATAGAACCCAAATACAAATATATAGTATATATAAAAACAATTTTTGCTCGTTTAATAAGAGTAGATTTGATTGATTTTTATTCTATTCATAATTTTGAAGCATAAAATATTGGCACACATTTTAAAAGGGCAAATAAAATAAATGCTAATGAATTGAGATTGATCCCACAACAACAATATTGATACTTCAAATCGTGGGGTGAACCGCGAGCTAATGTCGTGTACACCTACTTCCACATCCACTTTCATTTCCAAGTAGAAGACATTAGACGAAGAGAAATTATCTAATGAATTCCAAAATAATTCCAAAGACGTGTATACCTAATTCCAATCGTGGTTCAACCCTCGCTTCAAATTGCACGATTTTAATGATTGATATTATTTTTTTGGTGATGTTCTTTCTAATAAATAATTATTAGAAATATAGTAAAAGATAGTGAAATCGATATTTAAAGGTTAGGAATAAATGCTAGCCATACCAATGGAAAAATGTCTCTGTGCTCATGGCTGGGTGGATCCTTCAATCAATTCTCGTTATTTATATTAATTAATTTTTGTCATTATTATTGAGTTAATTAATTATTAAAAGTAAAAATTAGACAGAGTAATCTTTAAAGGATAGAATAAATACCAAATCGATCGATAAATAAATGTTTCTGCTCGCTCATTGATGATACTTCAGATGCAGGATTTTGGTGATTTATATTAATATTTCTTTGTGATTTTTATTAAATTAATAAATTACTATAGATAAAAAAGATAGTGAAATAGATTTTTAAAGGTTAGAATAAATTCTAGCCATATCAAATTGAAAAATATCTCTGGGGCTCATGATACTTCAAATTGTTGCCTTTTTATCAATTCTCGTTATTTGTAGTAATTAATTTTTATGATTATTACGAAGTTAATTAATTATTGGAAATACAAATCAGAGAGAGGAATGTTTAGAGGTTAGAATAAATGGCATATCGATTGGCAAAGATGAAATAAAAATGTTTTTTCTGCTGGCTCGGTCGTTTCTTTTTCCCAATACGTTTTTCATGCCAACTTGAAATATTTCGAGATGAATGAATTATAGTAGTTGGAGTAGATTTTATCTTTAAAGGATAGAATAAATAGCAAATCAAAAATGTTTCTGCTCGCTTATTGATGATACTTCAGATGCAGGATTTTAGTGATTGATATTAATATTTATTTCTGATTTTTATTATATTAATCAATTATTATAGATATAAAAGATAGTGAAATCGATTTTTAAAGGTTAGAATAAACGCAGGGCATAACAATTGAAAAATGTCTCTGTTCTCATTCATGGCTGGCTTGATACTTCAAATTGTTGCCTTTCTATCAATTCTCGTTATTTGTAATAATCAATTTTCATGATTATTACGAAGTTAATTAATTAAGTATTAGAAATACAAATCAGAGAGAGGAATGTTTAGAGGTTAGAATAAATGGCAAATCAAATCAAAAATGTTTCTGCTCGCTTATTGATGATACTTCAGATACATATTTAGTGATTTATATTAATTTTTCTTTGTGATTTTTATTAAATTAATCAATGATTATAGATATAAAAGATAGTGAAATAGATTTTAAAGGTTAGAATAAACGCTAGTCATAACAATTGAAAAATATCTCTGTTCTCATTCATGGCTGGCTTGATACTTCAAATTGTTGCCTTTCTATCAATTCTCGTTATTTGTAATAATTATTTTTTATGATTATTACGAAGTTAATTAATTATTGCAAATACAAATCAGAGAGAGGAATGTTTAGAGGTTAGAATAAATGGCATATCGATTGGCAAAGATGAAATAAAAATGTTTTTTCTGCTGGCTCGGTCGTTTCTTTTTCCCAATACGTTTTTCATGCCAACTTGAAATATTTCGCGATGAATGAATTATAGTAGTTGGAGTAGTTTGTCTTTTAAAAATAAATCCAAGAAAAACACACACACATATATATAGATAGAGATAAATATAGGCTGATGTTAAAAATGAGAATTATTATTTGTATTCTTTTCTCCTCTACTTACCGACGACCATGGAGCCTTGTTTACATTGTGCTCGCGGTACGGGGAAAAACTTTACTCGAGCACATTAACACGTAAAACTTCAACATAAAAACGATCCAATCAATAAAAATATATTTATTAGAAATAATTTAGTTAAAAAAAAAAAATAAAGAATTCGGATGTTCGAGGAGAGCCTTGACGCTTTTCGTCAAATTCCTACACTCGTGTTGCCAACTGTGAAAAATTAAAAAAAAACAAACAAAAACAAACTCAAATCATTAAATGATTAATTTAAAAACAGACTATATTTATATAGACTTATATTTAGGGAAAAAATTTTATTTTTTTTTCTATTTCTAATTCATTTTATATAATATGTTTATTTAGTGACTTTTCGTTTTAACCGGTAAATATAAAAATAATTCATTTATTTGGAAAACAATGTTATTGATTGTTTTTAGTAAATAAATAAATACAATTCTTTTGTAAAACAAAGATCTACAAACGTTTATTAAAATTTCAAATATTTCGGGACAATTTCTCTTTTTTATCAATGGAACTTTAATTTATTAAACTTGAAAGAGAAAAAAATTATTTTTTCTAATGAATCAACACTTTATATAGGTATTTATATTTATTTATATCATGGGATGTATTTCGATTTATACTTTTGCAGATTTCTAATCTAATTTTGAATTTCATGCGAATAGAAGCTCAAAATAAGGTTGTACGGGATCTGCTACTCTGCTAGTATAAATAGTACCTGGAGCCACTGAGCGATGGTCGGCAACTTTTTGCTTCAGTTAAAAGTTATATATTAATATTATTTTTAATTTAAAATTCTGATGACCCCCCCCCCCACTCACACCCTCTGGACCCCATCCCCATACCACCCCCCGCGCACCGCACCCCCGCTATGCCCCCCTCGACCCCCACCTCCCGATTCATTAAAAAGTAATTTTTCACGAAAAAGCGGCTTTATTAAGAAAACATGATGTTTAAGGTATAGGGACATGATATATCGCCTTGAAGCATTTTCCTTCCTCTTTCAATTTATTGAGTAATATACAGGGGGGGTCTCATTTAAAAAAACGAACTTTTGACCCTTTTTATGAATAACGGAAATAATAGTAATCTTAAAACGCCCTGTATAATATGGAGTCGATTTCTCAGCGTAAATTAAATACTTCGGGTCTGTCTAATCTACCACCAAAATATCAAAAAAATTGAAAGTTTTTGTGCCCAGGGTAGCAGAATTTATATAATTATATTGAAGGAGACAATAAAGAGTGTTCTTTCTGCTGGAATTATAAATATTTTTATTTATTTATAACGATTTTATTCGTTATTAATAAATAAACTTTATAATTCCAACAGAAGACACACTCTTTTATTGTCTCCTTCAAAATATCAACTTTTTATGAATTGAGAGCACTAATTTATTTAAGTTTAATCAGGGCCATGTTTTGGACCATATTTAACTCAAATTATTTTTTATTTCCAAAACCGATAGAGATAGGTATAGGACAATATTAGCAAAAAAGTATTTTAATAAAAGAGCGGTTCTAAAAACGTGTTAATATAAGGGGTATTCCATTTAAAAAAATAAATCGGCTGCGACTTTTCGATGGAAGCCGAAACGTCGCAATGCTGAAAATTTTTAGATCGATAGAACATGTAAGAAAATGTAAGGTGCTAAATTTTCAGAAAAAATTTGCTTTCCGTTTTCCATAAACGTCTAACGTACCATTGACCGTGAATCACCCTGTATAGTAGGTAAGGAACCCCTGGGAGTCCGACTAGCAGGGTCGTTGGGTAATTTTTTTATCTAAATAAAAATAATTTTAAGAAAAAATAAAAACCGACTTCAAAAATTAAATGCAACAAATAAAATACACTAAAAGGTATAAAATAATTATTATCTTATTTAGTTACAACTAAACGACGAAATATTAACATGAAATTACTTTTTGAAGTCGGTGCCAAACTAACTATACCTATAAGCGAGTATACCCTCCAAACGTACTAAGTAAGATCCGTCGAGTGCGATTCATAAAAGGTATATGTTTGGCACCAACTTCAAAAAGTAATTTCATGTTAATATTTCGTCGTTTAGTTGTAACTAAATAAGATAATAATTATTTTATACCTTTTAGTGTATTTTATTTGTTGCATTTAATTTTTTGAAGTCGGTTTTTATTTTTTTCTTAAAATTATTTTTATTTTTTCTCTTTTTAGTGATGTTATTAATAGGGATCATATCATCAGAACTTGACCAAATTAATATGACACCATCCCTAAGACACCCCCTTTCGGATAAAAAAGAACCATCGAAATCGGTTCATAAACAAAGAGGTTAGGTCTAAACAAACCTAATAAAAAAGGTCTAATACCTATGAAAAAAATACGAAAAAAATGGGACCAATCGGAAGCTAGACTGGACCCAATGCAAAAAAAATTTCAAAATCGGTTGAGAATTGGCGGAGATATGAGGTAACAAAGGCACAAAAAAAAAAAAAAAAATCAGTCGAATAGAGAACCTCCTCCTTTTTTGAAGTCGGTTAAAAATGGGCGTTAGTTCATATATAAGTTTAATAACCTATGATATGGACTATGGAGTGTGGGTGGGGTGTGTCAAGATTGCTCTCTTATCCAAATCAACTCGATCATTTAGTTATTTATTAGATATAGGTATAGTATAGTAGACTTGTCTCTCTCACCCTTTGCTTATCTTAATGTCAAAAAAGTTAAGCTCTAATTACTGATATTGTTTATTTATTTTATAATATGAAATAGGGAATAGTTTAGAGATTAAGATAATTCATAAATTTATGATATAGAACTAGAAAATATATTGACTCAAGTCGCGTTTGCTTATCGACATCGTCAATCACGGCTAAAGCTTAACAAAATCTTCCAATCAGAGACTGAAGATATGATAGGCTGCGTTTAGTATTAATTATTAGGTTAATAATATAATCAAAATATTCATTATTACAATTTTTTAAAATGATACATATAGACCGAGATCTACTGACCATTTTAACCGACTTTAAAAAAGGAGGAGGTTCTCAATTGGACTGAATTTTTTTTCCTTGTGTCTATGTTACCTGATATCTTCGCCAATTGTGAACCGATTTTGATATTTTTTGCATTGGGTCAGTCTAGTTTTCGATTGGTCCCGTTTTTTTTTTTTAATTGGTATTGGACCTTTTTGCTATGTTTGTTTAGGCATAACTTCTTTGTTTATGAACCGATTTCGATGATTCTTTTTATATAATTTGGTTGAGTTTGGTCGAAGGGGCAAGAATTTCCATTTTTGACCCTCCCTCCATTTCGGGTGGTTATTTTCAATTTTTTTAAACAAAAATGTCAAAAATTACATCCTCTAGAATTTTAACTGAAGGTTTTCTACATTTTATTCGATCGCGACTCTAATGTAGGAATTTTTGTCAAATATTGAGTGAAAATAATATTTGAACTTATATATTTCTAACTTGAAATAATGATATTAAATAAATTTTAATTTTCTCATTAATATATCAAAGAATAATTGATACGTCAACAAGAATTATTTTGACCGCGCTGATTTGAAAAAAAGATATTTTTATCTCGCGAGACTACTGCGGATTGCGCTATTGGAGTCTGCGGAGTATTTCCAATTCACTCGGTGATCCATCCGAATGTCTAGCGGGCTATACGCGAAATGACGTTGGATTGTAGCTAAGTGGATTACATCTTTTTTCTCTCTTGGTCCAGACTTAATACTCCGCAGACTCCAATAGCGTAATCCGCAGTAGTCTCGCGAGATAAAAAATATCTTTTTTTCAAATCAGCCCGGTCAAAGTAATTCTTGTTGACGTATCAATTATTCTTTGATATCTTAATGAGAAAATTAAAATTTACTCTAGAATTTTGCTTCTAATGGAATTTGCTGTAGAGTAAACAGTTATAATCAACGAGGTGATTTTACGGTATTTTTTGGGGTCGATTACCCCTAAAAACGATTCGAGTTGGCGAGTAAGAATTTGACTTTCGGGGTGTATACTGATCACATAGTATGGGATATATGTTATTTGGGTTCCAAAATCAGCTTCCAAAATGGTCAGTAGCTCTTAGGCTAATAGAATAGTTTATTATAATTAAGGGAAGTTTGTTGAGATTTAAAAAGTTGTCATTATCTCAATATACCTACATATTTCGGGTTGTTAATCCATCTTCAGGAGTAGGTACATTGAAGAGTTTATGGTTATATGTAGGTAGAGCATAAATTTTGAACATTTTCTACTACTATATATGTACTTAACCTAAAATTATTTTTACTTCCTCTTTCATTGAAATATGTATTATATATTTGAATAGTAACTCTGAAAATAAAGTTTTTGAATTCTTCTAATTTATATATTATAAATTTGCCTTTCATATTTATTGAATTTATTTATTTTCGTCAAAAGTAGGTACTCATTTGTGTTCCGCAGAGCTCAAAAAAGAACCCAAAAGCCACATATATTTGCCTGTCGCAGCGATATTTCAATTAGCAAAATTAAAATTAGATAATTTAATAATCATTATTGGTTAAAACGCATTCTTCGGCCATATAAGAAAGATCACAGGTTCGAATCCTGTCGGGTGCGCAATTTCATTTTCTACATTTTTCAAAAATAATTGGTAAATAATTTCCAAGATCTGTAGAATTAACAGTCAGAAATTATTGAATAAATTATTTTACTTTCACGAAAACAAAATTTGGGGTGGGGGGGGTTAAGCCTCCGACCCCCTGATCTCCGCCTATTCATCATTCATGTTTCGACAGACATATTATGGTAGAATACCCTAATTTCAATAAATTTTAGGTATATTAGAAGATTTTTCCAGAGAGAGACGAACTGGTAGAACTTAAATGGAGAATTAATGAAAACTAAGGAAATAATTTTATTGATGCTTCTGTTGTAAGAAACGGCAAAATTCGAAAATATTTAGAGGAGAAATGAAGAAATTATGCTGTATTTTTCCTTCATTGATCCTTTTAAACCCTGAAGAAGGTGGGAAGATCCTCCGTTACGTCGGTTTTTAACACTTATCAAAAAAGCGCCTACACTCTTTTTGGGTTAGGTATTGGTCATAAAAAAGTTTTTAGGTACATTATTTTATACTTTTTAGTGCATTACTGACAAAAGCGTGTTTTTTTTTTTAGTTTTTTTAAGCTATAATTTTAAGAGGATGAAAATGACTTTTCGAAAAATTTTATTTGGAATTGTATTTTTTATTATTATCCTTGGGCTGCCTGTACATCAATTCTCCATATTTTAGGTAATTTATTTTTCCTAAAATGGATAAATCTTGGTATATATATAAAAGTAAGGTTTTGTCTGTACATTGCTCCAAATCATGCAAAATTTTGGTTGCACACGTTTCAAGTAAAGTTATGAGCGAAAACAACCTCAACAAAATTCCTGTTTGTCTGTCTGTCTGTTTGTATGTTTCCAAGGGTACCGCGAAAAGTTGCTCACGATTCCCGTAAAAACAACTGAAGGGATTATTATGAAATTTCATATTTGTATCAGATGTCTTCTAACTTACGTTTATAGCTATATAACGTTTTGATATTTTGACCCCAAAAGAAGGTTTGGGGGGGGGCTAAGGAATGAAACTGATCAAATAACTCCTAAACTATTAACCCTACGCCAAATTTTATTATAAGCAAAGTTGTAGGGGATGTCATTTCGGACAACTTTTGTTTAAAAAAATTACCCCAAAAAACTACCCAAAAAGGGGGGCAGGGTGAAAAAAATGTAAATTCTTGCCCTTGAAGCAAACTCAACCAAATTTTTTATTCATAATCTGTGGGCCTCTAGAGAGCTAGAAATACAAAAACTAACCACCCAAAATGGGGGGAATGTCAAAAATGAAAATTCTTACCATTAGATCCAACTTAACCAAATTTTGTATACATAATCTGTGGGTCACTAGAAGGCTAGAAATGCAAAAATTAACCACGCAAAATGGTTTGGGGGTCTGAGGTGGGAGGGGTGCGGGATGGAGTGTTGGGGTTGTGGTGTGGGGGCGACGGTTGGGCATGGGTGCATCGTGCGGGGGGGGGGAGTGCTGGGTGGGTTTCGGGGAGTGTGTGGTGGTTGGCAGTGGCGTGAGGGTGGGGTTCGTGGGTTGGGGTCCAGGGGGTATGCGCCCTGGCTAGCAAGAGGGCCACCGAAGACGGGCCTTGCAGCTAGTTTGTAATAAAATATTGCTCAAATTAAAACACACACAAAAAAATTCTCCTAAGGTAAATGAAAATAAATAATTTTCTCTTATCTTTGTCCTTGCTATTTATATATATATTTATTTAAAATTTACTATTGAAACGATAAAGAATTTGGCTATCAAGCAAAACGTGAATAATCATAATATTATTGCTAGGATAGTTTGCCCCCCCCCCCCCTTACTCCTTGTGTATCTAATTATATAAAATTATTTACCATTATACTAAACAACAAATACACATTTTGCATCAATAAGATAACTTTTGAAATCTTTATGTATATAAAATTAAGGTTTTGTCTGTATATTGCTCCAAATCACGCCAAATTTTGGTTGCACACGTTTCAAGCAAAGTTATGAACGAAAACACCCTCAACAAAATTCCTGTCTGTCTGTGTGTATGTTTGCGTGGGTTCCGCGCAAATTCTGCTCACGATTCACGTAAAAAAGGCTAAAGGGTTTATTATGCAATTTCATATTTGGATCACGTTTAATGCTAAATAACGTTTTGATATTTTGACCCCAAAAGGGGGCTTGGGGGGCGCACTAATGGAAATTATCAAATAACTCCTTAGGCGGGCCTCGCAGACAGGCCCGTGCCTGGCTGGTGTTTATTGCATGCGCCGCACTCAGGCGTTCAAATAGCCAGGGATTTTTTTATGAAATTTGTAAAAAAAATCTTTTCAAATCATTTATAGTTTTTTTTTTACAATTTCATATTTTAATCTCATAAAAAACAAAAAATCCCTGGCGATTTGAAAGCCTGCGTGCGGCGCACGCAATGAACACCCGCTATGTACGGGCCTGCTCGCAGATAGTCATTAATAAAATTTTAATTATATTCCTAAAATTTCATTTTATCTAGACAGACGGGGCAGTGTGTCAGCCAAGTTTGGATAAGAAGGGGCGACGCAACGGCCATCTGTATTGTGTATATAAACATCGAGGGGTGATCCGCGATTGAAAGTAGGTGTACTAGTACACCTCTTTGGAAGTATTTTGGAAGTACTTGGAAATTTTGGGAATTACTTGGAAATATTTGGAATTAGTTGGAAATTTTCGGAAGTACTTGGAAATATCTGGAAGTGCTTGGAAATATTTGAAAGCACTTGGAAATATTTGAAAGTACTTGGAGATATTTGGAAGTACAAGTGGAAGTAGGTGTACAGCATATTAGGTCGCGGTTCACTCCTCGATTTACACAAACCATTTCTAGTTACTTTCGACTCCCCCCCTCCCCATAACTAAAAAACTATTAGACCTACACACTTGAAATTTTGCATGTCTACTGAGACCACCTAGAACGCCTAAAATTCCAAATTTCCATAATAAACCTTTTATAGTTCTTGAGTTATTAAGCTCTGAAAAGTGCCATTTTTAACACTCACTCACATATCAAAAACCTAGAGTACTTCCACTGATCCTAGAATGTAGAAATTTGGCATACTGGTAGATGGATTTTGGGCTAGGCTACAATTAAAGGAAAATCGAAAAAGTGAAACTTTCCCTTCTTTGTGAAATTTTTAGGCTTAATTAACAAATAGTGAAAATTCAATCAAGCTAGAATGCTGAAATTTAGCATACTGGTAAAGCTTGGCATATTAATAAAGGAGGAAATCGAAAAACCGAAACTTTCCCTTCTTCGGGGCTAGAAAGAAAGGGGTGAAATGTTATATTATACCAAAGGTTCCCAAACTGTCCGCCGCGGCGCCCCGAGGAGCCACGGCCTCCTCACAGGTGCGCCGCGAAGCTTCATAATTAATTGAAGCAAAACATTTGGCCTAACTAGATAAAAGACAAAGTGAGAAGCTAAAAATTTATTTCTTATTCATTTTTATCTCTTACTTACGATTAGACATACATAAACCCAAAAATTTAACTTTGACACCCTTGAAATAAACTGACGTGTTCTGATGTGGCCATCCACTTGACTTCACCATACAACCTGGCCCCTCACTTATATTTAATATTTAATAAAATTATTTATAATCATGTAGGGTAGGGGGTTAGTTTTTGCATTTTTAGACTTCTGGGGTCCCACTGATTATGTATACAAAATTTGGTTGAGTTTGTTAAATGGCCAAGATTTGTATTTTTGACCCTCCCCCCCATTTTGGGCGGTTAGTTTTTGCATTTTTAGACTTCTGGGTGTATTCAAAATTTGGTTGAGTTTGCTCAAATGGCCTAGATTTTTAATTTTTAACTCCCCCTCCATCCCCCTTAATTTTGGGTCGATATGCACCAAAACCTAATCAGCTCTTAATCTCAATGGACCAAAACTACGTGGGATATTTGGTTTTGATATTCAAACTAGTTTTTGAGCTAGCTCGTCCACAACAAATTGGTAATGCACAGACTAACAACCAGACAACCAGACAGACACACTAACTAACAGACATTTTGACAAAACAATTATTATCTCGAAAAATACAATTTTCGAAAAAAAAAGAAGGAAAAAACACATTTTTCATGTACGATTACATTACTTGACCATACCCCCTTGTATGGTAAAGTAAAAATTTGAATTATTACTCAATAATTATATAAAAGAACAATTTAATAGATACATTTTTAGATAATAATTGAGAATATGTTAAAATTTTGACCAGCCAAATATAAGCATTGAATATATAATTTTTTTAATGCCCCCCCCCCCCCCCTTCAAGAATTTTCCCAAGTTTTTTTTTACACATTTGATGAATCAGCCTGTATCTATACATAATAAACAACTATTATATATTATTATATTTAACTCTTTTATACCTACTCTATTTCTAGAACTCAAATTGAGTAAATATTTACCTGCCTCTGTTTAGATAATGATTAAGTTCATATTCAAGAACAAATACAAGTTAATATTCGTTATTTTACCATACCTAGTAATTATATGAAAGTGCCTATTTGTAATAGGAGAGAGGACAACATTTTTTTACTTTATTTTTTTTTAGGGTTCGGTATAGGTACAAGTAAAAGGGAATCCGATATTAGTGGGATCAACATTTTTAAAGCCTATTGTTTATCAATAAAATAGTTCTAGCATTCTATATTTCTATGTTCACCGATCTCCAGGTTAAACAGCTTAACCGATTGACTTGAAATTTGAAACATAGACTCCTGAAGGGTCAAATAAGCGGTGTCAATCATAAAAAGTGAACTTTTAGCCCCAGGAGGAACTTTAGCATTTTTTCTTATTCTTATTCCAAGTTCGAATAAGAAAAATCATTGAATTTTTTCTACTTTAAATTTAAACTTTTTATAACCCACAAACAGTTTAATATGATACAATTTATAAACAATTTATAAAATATATCGGAGCGAGGAAAAGGGGATTGAAATAATTATCGGAAAAGAGGTTTTTTCTTTAATTAGTTTTTTCCTCTTATTAAAAACAAGGACTAAAAAGATGATCAAAGACACTCGATGGTGGAGCAGTAATCTCAGGAGTCGAAGCTAAAATACAATGCATACATTAATTCATGTAAAGTAATTGGTTTAATAAATTAAAAAAATCCGCAATTTCCAATTAGAACAAATAAAAAATATATTATTTGAAAAGACATAAATTCAAACATCATCAATATAGATCGCAATTCAAATAAAAATTCACATAGTCCGCTAAATTAAAATTATTCGAAAATAGTATTTACTAATATTGTAGAATATCTATTATCTACTTCAGGGTTGTTGTTCACAGGGTGGGGTTAAGACACGCACAGTGCGTCATTGAATTTTTTTGGGGAGGAGGGTTGAAAATTGTGCCATTTTTGCATTATATTATAGTAAGTTAAAAATAAAAACGGTCAAGTCTTAAAATATCAAGAAAAGATAATAATTCTTTAGAAGTGAATAAAATGGAGGGGAAGGGGTACTTTTCTTGAAACTGGGGGGAGGGGCAGAAAAAAAGGCATATATATGCAAAGTATTTTCAGTTCATAAAAAATACAAACGACAAACGAAACCCAAACTATTATTGTATTGTGAATAAACTACGATTATGTTTTATATTAATTTTTAAGAGAAAATATAAGCCCTTATCATTATATTATTATTATCATTATTATTTTTTTTTTAAATTAAAACAGGACTAGCAGGGAATTGGATAATAAATAAAAAACAGAGTTTTTACTTTATCCAATGCTAAGCATGGGTAAAGTATTGTAATCGCTCTCGGGGCAAGCGTGGCTTCAAAGGGTCCTCAGGTAAAGACTACGGAACCCATGGACTCAATTAAAGTCACAAATTGTAGTATTCAATTAGGTTGAATTTTAGCACGTGACGGTTTTGCCAAAAATTACAAGGGGTCTCGCCGAGAGGCCAAAAAGTGCGATTTTTTCATTTAGTGCGTGCGGATGTATGTATGGATGTATGTTATCGTTTTTTTGGCCCACGATTTTTTCCACACCGTTACACCGATTGAAATGAAATTGAAAACCTACCATTAGTTTAACAAAATGAAGCGCTGATTAGTTTTTGGTACATATCGGCCCACAAACATTAGTACTTTATTTCAGTACTTTTTTAGTTTTTTCTAAATATCTTGAAAATGACTTAACCAATTTTGATGAAATTTAATATCCTAATTAAGTACCTTGGGGACCACAAAAAAGGTTAAATAAAGTTTTTAGTAAAATTATATTTTAAAGTACTTTACTCTAGAGTAAGATGGTACTTTTTTTAATTTTTAAATTCTTTAAAATTTATTCATTTGAAAGTTTTAATATAGCTCATTTAGCCTTGCTTAAGTAAGAATGGATAGGCTTCTCTCTGTGAAATGCTAAAAATTTGGGAGGAATTTTTATGAGTAACCATAGCAACTGCGTTGTTTTCTTATCCGTTACCTTTGCTGAAGACAGAGAAATCGATTTTAAACCAAAAATAGCGATTGATTCTCATCTAGTACTTGAGGAATAATCATTCTATATTGGATTTTTGACGTTTCGGTTTTTATTAGTAACCATTGCTGAAGACATAGGGAAATCGACTTTAAACCAAAAATAGCGATTGATTCTCATCTAGTACTTGAGGAATAATCATTCTATATTGGATTTTTGACATTTCTGTTTTTATTGGTAACCATTGCTGAAGACATGGAGGAATCGACTTAAAATCAAAAATAGCCATCGATTCTCATCTAATACTTGAGGAATAACCATTCTATATTGGATTTTTGGCGTTTCGGTTTTTATTGGTAACCATTGCTGAAGACATAGAGAAATCGACTTTAAACCAAAAATAGCGATTGATTCTCATCTAATACTTGAGGAATAACCATTCTATATTGGATTTTTGACATTTCGGTTTTTATTGGTAACCATTGCTGAAGACATGGAGGAATCGACTTAAAATAAAAAATAGACATCGATTCTCATCTAATACTTGAGGAATAACAATTCTACATTAGGTTTTTGACGTTTCGATTATTATTGGTAACCATTGCTGAAGACATGGAGGAATCGACATAAAATCAAAAATAACGATCGATTCTTATCTAATACTAGAGGAATAACCTTATTGCATTCCATTTTTGATGTTTTGACCATTAATGGCAACCTCTATTGAAAACGTGGAAGAATCGACTTAAAATCAAAAAGACTAAATTCTTTTTGGTAAACAACTCAAGTTTGAGTTGTTTGCCATAAAAGAATTTAGTCTTTTTGATTTTAAGTCGATTCTTCCACGTTTTCAGTAGAGGTTGCCATTAATAGTCAAAACATCAAAAATGGAATGCAATAAGGTTATTCCTCTAGTATTAGATGAGAATCGATCGTTATTTTTGATTTTAAGTCGATTCCTCCATGTCTTCAGCAATGGTTACCAATAATAATCGAAACGTCAAAAACCTAATGTAGAATTGTTATTCCTCAAGTGCGTATCGTGTCCCGAGTTTTCTTCGATTTTCGGCGGAATTCTGTACGGATAATTACGGACCCAGTATCCAGTCTACTCAGCATCGCAACAGCAAGTATTCTGCGTAAAAATTTTGATTTTATTTAATAAATTCAGATTTTTATAGCACTTTTATATTTCTAACCTAAATCTGGAGGCCGAAAGGCTTCCAGGAAGTCTTAATTTATAGTTAAACAGCCTAAAACTCAATTCTCGAGAGAAAGGTCTATAGCATTAGACAGGGAATTTTACCCCCCTCACGGGGTGTACCATTTCTTATTTGATTTGTCCTCAATTTAATTAATATAATAGATTTTTAGATTAAAAAAAAAATCTCCAAAGCCTGTAGGTTGAGGACGCTGACACGAGAGGGCAGCTCACGCCCAAACACCCAGGAGCGCCAATTTGGAAAACCAAAACAAATACTTCTCTCATAATTTTAAACTATATATGCGCTGCTGTCCCGAGAGGGCGCTTCCAGCCATAGTCTCCAACTGATACTTATAGTAATCTTGTAACATTATTTTTTGTAATCTTTGTAGCATTATTTCTTTTCTGTTTTGGTCACACTGATTTGAGCTTCAAATCATCTTCACTATCCCCATTACATATACCTTCACTACCTTCATTATTAGTTTTATTATTATAACTATTAATATAGGAGAGAGAAGACAAAATGTCCGGTCAAGAAAGAACTAAATCAGAAAAATTTATACTAGTGACAGGGAAAAAGACTAACACTGTCAAGAGAAATGACACAGACAGAGCAAAGACAAACATTAAAACACCCAGCCCTGCCCCTGCCCCAGTGACAAGGTCCAGACATGCCACGTCTTCCAAAAATAAAAATCACGACTTAGCAATCAAAAAGCAGGACCCGGACAATTCGTATGAAAATTCACACAATGAATCCTCATCCTCATCTTCAAGTTCAACAGGCTCAGAAATGAACCTAAACGAACAAAACAAAAACACCAAAACTGACCCCAGCATAACAATCATTAATTCGGAGTCTGCGGTGACCAACAAGCCCAGCCTAGATCAAACATCTCAAGCCAGCTCAGTTACCACAACAAAACCCCCCTCCGAAAATAATAATAAAAATAAAAATAACAATAAATTAACAGATTCTTCAAGGCCAGCACGCATAGAAGCAGTAATCTGGCCAAAAACTCCTCAGATTAAAATATGCGGCTGCCCGTGCCCCTGCAAACCCCCACGAGACCTCCCAGAAATACTGAGAGAGGCCCAAGAAAAATACGTGCTAGCTCAAAAGCTAGCATCCCAATTAGAAAATGATAAAGGCTCGTCCATGACTCTAGTTCTGAACTCATTGGGAGAACTCTTCAAGGAAATGACCGAAACATGCATGGGAAAACCCAAGGCAAGTGATATCATCAGTGCAAAGATAAATACAAAACCAACCGGCCCCGGGCTGGTTAGCAAACAAACTCCAGCACAATGGCCACTCCCAGGACCGCCCAAACAGACAGTAAAAAAAATAGTAAACACAGCCATAAAAAATGAGATCAAACGCTCATCGAAAAACAACGGCTCCGAAAGAGTCGTTGTCATAGAAATGAGCGATGATCTCAAAAATTCATCCGAGCCAAAAAAAGCAATAATAAACTTTATAAAGCCAGCAGAAAATGGCCTCCAAATAAAATCCCTCAAGCAAACCGACGGGAAAATAGTCATCGTGACTAACACCCCAGACCAAGCTAAAAAAATAAAAAATCTAACCCCCAAACTCAAGGAACTAGGCAAAATAAGATCACCCAAAGAAATCAAACCAAGGATGATACTATTAAATACCCCAGCGGAATTCAATAGCGAAGAACTCACAAAAACCATTATACAACAAAACCCCAATCTGGGCCTAACACAAGAAAATTTCGAACCTGTTTACAAAACAGGCAAAAGGGACCTGACTGTGTGCCATTGGGTAATCAATGTCAACCCAGAGTTAAGAGAGAAATTACTAAAAGTAAACTACATCTTCGTTCTCCACCTAGCATGCAAAATCCATGACTATACAAACATCAAAAGATGTTTTAAATGTCAGAGATTCGGACATTTAGCAAAACACTGCCGCGATACAGAGGAAACCTGTGCCCACTGCGCCTCAAGAGGACACAGGAATCAGGAATGCCCCTCTAAACTCAAGCCCCCCAAGTGTATAAACTGCACGAGACAAAATAAAAACAACTCCCATTCAGCCCGTCACGAGATCTGCCCGGTCTACCTAAACGCAACTAAAATAAACGTCAGGAAAACTAATTACCAAAAATGTCCATGAATATACACACCCAAAAAGAACCGAACCAGCTGCTAAAGTTGAAAGTTATTCAACTAAACGCACAGAGATCCAAAACAGTAGCGGCGGAAGTTAGACATCAGACCAATACAGGGGTCGACATTGTCCTCCTCCAGGAACCCAACATAAGCAACAAAAACAAAAATAAACTCTCGGCATACACCGAATTATCGGACAAAATAATAATCCCCCCGGAGAAAACCCAAAGGTAGGAATCATAATCAAAAACAAAAAAATTATACCACTAAACATAGACTGTGGTGGGAGCGAGCATGTTCTGGCGGTGCAGCTCAGTCTCCCGGGAATGAGCTTCTATGTCATAAACGCGTACTTCCAACACAGTTACTCTTTCGAAATGCGATCAGAACTGCTGAATCTCATTGAAGTCCAACTCACAAAAATTGGCACCAACGAAAAAGTGCTAATTTGTGCAGACTTTAATGCGAAATCAGTATTCTGGCACTCACCAAATTCCGACATACATGGTGAAAATATAGAAATTTTCATCAATCAACACGACCTGGCAGTCCTAAACAAACCAGGCTTCCCACCAACCTTTAGCGCAACACGGGGATCATCTTATATAGATGCGACCCTATCAACACAAAATTTCGCAAAATCTATACATAATTGGAAAGTGATTGATAACCTTACAATTTCAGATCACAACTCTATAACCTTCGAAATCTGGTCCGAAAAAGACCAGTCATCACTTACCGAATACGCGAGCAGTAGATATAATCTAAAAACTGCTCAATGGGATCTATTTGAATGTGGCCTCAACACCTACTTTGAGACACAATCACTCACAAAATTACAATCCGACCCTCCGAATAGGGCCGCCGAGATTCTAAATCTCAAAATTAACGAAACCTGCGAAATAGCAATTAAAAAACAAAAACACTTCAACCGCAAGGTTCCCTGGTGGTCAGAGGAATTAACACTCCTAAGACAACGAGTGAACCAACAGTCAAAAAACATTAGTAACACCAAAAGGCGATTCGGTCCCTGTCCTACACTAGATAGAATGATAACCGAATACAAAAAAATTCGGAATAAATATACGCGACTAATAAAAAATTCAAAAGCCAAATGCTGGCAGGACTTTGTCACGGTTGAGGGAAATAGAGACCCCTGGGGACTTCCATATAAAATCATACGAAACAAAATAACAAGTGACTGCGTCTACCACGGGGCAGACGGAATCACTAAACTCGACGAACTGGGAAACAAAATGCTCGCCAAAATGGTTCCCAGATCGCAAGAGCAAACCACGTCGGATGACTATGCGAATGACAACTTGGAACCACCCATCGTGAGGGACGAAATTAAAAACTCGATCCTCAAGATGCGGAAAAAGACCGCTCCAGGTATAGACGGAATATATCCAGAAATTCTCGCGAAAATTTTCGAACTAAAACCCGAAATCCTCATCAACATTTTCAACAACTGCCTAGAAAACAGAACCTTTCCAAATCCATGGAAGGTGGCAGAACTCAAAATTTTACTAAAAAGTGGCAACAGAGACCCCAACAATCTGGGCTCTTACAGACCCATCTCACTGCTACCTTCGATCGGGAAGCTATTCGAAAGAATACTCCTCGGACGAATACAGACTGATTATAATAATATGAATCTGGAAAATAGCAGTCAGATGGGATTTAAAAAGGGACTATCAACTGATGATGCCCTCTTGCGAATCACTAAGCTCATCAGAGCAAACCAAAAACAGCAAAAAAACAAAAATATCCCCACAAAAAAAATCAGGAAACGGTCCACACCATGGGACTGTTCCTAGACGTAAAAGGAGCATTCGACAATGTATCCTGGAGCGCTATCTTTCGAAGGTTGTCAAAAGCAAACATATCCAGTACGCTATACGAAACAGTGAAATCATACTTCACTAATCGTAGAATGATATTGAAACTTGGGGACACTAATAACGAAGCCACAATGGAAAGAGGATGCCCCCAGGGCTCAATTATGGGCCCCTTGGCCTGGAATTGGGTCATGGATGAGCTCCTCGACAAATTGACAGAGCTTGAATCCGAAGGCATACACGCCACCGCGTATGCAGACGATCTAGCCCTGATAATTTACGGGAAATCGCGAGACGACCTGATTAGTAAAGCCAACACAGCCATTACCGTAACCCAAAATTGGTGCCAAAATAGTGGCCTACAACTTGCAGAGGAAAAATCAATAGGAATCCTCTTTTTCCACACGCTTAAATTCAATAACAGAATCATTATTAAAATCAACGATAAAAACATACAGTTCAAAAAAGAAGCCAAATATTTGGGAATCTGGCTGGACGAAGATCTGACATTTATTCCACATTTCAAAAAGTAAAGGAAAACATCAACTCACTTTCCAATAGCATCAAATCAATCGCACGACACAAATGGGGTCTTAATCAAAAAACAGTCGCCCTGTATTGGAAAAGTCTCTACCTTCCAATTGCTACATATGGAGCTGTCGTTATTGCTCAAAATCCTGAGCAAGTATCACTAAACAACGCAATGAATGCGATCGATCGAACCATTCTTCTTGGCTCGATAAGAGCATGCAGAACTGTGTCAACAGCAGCGCTTCGGGTATTAGCAGGTGCTGCTCCGCTCCGACTAGAAATAAAAAAACTAGCAGCAAAACACAAAATCCGAAAAAACATCAACGCCACGTTAGGACGATATGAATTCATACAACATGAATCCATGGAAGACTACCGTGTCGAACGCGAATATACAAAACTAGATCTCGAAATAGGCAGACAATGGCAAGAGGAGTGGGAGTCAGGTGACACAGGTCACCTTACCAAGCGATTCTTTCCACGTGTCAACTACGGGAATATGCCCAAGTGGTATAATCCCGACATGTTCACGCTATTCCTCCTCAGCGGTTACGGGTCAATAAATGGCACGCTTCACGCGAGGGGCGCGGCAGACACACCCAGTCCAAACTGCCCTCAATGTTCAAACACTGAAGAAACTGTCGAGCACATTCTCTTCGAATGCCCGCTCTACACGGATCTCAGATACCCTGAACTAGCTAATGAAAACTTTCGGAACAACCTTCCAAAATTAATAGAATCAAGCGATCTATTCAGTAAATTCAAAACCTTCGCTGGACTGGCCTTCCCCCACCGCAGACTCATAATACAACAACTAAGGAGCCTCACTCCAGACGCTTTTGAAAACACAGAATAGAAGACTAAGGACAAACGGCATTAGAAATATGACGCCTCCTATCCACTCCTTCTCTCTCACTCTTATAATTAAGTGGGCCTGACCAACTATTCTGACCAGACCAACAAGGGGCGGGGACTGCAAAGTCCCGGCCCCTTCAAGCATGCTAATATATATATAAGATTAACCTAGATTAAGCATCTTAGAGCAGCACTATTGCTACTCTGGGCAAGTAGAAATTCTAACCAATAGGGTTAGAACACACACAAATAGAAATAAAAACTAACAAATAGTTAACTATTTAACATAGAAAATTAGCAACGTAGTATAGATACTTTCCACTAGATTATAAGCTGATAACCTAATCAACAAAACCCTAGTATATAAGTAAAATACGAGAGGAATCGAGAGTTCACCTCCTCGCGGTAACACACGGAAACGTCCCTTCAGGGCGGCTAAGTAACTCTCACCGCGGTCGCAAAACAAACCGATTATGGATCATAAATCCATCATCAAAGTCACTTGTCTTAAACAAGTTAGTCAAAGTAATATGGTTGGTAATGAGCTTTCCGGTTGCTCGCAACTCTGCTCCCAGACCTCCATCAAAGCAGTATGTAGTATAGTGTGTGTGTGTGTGTTATTCCTCAAGTATTAGATGAGAATCGATGGCTATTTTTGATTTTAAGTCGATTCCTCCATGTCTTCAGCAATGGTTACCAATAATAACCGAAATGTCAAAAATCCAATGTAGAATGGTTATTCCTCGACTCTTAAATGAGAATTATTTTTGAATTAATGTCAATATGAACTACAAATTGCAAGTGATATCTGATTAATAATAAAGGAACAAACATATTAATATTTCAAATGAATTTGGATAAAGTTTAGCAACGATCCGTTGTAGTTTATTTTTTAATGGGCCAGATGTTTCGTCGATTCATTTCGACTTCTTCAGCGGTCCATTGTATTACTGAGGAAGTCGAAATAAATCGACGAAACGTCTTGGCCATTTAATAAAAACCCTGTTTTTTATTTATTGTCCAATTCCCTGCTATTCCTGTCTTAATTAATACTTATTATGGATGCGAGTGATATATGTACCTTTTTTTATTATTAATATTAAGTAATAATTTATTTTATTCTGTCTTTCATTGTTTTAGCTTAAGGCCTACATTTACTACTATCTTTCACATTTTAAATTTTCAAGTGTTACATTTATTTTTATAAATTTAATATATTTAACAAGTGGTTGAATAAAAATTAATCATATATGTAGTTGAATCAAAACAAAACAAGAGGTTGATTAAAAAACAAAAAAAATATCGAGTGTTTTCCAGATAGTACTTATATTTATTACTGTATAATGTAATTTTAATCAGAGCAAAAACAAGTTTGAAGGTAAATGTTTTTTGTTCCAGGTCTGAAAACGGCCCTGGTCGAAATGGACGACTTCGCCTCGGGGACGTCGAGCCGGAGTACGAAGCTGATCCACGGGGGCGTTCGGTACCTGCAGAAGGCGATCATGGGCCTTGACTTTGAGCAATACCGGATGGTGAAGGAGGCGCTGCACGAGCGGTCCAACATGCTCAATTCGGCCCCGCACTTGACCCGGCCCTTGCCCATCATGCTGCCTGTCTACACGTGAGACCAATCCCTTCCATCTCGAAACGCTTCCTCAGGGCTGAGATTGCTTTTCTTGCTGCAGTTGGTGGCAAGTGCCTTATTTCTGGTTCGGCATCAAAATGTACGACATCGTGGCCGGGAGTAAGACCGTCAAGTCCTCGTACTATCTGTCCAAGCAGGCGGCCCTCGAGCTCTTCCCCATGCTCAAGGGGGACAAACTCTTCGGCGCCATCGTCTACTATGACGGTAACAGAAATAATAAATAAATATGGGCTCAGGCAATGGATGATGGTGTTTTGGTTTGAATAGGGCAGCAGGATGACGCTAGGATGAACCTGGCCATCGCTCTCACGGCAGCCAGGTACGGGGCCAGTGTCGCCAACCACGTCGCCGTCAAGTCGCTTCTCAAAACCAGGGACGAACAGGTCAAGTCTAATCGACATTTAGAAATTAACACATACTATATAGTAAAGGGCAATTGTGCCTGTCTCTGTATGTACCTATGAACCTATGTTTCTATGTCCGTCCCCCCAGGGGTGGGGGTTGGGAGTTCAGGGGACTACTAAATGGGATTTGTGCCTCTGTCTGTACCTATATATATATATACCTATGATTATATATTTGTATGTCCGCCCCCCAGGAGTTGGGAGGTGAGGTCCAGGGGTCCAAGGGGTGCAGGATCCAGGGGCGTTTTCCGCTCTCCAATACTTCTTTGAGCATTGAACTAGCAGTCTAGCGTTCGCTAGTTTTACTTTCTAAATCTTGTGCATCATGATCAGCATTCGGCGGGTGCCTCGCTTGCCGGCGCCGGCGGCCCGAAATGAGCCTATGCTTTTGAAAAATAAATAATTATTTACAAAATATTTAATTATATTCTACTTTGCACAATATTCGAAATTCAATGTAGATGAATCAAAGGTGGTCCAAACCCCCAAAAAACCTTTTCTTAATCTTTCAATAAATAAAAATTTCTTCTCAATACTATCACTTTTCCACTCACCACTTCTCTTCCAAAAAATGTTTACCTTAAAACATCTTTCTAATTTTGTATTCAAATCTTTTATCTATACTCGTAATCCGAAATATATATACCATATATATCGAGATAAAACACAAAACATAAATAGATTTTTAACTTCTAATTCGTACTTTTCCATATCAAATTCAGGATTTTAAAAATCAAAATCAGACTTTTTCAAATCGAATTCAGAATTTGTTAATAAACAGTTGAAAAAATAGAAAAAAAAGTTATACTTGTAGTTAAGGAAAAAGTTTTAATTTAATTCAACTCTCAGGAAAAGTTTTCAAGTAAAAAGCTAAAATTTGGTGCATTCTAAGATATTTGAGGACCAATTTCTCGCTGATTAACTAAAACCTTTCAAGAAATCATTTTGTACTCACAAGAAACTTTTTCAGGTAAAAAGCGATAATTTAATATGAAACATATGCATGGTTTTATAGAAATTCTGAATTTGAAAAAGTCTGATTATGATTTTTAACATCCTGAATATGGTTTGAATCATCCTGAAATTGATATGGAAAAGTCCGAATTTGAAGTTCAAAATCTATATTTGATTTATTTTTGTGAAACCTACTTTGCAATTTTATTTACTCTTATTGTGTCGATACTTAAATCGAGTTCCGTTTTATCCAATAATTTTAAAAAATGTTTCACCAAGTACCAACACCAAATTCCTTAAAAACTATCCGTTTTATTTGTCAACAGAACCTTCAAAATTTTTTCTTTCAATTAAGTAAAAAGTCCAGGTAGATACCTGGCTAGGTGTGTACTGAATGTTTTCTGAAAGGAGTCAATAAATAAATTGTTGTTTCAGGGTAAGGTGGTGGTGAGCGGAGCTCGGGTCAGGGACGAGATCAGCGGCAAAGAATGGGACATTCAGGCCAAGTGTGTGATCAACGCGACAGGCCCAATGACAGACTCCATACGACACATGGATGACGTCAAAACCAAATCGATCTGCTGCCCAAGCTCTGGCGTCCATATCGTCCTCCCTGGATATTACAGGTTAACTAAAAGATTAAGTTTGCCGATATATATAATATATAGCGGAGACCGGGGTGGATTGTCACATTTTATGGTTTTTGATTTTTGAAAAGGCAGTGTAGGTATACAGTTTCCCTTTCTATCATTTAGGCCAGTTGTATGTCGGTTGGTAAACTCTCTTGCCAACGTTTAAAAAGAGTTTACCAACCGACATATAACTGGCCCTAAGTGTATCTCGTAATATGTTTCCTTGGCTATATTTTCCCCACAAATTTGAGGCCATATCAGGCAGCATTTGGCTAGTTCTACCAGAGTAAAATGTTGTGACAACCTGCCCCGACTTCGGATTTCTTGTCACAAGCATTGGAATTGGTTGACACGAATTATTTAGATAGGGTAAAAAAGAAAATTTATTCAAAAAAAATTTGTATTAAGAATAAAAAAATCAAACAATATTGATAAAGCACTAATAATGGGGCTTCCCTAAATTATGTGAGGCGTTTAGGGAGGGAGGGGGTCGAGACAAATCTCACGAGGGGTGGAGAGGGGGGGGGGGGGGGAGGAAGGGCTCGGAAAATATCACGTATTTATTTTTCCGCAAGAAACAGTGTAAAATTGCGAGAAAACTGGGTTAAGGTAGTTGTATCGCGACATTACTACTTAAAAAGTTAATGCTAGAGTATATAGAACAGACAAAAGGATTCATAGTTCATAAGCCCAAAACTTTTTTCTGTTTATGTACCACTACTAGCCAATCCCGTGCTCGTTTGACAAATCTGGATCCTTAAATAAATTTTAATTTTTTCATTAATATATCAAAGAATAATTGATACGTCAACAAGAATTATTTTGACCGCGCTGATTTGAAAAAAATATATTTTTTTATCTCGCGAGACTACTGCGGATTACGCTATTGGAGTCTGCGGAGTATCAAGTCTGGACCAAGAGAGAAAAAGATGTAATCCACTTAGCTACAATCCAACGTCATTTCGCGTTTAGCCCGCTAGACATTCGGATGGATCACCGAGTGAATTGGAAATCTCAGATGTTATATACTCTTCACCTGATAAAAAAATATATTTTTTTCAAATCAGCGCGGTCAAAATAATTCTTGTTGACGTATCAATTGTTCTTTGATATATTAATGAGAAAATTAAAATTTATTTAATATCATTATTTCAAGTTAGAAATATATAAGTTCAAATATTATTTTCATTCAATATTTGACAAAAATTCCCTACATTAGAGTCGCGATCGAATAAAATGTAGAAAACCTTCAGTTAAATCTGGATCCATTGTAAGAGATTGAATATTTTTATATTAAAATTACAGATAAAATACATTTTAAATTTCTATAAAAATCGTTTTGTTATTTTTTAACAAATGTTAATCAACGCCTACGTTATACCTTATGAAAATAATAATTTTGAAAAATCTAGCGCATGCGCGCTTTATACATCTTTAGCTGGTTAAATAAATGCGGTGTTGCCAAATTGTTTTGAGTGAAATGTTTTTTAATACATTTTTCATTATTAATTCATTATTATCTCAGAAACTGTGTTGTAACTATAAATTAAAATTGTCTTAAAATATGTATTGGTTATTGTTTAATGTTGGTTTAGTTTTTTAAAAAAAATGGTAAGAAGAGTTTCTTAATTATAATTAAATATGTATGTAAACTTTCCGATATCCCGTATAGTGCAATGTTAAAGATCCTGAAAAACTCGATTTTTGAAATTTAATATCTCCGGAACTGTATTGTTCATAAATTTCATTTTGCCACCAATCGATGCAGAAGTATTTAAATAATAATCTGTATAAATTTCAAAAAATCTTAAGAAAACCAATATGGTGGAACAATACCTTAAATTAAGGGGCAGTTGTATGTCGGTTGGTAAACTCTTTTTAACCGTTGGCTAAGTAAAACATGTTTCTTCACTAAAATATGGCTTAATCTTAATATTTATCGCGGTTATTGTGAACTCCACATAGTAGGACAGTAGCCCCTCGATTGTTTAGCCGCCACCTGCCAGCCAAATGCGGGACTGAAAGTATGGTGGGCTCGAGGGGGGATGCTACGGAAGTACGGGAGCGTGAGAAAGTTAACTTGTATACAAAATTTGGTTGAGTTTGGTATAAGATAGAGCCTAGATTTTTAATTTTTAGCCCCCCTCCACCCCCCTTTTGGGTTTTGGGTCGATATGCACCAAAATCTAATCACCTCTTAATCTCAATGGACCAAAACTACTTGTGAAATTTGGTTTCGATATTCACACTAGTTTTTGAGCTAAAAAATTTGATAATGCACAGACTAACGGACGGACGGACAGACTAACAGACATTTTGACAAAACAATTATTATCTCGAAAAATGTAATTTTTTCAATCTTCACTTATTAGGGCTTTTTTGTAGACCGAAATGCCATGGTTTCGCTCAATTTTTCTAATCAAAATAGTTTCAGCCGTTTTTGAGATATTTCAAAACAAAGAAGCAAAAAAAAAAAACTTTTTTCATGCAGGATTACAATACTTGACCATACACTGTATGGTAAAGGAAAATTTGAAAATGTCATAGTATTATAGGGAAATAGATAAGGTTTGAAAAAAAATTAAAATTTCAAGAATCTTTTAAACCGATATAGCTCATAATTTTTTTTCTAGAAGCTATTATTATCAGTCCCCAAAACATATTAAAAATTTAGATCAATCGGTTCAGTTAATCCCGAGAAATTTTTTTTCTGTTTTTTTTTTTTTTTTTTTTATATATTTTGCTTTTCTTAAAAACTAATTAAGTTAGGGATCTGAAACTTTCAGGATCTTTTTATTATATTATCTAAGTATCATTAAATTATCTTTCAGTATACTTATACCCCTATGGCCTTTCTTACCTTTAATAATAAATGAGGTGAGAGGGAAGGGTTGACGTACAAAGAAGATTTTTGTATATATAAATTTCAGATTAAGAAAGGGTTTTGAAAGGGTTTGAAAAGGGTTTGAAAAGGGTTTGGAAAGGACCTCTAGTTTATAAATAGAAATTAATGAATGGTAACACGGGTTGCCCTTATCCAATCAAGATGAAACATTGTTTACATTGTAGCAAATTTAATCTAGTTTAAAAATGTATAGAATGGTATTTGTCGAAAATGTGTTCCATCATGGTCAAAATGGGAAAAAATCGAAATAAGTGCGAGTTAAGTAAGTGTTTTTGGGTTAAAGTCCTAAAATTTCGAGGTTTGTCAGCCACCAAAAGTTGCCCCCCACACTTTCGAGGTCGTAAACTTATATTTGGCATACCCACACCATACCAAACTATTCTAAAAAAAAAAAATATTTTCCCGCAATTAATAAATCGACCTGAAATATTTAAATTGCTATAACTCCAGACGATTTGAACATAAAATCATAAATGTATATATCATTTTAAAGAAAATTAAATGCTCTACAACTTATATTCAAAAGACTTTTACTGTAAAACAAAAGGCTGAGATGATAGAGACAAAAGTTTGACGAAAAATATAGGAAATTTTATTTTTTTCATATATAAATGATATTCGCGGTCGAATATCTCAAAATTCATAGGGAATAGAGAAAAATTGAATAGAAGCAATCATGTAGTAAATATTATAAGCTTCTATTTTGGTAAGAGTAACTTTTTCGCTACGATCCACAGTTTTTGATATATAAGCAAAAAACAAAAAAAACTATCCCCCTTCCACCCCTAAGCCCAGTAGCTAGGGCTGGGGACTTTTAGTATTTTTACCTCCTAACTAGCCCAAACACATTCTATAAGAAAAAAATTCTCTCCTATAAAATGTTTTCTAAATCCATTCGTTGTCTGGATTATTAAATTAGCCAATTTTAAGAAAAATTACAAATACTTTTTTTTCTAAAGAATGAAGTATAAAGTGCTGTACCATTTTGAAATCCCTACTAAATGGGGCAATTTTTGACCTTCAAAGGTAGTTTTTAGAGGCGATTTTTATCCTCACGTGACTGAAGAGTAATTGAATTGGTCATTTCTTAAGTTTGAATTAGTTTCCGGAGACGGACTGGTAAATTAATATCACATGATTTGGATGAGACAGTCCAGATTCAATAAAATAAATTATTTCTACTACTGCTATAATAATAAGTACCTGGAGGCACCGAGCGATGCTCGGTAACTCTTTCCTTTAGTTAAAAGCTTTATTTTAATATTACTAGTATTTTTAATTTAAAAATTCTGATAAAAATGTCGATTTTTATTTGAGAGCCGTTTTCAAATTAAAAAAAACTTTTTAGTGCCTGTCATCTGATTGGCCATCCCAGTCTCTCCATTTACCATCTACTCTTTGTTAGTTGTAAAAAGCATTTATTTTGCGACATACAACCGACCCTTAGAATGGGATTTGTCTACCTGAGAATAATTAATTTGATTACGAAAAAAACCCATCAAAAACAATTTTGTCGAAGATGAGACCGTGATAGATCGAATTGTCACCCCAAAAACCCCCTAACCCGTGAATTTCATCAAAATCGGTAGAGCCGTTTTCAAAATAGAACTTAGATACAAACAAATATATATATGTACAAACAAATATATAAAAAACAATTTTTGCTCGTTTAATAAGAGTAGATTACGAGGTACAGACAAAAATGATATTCTCTGCATTTTTGACCGGGAAGTTCTAAAGCTATAGAGAGCCCGAATTCTATTTTATTTCCACTCCCGGAAAATTGAAAAACAATTAATTTGAAAAAAACATTTTGTCTCTTTATTATTGAATGATTAAACATTAAATTTAAAGCTTGGGAAATTTACAATAAGGAGCCGAAACTTTATTTAATTATTATCTACGTCTTTTTTCTTATGTCCAAGTCTCTGAAAAAGACTTATTAAAGATTATTAATTTGTTTCTTAAATGGCTATAGCTTTTTTCGAGTAGTATTATTTTATTTTTAACCGACTTCAAAAAAGGAGGAGGTTCTCTATTCGACTGAATTTTCTTTTGTCTATGTTACCTCATATCTTCGCCAATTGTGAACCGATTTTGATGATTTTTTTTGCATTGGGTTCAGTCTAGTTTCCGATTGGTCCCGTATTTTTTCATTGGTATTGGACCTTTTTTGATTTTTTTTTTTTTTTTTTAATGCAATCGAATGCAAGAAGGGGTGCACCAGTAAAGATGTAGCCCCTATGGATCTCGAAAGACCCTTTCATTACCGAAGAGAAGGGAAAGTTGTTTAAGTGAGAGGGTGTAGACGTAGGTGTCTATGCACCCTGGTTTTGAAGGTTTGAAGATCATAGGTGCTGGGAAAGATAGAGGCTGGGAGAGAGTTCCAGTTCCTTGAAGTCATGGGGATATATGTATTCGCGAATGAAGTGGTCCGGCACTTTTCCAATTTGACAGCGAAAGAGTGTTGGGAGTCGGCAAAACGTGTGCTGCGTGCAAAGCATGCTTTGGGGGGAACTATTGATTTTATCTCGTTTTTATTATTTTATCTCTTGATATGTATGTTCACGCATAACTTCTTTGTTTATGGACCGATTTCGATGATTCTTTTTTTATTGGAAAGAGGGTACCTTAGGGGTAGTACCATATTAATACCTGATGATATGATCAACGAAATAATGCAAATCTCCGATTCTTATGACCAAATAATCGATATTATAAGAAATAAAATCTTTTATAACAAAAATCTTAAAACATTCATTTAAAACCCGCAAACGTTCCGAGAGAATTTCTATATTTATGAATTAAATTTTATTATTTTTTCCTGATTCATTCGCCCGACGCTTTCTCTTACCAGATGCATGCAAGGTATTATATTAAGTCACTATTAATAACATCACTAAAAAGAGAAAAATAAAAATAATTTTTATAAAAAAATAAAAAATAAAACCGACTTTAAAAAAATTAAATGCAACAAATAAAATAATAAAAACTTAAAAATCAAATAAAATGCACTAAAAGGTATAAAATAATTATTATCTTATTTAGTTACAACTAAACGACGAAATATTAACATGAAATCACTTTTTGAAGTCGGTGCCAAACATATATGGTACCTTTTATGAATCGCACTCGACGGATCTTACTTAGTACGTTTTGCGGGTACGCTCGCTTAAATAGTTTGTTTGGCACCGACTTCAAAAAGTAATTTAATGTTAATATTTCGTCGTTTAGTTGTAATAAATTAGATAATAATTAGTTTATACCTTTTAGTGGATTTTATTTGTTGCATTTAATTTTTTTGAAGTCGGTTTTATTAATTTCTTAAAATTTTTTTTTTAAAGTCGGTTTTATATTTTTTATAGTAGTTTAAGATTATAATTATTATTATTATTATTAATGGACAAAATGTAACAAATGTTGTTGTGTAATTACAGTCCTGAGCAAATGGGCCTGTTGGACCCTCAGACGTCAGACGGGCGGGTGATTTTCTTCTTGCCATGGCAGAAGCACACCATTGCGGGAACGACGGACCTGCCCTGTGACGTCACGCACAGCCCCAAGCCCACCGAGGACGAGATTATGTTCATTCTGCGTGAAATCAAAAATTACCTCAACCCAGATGTGGAAGGTAAAAATAAATATTAACGTTTAACCGTAGTCGTAAATAGATGGCAGCCCAGTAAGGTCATATGGTAGTATCATATAGTGATTTATAGATTTTTTTTAAACTTTCACTTTGCTCTCCTGAAAAAAAGTTAATTTGTGGCTTTGGGCTTTATCATTCTTGACCCTTCAATTGTTAAAAATAATTATTAAGATTTTTTTGAGATCTAAATGATTCATGTATTTTGTTTATTTGATGTCATATAAAAAAATAGTTCTTATGAAAGTTGTTCAGTTTTTACTGTAAAATATGGTGGCGTAAAGAAAAATATAGAGTTTTATTTAAAAAACCCAACTTGACCTTACAATACCCTTGAAAGCTTGTTCTAGGTCGACAAACAATAGCGTAGTTTCGTTTCCCCCTCGATATAAATAAACTTTTATTTGAAACTTTGAGCTATAAGATTGTCTCAAGATAAAAAACTCACCCGGTATATTAAATTGAAAGTTTTTGCCGAGAGTAGCAGAATTTTTATATATTGAAGGAGACAATAAATACTCTTTTATTGTCTCCTTCACCCGGTATAGATAGATATATGGATATTTCCATCAAGCAGAGGACAACCTTATTGATTTTCTTTTATGTATCATATGTATTATATAATAATAATTATGGGGGATTGGAATGCAAGAGTAGGAAATGGCAAAGAGGGAAAAGTGGTGGGCGAACACGGTCTAGGAAATAGGAATGAAAGGGGCGAAAGATTAATTGAATTTTGCAGTAAGCACAGTCTAGTAGTAGCAAACACACTCTTCCAACACCATCCAAGAAGGATCTACACGTGGAAAATGCCGTTAGACAAGGGGAGATCTCAAATAGATTACATATTAGTCAAACAAAGATTCAGAAATCAAATAAAGGACTGTAAAGGCTATCCTGGGGCTGATATAGCTAGTGATCACAATCTAATTGCGATGAAATGGCAATTAAAATTTAAAAAACTAATAAAAAAGGGGGGGGGTCACGAAAAAACTGGGATATATCTAAATTAAAAAATAAGGAAACCCAAAAACTCTTCGAAAACGTAATGAATAAGAAACTGGAAGAAAAAACACCCACAAATAATAAAGAAGAAGAAATCGAACAAGAATGGAATGATATGAAATCAAGCCTGACCGAAACAGCCAACGAAGTCCTTCAATCAAAGAAAAACGAAATTAAAAAGCCATGGGGAACAGACGAAATACTGCAACTGATTGACGAACGAAGAAAATTTAAGAACAGAAAAGACGAAGAAGGGAAAGAAACATATAAAAAATTAAGATGGAAAGTTATAAGAGAATGTAGAAAAGCAAAAGAAAAAATGATTCAAGAAAAATGTAAAGAAGTCAACGAAAATCTAGTATTGGGAAAAGTTGATGTAGCCTATAGGGCAATAAAAAGAAATTTTCAAGAAGACAAGCCAAAAAGCAAGAACATAAGAGATAAAGGAGGCCACATTATTCTAAACGAAAACGAACAGGCAAATAGATGGAAGGAACACCTAGAAGAACTCTATGGAGAAGAAAAAAGAACTCTGGAGAAAAGGCACGTGACAAACTTTTTGAACTAATTAGCAAAATCTATAAATTGGGAATCATCCCAAAAGATTTCCAAAAAAACAAAATAGTCACACTTCCCAAAAAGACAGGCGCGGATAAATGTGAAAATTTCAGGACCATTAGCCTAACCTCACATGCCCCCAAAATCCTAACCAAAATAATCCAAAGAAGAATAGAACAAAGAGTTGAAGAAAATCTGGGGGAAGACCAGTTCGGCTTTAGAAGAAACAGAGGCACCCGAGAAGCAATTCTCTCTCTTAGACTAATAATAGAAAGGGCTTTTATCAGGGAAGAATCTGTCTACATCGGATTCATAGACCTAGAAAAAGCATTCGATAACGTCAATTGGGAAATTATGTTTAAAATATTAAAACAGGCGGGAATAAAATTCAGGGAGAAGACTAATCTACAATCTATATCAAAACCAGACGGCAATTATAAATATTGGAGATGAGCAAAGAGAAGCCAAAATAAAAAAAGGTGTAAGACAAGGATGTGTGCTGTCACCCATGATTTTCAACTTATACATAGAAGAAGCGATTAAAGAATTCAAAGACAAAATTGATACAGGTATAGAAATCCAAGGTCAAAAGATCGCTATGTTAAGATTTGCCGATGACATTGCCCTTCTAGGAAGCAATAAAAAGAATTAGAGGACGCCCTGAATGGAATTAACCAAATCCTAATAGAAGAAATCAAAATGAAAATAAACAAGAATAAAACCAAAGGTCCTAGTATGTACAAAAAAAGAACAAACGAGACAGGAATGTATCAAAATTAACCAAGAAAACCTAGAAGGAGTTAAGGAATTCCGCTACCTAGGAAGTAAAATAACATGGGATGGGAGGAGCGAAAACGAAATTAAATCAAGAATTGCCCAAGCAAAAATGGGGTTTAATTCAAAAGAAAAACTACTATGCTCCTCCTCAATCAGCTTAGCAAACAGAAAGATGCTATTGAAGACATATGTATGGAGCATAGCCATGTACGGGTGTGAAACCTGGACAATTAGAGAAGCGGAGAGAAAGAGATTAGAGGCTTTCGAAATGTGGTGCTACAGAAGAATGATTAATATCAAATGGATGGATAAAATTACAAATGAAGAAGTTCTTGGAAGAATCGGAGAAAGAAGAACCTTGTGGAAGAGTCTGAAGAAGAGAAGAGGTCAGATGATGGGGCACACACTGAGACATGGGGGACTGCTTAGGGGATGATACCTTAGAGGGGGAGGTGGGAAAGAAAATGGGAAGGGGAAGACCCAGATTAGAATATTTCAACCAAATAATTGGGGATATGGGATGCCAGACATTTAGAGAGGTCAAACAGCTGGCGGGGGACAGAGTCGAGTGGAGACGGATTGTTGCATCTAACCAGTCTTAGGACTGTATACTCAATGATGATGATTTATGTATCATCAGCTCTACTATTCTTAGAAAAACAAAATTTGTACATTAAAAGATAAGAAATTAAAATGGTTACGAGAGGGACAGGCTCGCACTTTGCAGCTTTTTAATAATTTTTTTACTTTTCTTTTGTATTTAGTTCGACGGGGAGATGTGCTGTCAGCGTGGAGCGGGATTCGGCCTCTGGTCTCTGACCCCAACAAGGAGGACACCCAGTCTTTAGCTCGCAATCATATTATCCACGTGAGTGACTCGAAATTAGTGACGATTGCGGGGGGAAAGTGGACCACGTACAGGGCGATGGCAGAGCACACACTTGACGCCGCCATTCAGGGTAAGCCACTCAACCAATACAAATTGCAACACACTATCAAAACATCTTTGAAAATAAGAAAAATAAATATATCAATACAATATTTTGAGAGACTACTACTTTCTATTTTTCTTACATTAATTTAATTGGTTCAAGTAACTGTGATTATTTTAGAGTCAGAAAATATTTTAGTTTTCACTTTTTATTTTTTCTATTTTTATCACTTCTCTCAAGTTGCTTGACCAGACCACTATTGAAGAAAAAAATTTCAGCCATGTAGAGGTTTTCAGTGCGAAGTTACAGAGGCGTCAAAATGGCCTGAATTGTTTCATTGTAGTCTGGCAGTGCACACCCCCCCGCTCGAATCGAACTTGGCTGGGGTACAGCCGTGCCCCCACATTTTTTTGAAATTAAAACGTAATGATTTAGTAAAAGAACTTTCAATTTCTTGTTTCCCAAAAACATAAGTATTTTTAAAAAATAAATTTGTAGTAAAAATATATTTTGAATATTTTTGAAGTCAGATTAGTGTAAAAATTGAATTCAAGAGGTTAGATTTTCAAAAAAATTTAGCGATTTTTCAAAAAGACCTTCCTAGCGCCCACTCACTACTTTGTCCCCCGCCCTCCAGAGGGACCCAGCTCCGCCCTGGATGAGATATCAACAAAAATGCCATCTGGTTATCGGGTGTCTAATCAAAATCAATGAAAATATGACAGAACCAGGGAGATAGGGAGAGCCTGTAAGCTTAGAACTTAGGCGAAGAAATTGTCTCCTGAAGCGGGGGGAAGAAGAAGCTCGACCGCCATCTTGCATAGTTCAAAACATTGCCAAACATAACGTTATCAAATGAGAAATACATGTTTAACAAAGAGCTAATACTCTCATATAAGCACGTTTTTCTTTAATATAAAATACAGTATATTTTCCTATGGGGCTAAAAATCTTGAAATTCGTGTGACGTAATTTATGGACGGTCCCTAATCTGCAGCATTTGAAAAGGCAATTTTTTATTTTAATTAATTAATTTGTTAATTTTTATGAAATAATTAAAAATATTGATGGTATTGTTATGTTATGTTTAGCTTGCAATCTGAAGCCGCGTCATTTGAAATGCCAAACGGAGAACCTTCTGATTGAGGGCGCCCATGGCTGGACGCCCACTATGTACATCCGGCTTGTCCAGGATTTCGGCCTGGAATGCGAGGTGGCTCAACATTTGGCCAACGCTTATGGCGACCGGGCATTCGCAGTGGCCAAACTGGCCTCCCTCACCGGCAAACGATGGCCCATCATTGGAACCAAACTACACCCGGAGTTTCCTTACATCGACGCTGAGGTGGGTGGAGCACCCCTAACACCCCCACACCCCCACCACCGACCACCCACCCACCCACACTAATTATATTGTTTACAACTGAAACTTGTTCCATGAATGAGGTGATAAAATCAAGATTTTCATTTTGT
Source organism: Forficula auricularia (assembly GCA_024734495.1). Taxonomy (NCBI): domain Eukaryota; kingdom Metazoa; phylum Arthropoda; class Insecta; order Dermaptera; family Forficulidae; genus Forficula; species Forficula auricularia. The sequence goes on along the minus strand of JALMQS010000187.1, from coordinate 11,498,225 downwards.
GATACTACACCCCCCCCCCCCCATTTTAAGGTTTGGTTTTTGAATTTTTAGACTTCTAGGGACCCACCTTATTAGTTTGCTCGAATGGCCTATATCCTTTTTCTTGTTTTTTTAGTTTGAACATCTTATAGTTTTAATTTTAAACTACCCCTCATCCCCCCCTTTAATTTTGTGTCCGATTTCAACCAAAATCTAATTAGATCTTAATCTCAATGCACCAAAATTACATGTGAAATTTCGCTTTGATATTCACACTAGTTTTTGAGTTAGAGCGTCCACAACAATTTGGTATCGTAAGCACTCACTAACGTACTAACTTAAATTGAAAGTTTTTTTTTGCCGAGAGTAGCAGAATTTTTGTATATTGAAGGAGACAATAAAAGAGTGTGTCTTCTGCTGGAATTATAAATTTTATTTATTTATAACGAGACATTATAACACTCTTTTATTGTCTCCTTCAACGTACTAACTAACAGACATTGTGACAACAACAGTTAATATCTCGAAAAATATAATTTTTTCGAGGGTTTTTTTGTAGACTGCGTAACGCCATGGTTTCGGCCAATTTCTTTAATCAAAATAGTTTCAGTCGTTTTTGGGATATTTCGAAAAAAAGAATCAAAAAACACTTTTTTCATGTACGATTACAATATTTGACCATACCCTGTATGGTAAAGTAAAAATAATAGTAATATATCGCAAAAAATTGCCAAGCTTGGTGTTCCAGGCACCATATATTATGATACTAGCTGCGAGGCCCACTTTTGATAGGTTTCTTGCCAGCCAAGAACATTTTGTCGTGATTAATTGATTGTATTTTTTTGTGGGGGAATCCCTGGCAGGTGCGGTACGCTGTCCGAGAGTACGCCTGCTCTGCCATCGACGTGATTGCCCGAAGACTTCGGCTGGCTTTCCTCAATGTCCAGGCTGCTCAAGAGGCCCTTCCCTTGATTGTGGACATCCTCGCCGACGAACTTAAATGGGACAAAAATATGAAAAAGGTAACCATCCCCCATATATGTAATTAATTAAATATGTAGGCCATTATAGCTATATTATATCTACTATACAACAAATAACGAAGAAATAGTCTATGTATTTTATAAGGCAAACTGCGTTGTTTCTAAGGCAGCCAGCGCCTGGCGTTTCGGCTTCCCGTGGGACACCCTCTTCAGCTCGCGATCTATTCGATCAAAAAACATGCTTTAGCTCATTCGCCCGCTTAATAAATCGCCTAGTTCCAGATATGAGTGGCGTGCAGTCCATAGATACTGTGGATGCGGCGCATCTTTTAAAATTTTAAAACGTCAAGAATATTTTCATATGATATTATATTTGAATTCGTCTTGTTATATTTAGTTTTGATTTATTATTATTATTATAATGTTTTTTTTGGTTTCGTGATATAATATTTCAAAAATATTCCTGCAAACTCAAAAGCCGAGTGGCGAGTTGAAGGGGACACCCAATGAATGCTCTGATGCAACGTTTCTCAACCTTTTGTAATAAACTGGCCTATCCTCTGTTCACGGTTTATTGTTGTGATACGGGACACCCTGAATATATATGGTATTAATATTTGCACTTGGCGGAAGACAACTTCATTGATTTCTCGTAACTAATGTTGTTGTTGTTATTTTAGAAAAAGTTCGAGGAGGCGCTGGAGTTTCTGCAGAATGAGATGGGTCAAACGGTGAATCGCCAATCGAGGGACAAAATCCCGATCAATTTGTCTAAGGACGAGATCCAATTGTATATCAAACGCTTCCAAGTGCTAGACAAAGATAAAAAGGGCTATGTCAGTATTACAGACATCAGAAGGGGCTTTAAGGTATTATACTTACTCACACTCCAATTACTTAAATTGAAAGTTTTTTTGCCGAGAGTAGCATAATTTTTATATATTGAAGGAGACAATAAAAGAGTGTGTCTTCTGCTGGAATTATAAATTTTATTTATTTATAACGAGACTATAGTTTCGAGGGCTTTGCCCTCTTCATCAGTCTATTACAATGGATTCACAGAAATTAATTTATGAATGAAATATTTTAATCTTTCATTCATAAATTAATTCCTGTGAATCCATTGTAATAGACTGATGAAGAGGGCAAAGCCCTCGAAACTATAGTCTCGTTATAAATAGATAAAATTTATAATTCCAGCAGAAGACACACTCTTTTATTGTCTCCTTCAACTCCAATTACTATTGGATTTATTCAATGATTTAAAATATATACTTCAATGGTTGTTAAAAACAAGGCAGAAAATTAGAATAATTAAAATTTTTTCTGAAAGTGCGTGCTCTAATTTAATCAACAGAGTCTGATTAATCTAAAATCTCAAAGGTAATTTTTCTTAGATGTAAGAAAGCTTGTATTCACCACCTCGAGGAGTGAACCAAACACTTGAACGAAACACTTCATAAAACCGGAAATTTTAACCAAATACCTTGTTTAATTTATTTTGTAGGGGAGAAAAAAAGAACTAGATCAAACGTTGAATTTATAATAAATAATGAATTTTGTGTCTGTGTGAGAGTCATGATAACATTCCTATGGCTCTACCAAAGGCTTAAGAGCGAATGTACATTAGGATGGTCCTTATTTGGGGTATTTTTACGCTGCAGTCTTTGAAATAAATAAAAAAAATTGAATGTAATGGAAGGCAGCCCAGGGGTAGTGAGGAAAGAAAAAATTAACACATATCAAATAAGGTGTAATTTATTGGAATCCTCAATGAATTGACCCTTTGAAACCCTGAAGAAGGAGGGAAAAATCCTCCGAAACGTCGCGTCGGTTTGAAAGGAAAGGAGGAAGGATTCCAATAAATTACACCTTATTTGATATGTGTTAATTTTTTCTTTCCTCACTACCCCTGGGCTGCCTTCCATTACATTCAATTAAAATTTCTACCAGTCCGTCTCTCTCCAGAGAAAATTTCGTTGCATAAAATAAAATATCTCCCAAGTTCTAAAACTCTATCTCAATTTTACCCTCTGTCCCACAGCGATGGAAGTTGCCCATCTAAATAACATGGGGTTTTTGGCATTCAAAGATCAATTTTTTATTCCGGCCAAAGTAATGGTTCAAAAAATTTGAAACTCTGTAGACTTTATCGTTATAATAGTAGCTATTGCTCAGAATTTTTACAGATTTGTAGCTATTATAATTTTGGTGTCTATAACTTACTAAGACATAGTAGTATCTTATCTAGTTATGTAACTCCAAAATTATAATAGCTGAAAATCGGTAAAAATTCTGAAGGATAGCTACTATTATAAGGATAAAGTCTACAGAGTTTCAAATTTTTTGAACCATTACTTTGGCTGGAATAAAAAATTGATCGTTCAAACCCCATGTTATTTAGATGGGAAACTTGCTGGTTAAAATTTAAATAGAGGCTTGAAACTTGGGAGATATTTTTGTTTATTTATTTCGAACCATATGAGTCTCTGTCAATGTAAAAATTCGTAAATACCCAAAATAAGGACCACCCTAATGTACCTATCTGAAATAGTAAATCTTTATGTATTGAATTTCTATTATAATTATTTATACCCAAGAGGTTCTAAAAGTGTATAGGTATAATTGATATATAATATTATATTATTGAAGGAGACAATAAAAGAGTGTGTCTTCTGCTGGAATTATACATTTTATTTATAACGAGACTATAGTTTCGAGGGACTTTGCCCTCTTCATCAGTCTATTACAATTGATTCACAGGAAATAATGTATGAATGAAAAGTTTTTTATAGAATTTATTTTAAAGAATTTATAATTCCAGCAGAAGACACTCTTTTATTGTCTCCTTCAATATATAAAAATTCTGCTACCCTCGGCACAAAAACTTTCATATTAATATTATATTAACTAATTAATTCATCCTAATTAGGTTGCCATGGCAACATCATTATATTTATTATTATTGGTATAGAAAATAAACAAACATGTTCTTCGTACTAACTAATATAGGTATGTTCTTCATAATTTATTTATATTATTTTGAATATTAAAAGTTACATCTATTGGCGACGAAGATGGGATTAGAAAAATAATATATAAATACTAGAAAATCATAAGATGGTGTCATCTACTAAATCTTATGGAATGGAATATTTTTAATTTTATGTCAGAGGGGTTGTTTTTCGCCCCTCGAGAAGCGAACCCGAGTGCCAGTAACAGCAATCCGGACCATCTGGCTCACCTGCGGCATGCGAACCTCTCTGACATATGTAATCGAGTAAAATATCGCGAAATTTTACAAATTAAGATAACAATCTTTGAGTAAAATATTTTACGCGATTACATATGTCAGAGAGGTTCGCATCCCACAGGTGAGCCAGATGGCCCGGATTGTTGTTACTGGCACTCGGGTTCGATTCTCGAGAGGTGAAAAACAATCCCTCTGACATATAATTGAAAATATTCCATTCCATCGGATTTGATAGATGACACCATCTTATGATTTTCTAGTAAATTTGAATCTATTACCATAGGCAAATTAATATCTTTAATATATAAATAAATAATAATAATCAATAATAATATACACTCAAGCCTTTTTTTACGCGATTGATTATCGATTCCAGCAAATCAACGCGTAAAATCTACGTTTAGTAAGTAACTAAATTACTCGCCACTCGACTAAAATACTAGCCTAGTCTGAACTTTAGTACGATTCTGGGGAGGAAAAGAACTTGTAGCGAAGTTAGGTAATTAAAACGCATTTTGGACTAGGTATATGGTACAAGGAGGATCGCAGGTTCGAATCCTGCCGTGTGCTCAATTGTCATTGATTCATGTGAACCTAGCTTTGAAACTAGAGTAAAAATGCAATGTTTTTTTGTTTTTTGTTTTTTTTTCCAAAAACCATAAAACTCACAAATTTTTGAAGTTGAAAGCGTATAGCTACTGGCTCCAAGAATAAATGATTCTGGAGCGTTGTTTGTGTGCAGATACCTACTAAGTTTTAATTCAATGCTATTGTTCCTGTTACTGTTAAAACACTGTTGCTGTGCGACGTCAGATGGTCGGGCTTCAGGTCCGCGATGAGGATGTGCATGCTCTTCTGCGAGAGGTGGATGTCCTCGTGCATGGGCGGATCGAACTTGTTGACTACATTCAGGTATAGCCATCTCTGTTTCAAATTCTATTTCAATCGAATTAAATGTTCTGCAGAATTTCGGGGAGGAAATTTCTGGCGAGGAGTTGCACGATATTCTCAAAGAGATCGACACCAACATGAACGGACAAGTGGAGTTGGACGAGTACTTGCAGGTAGCCATCCACACCACACGTCCACGTCCCAAGACAAACGGACAAACTCTCTCTCGCCTGCCTCTACCACGCTTGATTTTTTACTTTATTTACTACTCCATCGACATTTCAATATCTGTCTTTTTTTTTAATATAAACCTTTCCTCTTATTTAACTCTGTTCTAATCTTTCTCTTGTATTTTTTGGTGTTGTGTTTGAAATGAAACTTCTCAACCTTTATTGACAGGAATATTCTCCAACTGACTGGGACACGAAAAACTGACATTATTTGAGGCTTTTAAAATCAAAACCCGTCAAATCAGAGAGATAGGAAAGTTTAATTATTAACCAATTAATTTTGTTTATTTATATTGTTGACTTTGTTAATTATAAATCGCGTGAATGTTTTATTATATACTAGCTGCAAGTCCCCCTGGACCCTCCGTCACTTGAACACTCCCTCTCCTCCATCTCAAAACACTCTCCATCCCACCGACCTGCTCCCCAACATCAGAACTTCTCCTCCGCCTCTGATCACCCTCCTGCCCAGTAAACATACCCCCTGGACTCCACACCCAAGGGCTCCGCATCACCTGGAACCCCATCTTTCCTCTGGATTCCAACCCTCACGGGGGACGGACATACAAACATAGAAACATAGGTACATACAGAGACAGGGAGAAATGCCATTTAGTAGTATGTGCTGATATAGGTACAGACACAGGGACAAATGCTCTTTAGTAGCCCCTGGACCCCCACCCCTGAACCCCTCACGCACTGGACCCCCCACCTTTCCCCTGGGCCCCACCTCCCAACCCCTGGGGGTGAAACCTTCTGACATATAATATGTACGTAATATTCTACTAAGATCTTTGATAAAATTGTCCTTAAATAAATAGATTCTCATATAATAAATATATGAAATCAAAAAATATAGATAGACATGTAAAATGAAAAAAAAACATATGCTTTTTAATTGAAGATATAGAAGAAATAAACAACAAACAAATTCAAATTCGAATAAAAAATTATAAGACACACTTCAAGAGAAGGCCGAATTCCTAAATAAGTACTTAGAGGACTATTTAGGACGTGAATATTTAGCTTTATTTACTTTTTCAATAATACAAATAAATAATCAATAAAATTTTGTAAACAAAACAAATGAAGGATTAAACAATTAATTAATTAGATTTAATTAGGCTTCCGTAATTATCCAATTCTAAGACAAACGGACAGACTGACACCCGCCTTTCTACCTCTATACTATACCAATCTTGTTTTACTCCTAGATTGACATTTCAATATTTGTCTTTTTTTTTTGTTTTTAATCCAAACTTTAGCTCTATTCTAATTTCTCTCTTGTATTTTTTGGTGTTTTTTTTCGAAATGAAACTTCTTTATCTGTGTTGACAGGATTATTCACAAGGCTGTGACGCAAACTGACTGCGACACGATAAACAGACATATTTACTGAAAATTTTTATTAATTATTTTGTGGGTATAAATATAAATAGAAATCTTTTATAAAAATAACGTTTATGGACTGCTTGTAAAAACCCCCGTAATATTTGGAGTTTCTATCAATTGTTGACCGTTCATTACATTTGTAATGTTCTATTTTATTACATTTGTCAGTTAAAAGAAAAATTTCTGGCATACCTAATGACGGATTACTTTATTTCTTGCTGGGGTATTTTTGATATTAATGTTTTCATCATTTAGAGGAGCGGTCGGCAACCTTTTAGATATTTCAAAAATTCTTGAGCGACCTCTGAAAATTTTTTTACGAGTTACCACCCTACTAGCAAAATAGCTGTATAATTTTATGTTATATAACTTTTATGTTGTGTTGATGTTTTATAAGCGTTATTAATAACTGAAGAGCATTTATACAACAGCAACAAAACATAACAGTTGTATAACTTAAAATTATACAGCTATTTTGCTAGTTGAGGCGTAAACAGAATCCACATATCTGACTTAATATAAAGTGGATTCTGTTTTTTCTAATAGTCCTAGCTCTAAGAACTACTGACAATTTTGGAAGATGATTTTAGAACCCAAATAACATACCCCATACTGTAGTGTGATCAGCACATACCCCGAAAGTCAAATTCTTACTCGCCAAATCGAGTCGTTTTTTAGGGGTAATCAGGGGACCCCTGAAGATGTCACAAAATAGAAAATGCCGTAAAATCACCTCATTGATTATAACTTCTAAACTGTTTACTCTACGGCAAATTCCATTAGAAGTAAAATTGTAGAGAATGGAATTTTTGACATTTTTGTATAAAAAAAATTTGAAAATAACCACCCAAAATGGGGGGGGGGGGTAAACAATGAAAATTCTAGCCCTTTCGACCAAACTCAACCAAATTTTGTATACATAATCAGTGGGTATCCAAAAGTCAAGAAATGCCAAAACTTCTTCTTCTTCTTAATCTAACACGTGTCTGTGTATCCAATTTGTTTCAGCCTTCGGAGTCGTAGCTTTCCTTCCATCTTTTCTTTGGTCTGCCCCTGCTTCTGTACCCCCCTGGACGGTTATGGAGAACAATCTTCGGGAGACTACTTAACCACCCAAAATGGAGGGGAGGATCAAAAAATGAATTTGTACCAAACTTAACTTAGTTTTTGCATTTCTAGAATTCTGGGGTCCATAGAATATGTATACAAAATTTGAATGAGTTTGCTCGAAAGTGCTAGAATTTTCATTTTTGGCCTTCCCCCATTTTGGGTGGTTTTCTTCAATTTTTTTTAAACAAAAATGTCAAAAATTACATCCTCTGCAATTTTGCTTCTAATGGTATTTGCCGTAGAGTAAACAGTTATACCTAATTATACGGTATTTTTTGACATCTTCAGTGACGAATTTGGATTTGGCGAGTAATAATTTGACTTTCGGGTTGTGTGCTGATCACATGTTATTTGGATTCTAAAATCATCTTCCAAAATGGTCATTAGCTCTCGGTCTATAATATTTATCAACAATTTTTAGAAAATCAATATATATATTTTTTAAATATATTTTTGAATATTCGGGGCGACTCCGCCTTAGGCGGACCTCTTGCTGTCCAAATGGCTTCCCCTCTTTTTTTGTGTTATACCATAAAGACTAAATTTAAAAAAATTTCCAAATCAAGCCATCTTTCAGATCAACTTCTTCTTCGATATTATTCAAGTTTTATTTATAAAAATTTAAATAATTTGAATGAATAAATATAAATATATATTACTGGATTTCGTAGATGATGTCAGCTATCAAGAGCGGCCACATCACGTACAGTCGTTTTGCCCGTATGGCCGAATTAGAAGAGGAGCATCAGACGACCTTAAAGCAGAAGATCACTGTGGAACGTAGCGGGGGCGGACTCTGATCTGTTCAAACAGGTAAACTGGACAATTCGAGTTTACTATTTATTTTTTACTTAGCGAAAGTGTAGTAGGTGTTAGGTGAAACATGATATTATTAATAAAGTAAATGGTGTGTAGTTTCACAGTGAATGAAATAAAATTTAAAGAGGTTCATACAAACTCAATATATTTCGGATTATTAGAATTATTAGTCCATCATCAGGAGTTTACAGGTTAAAAACAGTTTTTAACCTGTAACTCCTGATGATGTGACTAATAATTCTAATAATCCGAAATATATTGAGTTTGTATGAACCTCTTTGAATTTTATTTCATTCACTGTGAAACACACCCATTTACTTTATTAATTTACTATTTCTTGTGGAAAATCTGAAAATTGAAACGGTACATTAGAAGTATTTGTACTTTATCATATTCCTTTAACTTTGGTAGGGTCATTTAAAGGCATCGATCTACTAAAATTAAATTGTTATAATATCTTATAGGAACAACTTTCTACGAGAATACTTTTCTGGAAAACACTGATTGGACTTCGTAAGAAAGGAGTTTAACTTTTTGCTAAATTTTCCATTTAACATTATTTTCAATCTAAAATTACGCGATATATGTAAATATGTTGCCAGATAATCGGCCTTAACAGTGAAAAACCAGATAAAATTTCCAAAACATAATTAGCCCAGGGAAATTAGACTTCTGCTGGCCAATAAATAGGCTTTAAATAATTTTAATCGACTTTAGGCATCCCAAATAAAAGCTATTTATGAGTTATCGACGTTTTCTGGGCTGGTGCTAAATTTTGGAGGGCTTAAAAGTACGAAAATTTTGGACTTTTTTCAGATTCTCGTTTATAACTCAAAAACTATGCGTCCTATAGAAAATTTCCCTCTTACCAAAATCAAATTGTTATAATAAAATTTCGCGTCGAATAACTTATGTAAATGTTAAAATGGGTTCAGCTGTTTAACCACAATTGATTGTCAAAGATAGCAAATTTTTATCAACTTGGCGGAAAAGTGAATAATACTCATTAGGTGATCACAAGAAGCCACTCTTCAAATTTGTGTTATGCTGACCCTCATAATAGTTGCCAATTGGCTAAAAAATGAGATTGGCAAATTTTCATCTTTATTGGACAACGGTAACCCGTGCCGCAATGGGGTTGAAGTTTTGAAAAACTGCAAAAAATTGCAGTTTTTCATTCAAAAATGAAAACCACTCATCCTAGAAACTTGATTATTGTCTAATTTTCTATGAAATTATGTTGTCTTGAAGTTTTGCTTGAGGAACTTTTTGGTTAAAATTTTTAGATTTGAAGATATCCATCATTTTCCAAGACAGGACATGATCCGATCTCATTGCGGCACTGGTTACCGTTGTCCAATTAAGATGAAAATTTGCCAATCTCATTTTTTAGCCAATTGGCAACTATTATGGGGCTCAGCTATTATTAGAGGTGACCACCCAATGAGCATAATTCAATTTTCCGCCAAGTTGGTAAAAATTGCCTTTCTTTGACGATCGATTGTGCCTAGACGGCTGAATCTATTTTAATTTTTAAGTACTTTCTTTGACGTGAAATTTTATGCTCTTTGATTTTGGTAAGAGTAAGATTTTCCGTCGGACGCATGGTTTTTGAGTTATCAGTGAAAAAATTTATCACCAGCCAGAAGCCGTCGCAAACTCATATAACTTTTACTTGGGATAATTTTTTAGAAATTTGGTGTTGGTACTTGGTGAAACATTTTTTAAATTATTGGATAAAAAATACTTGGTAGGTTTCACATTAAGATATTAAAATAAATTCGTTTTATTTTAATATCTTAATGTGAAACCTACCAAGTATTTTTTATCCAATAACTTACTTGGGATGCCTAAGGTCGACTAAAATTAATTCCAGCTTGTGCATATTATTTTATTGGCCAGCAAAGGGCTAATTTTCCTGGGCTAAATAGATTTCTTAATTTTTCAATTTTCAATCTATTGATAAGTAGGGGGAGAATTTTTATAAAAATCGTTGAGGATTTTTTCAGAAATATTTCACAGACTTTATAATAATACCCCTGTACTCGTATATAACTTAAATTTTATTTCACAAAGAGAAACAAAGAGGTTGTCCTCTGCTTGATGCAGATAAACATACACACATATATATCTCGAGATGATATATCTGTATATATATTATTTATTTGTTTGAGACTATAGTTTCGAAGACTTGGTCTTCATCATCAGTCTTTCTTCAATTATAAATGTTTTTCATGGAGTCAATATCCATATGATATATCTGTATATATATTATTTATTTGTTTGAGACTATAGTTTCGAAGACTTGGTCTTCATCATCAGTCTTTCTTCAATTATAAATGTTTTTCATGGAGTCAATATCCATATGATATTGACTCCATGAAAAACATTTATAATTGAAGAAAGACTGATGATGAAGACCAGGTCTTCGAAACTATAGTCTCAAACAAATAAATAATATATATACAGATGTATCATCTCGAGATATATATGTGTGTATGTTTATTTGCATCAAGCAGAGGACAACCTCTTTGTTTCTCTTTGTGAATCAACAACTCTGCTACTCTCGGCAAAACAAAAACTTTTCAATTAAATTTTATTTATTTATTTTTATTATTTTTCAGGCGGTTGAGAAAAGACATCCCCTGGGATAGATATAGCTAGAATTAAAAACAAATATATATATATATATATATATATAAATATTTTTTATAAAAGACAGTCGTATTTATCTACAATCCATATTTATCTGTCTAAATACATTACTTAGTACAGATTTTGATCTTCTCTATTTATATATACCATTTATATATTTATATATACATATATAAATCATCTATTTCACTCGAGTGATTTAAAAAATATTATTTTTTTTCTAATAATATTTCGTAGTTTTAGTTCATATAAATATACGTACATATTGTACATGTATACCACAGTATTTCTATACTTTTTCCTGAATTTTTCTAATCCATTTTATACAATAAAGTCCTCGATAATATTTCTCTCTTGTAATGCAATTTTATGATTATTATTTGTAACAAAAGTTTCCGCACATTCTCAGGAGGTCAGACCAAACACATACACACGCACATTGAATAATATTTTTACTTAGGGAAAGTAGTGTAGGTTTTAGGTGGGTGAAACATGATATTAATTAATAAAGTAAAGGGAGTGTAGTTTCACAATGAATGAAATAAAACTCAAAGAGGTTTAGGTATACAAACTCAATACCTATATTAAGTTTGTAATCTGTAAACTCCTGATAATGGACTAATAATCCGAAATATATTGAGTTTGTATAAACCTCTTTGAGTTCTATTTCATTCATTGTGAAACTACACAACCTTTACATTATTAATTAAATAATATTCCCCATTAATTAATTTTATAACTAGAAAAAGAAACTTTAAATTTCTATAATATTAGGTTGATGCAATTATGATGGTAGGTATCGTTTTTATTTTATTTCACTTTAGCCAATTCCACTTGACAAAGTTGATTTGTTTCGATTGACAAATTCTCTACTTGACTCTCTTCAATCATTGTCGATTAAATCGATCCAACAGTTTTCCTTAAATTCCAACCGTGTTTCTGAACGTGTGAAGACGAGAAAACAATATTTTGACCATGCTTTCCCCTGTACCGGGTGATTCAATAAGGGTGACGAGGTGCCGTATCTCAGGAACTAATAATCGTAGAAGTTTGGGAAAAAAATCCTTCAGAGGAAATCGGCCAAGAAAAATTGCTGGAAATATTTTTTAAGTTCATAAGTCTACCGCTAGGTGGCTAAATAGCTCCTATCGTATAAAAAAATGCAATTTTCTCGAAAATTTTCCAATATAAGTTTAGAAATGAATACTCTCACGTTAATGCCACCATAATAGTCCATCTTTTTGATAAATGACTTTTTATTGTAGGACGTAAAATAAAGGCGGGTGGGGATGCTAAACTTTTATGGACTGTAGTGTCTATAACTTAAGTTTGACTTAACGGAATTTTGTTAACAAGGTCTGGTTCAAGAAAGGAAGGTTTGGTGAATAAAATAAAAAACATCCATGCCATTCTAGTTCTTGCCGCCCTCGCTAAGGGGCGTGTTTTATAAAGTTAAACGTTTTATTAATTTTGCTCCTAAATCTTAAATGGAAGCGTATAATTATTTTATTAGATTCAGAAAGTAGATCAAATTTGCAACAAAATATGTTCAAACCGCATGTCGATGTCTCCATTCGTTTAACAGTTATTGCTTAAAGAATATTTTATTAACTAATAGGTAATTGAGTTTTCAATTTTTTTTTTAAGTTTCGTAGTCAATCAAGCATGCCATGGACAAATAAAAAAAACAGTTTAAAACTTTGTTCTTATTTTCATTTAATCACAAAAATAATGATAATAACGCTTTTTTCCTAATGCTTTTCTGTCGCCTGTGAGTAGGTATTAAATTTCAAAAATGTCTAATTTCTTAGAAGGCCGTGAAAGACTTGGTTGACAGTTTCTATGGAAACGGCATTTTTCACAAATAGATGTTAATGTTGTAATTGTTATTTTATTGTTTGTTATGTTATATCATTATTTTTGTGATTAAATGAAAATAAGAACAAAGTTTTAAACTGTTTTTTTATTTGTCCATGGCATGCTTGAATACGAAACTTAAAATTTTTTTTGAAAACTCAATTACCTATTTTGGTTCTTTAATAAATTAGTTAATAAAATATTCTTTAAGCAATGACTGTTGAACGAATGGAGATATCGACAAGCGGTTTGAACATATTTTGTTGCAAATTTGATCTACTTTCTGAATCTAATAAAATAATTATACGGTTCTATTTAAGATTTCGGAGCAAAATTAATGAAACGTTTAACTTTATAAAACACGCCCCTTAGCGAGGGAGGCAAGAACTAGAATGGCATGGATGTTTTTTTATTTTATTCACCAAACCTTCCTCTCTTGAACCAGACCTTGTTAACAAATTTCCGTTAAGTCAAACTTAAGTTATAGACACTAGAGTCCATAAAAGCTTAGCATCCCCACCCGCCTTTATTTTACGTCCTACAATAAAAAGTCATTTATCAAAAAGATGGTCTATTATGGTGGCATTAACGTGAGAGTATTCATTTCTAAACTTATATTGGAAAATTTTTGAGAAAATTGCATTTTTTTATACGATCGAAGCTATTTGGCCACCTAGCGGTGGACTTATGAACTTGAAAAATATTTCCAGCAATTTTTCTTGGCCGATTTCCTCTGAAGGATTTTTTTTCCAAACTTCTACGATTGTTGGTTCCTGAGATACGGTACCTCGTCACCCTTATTGAATCACCCGGTACATTGCATAGGTATATGTTTTATTTTATTATAATTATAAAAAAAGAAGATAATATCTCAAGTAGATTTTCTTTTCTGGTACTTAATTAGAACGTATTTTGGTTAAATCTGTAAAATACAAGACGTATATAAAAATTAAAAAATTTGCTCCTCTATGGACCGATTGCATATAAAGAGAGTAAGGATAGTTTCTAGCGTTTTATCCATCGATAAGGTTTTCTGGAAATGCCTAAAGCAGGGGTGCCCAAACTTATTAGAGTCGCGACACTTTTTTCAATTATTCGAATCGCTAAAAATATCTTGAGAATTGATAGCTTATTTTTCTATAAAAATCAAAAATTCAGACCACAGGGGGGGACCCTTTGTATCCATTTCAGATTTTTATGAAAGTGTCAAAGTTAAATTTTATCTGTTTATGTATGTCTAATCGTAAATAAAAGATAAAAATGAATAATAAATAAATTTTTAGCTTCTTACTTTGTTTTTTGTTCTTGGTTCAATTATTTATGGACCTTCGCGGCACACCTCTGAAGAGGCTGCGGCGCACAGTTTAGTAACCTCTGGTCTAAAGAGTTAACTCAACTTTGTCCCACATTTTTGTTTAATTTTTGTTATCCAACCCTCGATCATAAGTCAAAGTATACAGTTCAAACTTTTTATAAATGATTGCCCCTCCCCCCTCCCCCTATGTGACACGGGATAAACGATAAATAAAGCCTAACATCAGCAGTGCTGCATGCAGAAATGAAACGCTACAATTTATGCATCAACCCAATTTAATAACACTTAATCTTTTTCTAATTACTTAAATAAGCAAAAGAAAATTTTTTACCTAGTACAATTTATTTAATTTGTAAGAATTTTGTTTATATGTTTAAAATACAAGACATATACAAAACTACAAAATGGGCCGATCGAATTCAGAGTGTAGTTTCTCTGTTGGCCTACTCTCAATTCTCAAACACCAGGCAATGCAGGAGGAATCTACTTGGAAATCTCTTTCTAACTCTTTCCAACCCTAAGGGGTAAACGTTAAATAATTCGCCCGACATCGCAGTGTTGCCATCACAAACTGAAACGCCACGAATTTTTGCACCAACCTAATTTAATACCAATTACCTATGCCTTTTTTTTACTGAAATAAGCAAACAAAAACCCTTTTCCTAGTATTATATAATACTTACTCAATGAAGTATCAATATGTGCGGAAAATTTTGCAAAGGATAATATATTTATACTATAAAAGTATATATGTATAAAAAAATTGTTATAAACTCTCTTAATAAGTCTTCAAATAAATAAATAAATGAGTGAAAAATTAAAAATTCTAGTATGATTGAACTAAAAATTTATTTATTTATTTATTTATTTATTATTATATTATAATTATAAAAGATGTCATATAAAAATGTTGATTCTCTCAAAATATAATCTATCATAATATATAAGTAATATATTTATTTATTTTCATCGTCAAAGTATTATATAAAAATAAATATTTAGATAAATTACATTAATAAAATTTATTATAAAATTTTTCGTTTAATTTTTTTTTTTGTAAACATTTTCACAGGAATTGTTCGATTTATCAACTGAAGAATAACTTAAAAATTAACTGGTGTGGTCACCACACGACTTTCACATTCTCACTTATTTTGAAATCATCGCGACACTCCTAATTTACACCCCCTTCCTTTATTTCAATCAGATTGAAATTTATACACGACTAATAACTCATGACACTTGATAAGTACACCAATTTTTAAAAAAATCGTTAGAGCCGTTTTTGAGAAAAAAAACGAAAGATCTTTCATGTAAATGTCCACTTCCGGTTTCCCGATTTCAACCAAAATCTTGCTGTACTCCTTCTAGCCTATATCGAGCTTAAGTTTCGAATATTGTAGTTCTGAGACTTTTAGTTACGAATCGCAGAAGGGTACGTACGTACTGATCAATGGATTTCTGCTCACTTTTCTGGGGACCACTATATCCGGTTTTATCTCCTAAATCCGGTTTCAAACTATTATGGACATTGATTCCTTCCTTCCACCTAGTAGTTTCAAAATGAGATTAACTTTTGTCATCTCTAAGATACAAGCTCTTAAAGAGTCAGGAACCAGGCAGGCGATCGCTATACTTCACATCACTAAATTCTATAGGATATAAATGTGAAAGTAAAAATAAAAGAATTAAAAAAAAAACAATAGCATAATTAATTATATATGTGGATCCAATTCTTCAAATACTCTTAGTCTAGTCTAGTAAAGAAGCTAAAATATTTGTTATGATAATATTGATTTCTCTGTTTGGCGCAAGAGAGCAGCACCATCCACCAACGCCTGTCATATAGATATTTGAGACGTCTTGGCTATCAAGCTGGTTGCGTCCCCAGGCGATCAAAAATCAGCCGTAAAAAACGGTCCCCCGTAGATTAAGCTACTTTAAAATGTTATTTTATTTAAAACTTTGCAATGGTCACAAGAAATGACCATGACGAAACTAAAATATTTAGATTAAAATTTAATACATATATAAATGAATGAATAAATACTATAATAGCCATTAATAATGCCATTAATAGCCATAGATTAGTTAAATCAAGATGGGACATAATTGATTAAGATATTAAATAAAAAAATCACTATCAAAAGATGTTTTTAAATTAGCTAATTTTGCCAAAAAAAATACAATATTTTTTTTCTAAAGAAGTAAGTACAAACAAAGTGCTATTCCATTTTGAAATCTCGACTAAATGAGCCAATTTTTTAAATAACTTGCCATGCTTGTTTACTAGACTTTTATTTTTACATTAAAGATGATTCAAAGACCCCGGGGTAGGGACAAATTTAAAAATAATAAATAGTATCGTAAATGGCTTATGGCTAGAAAGGCCGAAAAAGCCTAAAAAAAAAAAAGATGATTCAAAGTAAGCCGATCAAATGTCCGGCAAAAGTATTTTTTTCTCCAAAAGTATAGTACTTATTGTTTTATTTTGAATCGAATCATAACAAATTCTCTGCTACGTAAAATATGCCCCAGAACTAATATCTGCTCCACTAATGGACATCAAATTCTTGAAAGAATTAAGTAGAGAAGTAGAAGTAGAAGTTAATAGAACTATCGCCGAAGTAGCTATTAGGAAATTTGTATATCATCAGTATTATTGAAGACTGAAGAATGGTGATAACCTTTGCGTTATTTGACGATTCAATTACCGAAGATACAAATGTAAAGATGGCGGAAATTTTTTAGAATTAATAGAATTAAAGGACCAAACTGAAGAATCTGAAGATAATGAAGATACAAATAATCTTAAAAAACTGTCATTGAGAAAAGAAGAAATTTCTAAATTGTTGAAATTATCTGACAAAGAAATATTGGTGAAATTATATCTACTCTTATTAAACGAGCAAAAATTGTATATTTATTTGTATATATATTTGTATCTTGGTTCTATTTTGAAAACGACTCTACCGATTTTGATGAAATTCACGAGTTAGGGGGTTTTTGGGGTGACAATTCGATCTGTCACGGTCTCATCTTCGACAAAATTGTTTTTGATGGGTTTTTTCGTAATCAAATTAATTATTCTCAGGTAGACAAATCCCATTCTTAGGGTTTTAAAAAAAGGTTTCCCTTTTCCTTTTGTGCTCAGGCAGACAATGGGTCGGGTAAATCCTTTATTCTCAAAGGCCTTGAAGAAGTATTGTGATTGTGGTTTTTAACATATTTTGTTCAACCTAAACGTTAGAAATATTAATAAACGTTTTATAATTGTTTTTATAAAGAATTTTATTTATTTAATAGAATAAAAAATAATCAAGAATTTATTTAAAAATATATTTCGCATAAGCAGGTCTCAATTTTCTGAAAAAACAACACATTTTGATAGGTTTTATTTATTAACAATTGAATGAATAAAAATGAATCATATGGTTGAATCAAAACAGGTGAAGGAGGTGGGGTGCAGTGGTGGGGGATCCGGGGGTAGGGCGAGGTTTCGGGGGTGGGGTCAAGCGGGGTGGGGGGGGGGGTACAGTGAGCGAATACTATATATATATTTGTATTTTTTTTAATTTGAAAACGGCTCTCAAATAAAAATCGACCTTTTTATCAGAATTTTAAATTAAAAATAATATTAAAATAAAGGTTTTAACTGAAGGAAGAAGTTACCGAGCATCGCTCGGTGCCTCCAGGTACTAATACTTATAGTGACAATTCAAAAAATTTATTTCACAGATTTAAAATACAAAATAAATTTTTACACTTACATCCAACTGCAATTCTGCGTTGGCGTACTTAGGGAATTTCTCTAAGGAGGGGGGGGGGAGGCAGCCGCATTGGCGGCGCCAGAGTTGAGCGAGGTGTGGCGACCGCCCAACCCAAATTGCTCTCGCCCAACCTGTTAAATTGAGCATTTGAGCAAAAAATATTGAAAAACCTCCTAGTTGATAAAATTAATAAAAGGTCAATCGTTTCAATATTATAGACCTTATACAATAAGATTGGAGTAATTTTTGGAGACGGACTGATAAGTGAATTAAGTGGATATTGATGAGGCAGTCCAAAAAAGAAGAAGATAATTTACACTATCTTTTTATTGATAAAACCGACGTTTCGGAGGCTATTCCCTCCTTCTTCAGGGTTTTGAATAGTCAGTGAAGGAAATCCAATGCGGCATTCCCCTCTGTCTCCTCTTTCAGTGCCAGTAACAATAATATATTGTATTTCATTCTCAGCAGAATTATAATGTAATAATACAATAATTATTACATTATAATTCTGCTGAGAATGAAATACAATATATTATTATTACTTCCACTGAAAGAGGAGACAGAGGGGAATGCCGCATTGGATTTCCTTCACTGACTTTTCAAAACCTGAAGAAGGAGAATAGCCCCGAAACGTCGGTTTTATCAATAAAAAGATAGTGTAAATTATCTTCTTCTTTTTTGGACTGCCTCATCAATATCCACTTACCTTATATCTACAATAATATACATTATATTAAAGTATTAAAATATAATATCTAAATTATACAAAAATCTGAATTATCCGGAAATAATTCTCATTTTCTCTGCTCACCATCCAAATGTTTATGCCCAATCGAACGCCAGAAATTGAATAAAATTTAAATAATTTATGGACTGCCTTTCATTATAACCTACTTATTAATCTATATCCAAACGCCTCCCACTCGATCGCGAAACCAAAGTTCGAAAATAATTTTTTGAGGCCGTGTCGAAAGACAATTACAAATTAAATTAAATTAGGGAACGAAGAAAAGATTTTTATATTATAGACACAAGAATCAGCCTGGATTCGAACCATTAGTCAAACCAACTACAGAGCTGCGAAAAATGAACGAAGAAGAGATTAAATAAAAATGAAATTCCAAATTCATATAGACATTAAGTATCAGCTTGGGTTCGGGGATCAGTGGCCGAGAGGATAAGTGCTAAGGCTCTTATAAAAGCGTCACAGCGCACATGTGAAGATCCCGGGTTCGAATTCCGGCTGATCCTTTTGACTATAATATAAAAAAATCTTTTCTTCGTTCTCTAATCTACCTATTAATTTTTTTAATTTATTTCGATTTTAAAATACAGTTTGTGAGGTCTCAAAGAGGCATTTTTTAGGTGATTTTTGTACCTGTCGTCGTTTAGAAATGGCTGAATTTAAAATTATGAAAAAATCTCACAGATTCCTTCATTCTCTTTTTATCAACGACAAATTAGAACAAATTTGATGTCTCAAGTATTTCAAAGTTAAAATTATGGAACCCCATTAGGTATGCGATTCGTTTCGCACTTGGTCGGCTTATTTTAATATTTATAATATTTTCTTATCAAAATATTATAATAAAAATTTATTATTAAAAAAAATAATGTGGCACCCTCTCCCCTCCCAAAAAGTCCCTAGTGACTGTTTTGGTCCATCTTCCGTGTCTACATTGTACCGGGTGAGTTTTTTTTATCTTGAGACAGTCTTATAACTCAAAAACAGTACATTATATGAAAAAAATTTCAAATAAAAGATTATTTATATCAAGGAGGAAACTAAACTACGCTATTGTTTGTCGAACAAGAACAAATTTTCAAGGGTATTTTGAGGTCAACTACTGTTTTTTAAATGGAAACCTATATATTTCTTTACGGATCCTTAATCTTCAAAAAAAAACTGAACAACTTTCATATGAACTATTTTTTTATCCGACATCAAATAAAAAAAATGATTAAATCAATTAGATCTCAAAAAAAATTTCTAATAATTATTTTTAACAATCATTCAACTTAATTATCAAAAAATAATGATCAAATGTTTAATTATTAATTTAATAATAATTAATATTTTAATCATTTTTCGACATTGGTCTGTGATATTCCAGAGTGTATATATTCCAAGATTCTGGATGAGTTCCAGTGCCAATTTTGTTATTTTGGCCTGTTGTATTTTCTTCGTAGCCTTTACACTTTCTGTTTTTTAACAGATTTACAACACGATAAAATGAAGCTCGTGAGGGTGTATCCATTTGTCATTTCAATGTCAGCCCCCTAACATTCCACATTCACCGCATAAATTAAGACAATTTCAATTCTGTCTTCAACAAAAAATGCTCCATTTTTATTATAGTAATACAATATAACAATCTACTGGATTGACTCGAGGAATAAACTTTTTTAAGCTCAAGAATTTTAAATAGTTCTATTAAGTAGAAAATAATCCCTTAAATCAGAGTATAACGAAGTTTTTTTTTTTTGGCTTTTCGGCCCTTCTAACCATAAGCCAATTTACGATACTGTATATTTTTTAAATTTTTGTCTCTACCTCGGGGGTCAAATTTTGGCCGAATGCCTCGAGTCAGATTCGAACCCGGGTCCACTAGGTTAGCAGGATGATACGCTACCGACTAGCCTATCTGACCCCCCTATAACGAAGTTTTAAGATCATTATAAACACTTATTTTCATTGTTATGTCTTTTCAATTTAATAATTATTTATTTAATTATTATCATTTCCGTCCATAATTTAATTTATAATTTGAAAGTTTATATTAGGAAAATAAGGACAAGTTTTTTATGTGTGACTTTTTTATTTATCCACCAACGTTTCGTCGACTTTGCCGACTTCTTCAGGGCTTCTACAATTATAAGAACATTCTTGATATTAATTTACAAAAGTACAGTCAGAATCCAAAAACAAACATGTATCAATAGTTTACCTACCAAATAGTCATGTCACACATTCGTTTAAATTTTCTTATTACCTTCGTTACCATTGAAGGCCATCAGAATACAATTTTCAAAAGATATTTGGCACATTCACAAAAAACACAATTTTTCTCTTTATAATAACAACCTTATCAATACAAACAGAACAGAAATCACTTCTTATAAAAATACAATAGAATACTTTTCTTTTTATCCCTATATACAAAAATCTCAACTTCGAATAAATTAAACTTATACATTAATATACATATATGTCAACGACACCAGTCAAGTTATTATTAGATCAAAAAATCCATTAGAAATCTATTTTTATTTTCAACATATAATTGCATTTATTTTTGAAATTTTTTTATTATTATTTATTTTTTACTTTTTATTTTTATTTTTATCCTTATACCTGTTTAGCAAAAAACTATAAATTCCACTTAAATTCTGGGTGTCTGTTCTAAAATTCACTGTATCATTTAACGAAATGTGAATCATTTCACTTATTGTTCTTTTAAAATACACTAAAATAAACTGCAACGGATCGTTGCTAAACTTTATCCAAATTCATTTGAAATATTAATATGTTCTAGAGTAACTTTAAAATATAATTTTACTAAAAACTTTATTTAAACTTTTTTGTGGTCCCCATGGTACTTAATTAGGTTATTAAATTTCATCAAAATTGGTTAAGTCATTTTCAAGATATTTAGAAAAAACTAAAAAAGTACTGAAATAAAGTACTATTGTTTGTGGACCGATATGTACCAAAAACTAATCAGCGCTTCATTTTGTTAAACTAATGGTGGTTTTCAATTTCAATTCAATCGGTGCAACGGTGTGGAAAAAATTCGTGGACGAAAAAAACGATAACACACACACACATCCATCCATCCATCCATCCATCTATCCATCCCCACGCACTTCCAAAAAAAATGGCACTTTTTGGCCTCTCGACGAGATCCCAGGTAATTTTTGGCAAAACCGTCACGTGCTAAAATTCAATCTCATTGAATACTTCAATTTGTGACCTTAATTGAGTCTATGGGTTCCGTAGTCTTTACCTGAGGACCCTTTGAAGTCGCGCTTGCCGCGCGAGCGATTCCAATACTTTCTCCCATGCTTCGCATTGGATAAAGTAAAAACTCACGCGGTATAACATTTAATTAATAATTAAAAAAAAAGGAATAGAAATGTTTATTTGAAAATTCCCTTGGAAAAATTATTTATCGAAATTCAAAGAAATTGATAAAGAGCTCTCTCTCTGGCTGGTCTCAATTTGCTTTCATTCATTCAAGAGTCAGTTTATTTTAGACAGAGGGAGAAGAGCTTCCTTCTTGCCAGCCAAAGGTAAGAAGAAACGTCACAAGGAGGGGGGGGGTACTTTCTAGTTTTCTAAAACTTACTTTCTCTTGTTCTGACTGCTTGCTTATTTAAATGATTATTACATATTAAAATTAACGTTTTACTATACAGGGTGGTCCAAACATCACCCAATATAAAAATATGAATATACAGGGTGGTCCAAAAATCATCCCCTATAAAAATATAAATATACAGGGTGGTCCAAACATCATCACCTATAAAAATATAAATATACAGGGTGATCCAAACATCATCCAATATAAAAATAATAATATACAGGGTGATCCAAACATCCTCCATCCCCTATAAAAATATGAATATACAGTGTAGTCCAAACATCATCCCCTATAAAAATATGAATATACAGGGTAGTCCAAACATCATCACCTATAAAAATATAAATATACAGGGTGATCCAAATATCATCCCCTATAAAAAATATGAATATACAGGGTGGCCCAAACATCATCCAATATAAAAAATATGAATATACAGTGGTAGTCCAAACATCATCCCCTATAAAAATATGAATATACAGGGTAGTCCAAACATCATCACCTATAAAAATATAAATATACAGGGTGATCCAAATATCATCCCCTATAAAAAATATGAATATACAGGGTGGCCCAAACATCATCCAATATAAAAAATATGAATATACAGTGTAGTCCAAACATCATCCCCTATAAAAATATGAATATACAGGGTAGTCCAAACATCATCACCTATAAAAATATAAATATACAGGGTGATCCAAATATCATCCCCTATAAAAAATATGAATATACAGGGTGGCCCAAACATCATCCAATATAAAAAATATGAATATACAGTGTAGTCCAAACATCATCCCCTATAAAAATATGAATATACAGGGTAGTCCAAACATCATCACCTATAAAAATATAAATATACAGGGTGATCCAAATATCATCCCCTATAAAAATATGAATATACAGGGTGGCCCAAACATCATCCAATATAAAAAATATGAATATACATGTGTAGTCCAAACATCATCCCCTATAAAAATATGAATATACAGGGTAGTCCAAACATCATCACCTATAAAAATATAAATATACAGGGTGATCCAAATATCATCCCCTATAAAAAATATGAATATACAGGGTGGCCCAAACATCATCCAATATAAAAAATATGAATATACAGTGTAGTCCAAACATCATCCCCTATAAAAATATGAATATACAGGGTAGTCCAAACATCATCACCTATAAAAATATGAATATACAGTGTAGTCCAAACATCATGCAATATAAAAATGGTTCGTCTAAATAGTGTACAGCCAAACTTATGCTCGAACTTGGCCTGAGCACGGTTGATAACATTGACGATCAACTAGCCAGAGATGCTAACAAAACGACTCATGTTTAAGTCCCAGCTTTAGAGAATAATTATATTTATTTAATACGAAAAACATTTAATAAATTATTTTATCATGTTTTCTTTATATATTTTTAACCGACTTCAAAAAAGGAGGAGGTTCTCTATTCGACTGAATTTTTTTTTTTTTTTTTTTTTTGTGCCTATTTTACCTCATATCTCCGCCAATTGTCAACCGATTTTGAGAATTTTTTTTGCATTGGGTCCAGTCTAGCTTCCGATTGGTCCCATTTTTTTTTCGATTTTTTTTTCATAGGTATTAGACCTTTTTTATTAGGTTTGTTTAGACCTAACCTCTTTGTTTATGAACCGATTTCGATGGTTCTTTTTTTATCCGAAAGGGGGTGTCTTAGGGATGGTGTCATATTAATTTGGTCAAGTTCTGATGATATGATCACTATTAATAACATCACTAAAAAGAGAAAAATAAAAATAATTTTTAAGAAAAAATAAAAACCGACTTCAAAAATTAAATGCAACAAATAAAAATACACTAAAAGGTATAAAATAATTATTATCTTATTTAGTTACAACTAAACGACGAAATATTAACATGAAATTACTTTTTGAAGTTGGTGCCAAACATATACCTTTTATGAACCGCACTCGACGGAGCTTACTTAGTACGTTTGGCGGGTACGCTCGCTTATAGGTATAGTTTGTTTGGTACCGACTTCAAAAAGTAATTTCATGTTAATATTTCGCCGTTTAGTTGTAACTACCATAAATAAGATAATAATTATTTTATACCTTTTAGTGTATTTTATTTGTTGCATTTAATTTTTTGAAGTCGGTTTTTATTTTTTTCTCAAAAAATTATTTTTATTTAGCATATTAAAAAAAAAATATTTTAATAAAAATTCATTTATTCGTGAGTATTTTAATTTAATAATTTTTTAATTAAAATATATAAATTGAGACCGAAAAACGAGTGGTAAATGCGGCCATTTTAAAACTACTAAGAAAATAGGGATTAGGCCTAAAAGATATTCGAGTTTTTTTTTTTTAATATAATATCAAATTTCACACGAAACTAGAATCCATTGATCAACGTAAAAATTCGAAAATGCTCAAAATAAGGACCATCTTAATACGCATGTATTAAAGAAACAAACACTAGGTAGTAAATCGAGGAGTATATATTTATACAGGGTGGGGCATAAAGATCTTGCACATTTTGAAGAGATATAAAAATGAAAAAATTTAACTAGAAAAAAACTGAATATATTTTTGAAAAAAAAATATTTTTTTTTAAAATGTTTTTTAAACATTATCAGACAAAAAAAAAGGGGGGTCAAAAATGAAAATTCTAGCCCTTTAGACCAAACTCAACCAAATTTTGTATACCTACATATTCTATGGACCCCCAGAAGGCTACAAATGTAAAAACTAACCACCCAAAATGGGGGGAGGCTCAAAAAATGAAAATTCTAGTCCTTTCGACCTAAGTATTTATACAAAATTTGTTTAGTTTTTTCATTTCTAACCTTCTAGGGGTCCACAGAATATGTATACAAAATTTGGTTGAGTTTGGTCAAAAGGGCTTGAATTTTCATTTTTGACCCCCCCCTTTTTTTTGTCTGATAATGTTTAAAACAGATTAAAAAAAAATTATTTTATGTTCTTTTCAAAAATATATTCAGTTTTTTCTAGTTAAATTTTTTCATCTTTTTATACCTCGTCAAAATGTGGAAGATCTTATGCCCTATCCCAGACAGAAGGGAATATTGCAGCAATATTGCGAACTTTGCACAATATTGTCAATATTGCAGCAATTTTGCAATGGCAATGTTGCAGGAACCTTGCAGCAATATTCCCGCAACATTGGCAATATTGCTGCAAGGTTCCTGCAAGTTTCAGAGGCGGGCATAGGAATATTGCTGCAATGTTGCAGCAAGGTTCCTGAAAGGTTTAATAATGCAATGTAATATTGATGCAACATTCATTTCTGTCTGGGACCTTGTTCTAAAAGAGTTCAAAATTGGTGTTGAGACCCGAGCGGATAAAACAAGAACAGAGCAGCTCCTAAGAAGGTGTCCAACGGAAATGCAAACACTGAGATCTATAGTAGGGTCAAAATAAGGATCAAGAATATCAGAAAGGAGTGTGGGATACACTTCCGCGGACCTAGCGGGAAGTGGCCCCCCCCCCCAAAAAAAAAATCATTGTATAACTAAATTTTTTATATGTTTATTGAAACTATTGAGCTAGTTATTTGGAGCGGGGAAACTGGCAATTAGCTGAAATTAAAATAATAAGCTTTATTTCATTAGTAATTTCTTCAAATTACATTAATTCAAACACTTGGTGGCTGCCGACCGCCAAAAAATTCGATTGTAAAATTGTGGTAGCGACCCCGGCAAAACTTTGAATACGGCCCCTTATATAATTTCGTTAAAATATGTCGGGGGAAAAATTTATTTCCACAGAGAGAAAATCTTATAAAGGGTCTCTCCTCCTTATAAACATAATATTTGGATAGAAAAATATTAAAAAAAAATATTTGGGAGCCTTATCCACATAAGCTCACAGGGGAAGTGGATGTTATTGAAATGATTTAAATTTTCTAATTTTAATAAATTTTATTTGTCATGAAATATTAGCGGGTTTTAAAATAAATTAATAATTAATAAATTTCCTAATTTTAATACATTTTATTTGTCATGAAATATTAGCGGGTTTTAAAAAAATTATTTCCCCTTTATTGTAACAAAAAAAATTAAACAAATACCTACGTCGTCGCTAAAGAAGTTTCACTTCAATAAATAAATAAATAAATAAATAAAAATAGATGCTCTAAAAGAAGGATAAGCTTAATTTTTTTTAAGTTAGCGCTAACATTATTATAAATTCTATTTAATAAAGCTCACTATATAGTTATAGTCTATATTAGTGCCGACTTAATAAAAAGTAATATTTTATCCTTTTTAGGGAATCATTTTATTTTTTTAATTTTTAAAGTTTTTTTATGTTCATTAGACCCTTGATAAGATTTTCTCTCTTGACCAAAAGTGAAAATAGATTGATCTTTTTTGAAATATTTTAACGAAATTATATAGATAAGCTCACATTCCATGGGTTTTGACTGAGTCTCCACTAAAATAGTGGTTTCTCTTCAATTTATTTTATTTCTATTATAGAAATGGGGTTTTATGTGTTTGTATGTTTGCCAAGTCTTTGAATTTCAAATTGTTTATTAGTATTGTTGTTTTTATATTCTTTTCTTTTGTTGATTTTTATAGAAAACAGAAATAAAATTTATTCCTTCATATTTAGTGTTTATTATATCTAAAATACAACATTAGTGACCCTGATTAGTTTCTAAAACTATTTAGTGACAATATTCAAGAATAAAAGGCCAGGATATATGAACGAATCAGAGGAAAACGAGAGAGGCCAGCCACCCACGCACCCAACAAGACAGGTAAGATCGAATAGCTGCAGATTTTAAGATAAATTCTTGATTATTTTTATTCTATATAAAATTATAAATACAAATTATTGTCAGAGATGGGCAAAATACATTAAAACATGTTTTATATATAAAATACCTATTTTGCAAATACATTTCAAAATACATAATAAATATGGGTCATTCGCATGCCAAATCGACCACTTTTGACCCCGACCCCTCTCGATTTGGGTGAAACTTTTTTCTCTTTTTCTAGCCTATCGAAAACATTTTTCAGAATTTTTTCAAATTTTTCTACTAAACCGAAAAAAGTTATTAATATTATTAAAGTCCATAGTATCCATATTATTTAATTACTTAAGTACGTTTGCAGGTATTTGGACAGGAAGGTGTAAATCAAAAAATTGCCATTGATTTTTGAGACGTTTCGCCAACTTTATTCTGGCTTCTAAAAAATATAGAAATAAAACAGAGTTACAGAGAAATCAACATGTCCCATCGTTCTTTTTTCTATAATTAAATCACCAAACAAAATTACATGTTACATACCTCGAATGAATATGATTAATATTAATGTATAACAGATGTGCACATATTTAGGAATAAAATCAATTGTAATTAATTACAATTACAATTGATTTTATTCCTAAATATGTGCACATCTGTTATACATTAATATTAATCATATTCATTGAGGTATGTAACATGTAATTTTGTTTGGTTGATTTAATTATAGAAAAAGAATGAAGGGAAACAATTTTTATAAAAAAATAAAAAAACCAACTTCAAAAAAATTAAATGCATCAAATAAAATAATAAGAACTCAAAAATAAAATAAAATACACTAAAAGGTATAAAATAATTATTATCTAATTTAATTACAACTAAACGACGAAATATTAACATGAAATCACTTTTTGAAGTCGGTGCCAAACATATACATTTTATGAATCGCACTCGACTGATCTTACTTAGTACCATAGAGTATAGTACCTGGAGGCACCGAGCGGTGCTCGGTAACTTCTTCCTTCAGTTAAAAGCTTTATTTTAATATTATTTTTAATTTATAAAAAATTTTAAGAAAAAAATAAAAACCGACTTCAAAAATTAAATGCAACAAATAAAATACACTAAAAGGTATAAAATAATTATTATCTTATTTAGTTACAACTAAACGACGAAATATTAACACGAAATTACTTTTTAAAGTCGGTGCCAAACAAACTATACCTATAAGCGAGCGTACCCGCCAAACGTACTAAGTAAGATCCGTCGAGTGCGATTCATAAAAGGTATATGTTTGGCACCAACTTCAAAAAGTAATTTCGTGTTAATATTTCGTCGTTTAGTTGTAACTAAATAAGATAATAATTATTTTATACCTTTTAGTGTATTTTATTTGTGGCATTTAATTTTTTGAAGTCGGTTTTTATTTTTTTCTTAAAAATTTTTATTTTTATTTTTTTAGTGATGTTATTAATAGTGATCATATCATCAGAACTTGACCAAATAAATATGACACCATCCCTAAGACACCCCCTTTCGGATAAAAAAAGAGCCATCGAAATCGGTTCATAAACAAAGAGGTTAGGTCTAAACAAACCTAATAAAAAAGGTCTAATACCTATGAAAAAAAATCGAAAAAAAAATGGGACCAATCGGAAGCTAGACTGGACCCAATGCAAAAAAATTTTTCAAAATCGGTTGACAATTGGCGGAGATATGAGGTAACATAGGCACAAAAAAAAAAAAAAAAAAAAAATTCAGTCGAATAGAGAACCTCCTCCTTTTTTGAAGTCGGTTAAAAATTCAGATAAAAATGTCGATTTTTATTTGAGAGCCGTTTTCAAATTAAAATAAATTACAAAATATATAATATTCGCCCACTGTACCCCCCCCCCCCCCCCCCCACCTCCACCCCGCTCGACCTCACCCCGAAAAATCGCTCCTACCCCCGAACCCCCCACCACTATTGTTGTTCTTTTAAATTACACTGGTTCAAAATCTAATATTAATGTATCATCAAACTTGAATTGATGATTTAGATCAAAATGATGGGTAGCTAGGGCGGTTTTGTCATATTTTAAAATATTAGACATTCTACAATCATATCTATGTTGTGTTAATCTTTTTAAATATTGCGATGTCTGTCCTATATATGCTTTCCCACATGAACAGGGTATCTTATATACAACGCCTGACTTTTTTTAGTGTATTTTAAAAGAACAATAAGTGAAATGATTCACATTTCGTTAAATGATACAGTGAATTTTAGAACAGACACCCAGAATTTAAGTGGAATTTATAGTTTTTTGCTAAACAGGTATAAGGATAAAAATAAAAAGTAAAAAAATAAATAATAATAAAAAAATTTCAAAAATAAATGCAATTATATGTTGAAAATAAAAATAGATTTCTAATGGATTTTTTCATCTAATAATAACTTGACTGGTGTCGTTGACATATATTTTATTAATGTATAAGTTTAATTTATTCGAAGTTGAGATTTTTGTATATAGGGATAAAAAGAAAAGTATTCTATTGTATTTTTATAAGAAGTGATTTCTGTTCTGTTTTGTATTGATAAGGTTGTTATTATAAAGAGAAAAATTGTGTTTTTTGTGAATGTGCCAAATATCTTTTGAAAATTGTATTCTGATGGCCTTCAATGGTAACGAAGGTAATAAGAAAATTTAGACGAATGTGTGACATGACTATTTGGTAGGTAAACTATTGATACATGTTTGTTTTTGGATTCTGACTGTACTTTTGTAAATTAATATCAAGAATGTTCTTATAATTGTAGAAGCCCTGAAGAAGTCGGCAAAGTCGACGAAACGTTGGTGGATAAATAAAAAAGTCACACATAAAAAACTTGTCCTTATTTTCCCAATATAAACTTTCAAATTATATAATAAATTACTATGTAATTAATCATACAGGCAGTGATTGTTTATTTATTCTCCTATTGTTGTAATTTTAAGTGTTATTGTTGTTTTCGTATGTCAGTCTTTTTAAGTTAATAAAACCCAAATTAAAGATTGTTTTTATATAATTCTTTACAATCTAAACGTTCATGTAAAAAACCAGCTTATCTTGAAGATTATAAAATATAATTTTGGAGTAGGAGAGTAGTATAATTAAAATTAATTACTATATAAATATATATACAATTTTTGCTAGCTTAATAAGAGTAGATTAAAAGATGCTCAGAGTTAAATATAATTGAAAATGTCTTTTTGCCAAAAGTAGCAGAATTTTTATGAATTGAAGGAGACAATAAAAGAGTGTGTCTTATGCAGGAAAAATAAATTTTGAATTTATTCATACGGGACTATAGTTTCGAGGGGTTTGCTCTCTTTATCAGTCTATTTTTCCAACAGAAGAGACACTCTTTTATTGTTTCCTTCAATAAATAATAAAATTAGTAGTGATAAGTGAAAGTCGAATGGTGTGTTTTAAACATGGTTAAATTATTCATAATGATCAGTGAAAATAGTATGACGTACTATTCTAAGCCGATTAAGATTATCTCGCAAGATATGCTAAGAATAGATTCCTCTAATTGCTCTCGAAGGGTATATAAGGGGAAGAGAGAGATTGGGAGAGTAGCGAGGGGGCAAGAGATAGGGACAGTGTGTGGTGTTGGAGGGGGGTAGATAGGGACAGTGGTTTGGAGGGAGTAGATAGGGACAGTGTGTGGAGGGGGTAGATAGGGACAGTGGTGGGAGGGGAGATAGAATGAATATAAGGGGGGAGTGATAGGGAGAATGCGCAGTGTACCTCAGGAAGTGGCGAGTGAAACATCGACTGTGAGTATTACAATATGGCCTCTCTACCTTCATCCACCCACTGAGCTGATTCCACCCTCACTAATAAACAACCATTCATCCCTTATATTAAAGAATTTTTTCTTTCTACTTATTATACTTTTTCGTAAATGAAATAGTGTTTGTGTATGTTTTCGGTAAAAGTGAAGATATTTTGTAGTTCTAATAACTCAATTTTTTAACGACAAATGTCTATTCTAAAAATAAAATATACCTACTTGCAGGTAGCTAATATCTTCTACATATTGTGTAGATATTTAATAATTTTAGGCCATAAAAAGGTAAATCCTTTGGGACCAAAGCGTACACATTCATGAGTCCCAGGTTAGAAACGCATTCAAAATTTAGAATTGAAATTCATATGTTCGGTGACTTATTTGATAAAATTTGTTGATATTAAGGAGAGTTTCATAAAAAAATAAAACTAAATTATTTTTAATACTTGGGTAACGGGTAGGTGTGTACTTTTTTGTACTTATATAGAGAAAGAAGTTTAGACCTAGAATCATGTCCTATTCCTAATCCTATAACAATTTATTCCGTATTATCTTAAATCCTTATTCCTTCGAAACCGAAATGTTTCGCGAGTATATTTTTAATTGTTCGCGAGTTTAAGTGTGTACATCTGGGGTCAGAGTATTCCAAGTCCAGCAGCGAGACGTTGGCTATTAAAGTAAGATATCTTTATAATAATCTATTCTTATAATAAAGTAAGTAATAAATAGTCTAAAATTTTCAAGTAATTTTTTCGAGTTTTTCACAAAAAAGATCAAACAAAATAAATAAATAATAAAAAAAGAAAATTAAAACATTAAGTTTAAAATCAATTGGTCTAAAAAAATGATATATTTTTAATATAATTTTATTGGGAATATATGTATAAAAATACTTTAAATTCACTATATTATTTTACTAATAATATCTTTTATCTATTTTCAGGTACGTGCTCGTATTACTAATATTAATCGATCCAGATCGCAGGTCGAAACACGAGACGTTGGCTGTTAAGGTAATATATCTATTTAATATTCTATATTACTTTAAATTCACTAAATTATTTTACTAATAATTTCTTTTTTTTTCTATTTTCAGGTAAGTGGTCGTCCTACTAATATTAACATTTACTAGATTAAGTATTTGATTTTCTTATATCCTGGAAAATCAAATTCTTAATCTTTTTAGCCCTTTATCCATTTTCCCGTAAATTCCTTACTCTTTCCATCTCGAAGTGAATCGCGAGTATATTTAGTGTCAGAGTGTTACTGTCGGATCAGCATCGCAGGTCG
The DNA here is from genome assembly GCA_024734495.1 of Forficula auricularia. Taxonomy (NCBI): domain Eukaryota; kingdom Metazoa; phylum Arthropoda; class Insecta; order Dermaptera; family Forficulidae; genus Forficula; species Forficula auricularia. The sequence goes on along the minus strand of JALMQS010000187.1, from coordinate 11,465,722 downwards.
AAACACGAGACGTTGGCTGTTAAGGTAATATATCTATTTAATATTCTATATTACTTTAAATTAACTAAATTATTTTACTAATAATTTCTTTTTTTTCTATTTTCAGGTAAGTGGTCGTCCTACTAATATTAACATTTACTAGATTAAGTATTTGATTTTCTTATATCCTGGAAAATCAAATTCTTAATCTTTTTAGCCTTTTATCCATTTTCCCGTAAATTCCTTACTCTTTCCATCTCGAAGTGAATCGCGAGTATATTTAGTGTCAGAGTGTTACTGTGGGGTCAGCATCGCAGGTCTAAACACGAGACGTTGGCTGTTAAGGTAATATATCTATTTAATATTCTATATTACTTTAAATTCACTAAATTATTTTACTAATGATTTCTTTTTTTCTATTTCCAGGTAAGTGGTCGTCCTACTAATATTAACATTTACTAGATTAAGTATTTGATATTCTTATGTCCTGGAAAATCAAATTCTTAATCTTTTTAGCCTTTTATCCATTTTCCTGTAAATTCCTTACTATTTCCATCTCGAAGTGAATCGCGAGTATATTTTTTATTGTGCGCGAGTGACAGAGTGTTACTGTGGGATCAGCATCGCAGGTCGAAACACGAGACGTTGGCTGTTAAGGTAATATATCTATTTAATAGTCCATATTACTTTAAATTCACTAAATTATTTTACTAATAATTTCTTTTTTTCTATTTCCAGGTAAGTGGTCGTCCTACTAATATTAACATTTACTAGATTAAGTATTTGATTTTCTTATGTCCTGGAAAATCAAATTCTTAATCTTTTTAGCCTATTATCCATTTTCCCGTAAATTCCTTACTCTTTCCATCTCGAAGTGAATCGCGAGTATATTTTTTATTGTGCGGGAGTGTCAGAGTGTTACTGTGGGGTCAGCATCGCAGGTCGAAACACGAGACGTTGGCTGTTAAGGTAATATATCTATTTAATATTCTATATTACTTTAAATTCACTAAATTATTTTACTAATAATTTCTTTTTTTCTATTTCCAGGTAAGTGGTCGTCCTACTAATATTAACATTTACTAGATTAAGTATTTGATATTCTTATGTCCTGGAAAATCAAATTCTTAATCTTTTTAGCCTTTTATCCATTTTCCTGTAAATTCCTTACTCTTTCCATCTCGAAGTGAATCGCGAGTATATTTTTTATTGTGCGCGAGTGACAGAGTGTTACTGTGGGATCAGCATCGCAGGTCGAAACACGAGACGTTGGCTGTTAAGGTAATATATCTATTTAATAGTCCATATTACTTTAAATTCACTAAATAATTTTACTAATAAATTCTTTTTTTCTATTTCCAGGTAAGTGGTCGTCCTACTAATATTAACATTTACTAGATTAAGTATTTGATTTTCTTATGTCCTGGAAAATCAAATTCTTAATCTTTTTTAGCCTATTATCCATTTTCCCGTAAATTCCTTACTCTTTCCATCTCGAAGTGAATCGCGAGTATATTTTTTATTGTGCGGGAGTGTCAGAGTGTTACTGTGGGGTCAGCATCGCAGGTCGAAACACGAGACGTTGGCTGTTAAGGTAATATATCTATTTAATATTATATATTACTTTAAATTCACTAAATTATTTTACTAATAATTTCTTTTTTTTCTATTTTCAGGTAAGTGGTCGTCTTACTAATATTAACATTTACTAGATTAAGTATTTGATTTTCTTATGTCCTGGAAAATCAAATTCTTAATCTTTTTAGCCTTTTATCCATTTTCCTGTAAATTCCTTACTCTTTCCATCTCGAAGTGAATCGCGAGTATATTTTTTATTGTGCGCGAGTGTCAGAGTGTTACTGTGGGGTCAGCATCGCAGGTCGAAACACGAGACGTTGGCTGTTAAGGTAATATATCTATTTAATATTATATATTACTTTAAATTCACTAAATTATTTTACTAATAATTTCTTTTTTTCTATTTTCAGGTAAGTGGTCGTCTTACTAATATTAACATTTACTAGATTAAGTATTTGATTTTCTTATGTCCTGGAAAATCAAATTCTTAATCTTTTTAGCCTTTTATCCATTTTCCTGTAAATTCCTTACTCTTTCCATCTCGAAGTGAATCGCGAGTATATTTTTTATTGTGCGCGAGTGACAGAGTGTTACTGTGGGATCAGCATCGCAGGTCGAAACACGAGACGTTGGCTGTTAAGGTAATATATCTATTTAATAGTCCATATTACTTTAAATTCACTAAATTATTTTACTAATAATTTCTTTTTTTCTATTTCCAGGTAAGTGGTCGTCCTACTAATATTAACATTTACTAGATTAAGTATTTGATTTTCTTATGTCCTGGAAAATCAAATTCTTAATCTTTTTAGCCTTTTATCCATTTTCCCGTAAATTCCTTACTCTTTCCATCTCGAAGTGAATCGCGAGTATATTTTTTATTGTGCGCGAGTGTCAGAGTGTTACTGTGGGGTCAGCATCGCAGGTCGAAACACGAGACGTTGGCTGTTAAGGTAATATATCTATTTAATAGTCCATATTACTTTAAATTCACTAAATTATTTTACTAATAATTTCTTTTTTTCTATTTCCAGGTAAGTGGTCGTCCTACTAATATTAACATTTACTAGATTAAGTATTTGATTTTCTTATGTCCTGGAAAATCAAATTCTTAATCTTTTTAGCCTATTATCCATTTTCCCGTAAATTCCTTACTCTTTCCATCTCGAAGTGAATCGCGAGTATATTTTTTATTGTGCGGGAGTGTCAGATTGTTACTGTGGGGTCAGCATCGCAGGTCGAATCACGAGACGTTGGCTGTTAAGGTAATATATCTATTTAATATTATATATTACTTTAAATTCACTAAATTATTTTACTAATAATTTCTTTTTTTCTATTTTCAGGTAAGTGGTCGTCTTACTAATATTAACATTTACTAGATTAAGTATTTGATTTTCTTATGTCCTGGAAAATCAAATTCTTAATCTTTTTAGCCTTTTATCCATTTTCCTGTAAATTCCTTACTCTTTCCATCTCGAAGTGAATAGTGAGTATATTTTTTATTGTGCGCGAGTGACAGAGTGTTACTGTGGGATCAGCATCGCAGGTCGAAACACGAGACGTTGGCTGTTAAGGTAATATATCTATTTAATAGTCCATATTACTTTAAATTCACTAAATTATTTTACTAATAATTTCTTTTTTTTTCTATTTCCAGGTAAGTGGTCGTCCTACTAATATTAACATTTACTAGATTAAGTATTTGATTTTCTTATGTCCTGGAAAATCAAATTCTTAATCTTTTTAGCCTTTTATCCATTTTCCCGTAAATTCCTTACTCTTTCCATCTCGAAGTGAATCGCGAGTATATTTTTTATTGTGCGCGAGTGACAGAGTGTTACTGTGGGATCAGCATCGCAGGTCGAAACACGAGACGTTGGCTGTTAAGGTAATATATCTATTTAATAGTCCATATTACTTTAAATTCACTAAATTATTTTACTAATAATTTCTTTTTTTCTATTTCCAGGTAAGTGGTCGTCCTACTAATATTAACATTTACTAGATTAAGTATTTGATTTTCTTATGTCCTGGAAAATCAAATTCTTAATCTTTTTAGCCTATTATCCATTTTCCCGTAAATTCCTTACTCTTTCCATCTCGAAGTGAATCGCGAGTATATTTTTTATTGTGCGGGAGTGTCAGAGTGTTACTGTGGGGTCAGCATCGCAGGTCGAAACACGAGACGTTGGCTGTTAAGGTAATATATCTATTTAATATTATATATTACTTTAAATTCACTAAATTATTTTACTAATGATTTCTTTTTTTCTATTTCCAGGTAAGTGGTCGTCCTACTAATATTAACATTTACTAGATTAAGTATTTGATATTCTTATGTCCTGGAAAATCAAATTCTTAATCTTTTTAGCCTTTTATCCATTTTCCTGTAAATTCCTTACTCTTTCCATCTCGAAGTGAATCGCGAGTATATTTTTTATTGTGCGCGAGTGACAGAGTGTTACTGTGGGATCAGCATCGCAGGTCGAAACACGAGACGTTGGCTGTTAAGGTAATATATCTATTTAATAGTCCATATTACTTTAAATTCACTAAATTATTTTACTAATAATTTCTTTTTTTCTATTTCCAGGTAAGTGGTCGTCCTACTAATATTAACATTTACTAGATTAAGTATTTGATTTTCTTATGTCCTGGAAAATCAAATTCTTAATCTTTTTAGCCTATTATCCATTTTCCCGTAAATTCCTTACTCTTTCCATCTCGAAGTGAATCGCGAGTATATTTTTTATTGTGCGGGAGTGTCAGAGTGTTACTGTGGGGTCAGCATCGCAGGTCGAAACACGAGACGTTGGCTGTTAAGGTAATATATCTATTTAATATTATATATTACTTTAAATTCACTAAATTATTTTACTAATAATTTCTTTTTTTCTATTTCCAGGTAAGTGTTCGTCCTACTAATATTAACATTTACTAGATTAAGTATTTGATTTTCTTATGTCCTGGAAAATCAAATTCTTAATCTTTTTAGCCTTTTATCCATTTTCCCGTAAATTCCTTACTCTTTCCATCTCGAAGTGAATCGCGAGTATATTTTTTATTGTGCGGGAGTGTCAGAGTGTTACTGTGGGGTCAGCATCGCAGGTCGAAACACGAGACGTTGGCTGTTAAGGTAATATATCTATTTAATATTCTATATTACTTTAAATTCACTAAATTATTTTACTAATAATTTCTTTTTTTCTATTTCCAGGTAAGTGGTCGTCCTACTAATATTAACATTTACTAGATTAAGTATTTGATTTTCTTATGTCCTGGAAAATCAAATTCTTAATCTTTTTAGCCTTTTATCCATTTTCCTGTAAATTCCTTACTCTTTCCATCTCGAAGTGAATCGCGAGTATATTTTTTATTGTGCGCGAGTGACAGAGTGTTACTGTGGGATCAGCATCGCAGGTCGAAACACGAGACGTTGGCTGTTAAGGTAATATATCTATTTAATAGTCCATATTACTTTAAATTCACTAAATTATTTTACTAATAATTTCTTTTTTTCTATTTCCAGGTAAGTGGTCGTCCTACTAATATTAACATTTACTAGATTAAGTATTTGATTTTCTTATGTCCTGGAAAATCAAATTCTTAATCTTTTTAGCCTATTATCCATTTTCCCGTAAATTCCTTACTCTTTCCATCTCGAAGTGAATCGCGAGTATATTTTTTATTGTGCGGGAGTGTCAGAGTGTTACTGTGGGGTCAGCATCGCAGGTCGAAACACGAGACGTTGGCTGTTAAGGTAATATATCTATTTAATATTCTATATTACTTTAAATTCACTAAATTATTTTACTAATAATTTCTTTTTTTTTCTATTTCCAGGTAAGTGGTCGTCCTACTAATATTAACATTTACTAGATTAAGTATTTGATTTTCTTATGTCCTGGAAAATCAAATTCTTAATCTTTTTAGCCTATTATCCATTTTCCCGTAAATTCCTTACTCTTTCCATCTCGAAGTGAATCGCGAGTATATTTTTTATTGTGCGGGAGTGTCAGAGTGTTACTGTGGGGTCAGCATCGCAGGTCGAAACACGAGACGTTGGCTGTTAAGGTAATATATCTATTTAATATTCTATATTACTTTAAATTCACTAAATTATTTTACTAATAATTTCTTTTTTTCTATTTCCAGGTAAGTGGTCGTCCTACTAATATTAACATTTACTAGATTAAGTATTTGATATTCTTATGTCCTGGAAAATCAAATTCTTAATCTTTTTAGCCTTTTATCCATTTTCCTGTAAATTCCTTACTCTTTCCATCTCGAAGTGAATCGCGAGTATATTTTTTATTGTGCGCGAGTGACAGAGTGTTACTGTGGGATCAGCATCGCAGGTCGAAACACGAGACGTTGGCTGTTAAGGTAATATATCTATTTAATAGTCCATATTACTTTAAATTCACTAAATTATTTTACTAATAATTTCTTTTTTTCTATTTCCAGGTAAGTGGTCGTCCTACTAATATTAACATTTACTAGATTAAGTATTTGATATTCTTATGTCCTGGAAAATCAAATTCTTAATCTTTTTAGCCTATTATCCATTTTCCCGTAAATTCCTTACTCTTTCCATCTCGAAGTGAATCGCGAGTATATTTTTTATTGTGCGGGAGTGTCAGAGTGTTACTGTGGGGTCAGCATCGCAGGTCGAAACACGAGACGTTGGCTGTTAAGGTAATATATCTATTTAATATTCTATATTACTTTAAATTCACTAAATTATTTTACTAATAATTTCTTTTTTTTTCTATTTCCAGGTAAGTGGTCGTCCTACTAATATTAACATTTACTAGATTAAGTATTTGATATTCTTATGTCCTGGAAAATCAAATTCTTAATCTTTTTAGCCTTTTATCCATTTTCCTGTAAATTCCTTACTCTTTCCATCTCGAAGTGAATCGCGAGTATATTTTTTATTGTGCGCGAGTGTCAGAGTGTTACTGTGGGATCAGCATCGCAGGTCGAAACACGAGACGTTGGCTGTTAAGGTAATATATCTATTTAATATTCTATATTACTTTAAATTCACTAAATTATTTTACTAATAATTTCTTTTTTTCTATTTCCAGGTAAGTGGTCGTCCTACTAATATTAACATTTACTAGATTAAGTATTTGATTTTCTTATGTCCTGGAAAATCAAATTCTTAATCTTTTTTAGCCTATTATCCATTTTCCCGTAAATTCCTTACTCTTTCCATCTCGAAGTGAATCGCGAGTATATTTTTTATTGTGCGCGAGTGTCAGAGTGTTACTGTGGGGTCAGCATCGCAGGTCGAAACACGAGACGTTGGCTGTTAAGGTAATATATCTATTTAATATTATATATTACTTTAAATTCACTAAATTATTTTACTAATAATTTCTTTTTTTCTATTTCCAGGTAAGTGGTCGTCCTACTAATATTAACATTTACTAGATTAAGTATTTGATTTTCTTATGTCCTGGAAAATCAAATTCTTAATCTTTTTAGCCTATTATCCATTTTCCCGTAAATTCCTTACTCTTTCCATCTCGAAGTGAATCGCGAGTATATTTTTTATTGTGCGGGAGTGTCAGAGTGTTACTGTGGGGTCAGCATCGCAGGTCGAAACACGAGACGTTGGCTGTTAAGGTAATATATCTATTTAATATTATATATTACTTTAAATTCACTAAATTATTTTACTAATAATTTCTTTTTTTCTATTTTCAGGTAAGTGGTCGTCTTACTAATATTAACATTTACTAGATTAAGTATTTGATTTTCTTATGTCCTGGAAAATCAAATTCTTAATCTTTTTAGCCTTTTATCCATTTTCCTGTAAATTCCTTACTCTTTCCATCTCGAAGTGAATCGCGAGTATATTTTTTATTGTGCGCGAGTGACAGAGTGTTACTGTGGGATCAGCATCGCAGGTCGAAACACGAGACGTTGGCTGTTAAGGTAATATATCTATTTAATAGTCCATATTACTTTAAATTCACTAAATTATTTTACTAATAATTTCTTTTTTTCTATTTCCAGGTAAGTGGTCGTCCTACTAATATTAACATTTACTAGATTAAGTATTTGATTTTCTTATGTCCTGGAAAATCAAATTCTTAATCTTTTTAGCCTATTATCCATTTTCCCGTAAATTCCTTACTCTTTCCATCTCGAAGTGAATCGCGAGTATATTTTTTATTGTGCGGGAGTGTCAGAGTGTTACTGTGGGGTCAGCATCGCAGGTCGAAACACGAGACGTTGGCTGTTAAGGTAATATATCTATTTAATATTCTATATTACTTTAAATTCACTAAATTATTTTACTAATGATTTCTTTTTTTCTATTTCCAGGTAAGTGGTCGTCCTACTAATATTAACATTTACTAGATTAAGTATTTGATTTTCTTATGTCCTGGAAAATCAAATTCTTAATCTTTTTAGCCTTTTATCCATTTTCCTGTAAATTCCTTACTCTTTCCATCTCGAAGTGAATCGCGAGTATATTTTTTATTGTGCGGGAGTGTCAGAGTGTTACTGTGGGGTCAGCATCGCAGGTCGAAACACGAGACGTTGGCTGTTAAGGTAATATATCTATTTAATATTCTATATTACTTTAAATTCACTAAATTATTTTACTAATAATTTCTTTTTTTTTCTATTTTCAGGTAAGTGGTCGTCTTACTAATATTAACATTTACTAGATTAAGTATTTGATTTTCTTATGTCCTGGAAAATCAAATTCTTAATCTTTTTTAGCCTTTTATCCATTTTCCTGTAAATTCCTTACTCTTTCCATCTCGAAGTGAATCGCGAGTATATTTTTTATTGTGCGCGAGTGTCAGAGTGTTACTGTGGGATCAGCATCGCAGGTTGAAACACGAGACGTTGGCTGTTAAGGTAATATATCTATTTAATATTATATATTACTTTAAATTCACTAAATTATTTTACTAATGATTTCTTTTTTTCTATTTCCAGGTAAGTGGTCGTCCTACTAATATTAACATTTACTAGATTAAGTATTTGATATTTCTTATGTCCTGGAAAATCAAATTCTTAATCTTTTTAGCCTTTTATCCATTTTCCTGTAAATTCCTTACTCTTTCCATCTCGAAGTGAATCGCGAGTATATTTTTTATTGTGCGCGAGTGTCAGAGTGTTACTGTGGGATCAGCATCGCAGGTCGAAACACGAGACGTTGGCTGTTAAGGTAATATATCTATTTAATATTCTATATTACTTTAAATTCACTAAATTATTTTACTAATAATTTCTTTTTTTTCTATTTCCAGGTAAGTGGTCGTCCTACTAATATTAACATTTACTAGATTAAGTATTTGATTTTCTTATCTCCTGGAAAATCAAATACTTAATCTTTTTAGCCTTTTATCCATTTTCCCGTAAATTCCTTACTCTTCCCATTTCGAAGTGAATCGCGAGTATATTTTTTATTGTGCGCGAGTGTCAGAGTGTTACTGTGGGATCAGCATCTCAGGTCGAAACACGAGACGTTCGCTGTTAAGGTAATATATCTATTTAATACTCTATATTACTTTAAATTCACTAAATTCTTTTACTAATAAATTTTTTTTCTATTTTCAGGTAGGTGCTCGTCCTACTAATACTAACATTTTTATTAAATTATTAAGTACAAAAAAATAAATTAATTAAATTTCAAAATTATCTATATCCAATTTTGTAATCTTTTCTTTTTGTCTAAATTTTTTCCGAGCAATTTCGTCTTTATATTTTCAGTTTAATAAATTTATTTCACATGGATAGATAAATACAATTTCAATTTTGTTTAAAAAAATAACATTCAAGAATAAATAATAAATAATACACTTTTCAAAATTATCCCCTTCTTTTTTAAATTTTCCCTCGATACTTCAATCTAATTATTTTCTTTTTCTGATTTTATGCACAACTCAATATCGAACTTTCTCTCATCATACTTAGACGTTATAAATTTTTCTATATTTGTTTCTTAACAAATATTTGACAAAATTTTTATACAAAATTTCCAATGTTTAAGACTTTGATACGAATCAAATTGCAGTATTGGAGACATTGTACTGGTATTTGATTCGTACAAGGTCTTTTAACAATTACTTATCTCAAGTCTAGACGTATTCTGTTACAAATATAATGTCTCCTATTTGTTTCAAAATACGTGTCTAACCTTGAGATTTTAATTATTTTCGGCTTTCAAATTGTATTGGACATTTGAAAATAAAGAAAATATTTAAAATTTTAAAAATATCACTCTATGAGTATGATATTATATAATTTGCGATCAAAATTATATTCCTTTTATTATTATTTATTTATCTATCCATGTGGGGGGTGGTGACAGCTGCCTACTCGTGGTGCCCCCTGTTTCGCTAAACAGCTGTCTATGTCTCTGTGTATAAATTAACTATTGAGATATAATCATATATAATAATATTACATTTGCATGAATTATTACATATATAATACACATTAATGATCATTTTCAATTTCTAAAACTCAAAATATGATAAAAAATATTACTTTTTTAAATTAATAAGTAAAATTCATTCAAAATTTATGCAAATAATATTATATTATTATATATGAAATTTGAAATATTTATATTCGACTGAAAATACAAGGGAAACTTTTCTCTCTAAGTATTATTAGTATAATAATTTAATAAGTAAGTACCTGGAGGCCCCGAGCGATGCTCGGTAACTTCTTCCTTCAGTTAAAAGCTTTATTTTAATATTATTTTTAATTTAAAATTCTGATATAAAAGTCGATTTTTATTTGAGAGCCGCTTTCAAATTAAAAAAATACAAAATTATATAATAGTCGCCCAATGTAGACCCCCCCCCACCTCCACCCCGCTCGACCCCACCCCGAAACCTCTCCCTACCCCCGGATTTCCCACCACTGCGCCCCACCTTCTGAACCTGTTTTGATTCAACCATATGATTCATTTTTATTCATCCAATTAATAAATAAAACCTATCAAAATGTGTTGTTTTTTCAGAAAATTGAGACCTGCTTATGCGAAATATATTTTTAAATAAATTCTTGATTATTTTTTATTCTATTAAATAAATAAAGTTCTTTATAAATACAATTATAAAACGTTTATTAATATTTCTAACGTTTAGGGAGAACAAAATATGTTAAAATCCACAATCACAATACTTCTTCAAGGCCTTTTAGAACAATGAAACAAACAACCCATTGTCCGCCTGGGTATAAAAGGAAAAGGGAAACCTTTTTTAAAACCCTAAGAATGGGATTTGTCTAACTGAGAATAATTAATTTGATTACGAATAAACCCATCAAAAACAATTTTGTCGAAGATGAGACCGTTACAGATCGAATTGTCACCCAAAAACCCCCCTAACCCGTGAATTTCATCAAAATCGGTAGTGTCATTTTCAAAATAAACCGCCAAGATACAAAATATATAAACAAATAAATAAATATACAATTTTTTTGCCAGTTTAATAAGAGTAAGATAAATATATTAGAAGTACAACAAAGAACAAAGATCAAAAGCACACAAATATACAAATATATCTTAAAAGTTTATAAAGATTAATAGTTAAAATTAACATTTTTTTCTTTTCTTTAACATAAAAAAAGAAAACAAAAGAACAACACACAAATACAAAAATATATCTTAATTCACAAATTATAAATTATGCCTACAACTCGTCCAGTCTATAGAGATTTAGAGTTAGCAAGAAGCATTTTAGTTTTGTCTTCAAAAGAAAGAGCGTTGGCAAACTCTTAATTTCTAAAGGTACCTTATTGTAAATTTTTATGACGTTATTAACTGGGCTTTTTTAATGTCACAGACAATCAACTGGCATTTATCCTCAGATCATTCCTGCATCTAGTGTTATATTCGTGACTAAAGATATTTTTATGAAAAAGTTCTGGGTGTGTTTTTTTAAATAAAACACTTTCCATAACGCAGACGTCATATACAGTTAAAATGTTCAATTCTTGGAAGATACTTTTGCTGTGAGTTCTCGGTCCCGCCCCTTCAATAGCTCTAACACACCTTTTTTGTGCAGTAAACAATCTAGCAAGTGTAGACCCTCCCCAAATTACTATATAATATCTCAAACTGGTTTCAACATAGGCTTAATAAATATTTAAGAGAACCCTCAGATGAACCGTATGTCGAAGAGTGCGGATCAGAAAACCATATTTATTGACCCTTTATATAATCATATTGATGTGATTACTCCAGCTTAGATGTCTGACGACATGACTGTGGGTCAGTGGCTACAATGTCGGATCGCTGACTCCAAGATCGCTGGTTCGAGACCGAGTCTCGGCAGATAGATATTTGCAGGTCCGCAAAGTAATGGCAACCCACCAAGAGTATAATTGCCTAGTCACCTCTCCAAAATAGCCGTTCGGAACCAGCGTTAAAAAGTAGGTCCTGTATATCTGTGTAAAACAACTAAACACACTCAGCACAGGTATATGTGGAGAGGCGCCGACACCCGTTTCGGGTATGGCACTTGAAGAAGAAGAAGAAGAAGATGTCTGTCAATATTTAGTCCCAAGAACTTCACCTCGTCTATAATTCTGATTGCTCCGAAATCATTCAAGCCTAAATTATGTTGTACGGATCCATACTCTCCAAACTGTATGTTTTGAGTCTTTTCGATATTTAACTGGAGGCTGTTCTCCTTAAACCACCGCGATACGCCAAGTAACGATGTATTCACGGTCGATGAAAGAAGAAGCTCGTTTTTCCCCATAGACTATTGCTGTGTCGTCAGCAAAGAGTATCACATTTTCCTCTGCTACGATCAAGTCGTTGATATATAAGATTGGCAACTAAGTAATTGCGGATTTCACTCATAGATGGCTTCAGTTGAATTTTTAGGTTTGCTGGCGTAGTCCAAATGTAAAACACATTTTGTTATTTGATAGTTGACAATTCAGCTGTCAATCAGTAAAAAAAGTTTTTTGATCGGTTGCGTAGTTTTCGTTTGGCGTTCGTTGAAAAATGGAAAATCAAAAGGAACATTTTCGTCAAATTTTGCTTTTTATTTCCGCAAAGGAAAAAACGCATCGCAAGCTCACAAAAAGTTATGTGCTGTTTATGGCGACGAAGCCTTTAAAGAACGGCACTGTCAAAATTGGTTTGCCAAATTTGGTTCTGGTGATTTTTCACTCAAAGATGAAAAACGCTCTGGTCGTCCAGTTGAAGTTGATGACGACCTAATCAAAGCAATAATCGATTCGGATCGTCACAGTACAACACGTGAGATTGCAGAGAAGCTTCATGTATCACATACATGCATTGAAAATCACTTAAAACAACTTGGCTATGTTCAAAAACTCGATACATGGGTTCCTCGCGAACTGAAAGAAACGCATTTAACGCAACGGATTAACAGCTGCGATTTGCTAAAGAAACGTAATGAAAATGATCCATTTTTAAAACGACTGATAACTGGCGATGAAAAATGAGTTGTTTACAACAATATCAAGCGGAAAAGATCATGGAGCAAGCCAGGTGAACCAGCTCAAACAACATCAAAAGCTGGTATTCATCAAAAGAAGGTTTTGTTATCAGTTTGGTGTGATTACAAAGGAATTGTCTACTTTGAACTCTTACCACCCAACCGAACGATCAATTCTGTTGTCTACATTGAACAACTAACGAAATTAAACAATGCAGTTGAAGAAAAGCGGGCCGAATTGACAAATCGAAAAAGGTGTTGTATTCCATCATGACAATGCAAGGCCACACACATCTTTGGTCACTTGGCAAAAATTATTGGAGCTTGGTTGGGATGTTTTGCCACAACCACCATATAGTCCTGACCTTGCACCATCTGATTACGTTTTATTTCGATCTTTACAAAAACTCCTTGAATGGTAAAAATTTCAATAATGATGATGATGTCAAATCGTACCTGATTCAGTTTTTGCTAATAAAAATCAGAAGTTTTATGAACGTGGAATTATGATGCTGCCTGAAAGATGGCAAAAGGTCATTGATCAAAATGGGCAATACATTACAGAATAAAGTTATTTAGTTACATGAAAAAATTGTCTATGATATTCTAAAAAAAAAATAAAAAAAAATCCGCAATTACTTAGTTGCCAATCCAACACAATGAATCGCAGAGAGAAGAAGTACATATAGGGTATAGGATATAGTGATTGGCCCACATACATTGATTGACTCATACTTCTCTAAACGACTAGAATAAGAAATATAAACGTCAAAAAGGCGTAGAGACAAGTTTTAAATTACGGGGCATCTATGTTAGTTGTGATGGCAAGATGTTTTGATGATAGAAAATCCTGGTATGGCGGATAAACAATTTTTGCCGAGTCGTATTATTTCTCCAAGGGAAAAATAAATAAAAACGTAAGGATAGTATGCAAATTATTTTAGTTTATGCTCGTTAATTATGTAGACTGGGCCAATGACTAGTAGTGGGGCCAATAGCTATGTTTTGGAGAAATTTTTTTAACTTTGGGCCCTTTTAAAAAATGGTTCCAGAATCTTACATTTTTTTATTTTGAGTCAAAAGAACAGTACTTTTAGCATTCATATAGAAATTTTTAAGTTGATTGTCTTTCGGGGCTTTCAGTAATTGAGTAAAAACAAGGATGCCCTACCTACCTACTTCAGGGGTTTGCCTCCCTGCCCACGTGACCTCATGATTCTTTTATCAACAGAATCATGTACTATCCCTTAATTTATGTATCCATATAAAAAACAATAAAATGAATTAAAATATTAATAAAAACTTAATAAAATTTTATATATGTATGTAATTTTATTTTTTTTTTACAAAACCAAATAAAAAAGTTATTATTTTTTTGGAAAATATAACTTATTCATTCCGAGAAGCAAAATCTTTTCATGTTAAGCGATTTTTCGTTTGGTGTTAAAAGAAATTTTTTTTTTACTTTACCATACAGAGGGTATGGTCAAGTATTGTAATCGTGCATGAAAAAAGTTGTTTTTTCCTCTTTTTTCGAAGTATCTCAAAAACAGCTGAAACTTTTTTGTCTAAAAAAATTGGCCGGAACCATATGGCATTACGGTCTACTAAAAAGCCCTAATAAGTGAACATTGAAAAATTTATATTTTTCGAGATAATAATTGTTCTGTCTGTTAGTCTGTGCGTTAATAAATTTTTATGGACGAACCAGCTCAAAAACTAATGTGAATATCGAAACCAAATTTCACACGTAGTTTTGGTCCATTCAGATTAAGGTGCATCTCAACCCAAAATATTGGTGGGCGGGGGGGGGGGGTTAAAAATAGCCAGGAGGCTAGGCGGGGGTGTGGTGCTCAGGGTTGGAGGGCACGGGGTAGAGTCCGGGGTGGGTGGGGTGCGGGTGGTGGTGTGGGGGCGGGGGTTTGGAACGGGTGCATGGTGCGGGGGCGGGGGTGCTGGAGGGGTTTTGGGGGTGGGGTGTTAGTGGGTTAGGGTGTGGAATGGAGTGTTGGGATGGTGGTGTGGGGGCGGGGGTTGGGCATGGTGCGCGGGGGGGGGGGGGCAGGGGGCGTGCCCCTGGCTAGCAAGAGGCCTTCGAAGGCGGGCCTTGCAGCTAGTACATTATATAATCCGTTGTCCCACAGAAGGCCATTTGAGCAAACTCAACCATATTTTATATACATAATCAGTGGGCACACAGTAATCTAAAAATGCAAAAACTAACCACCCAAAATGAGGGTGGGGGGGTCAAAAAATGAAAATATAGAGGGCCTTATACCAAACTCAACCAAATTTTATATAATTAATCAGTGAGCCTCTATAAGTCTAAAAATTCGAAAACTAACCACCCAAAATGGGGGGGGGGGCAAAAATACCTAGTCATTTATTTATCGCATTATTATTTCGTGTTAAGCGATTTTTCATGTTAAGCGTTTTTGCGTTAAATTATTTCCACTGTACTGTTTTTAAATTCAAATTCCTTTGGTTTGGCGCTATTGTGACGTCATCGATTGTGTCAGGAGCCAATCAGCGCCAAGCCGAACATTTCAAATTGCAATAGAGTCGGCTAATAGATTTTAATATTAAACAATTTGTTTTTTGTTTATTCAATTAAAATATTTGCAAGATATAATTAAGCATAATGGATACATTTAGAATTGTTGATATCAATAAAATTCTCAACAATCCAAACAATTATCCTATTCATAAAGGTTAGTAGGTATTGTTTAAATTATCAAATAATTTAAGATATCACATTTAGAGAATAATTACTATCTATTTGTATTATATATTAATTAAAATATAAGCTATTTATCTCTCTATGAGGGACATTCAAAGATATATTAATCTTAAAGGGGAAATATGAGATTATTTAATTAAGGTAACCAAATTTTTACAATGAAAAGTAAGTAGGACACAAATTAATTGGAGAAAAAAACATTCTATTCATTGAAACAATATTAAACTATAATATGATAAATGCAGAGTAAAAACATTTCTAGCATTTTATATTCCAATTATCCCTATTAATTTTTATTTAAATTTTTTGTCAATGTATCTATCATCCATGGTCTTACCAAGGGGGGGGGTGCGCCCCCTAGACCTGGACTACCACCACTGCGCTTAGGCAGCTGCCCCTCCCTGCCCCTGGACCCCTCCTGTTTTCCATACATTAGCTGGTATATTATGTGCTGAGGTTCCTGGGTTTGGGTCCCGATGGAGTGTTGGGGTGGGGGTGGGGGTTGGGCATGGTGCGGGGGTGGGGTGCTGGCGGAGTTTCGGGGGTGTGGTCGGGGTTCGTGGGGCGTGCCCCCTGGCTAGCAAGAGGGCCTCCGAAGGCGGGCCTTGCAGTTGAGAGCAAGAGAAACAAAGAGGTTGTCCTCTGCTTGAAGCAAATAAACAAACTCATGCAATTTATGTTTTTTGGTGTGCTGAATCCGAATGTGAGGTTTGCTAATAAAATTTAGTGACGGGACATTGTCAAAAATTCAAAAAGATATAAAAAATCTCATTTTTTGGAGGTTTTTTGCTTATAACTCGTAAACTATCAGATTTTTGTAAATGAGCTTCCTTTACAAAATAAAAGTTCATAAAATCTACATAATAAAAATGAATTTCTGTTTCTTCGTAAGCGCAGATCTCTCAAATGCCTGAACCGATTTGGCTAATTTTTTTTTAATGTTCGTAATAGTCCAATTCAGGTTAATAGGTAAAAAAAAAATTGGAAAAGTTTTCCGGAAAATTGGAAAATTCAGGAAAAACTAAAAAAAAATTCAGGTTAGCCAACATAGCTTGCCAAACAATAAAAGAACTAAACTAGCAAAAAAAACAAGTGTTGGCGGCCCTGTTTGTAAGATTTTTGAGTGTCATTCATTCTCAATATTTCTAACCACATTATGGTTGAAGAAGAATTTAATACTGCAACAAAGATTTAAAAAACTATCTATTTTTTTAAAGTACATTAAAAACCAAAAATTAAAAAAAAATCGTCATGATAACTAAAATTTTGAAAAAGTTATGGTTATTCAAAAAAAAGCTATTTTTTCAAAAATTCCTAACTTCTTTTGGGCTGAGTGAAAAAATTTGAAAAAAATTCTGAAAACCGTCTTTAATAGGGTAGAAAAAATAAAAAAGTTTCAGCCAAGCTTTTGATTATATATATAAATGAAAAATATTTAATTTAAAATAAAATATGTTATTTAAAAATCATTTTTCTTAAAAATACACTTGGGAATCTCACCTCGTCTTTTTTTCTATTGTATTTAAGACCCTCAGCCATTTCAAATGAACTAAGCCTTTTGGCTTTTGTATTCGAGCTCATAAATTCATTTCAATATTATTTATTTATTTCAAAGTTAATTATAAAGGATTATTGAAACTATACTAACTAAACTAACTGAAAGGAATTCATTAGGTTTTAGAATTTCTTTAAAAATATATTTTAAATATTAAAACGAAAATTCAATTTGCCCGTAGAATTCTTTAAAGAAAACAAAATCATTTGAAAACCCATTGTTATATTGTTTTGAAATCTAGGAAATTTCAGCTTATTGAAATTATTAAAAACCTATTTTGAGCCTAATTAAACCTAAATTTTCTATAATCTAATAATAAACTTTAAAAGTTTATTATTTTTAATTTTTTAATTGGATAATTCTCACCTAAATGACGATTTTTACCTTATTTATTGAATTTTTACAAGACAAAAACATTTATTTTAATTTAAGTTGAAAAGGTTCTTTTTAAAAAATAATTGAGTAGCAGAAGGAGACAATAAAATATTGTCTTTTGCTGGAAAAATAATTTTTTTAAATTCATTCATAAAGAGATATACATTGTCCTTTTCATCAATCTATTACAATTAATTCACAATCGTTCCTGTTTGGACCAACTATCCAGACTTGAAAATTATATACAGGATGGCTTCATTAATAAAAAACATACTGTTGCCATTTTTCTGGATTTAGAAAGAGCCTACGATACTACTTGGCGTTTTTCTATACTAGAAAACTGAACGAATGGGGGATCAAAGGCCATTTAGCCCATTTCATTCGCAATTTCCTATCGGACAGGAGCTTTCAAGTGCGAGTTGGGAACACTCTTTCCAATGTATTTAAACAGGAGAATGGAATCGTACAGGGATCAACAATTTCAACAACCCTTTTTAACATCGGCTTAAATGACATTGTCTATAATATCAAAAACCCAATACAATATTCTCTATTTGTAGACGATTTAACAATATATTTAAAATCAGATAACCTCGATTTCCTTAAAACTAAATTACAGCTTTGTATTAATAATATTAGCAAATGGGCAATGCAAAATGGATTTAAGATTTCTGAGAGCAAAACATGCTGTATGCATTTTTGTAGACTTCGTGGACCACACCCCGACCCCTCCTTAACTTTAAATGGAAATATAATACCCTTTAAAAATGAAAACAAATTTTTAGGCTTGCTTTTCGATAAAAAACTTACATGGAGATCACATATCAGTAATCTCAAAATAAAATGCTTAAAAAATATTAATATTCTTAAAGTATTGTCAAATACTCAATGGGGATCCGACTCGCTCAGTCTGTTGCGGGTGTATAAGGCACTGATTCGTAGTCAAATAGACTACGGGGCACCTGTATACTCTTCAGCTAGAGAAAGTGTACTTAAACAACTCGACCCAATTCACAATTTAGGAATCAGAACTGCCTTAGGAGCTTTTCGTTCAACCCCTGTTATTAGCCTTCTGGCCGAGTCCGGTGAACCACCATTAAGAGTGAGAAGAAAAATTCTATCAAATAACTATTTAATAAAAATAAATTCCCTGCCCAATCACCCATGTTTTAAAATGTTATTTTCTCCCACAAATGTGAACAAATATGTACAACGTACAAGGAGCACTAAGCCACTCGCAATAAGAAGTTTAAATTTTCAAATTGAATTTGAAAATCAATTGGACCAGTCTGTGAAAGTTATCAACCCCCCTATCCACCTTGGCTTATAGAAAAGCCAAATTGTATATGGGAGCTTCTCAATTTTAATAAGAAAACGACCAGCCCTTGCATGTATGTACCGGGTGATTCAATAAGGGTGACGAGGTACCGTATCTCAGGAACTAATAATCTTAGAAGTTTGGAAAAAAATCCTTCAGAGGAAATCGGCCAAGAAAAATTGCTGGAAATATTTTTAAGTTCATATATCCACCGCTAGGTGGCTAAATAGCTTCGATCGTATAAAAAATGCAATTTTCTCAAAAATTTTCCAATATAAGTTTAAAAATGAATACTCTCACGTTAATGCCACCATAATAGTCCATCTTTTTGATAAATGACTTTTTATTGTAGGACGTAAAATAAAGGCGGGAGGTGATGCTAAACTTTTATGGACTGTAGTGTCTATAACTTAAGTTTGACTTAACGGAATTTTGTTAACAAGGTCTGGTTCAAGAAAGGAAGGTTTGGTGAATAAAATAAAAAACCATCCATGCCATTCTAGTTCTTGCCGTCCTCGCTAAGGGGCGTGTTTTATAAAGTTAACCGTTTTATTGATTTTTCTCCAAAATCTTAAATGGAACCGTATAATTATTTTATTAGATTCAGAAAGTAGATCAAATTTGCAACAAAATATGTTCAAACCTCATGTCGATATCTTTTTTCGTTTAACAGTTATTGTTTAAAGAATATTTTATTAACGAATTTATTAAAGAAACAAAATAGGTAATTGAGTTTTCAATTTTTTTTTAATTTTCGTAGTCAAGCATGCCATGGAAAAATAAAAAACAGTTTAAAGCTTTGTTCGTATTTTCATTTAAACACAACAATAATGATAATAACGCTTTTTTCCTAATGCTTTTCTGTGTCGCCTGTGAGTAGGTATTAAATTTCAAAAATGTCTAATTTCTTAGAAGGCCGTGAAAGACTTTGTTGACAGTTTCTATGGAAACGGCGATTTTTCACAAATAGATGTTAATGTTTTAATTGTTATTTTATTGTTTGTTATGTTATATAATTATTGTTGTGATTAGATGAAAATAAGAACAAAGTTTTAAACTGTTTTTTTATTTGTCCGTGGCATGCTTGACTACTAAACTTAAAAAAAAATTGAAAACTCAATTACCTATTTTATTTCTTTAATAAATTCGTTAATAAAATATTCTTTAAGCAATAACTGTTAAACGAAAAAAGATATCGACATGAGGTTTGAACATATTTTGTTGCAAATTTGATCTACTTTCTGAATCTAATAAAATAATTATACGGTTCCATTTAAGATTTTGGAGAAAAATCAATAAAACGGTTAACTTTATAAAACACGCCCCTTAGCGAGGACGGCAAGAACTAGAATGCCATGGATGGTTTTTTATTTTATTCACCAAACCTTCCTTTCTTGAACCAGACCTTGTTAACAAAATTCCGTTAAGTCAAACTTAAGTTATAGACACTACAGTCCATAAAAGTTTAGCATCCCCTCCCGCCTTTATTTTACGTCCTACAATAAAAAGTCATTTATCAAAAAGATGGACTATTATGGTGGCATTAACGTGAGAGTATTCATTTTTAAACTTATATTGGAAAATTTTTGAGAAAATTGCATTTTTTATACGATCGAAGCTATTTAGCCACCTAGCGGTAGATGTATGAACTTAAAAAATATTTCCAGCAATTTTTCTTGGTCGATTTTCTCTGAAGGATTTTTTTCCCAAACTTCTACGATTATTAGTTCCTGAGATACGGTACCTCGTCACCCTTATTGAATCACCCGGTACAAGCTTTTTATAATTTAATTTCTAAATTCGAAAATTATTCTCTAATATTTACAGACGGGTCCAAACTTGAAAATAAGGTAGGATGTGCTTTTAAAATTGAAGAATCAGAGAGAAATTTCAAATTATCTTCTGTAACAAACATATACAATGCTGAAATCAAAGCTATTGAACTAGTAATGTCAACCCTCAGTCATCACCCAAACAATAAATTTCTTATAATCTCCGATTCGCTTAGTGCTCTTTCTGCAATCCAAAATTATAACACTCAGCATCCACTCATACAGAAAATACATTTATCCTTTCATAATTTTATTCTAAGAGGGAAAATAATCCACTTTATGTGGGTTCCCAGCCATAAAGGCATCCCAGGTAATGAGCTTGTTGACGAACAGGCGAAAAGGGGAGCCAATAAACAAAATTATGACTTCACAGAAAATCTGCCTGAAGACATTAAAAATTTTGTTAAAACCAAAACTATAAGTAACTGGAAGCTAGAATGGGAAAAAGTTACTAATAACTATTTAAAGATGATAAAACCCATCATTGGTTCCATATCAGCTTCAGATCTAAGTAGAAAAGAGCAAGTTAAATTGACCCGCCTAAGATTGGGTCATTGCTTATTCACCCACGGCCATCTAATGAACAAGGATGACCCACCGATATGTCCAGCTTGCAAAGTTAGGATAAATGTAAATCATGTATTAGTGGAATGCCCAATTTACGCAAGGGAAAGAAAATGTCATTCAATGGGGAACAAAGACTTAAAACAAATACTCGAAAATGAGGAAGGATATGATAATTTGTTCGATTTTTTGAGAGTCATTAACATTTATGATAATATCTGAGTTCTCACTTTTATATTTAACTATAAAACCAAACATGTAAAAGAAATTTAAAAATTGAAAATATAACGCATTTAATTAATATCTGTGGCGCAAATGACAACGCAGTCGAGGCGCCCTTTAAACTGTAATAAATAAAAAAAATTCACAAGAGTTGATATATGAAAGTGTTCTTTACACGTGTATAAAACATCAATAAAACAGCTACGTGGGGGTCCAGGGGGCGAAGCCGAAGGCGGGCCTTGAAGCTAGTGTCCTATAAATATTATTATTTAGGTTTTTTTTCTCCGACCAACCGTTCGGGCTCAAGCGCTAGTTGAATATTGGCGTATTTTTTCTGTTAACGCAAACCCCAAGAACTTGCACTTTTTTCCAATTTTTCCTATTTTGACCTGAGGGAGCACGTTTTCGACAAAGACCACTCTAAACATTTTTAAGCTAGAGTAAATTCAAAAAAAGTTTCATCTTAATTGAATAATGGTAACCCGTGCCGCAATGAGGTTGAAGTTTAGAAAAACTGTAATTTTTATCCAAAAAAACCGCAATTTTTCTCTTCATAAAATGAAAACCATTCTTTCTAGAAGCTTAATTCTTATTTCATTATCTAGGAAATTTTGTTGCGTTGAATGTTCACTTGGATCACTTTTTTGATAAAACTCTTTGATTTATAGATAATTAGCATTTTCCATGACGCTTTTGAGGATTCGGATTATATCCTGTCATGGAAAATGCTAGATATCTATAAATCTAAGAGTTTTCTAAAAATAGTAGTCAAAGTAAAAGTTTAAGTCACCAAAATTTCCTAGAGAATGAGATAGGAATCAAATTTCTAGGATGAGTGGTTTTCATTTTATGAAAGGAAAACTGCGATTTTTGCAAACAATTGTATCAAATTTAATATAGTTTAAAAACGTATAGTATGGTCTTTGTCGAAAATGTGCTCCTTCATGGTAAAAATAGGAAAAAATTGAAAAAAGTGAGAGTTTTTTGGATTTGGGGAAACAGAAAAAATACTCTAATTTTCAACTAGGGCTTGAACCCGAAGGGTTGGTCGGAGAAAAAAACTTTAATTATGAAATGGGTTTCATTTTGAATAGGAAGTTATTTACGAAAATTTGATAGTTTTCGAGTTATAAGCAAAAAACCACCAAAAATGAGATTTTTTTGCATTTTTGAAAATGTCCCATCACGAAATTTTGTTAACAAACCTCAGATTTGGATTCAGCAGACCAAAAAACATAAAGGGTCGAAGAACAACTACCTCAAAACTTTCCGGATAAAAACACAATTTAACTGGTCGATTTGTATTAATAAAAAAAAATTCCCACTAAATATTTTGCTTTGTGGATTGACCCACCCCCTCCCCCCATGAAAATTTTCTGTCTACGCTACTGGAACAGATTGTTTAATATATTTAAATAATGAAAAGTCTTTGTTAAATATTCAAAAATAAAATATTCATTGAACGAAACTATTTAAAAATTTCTAAAATAGAAAGGAACAAAATTACATACAACAGAAAATAAAATTATTGTAGTTTATAATATAATTTTTATTTAAAAAAATGAATTACAAAAGAATGAGATGAAATCAACTTAAGATTAATAAAACAATAAATTATTTAGTAAGGTGACCCCACTCAGTCCTCTGGAGAAAATACTCCTTTGGATAGGAGAGATTTTGAAGTCCTCCTAATAATTTAGTTAAACATAAATTGATGCAATTAATATTTCATCCACCTTAGTAGAAATAGAAGCTATTACCATTAATTTTTAATTTAATTAATTCGGGACACAATTCGTACACAGTGTTTGGGCCTAGTTCAATCTCGCGGGGGAACCTTAAATTCAAAATTTTAATTTGTGTCCCGATTAGGGTTAATAAGCTGACGACTTCACTAACCAAATCGGGATGATATAAATATAATTTTATCGTCGTGAGTAATGGAAATTGCGAAAGATTTTCAATGACTTTTGTTTTTGGATAAAATAGTTTAATCTTTTTTGTTTTAGGACACAATTTTGAAAAACGTTCTAAAGTAGTCAAGCTTGTACCGGAATCATGAAATTCGGTTATGTTAGATAATTTTTTGACAATTTCATCATGGTCACTAATAATAGGTAATATTACACTTAAATTTTGAGACATGCCTAAACTTTTCAAACTGGGTAGAAGATTCAAGAGTCTGACACACTCTGATCCATTTAAAGAAAATGCATTGATATATTCGATTTTTAGGAGTCCAGTTTTAACATCCTGATCAAGGAGGTTAAAATTATCTTTGAGCAAAAGGTCACCGATTGCACAATCATCGGATTTACATTTCACTCGCAGGGATTTCAACTGAGTGTTTATGTCTAAGAAATGATACTAAATTCCATTTGTTCTCAGGGAAGATATCTAATTGTCTAAAATCGACCGTTTCGATATTCGGGCTGTACATCACGATTAATATCAAAATTGATTTGACAATTTCTTGATCACCAATATATCGTTCAAAGCCTAGAAATTTTGTATTCTCGTCAAGGAAAATAAGAAGACTTCTGAAGCAGTTGTATTGGCTAAGATCTTCATCTCTCGAGAGGAACATCTCCAGCAATTTGTATTTCTTCACAGGGAGGATAGAATTAACAATTTCCCTCTTTTCATCCAATCCAGCGTTTTTTTCCAGCCCCTCCAGGAGAATTTGGAACAGCATATCCAGGTACGCATCGTGGAATCTCTCTGTTCGATAAGACATTATGAAATCTGAAACATAGAAGAAGGTCCCCATACAAAAGACGAATTATTTATTATGTTCCTACTTATGTTATAAAAAAGTAATAAAATCTAAATCGGGCAAAAATGAATAATAATAAAATTATTATATGAAGGAAAATGTGTCAATCAAAACTAATCATGGTGGAATATCAGAAAAATAAAATAAAAAATTTAATAATAATAATAAGCTGAAATTTGGTAAACTAATATGAATTTAGAGGGCCCCGCGTCCACCTGTGCAGGATGTGCCCTGCACACTAATATTTATATACCCATAATGTGTTACTCAATCGCCAAAAGAAGAGAATCGCAAAAAGAAGAACAGAATGGAAGAAATTAGAGAGGCCTATGCCCAAACTGGGCCTGGTACAACTTAAGTTATATTATTTATTTTATCGTAAATACTTAAATATATATATATAAAAAAAAAAAAATGTAATCAGTACCTATAACTTATACACAAATTATGTATCTTTTAAAGGCTTAAATATATAAATAAAAAATGTGTTACTCTTAAGATAGTTGTTCCGGCAAATGCGTTTTTCAGGATTTTTTTTGAAATTTATACAAATTATTATTTAAATACTTCATCTGCATCGATTGGTGGCAAAACGAAATTTATGAACAATACAGTTCCGGAGATATTAAATTCCAAAAAATCGAGTTTTTCAGGCCTTTAACTATACGGGATATCGGAAAAATTACACATACATATTTAATTATAATTAAGAAACCCTTCTTACTATCTTTATAAAAAACTAAACCAACATTAAACAATAACCAATACATATTTTAAGACAATTTTAATTCATAGTTACAACACCGTTTCTGAGATAATGAGGAATAAATAATTAAAAATGTATAAAAAAAATTTAGACTAAAAACAATTTGGCAACAGCGCATTTATTTAACCAGCGAAAGATGCATGCGCTAGATTTTTTCAAAATTATAATTTTCATAAGGTGTAACATAGGCGTTGATTACAATTGTTAAAAAATAACAACACGAGTTTTAAAGAAATTTAAAATGTATTTTATCTGTAATTTTAATATAAAAATATTCAATCTTTTACAATGTTGCCAAATTTGTCAAACGAGCACGGGATAGTAGCTAGTAGTGGTACATAAACAGCAAAAGTTTTGGACTTATGAACTGTGAATCCTTATTGTCTGTTCTATTGTTACTCTAGCGTTAACTTTTTGCTAGAATTGTCGAGAAACAAGTACATTAAAGTGTCATGAAACATTCTATATAATGAAAATTAATAAATAAATACAAAGATAAGATTTAGAAACTTTTTTTAAATTGAAATTAAGCATTTTTTATAATTTCCAAATTTTTGTAAATTTCTTTTTCACACAGGTGCCTCTTAGGCGCGACGTTTCGGTTTTTATTGGTAACCATTGCTGAAGACATAGAGAAATCGACTTAAAATCTAAAATAGCGATTGATTCTCATCTAGTACTTGAGGAATAACCATTCTATATTGGAATTTTGACGTTTCTGTTTATATTGGTAACCATTGCTGAGGACATAGAGGAATCGACATAAAATCAAAAATAGCGATTGATTCTATTACTATCGAAATAAATTGAGCTAGACTCTAGAGTACGTCATTCACCACTCTTAATGGTTTACGGAATTTATCTCCATTTCCTCTTAATAGGTTTTCTACAACTACAAATACCATAATAAAGATTAATTTTTCAAAAAGTGTTTTTCCCCAAAGATTAAACTTCTCAACAACTAACCGAACCCATTAATTATAAGTCGAAAACAATATAATTTATTTGAAATTCTCGGTAATAGTTGAAAGAATGAAAAGAAGGCGAGTAAAACAGCCTATTATCGAAGTAGTACTGAGGTTCCTTTTCAGGTTAAACTACGTTATAATAACAATAGGTATATAAAGAAGTCGGTATCAAACACTGTATATTTGTAAAATAAATATTTGTACTAAATTTAAACAACTAAATTTCAACTTTATAATTAAATTCATTTGTCTACAAATAATTTACATATACATTAAAATTAGTAAAAAAGCAGAATTAAATTTGAAGAAAAATAATTATTCATTCCTTCTTTACCTACAGGGTGTTTCGTTAAACAACGGTAAACCGTGAATAGGCCAGATTATGACCGTCCAGAATTTCAAAATTTTTTATTAAAAGTCACCATCTCATAGTTTTCGAGTTATAGGAATTTTTTTGAAAATAGTAAAAACCACTAGTCTGCCCTAAATAATGAAATGGTGTGAGTACAAAATTACATATTTTATGCTTCTAATTAATGTCTATAATAGCAATAGATTAGTTCAATTAAGATGCGACTTAATTGATTAATTAATATAAACTACGGCACAAAAAAATCGATCAACTAATTTAACCTCATTAAATACAAAATTATTTTTAAAATTTTTACAAATAATCATATAATTTGTTCAAATAACTCTTAAACTAACATATTAAATAAATTTTGTTGCTAGTAATAAGTAAAATTAAATTAAAAGATACAATTACAAATTACCATACTCTTTCTCAATATCGATTTACATTTCAATAAAGTTTTAATAAAAGATCAAATTAAATTTTGAAATATCAATAAAATAAATAATTTTGAATTAAGCATCATTGATAGAAAAATAAAATATACAAAATGGCTTAATTTGAAGTTCAAGCAGTTCAAATTGTGTGCCTAATTAATCATGGGATAAATCAACGACAAGTGCCTAGTACAATTTCAATAATATATGGTTATTTGTGAACAAAATTAAAAATTATTTACCATTTAATAATACGTTTATTGGTGGGTCGATTTTTTTGCGCAGGAGTGTATTAAATAAAAAAAACACTATCCAAATAATATATTAAATTAGCTCAATTTGCCAAATAAATAACTTTATATTTTTAGCTAAAGAAGGAAGTACAAAGTTAAGTACAATTTTAAAATCCCGACTAAATGGGTCAATTTTTTAAAATAACTTGCCATGCTATGATAGTAGACTTTATTTTGTATTAAAGATGATTCAAAGTTAGCTGATCAAAAATTTTTAAAGCATAAAAAAATGTTTTTTCTCAAAAAAATTTTTAAGAAAAAATAAAAACCGACTTCAAAAAATTAAATGCAACAAATAAAATACACTAAAAGATATAAAATAATTATTATCTTATTTAGTTACAACTAAACGACGAAATATTAACATGAAATTACTTTTTGAAGTCGGTACCAAACAAACTATGCCTATAAGCGAGCGTACCCGCCAAACGTACTAAGTAAGATCCGTCGAGTGCGATTCATAAAAGGTATATGTTTGGCACCGACTTCAAAAAGTAATTTCATGTTAATATTTCGTCGTTTAGTTGTAACTAAATAAGATAATAATTATTTCATACCTTTTAGTGTATTTTATTTGTTGCATTTAATTTTTTGAAGTCGGTATTTATTTTTTTCTTAAAAATTTTAATTTTTCTCTTTTTAGTGATGTTATTAATAGTGTACATATCATCAGAACTTGACCAAATTAATATGACACCATCCCTAAGACACCCCCTTTCGGATAAAAAAAGAACCATCGAAATCGGTTCATAAACAAAGAGGTTAAGTCTAAACAAACCTAATAAAAAAGGTCTAATACCTATGAAAAAAAACGAAAAAAAATGGGACCAATCGGAAGCTAGACTGGACCCAATGCAATTTTTTTTTCAAAATCGGTTGACAATTGGCGGAGATATGAGGTAACATAGGCACAAAAAAAAAAAAAAAAAAAAAAATCAGTCGAATAGAGAACCTCCTCCTTTTTTGAAGTCGGTTAAAAAGAATAGTATTTATTGCTTTATTTTGAATTCTGCTCAATAGTAGGATTATTCAGGATTGCGTAGTAAAAATTAGAATAATAAAATATATAAATTTGTAGCCACAGCATCTCATTATATAGGGCAGGGTAGAGATTTTCCTTATTTTTAAAAAAATTCCTATAACTCGTAAAAAAACTATGAGAATTTTATTAACAAATTTTTTACGTTCTACACCTTCTAAATATGGCCTATCCCCTGTTTATTCGTTGTGATACGGAACACCCTGTATATGTACTAACGAGAAAAAGCAATTATCCATGAATCAGTAGAGAAAATAAATTTGAGATTGGAGTAGCATTAGTAGTATTAATAAAGTTATGCTTTAACAAATAAATAATTATAAAGCATGGTACTTACGTTTGGTTTCTGGAAAATTGAACGTTTGCAGGTGAAGAGCCAAATGAATTGTGAGCCAGGCAGGAAAACCAAAATTGGTACCCTCTCTAAGAATCCTCCCCCACTCCTACTACTATTGTTCTCCTGGGAGGCTGCCTCCCTTTCTGAACGTACTCTCTTTGCACACAGAGTTTAAATCGAGGGGTGAACCGGGACCTAATATGCTGTACACCTACTTCCACCCGTACTTCCAAATATTTCCAAGCACTTTCAAATATTCCCAAGTACTTGGCCCTATTTCTATTTTCAGGTAGGTGCTCGTCCTACTAATACTAACATTTTTATTAAATTATTAAGTACAAAAAATAAATTAATTAAATTTCAAAATTATCTATATCCAATTTTGTAATCTTTTCTTTTTGTCTAAATTTTTTCCGAGCAATTTCGTCTTTATATTTTCCGTTTAATAAATTTATTTCACATGGATAGATAAATACAATTTCAATTTTGTTTAAAAAAATAACATTCAAGAAAAAATAATAATAAATAATACACTTTTCAAAATTATCCCCTTCTTTTTAAATTTTCCCCTCGATACTTCAATCTAATTATTTTCTTTTTCTTATTTTATGCACAACTCAATATCGAACTTTCTCTCATCATACTTAGACGTTATAAATTTTTCTATATTTGTTTCTTAACAAATATTTTACAAAATTTTTATACAAAATTTCCAATGTTTAAGACTTTGATACGAATCAAATTGCAGTATTGGAGACATTGTACTGGTATTTGATTCGTACAAGGTCTTTTAACAATTAC
Organism: Forficula auricularia; assembly: GCA_024734495.1. NCBI lineage: Eukaryota > Metazoa > Arthropoda > Insecta > Dermaptera > Forficulidae > Forficula > Forficula auricularia. The sequence continues at coordinate 11,436,322 of JALMQS010000187.1, read as the reverse complement.
TTATCTCAAGTCTAGACGTATTCTGTTACAAATATAATGTCTCCTATTTGTTTCAAAATACGTGTCTAACCTTGAGATTTTAATTATTTTCGGCTTTCAAATTGTATTGGACATTTGAAAATAAAGAAAATATTTAAAATTTTAAAAATATCACTCTATGAGTATGATATTATATAATTTGCGATCAAAATTATATTCCTTTTATTATTATTTATTTATCTATCCATGTGGGGGGTGGTGACAGCTGCCTACTCGTGGTGCCCCCTGTTTCGCTAAACAGCTGTCTATGTCTCTGTGTATAAATTAACTATTGAGATATAATCATATATAATAATATTACATTTGCATGAATTATTACATATATAATACACATTAATGATCATTTTCAATTTCTAAAACTCAAAATATGATAAAAAATATTACTTTTTTAAATTAATATGTAAAATTCATTCAAAATTTATGCAAATAATATTATATTATTATATATGAAATTTGAAATATTTATATTCGACTGAAAATACAAGGGAAACTTTTCTCTCTAAGTATTATATTAGTATAATAATTTAATAAATAAGTACCTGAGGCCCCGAGCGATGCTCGGTAACTTCTTCCTTCAGTTAAAAGCTTTATTTTAATATTATTTTTAATTTAAAATTCTGATATAAAAGTCCATTTTTATTTGAGAGCCGCTTTCAAATTAAAAAATTCAAAATTATATAATAGTCGCCCAATGTAGACCCCCCCCCCCACACCTCCACCCCGCTCGACCCCCACCCCGAAACCTCTCCCTACCCCCGGATTTCCCACCACTACGCCCCACCTTCTGAACCTGTTTTGATTCAACCATATGATTCATTTTTATTCATCCAATTAATAAATTAAACCTATCAAAATGTGTTGTTTTTTCAGAAAATTGATACCAGCTTATGCGAAATATATTTTTAAATAAATTTTGATTATTTTTTATTCTATTAAATAAATAAAGTTCTTTATAAATACAATTATAAAACGTAGTACCTACTTACCTACGTACCTACTTACCTATGTAATTTTGTTCCTTTCTATTTTAGAGATTTTTTAAGAATTTCGTTCACTTGAAAATGAACCGAAATCACCCATTGTCTATTAAGGGCGTTCGGCTCTCGGATATTTATTTATATATTTTAATACTATATCTATATATATAAATTTAAGGTTTTGTCTGTACATTGGTCCAAATCACGCCAAATTTTGATTGCACACTTTTCAAGCAAAGTTATGAACGAAAACACCTCAACAAAATTCCTGTCTGTCTGTTTCAGTGGTTTCCAAAAAGTTGCTCACGATTCACGTAAAAACGGATGAGGGATTATTATAAAATTTCATATTTACATCAGATGTCTTCTAACTTACATTTTTAGCTATATAACGTTTTGATATTTTGACCCCAAAAAGAGGGTTTGGGGGGGGGGGGCGCACGAATAAAAATTATAAAATAACTTCTAAATTATTACTTTCGGCAGCAAAATTTACAATGAGCAAAGTTATAGGGGATGTGATTTCGGACAACTTTTGTTTAAAAAAATTCCCCCCCCCCCCCAAAAAAAAAACACCCAAAAGGAGGGTCAAAATATGAAAAATTCTTGCTCTTTGACCAAACTCACCATGTACATCGACTTTGGAATTATTTGGAATTCATTAGATAATCTATTGTCTTCTACTTGGAAATGAAAGTGGAACTAGGTGTACACGATTTTAGGTCGCGGTTCACCCTCGGCAAAAAACTAACCACCCAAAATGGATGGAGGAGGGATCAAAAATGAAAATTCTATCCCCTTCGACAAAACTATATATGTATACAAAACTTGGTTAGTTTTTGCATTTCTAGTCTTTTTAGGGGTCCACAGAATATGAATACAAAATTTGGTTGAGTTTGGTCGAAAGGGCTAGAATTTAATTTTTGACCCCCCCCCCTCCCTTTATCTGATAATGTTTAAAACACATTAAAAAAATTCATGTTATGTTCTTTTTAAAAAAATATACCTACCTATTACAGTTTTTTCTAGTTTATTTTTTTATACCTTCTTTCAAAATGTGGGGTATCTTTTATGCCCCACCCTGTATAATATGATTTCGCACATCCAATGCAGTAAGAGCGCCACTGAAATTTTTTGAAAATTGAGTTAGATGTAGAATAATTGTTACGAGTATTCAGGTACGTTAACTGCAGAAAGGCCATATACCTATTTTTAACCGACTTCAAAAAAGGAGGAGGTTCTCTATTCGGATTGAATTTTTTTTTTTTTTTTTTTTTTTTGTGCCTATGTTACCTCATATCTCCGCCAATTGTCAACCGATTTTGAAAATTTTTTTGCATTGGGTCCAGTCTAGCTTCCGATTGGTCCCATTTTTTTTCGATTTTTTTTCATAGGTATTAGACCTTTTTTATTAGGTTTGTTTAGGTTTGTTTAGACCTAACCCCTTTGTTTATGAACCGATTTCGATGGTTCTTTTTTTATCCGAAAGGGTGTCTTAGGGATGGTGTCATATTAATTTGGTCAAGTTCTGATGATATAAATCACTATTAATAACATCACTAAAAAGAGAAAAATAAAAATTTTTAAGAAAAAATAAAAACCGACTTCAAAAAATTAAGTGCAACAAATATAAAAATACACTAAAAGGTATAAAATAATTATTATCTTATTTAGTTACAACTAAACGACGAAATATTAACACGAAATTACTTTTTGAAGTTGGTGCCAAACATATACCTTTTATGAATCGCACTCGACGGATCTTACTTAGTATCGTTTGATGGGTACGCTCGCTTATAGGTATAGTTTGTTTGGCACCGACTTTAAAAAGTAATTTCGTGTTAATATTTCGTCGTTTAGTTGTAACTAAATAAGATAATAATTATTTTATACTTTTTAGTGTATTTTTATATTTGTTGCACTTAATTTTTTGAAGTCGGTTTTATTTTCTCTTAAAATTTTTTATTAAAAATAGCCCCTAGGAGCATATAATGTTCATCTAGGTTTCTTAAGAAATCATTTTGTCATAATCATATTCAATACACTCTTTTGTAAAACATATCTTTTTTGACATTTTTTGACCTTTAACCCTTTCCCTCCTGTCCGGATATATTTTATCCCAAACAATGTTCAAAACGGCAAACCCCACTCATTGTTACGCCGATGATAGCACTCTATTACGGTAAACCCTCACTCCCGAATAATCGAATCAATGTTGCCTCCTCAATTACTCGCGACCTAGACAAACTGAATAAATGGGGCTCTCAAAAATTTAGTTAACTTTAATTCAAACAAGACTCAATGTTGTCTAATTTCTAGGCGCGAAAATAGAGATTTCCTGATATTCACTTCGATTCGAATACCCTGAAAATGTGTGACAGCCTATCCATGCTGGGCGTCTCTGTCGCATCTGACCTGTCTTGGAATGAACACATCTCCTCTGTGGCGAAATCTGCAGCAAGGAAGATTGGCTTCTTATTCAGGTCCAAGCGATTTTACAAACCCCCACAACTTCTCACCATCTACAAGGCCCAAATCCGCCCCTGTCTCGAATACGGCTCTCATCTATGGAGAGGAGCCTCAAAATATTCTCTTGCTACCCTGGATGCAATTCAGAAACGAGCCGTCAGGCTAATTGACGATTCCACCCTCACCGACTCCCTCGACTCGCTGGCTCATCGAAGAAATGTCTCTGCCCTTTCCCTTTTCTATAGATACTATCACGGCAGGTGCTCTGATGAGATAAAATCAATAATTCCCCCAAAGCATGCTTTGCACGTAGCACGCGTTTTGCCGACTCCCAACACTCTCTCGCGGTCAAATTAGAAAAGTGCCGGACCACTTCATTCGCAAATACATATATCCCCATGACTTCAAGGAACTGGAACTCTCTTCCAGCCTCTATCTTTCCCAGCACCTATAATCTTCAAACCTTCAAAACCGAGTGCATAGACACCTACGTCTACACCCTCTCACTTAATCAACTTTCCCTTCTCTTCGGTAATGCAAGGGTCTTTCGAGATCCATAGGGGCTGCATCTTTACTGGTGCACCTCTTCTTGCATTTGATTGCATTAAAAAAATCCTAATTTTTATAAACTCTATTGAAATAGAATTGGGACGTGGACATTTCAGTAGTTTATATATCCGCTGCGTGTATTTGACAAGTAGATACTACATCTAGAGAAAGCACATATTACTAAAAAAATAGCTTGAAGAAAAAAACCACTGTCTTACAAAAAAGACATTATTGGTGGTTTTAACCGTTTTTCTAACCGAATAAAAATTATTTTACTTGTCTATTTTGTACAAATACGAGCCCCGTCCCATCTCAATTGGCCCACCAATATTTGTTCTTTTTAAATAAAATTATGCTAAATCAATACGGTAAATGGCATTTAAATATTTATTTTTATTATCATTTGGAACAACATTTTAAACAATTTAAAACATTTTATTGTAACATTTAAGTTAAAATTATTTTTTAATTGTTAAAAACAAGGAAAACATACCAATTCCAAAACCTTTACCACTGTGTGACGTCGCTTTTATTTTTAATTAGGGCTTGAATTCTTTTGGGCAACGTACTTATTAAGTTTTGACACTCATCTTGAGTGAAAGTATACCAAATATTTTGAAGTTTGTGTTTTAATTCGACTACGTTTCTGGCTGGTTGTATTCGTAATAGCTTTTTCATTGTGTGCCAAAAAGTTTCTATTGGTGACAAGTCGGGGCTGTTTGCCACCCACTCCAAAAGTGGAACATTATGATCAGAAAGCCATTTTAAAGATTTTCATGATGTATGGCAGGCCGCCCGGTCTTGTTGGAACACAAAATTAATTATTATTATTCTGCAATGCATCTGCCATTGATGTAAGTAACGATTTTTTTAAAATCTCTAAATATTTATTGGTGTTTACAATTCCATCTATGAAGTGAAGTTTTCCAACACCTCTAGCAGACATTGAACCCTATACCATAACTGAAGCAGGAAATTTTACTTTCTTTTTTATGCAATCTGAATTGAAAGCTTCATTTTTCTGACGAATAACTCTGCTTCGATTGTCCCCAACACAAACTTCAAAACGAGACTCATCACTCCAATGCAAGGGCGGATCCACGGGGGGGGGGGGGGCAAGATTTCCAAATCGCCCGGCCATATTAAAAATTCGTAGAGACAAAATTCCCAAACAGAATTTGCCATATTTTCGTAGCCAGGTGGCAGACTTATCATCTGAACACCAAACAAAGAGCGATATGAATTTAAGTTTTTTTCCCGCCACAAGAGACTGCAGGTAGTTTTTATAAGAAACTAGTTGACGGACCGGGCCTTCGGCCCGGCGTCACCTAGCCCCCGGCGGGGAGCGTCTCGTTCATACCAATTTAATAAACAATTTAATTAAAATTTATCAATTTTACTTAGGCAAGTGGCGTAGGTTTTAGGTGAAACATAATATTAATTAAAGTAAAGGAGCGTAGTTTCATGAATGAAATAAAACTCAAAGAGGTTTATACAAACTCAATATATTTCGATTATTAGTCCATCATTAGGAGTTTTTAACCTGTAAACTCCTGATGATGGACTAATAATCCGAAATATATTGAGTTTGTATAAACCTCTTTGAGTTTTATTTCATTCACTGTGAAACTACACTCCCTTTACTTTATTAATGTTTATTATCCTTTATAATCACGTAGTTTTAGTTTTTTAGTTATAACTCGAGTTCTAATTGAGCTACAAACAAGTGATAATTTGAAAATTCAAGAGGAGGCTGTTTTCTATTAGTTCAACAAAATATTGTGATCTCAAATATTGTTGTTTAATAACCAACGGAACCTCCGAAAATAGGTCAACATGGTCTTTTTTCACTGTTTTGATCGATTATATCTCCAAAACAAGAGCTAATCGGTAATCTTTATGGTGATTTTTGAATTCAGCAGGTGGAAATACATAAGAATCAGCTATTTTTGAGCCCGAAGCATTTTCATTGTTGGGCAGTGTTATTCGATATCTCTTAAGGACGATAAAATATCTACTTGCTTTTTATTTATAAACATACTAAAATTAAAATATCTAAAAAACTAATTTCGTGATTTTTTGAAATTCGACCCTAAAGGGGTCAAAAGGAGCAAAATACTTTTGTGGATGTGTTTACACTAATTATGGTATTTTCACTAAGAACGATAAGATATCTACTTGATTTTTACTTAATAAAATTCTAAATACAAATATCTAAAAAGTAATTTCAGTGATTTTTAAAATTCGACTCCCAACTATCCAAAATGTGAGTGGGGGCAAAAATTAAAACTCTCTTCTATCTTGATCAAATTTTGTAGAGTTATTCTTTATTACTTTAAGAAACTATTCATGTAAAAATCAACTATCAAAATTGACTGCAGTGGGCGAAGGGTGGTGGGGCCAAATTATAGAATTTTTTAGCTTTTTTGTACATTTACTTTTTAGAAAACTGTGGATTATTTATTTGCAAACACCTAAAAAATAATTTCAAGATTTGGGAACGAAGTGAACTTATGGGATCGCCTCGGGGTGGTACCCTAGTTCGTAGAAAAAGTGTCCGTAATCGCCAAATAAAAACAAGCGAGCACAGTGCTCATGCGCAAGCGCATCCACTCAGCCACTCGGGGCGGGGCCTTGGCTTGCGCTCTGGTCGGGAATCGATGTCGTTCGGATGCTGAATCTTTCGGGATTCAACAGGTATTATTTCATTACTCCTCACTTCCTCTGCTTCTATTTATCGAAAAATAATCCTCTTTAAAAATTTTATTAATTTAATAGACAGAATAATAGAATTCAATAAAATGGCATCGAATTCAGAGACAGAAATCATCTCAGAACATTTCGTTATTCAGCAACAAATAACAAAAGGTGCGCTTACTTAATTAATAAATAAATGAAAATGAAATGAAAATAAAATAAAAGAATATTGCAATAATTCTACTAATTTATTTATTATATTTTCCAGCTAATAGAAGAAAAATAATCAATTAAAAAAATCTACTAAAGGCAAGCGTTATATATTAATCGTGGGCGTATGTGTAAAATCCCCGTGAATCCCTAATTGATTTCTCATAACTAATTCCTACAATTATATTTATTTATTTAATTAATTGAATTTTATACTATTTATTTATTCTATTTAAGGAAATAAAAATTAAAAGAAGAAGAAAAAATTCCTTGGAATTCTGATTTCCGCAACGAGGATTCGATGAATTATTATTAAAATATCTAAGATTATTTATTTATTTATTATTAGAGTATCTATTAGCTAGATATTTATATAATATAACTGAGTAAAACATTGTATAAATTCATGATACTGTTTTTCTCAAATTCAAAAAATATTTCCAAACAAGTTTGTTCAGTACCCACCTCTCCATCCCCTCCCTCGATTAGCACTCATGGATTTAATTTTAACATTTTTTTATTTTATTTTCTTTGAAGGAAAGAAATACGAAAAAAAGCCGGAGTACCAAAAAAAGGTATTTCGGGAGCGTGAAAAAAAAAAACAAGGTACGGTATATAATTTATATACCTGTGTATATTATATATATATTATAATATTTTGCAGTGTAACTTTAAATACGACTGTAAAGCTAGCAGACAGATTCGTGACGAGAAATTAATGATTTTATAATCAATTTCAGTAATCGGCGAAAAAATATAAAAAAAAAACAAGTAGGCAATATCATCAAGAGTATCGACAAAGAATAAAAAGAAAAAATACAAAAGATCCAAGGTATGGCAGGCGAAAATTATATACATTTTTAATAAATTTATATTATTACCATCATTAACTGTAATTAATTTTAGTACTGTACTACTATCGATGTTGCTGTTTCTCGAGACATTTGGCAAAAATCGAATCACAAATATATATATCTTATTTTAGTTACCATAAAGCTATAGTTTCTATGATAGAACATAATTAGGCTTTAATTATTATTATTCATATAAATACCTTGCTTCTTTTAGCATATTATTATTATATATTATATATTTTTATAAATCATTGTAAATAAAATTAAAGGTGTTAAGATAATTTTATAAAGTAGTTTCTTTGCTTTTTATCGATAAAAAAATCATAATAAAAAATGTATACTCCGAATAATTATTTTTCTTTTTTATGTCTCTAGAATAGAAACTTAAAATTAATATTTTTTATAATAAGGAACTTCGCTCCTATCTCGGTGTCCTACGACACAGATCGACTTTTTTTTATAATCCGACCCCCCCCCCCCCTTAACTATCTAAAATGTGAGTGGGGGCAAAAATTAAAACTCTCCGATCTTGATCAAATTTTGTAGAGTTATTCTTTATTACTTTAAGAAACTATTCCTTTAAAAATCAACTATCAAAATTGACTGTATGGGGGCGAAAGGGGGGAGGGCAAAATATAGAATTTTTTAGCTTTTTGTACATTTACTCTTTATAAAACTGTGGAGTTATTTATTTGCAAATATCTAAATAATAATTTCAACCTCCCAAAATGTGAGTGGGGGCAAAAAAATTAATACTCTCTCCGATATAGATCAAATTTTGTAATGTTAGTTTTTAAGTCTATATAAAATGTATGCTGTAAAAATCAATAGCCAAAATGAGTGAGTGTGGGCGAAAGTGGGGGCAAAATATTACAAATATATATTACAGAACTAATAATCACATACCGAGACGCTGCCCGCCAGGGCCATCTGCTCCGGCGGGCCGAGCTGTAGAGGGCGTGCCGAAGGCTCGCCTGGAGCAGCTCGTATATACAGGGTGGTGACTTGGCCGACGCAGCATAGCGATTACAATGTTAATTTTTAAATGTGCATTTATTTGCTCCCCTAACTATTTTAGAGTTAAAGTTCTTATAGGTTTTTTGTAGAGAACAATATAATGAATCCAAACATATTTTTGTTTTCAAATTTTTGAAATTTCAGAACCGTAATAATCAACATTATGAATAATTGTATTTTTACAAAAATCACTGAGGCCATGGAATTATTATAGATCAAGAGCCCACGACTGCCAGACCTTCGTTATTTTATAAAAGCTGAAAATTTTTCTTTGCATGTCCCCTATTCAGGTAAGAACGACCAGCGACTATAGAGTTTGGGTTGTGGTTACTTTGGCAGGTAACAGGTAATAAAGGTGTATAAAATAGTACTTTTTTAAATTCGTTAAAGTATAAAGCTCAATTTTTTTATATTTTCTTCGGGATAACTTTAGAAATCTCGTCATCCATTGCCGGACACTTATGGCAGTTGCTATCCCCTGCCAGACACCCCTAAACTTTAATAAATTATAATTATACTTTCGATTCCCGAGGGGGTGAAAACAACCCCTCTGACATATAATTAAAAATATTCCAGTCCATCGGATTTAATAGATGATCACCATCTTATGATTTTCTAATTATACTTTCGTTATAATTAAATTTCTTCCAGAACTTAAGTGACTTTATTTAAATTTTTCGTTAAATTGAAGGGTTGGTTTTGTCACAAATATAATAAAACAATAATTTTAATAACTATTTGTATTATTTAATTGATAACTATACAGTTTCGGTCACCACTGGTCGACCATCCTCAGTAGTTCTAAAAATTGAAATGAAACACTTATTTACATTTTTTTCTTTTTATAGAGAATTATATAACACAAATTTTTTTTTTATAATAATTTGAAATCATACATACATCTCGTTCAAGAACCGGAATTTGTCATTTCACATGAAACATTCATCCTTAAATCTTCAATATAGATACATCACATAATTCATTACAATCACACACACACACATATATATATACAGTAGGCTCTCGATAAATCGAACCTCGGTAATTCGAAAACCTCTATAATTCGAAGAAAACCCTCGGTCCCCCGAGAGAACCTCTATAACTCGAAGAAAATCAATGTATTTTGGTCCCCTCTATAAATCGAAGTGAAGCTAGACCGGCCCACTCCACAATTTTTCCAAGAACTTACCTCCCTCCAATGTCTATGATTCATGCTACATCACCCCTGAAATGCTTTAGTGCAGTTTCAGCCTTAAAATGGGCCCTGTACGTCAGGAATGCAAGGAAGGAAATGATATGGTTCAACAAGATCTGCAAGATGAGGGACCTCTTTTGAGTGCTTGGAACAGACTTCCAGAGGTTCCCATAACTTTCAACGATTATGTTAATATTGACAATAATGTTGCCACAGCGGGTACATTGTCTGATGAAGACATTATGAAACAGTCAATTGTGGTCAATCAACAGATTTCTGACAGTGAAGATGAAGACGACGATGTTCCGATGGTGTCTTCTAAGGAAGCACCCTTTTTTAAGAGGGTTGCGTCGTTTTTTCGAACAGTCCGAAATGGATAACATCCAATCTGGTTGTGTGTTCAAAGCAGTGAGCACTTTGGAAAATGCTGTGGACCAGATTGCAGCCAACCAAGCGACCCAAACGAAAATAACCGATTTTTTATGAAGAAATGATATAACTTTTTTTATAATAAATAAATTGATCCACATGTATTATTATAATATGTATTTTTGTTTCTACCAGCATTCACAATCTTATACAATGACATATATGTACACAGATTTCTTTAATAAAATGTAACTTTCTTCAATTCGAATTTTTACTTTCAGCCCCTCTTTAATTCGAACTCTCACTATTTCGAAAAACTCGATAATTCGAATTTTTTGTTTGGTCCCTATAAATTCGAATTATCGAGAGTCTACATGTGTATATATATATATATAGGGTGCTTCAAAAAATGTATACACATTTTGAACTTCCATAGAAAATTTATTTACCGTTCTACAAAGTTAAATTTCAGGAAAATAGAAAGCTGAAAGTCCAATGTAAATGAAACATAAATAACAAATGTTAATACTCGTTCAAATTCCCTGTGATAGTGCGGCGGGGCACCATCTTGTTGAAAATAAAAATCATCATTACCGGACGTACGAGCTTACCTGGATCAAAATTTGTCGGGCCAGTGGATAGGACGCAGGGGGCCAATCGAGTTTCCAGCACGCTCTCCAGACCTTACACCACTGGATTTCTTCTTGTGGGGCACAGTAAAAGATGAGGTGTACAAACGTAAACCACGTAACCTAGACATTCTTTGGAATGAGATTCAAGCAGTGTGTAGAGAAATCTCATTGGACGTTTTGATACGATGTACAGAATCAGTGGTGACTCGTACTCAGAATTGTATTGATGCTGCAGGTCACCAATTTGAACAGTATTAACATTTGTTATTTATGTTTCATTTACATTGGACTTTCAGCTTTCTATTTTCCTGAAATTTAACTTTGTAGAACGGTAAATAAATTTTCTATGGAAGTTCAAAGTGTGTATACATTTTTTTGAAGCACCCTGTATATATATATAGCAACAATTTATAAAAACGTTTATCACTGAACTAGAAACTATTTTTAATTAATGATTATATTAAATATTATTTTCAATTTTATTTTTTTCTAATTATCTCATTGCATAGTCAATTATTATATATGAACGAGATGTATGTATGATTTCAAATTATTATAAAAAAAAATTTGTGTTATATAATTTTCTATAAAAAGAAAAAATTTAAATAAGTGTTTCATTTCAATTTTTAGAACTACTGAGGAGGGTCGACCAGTGTGTGACCGAAACTGTATAGTTATCAATTAAATAATACAAATAATTATTAAAATTATTGTTTTATTATATTTGTGACAAAACCAACCCTTCAATTTAACGAAAAATTTCGTTATAATATAAAAAGATAAATTTTATATATGTTACTTGGCGACCTATAAAAATGTTACCTCAATAGGCGGACAGTTTTAATGGTTTTTACATAGATTTTTGACATTTCGGTTATTATTGATAACCATGGGTGAAGACATGGAGGAATCGACTTAAAATCAAAAATAACCATCGATTCTTATCTAATACTAGAGGAATAACTTTATTGCATTCCATTTTTGTTGTTTTGACGATTAATGGAAACCTCTACTGAAAACGTGGAAGAATCGACTTAAAATCAAAAAGACTAAATTCTTTTATGGCAAACCACTCAAGCTTGAGTTTCTTAAATTTTAGGGGTGTCTGTCAGGGGGTAGCAACTGTCATAAGTGTCCGGCAATGGATGACGAGATTTCTAAAGTTATCCCGAAGAAAATATAAAAATTGAGCTTTATACTTTAACGAATTTAAAGTACTATTTTATACACCTTTATTACCTGTTACTCTGCCAAAGTAACCACAACCTAAACTCTATAGTCGCTGCTCGTTCTTACCTGTATAGGGGACATGCACAGAAAAACTTTCAGCTTTTATAAAATAACGAAGGTCTGGCAGTCGTGGGCTCTTGGGCTATTAAAACAAACAAGGCATTTTCATTTATTGTTTCTAAGTGACGTTTGTTAAATTTGAACTTTTTAAAATCAGTTCTTATTAGAATTTATTGATTACCATAATGAGAAACTCGTTAAATTTGAATGGGCTGAGTTTTGTATTCGTCATTGATAAATAAAAATAGTAGATTCACGTAGATGAAGTTTAGAACGAGCTTTTAAATTTTCACAAGAATAATCAACGAAATTATAAGTAAATAATTAAGTAATGGAGAGGGAATCAGCCAATGGGTAGCCTCTGCTGAATAAAAAACTCCCAATTATAGAAAACGTTTCGGTTTTAATTAAATAATGCCATCATCAGTTCCTAAGAGCTGAAAAAAGCGATAGAGCACACATATAAAATTACAATAAAAATTTTTTACAAAAAAATCCAAACTTGTTAATTACAAAATTATATCTTACAGTATTAGCGACACAATTAATTTTATAAATAAATTGTCCGCAGGCAGAGTTGTTGTGGATTTTATCATAATATATACAAAATTATATGAATTACAAAATGGTACATAAATCTTGGTGTGCTCTCACTCGATATACGCAACGTCTCAAGTACAGATATAGCAAATTTCAATTTCATTCAATTAATAATAATAATAATTATGAGGACATTGATCTAATTAGGATCACTGACCCCTCACAAACATCTCCTAATTAAAAGATTTCTCAAAATAATTAACAAACATTAAGAATAACAAAAATTCGAATTCAAAATGACAATATATAAAAATAAAAATAAAAAATAAATTTTTTCCTTCTCTACCTCTTTTACAATTCTTTCGCCCCTTTCTCAATGTTTATTATACCTGGGCATCAGTATTTGTCAATATTGACAAGTAAGCATTGCTAAGCCCAATGCAATCAGTTTGAAAATTAAGAACCCTTTGCCCATATGTCTTAATAAAGCATTTTTCGGCCAGCATACGCTTATAATTGTTCCCCAATCTCATCAAGATGACAGCATCATTCAGCAGAGGCTACCCATTGGCTGAATCCTCTCCATTACTTAATTATATACATATACAGCCATCAAATTGTATCGAAATTATAAGTAATATTTTTAAACGTAATTAAAACAATAAAATTAGTAAGGTTAACAGAATTTAATTTTTTAACATAATTAACAAATGCATAAAATTATAAAAAAACAATCATAACAAATGTTCGAATAAACCACCATTTACCACTAAACAATGGACCAACCTTTCGTAAAATTCTCGTCTGACATTTGCTAATTGGTATTGTGATATTTTATCACATTCGGCTTGTATACGATTTTTGAGTTGATCTAAGTTTTGAAATGTTTGTCCAAAGTAAATCTTTGATTTTAAATGTCCCCAAAGAAAAAATCGTTGCGAGAAAGATCGGAGGACCTTGCAGGCCAATTAATCGTAAACCTCGGACCAATGATTTTATTCTCAAAATGATTATTTAAAAATTCACGGACATCGCGGCTGTTGTGTGCGGGGCAACCATCCATCTGGAACCAAATATCTTGGTTTTTTCGAGCATTTTCCGTTACAGCCGGAACTATATCCTCTTCCAATAACTGCAAAAAGCGCTGTAATTATTGTTGTTAGGGCTCTCGTGTGCCGAGTGCTGTGTGGCGCTTTGTGTTGCGCCCCCCATCAAGTCGATGGGGTCCTAACAATCTTGCGTGTTCATATAGGGTGTGTGCAGGGGAGGGGCTGCTTGATGGCGGTGGCCCCTCCAGGTTCGAATCGGTTCTCTTCCCCAGTCAAATCGAGTCGCTTTAATTATAGCATGGGTGATAATATTTCACTCATGCAAAAACGACTCAACGATCCGACTGAGTCATCTAGCGGCCGTGTCTCAAGGCTCGTCGCCATGAGCGAGAGCGGGCCGCTACATTATCACTAAAGACATCACTATTAAACGTCAAATAGAAACAACAAATGAAAATGCCTTGTTTGTTTTAATAATTCCATGGGTTCAGTGATTTTTGTAAAAATACAATTATTTATAATGTTGATTATTACGGTTCTGAAATTTCAAAATTTGAAAACAAAAATATGTTCGGATTCATTATATTGTTCTCTACAAAAAACCTATAAGAACTTTAACTCTAAAATAATTAGGGGAGCAAATAAATGCACATTCAAAAATTAACATTGTAATCGCTATGCTGCGTCGGCCAAGTCACCACCCTGTATACTATTCCTTTTTAATTAACATTATTCAATACTCATAAGAGGCGCCGATAGTGCAGTGGTTAAGGCGCTTTAATTCACTCGGAATCGAATCTCGCCTTAAAGTACGTTTTTCTCGTTGCACGATTATTGTTGAACTATTATCGTGATAGTCCCACAGAGGAAAACGTACCTTTAGTTAGAACAATTTTCATCGTTGTTAAAAATGCAAAGGGCCTCACTAAAACCAGGCGAAGGCAACGGAAAACCACCCATGTGAAAAATTTATCCGAGAAATTTACAATATGATAATAGGGGTTGTGGTATTTGAGGCCCGGGGAGAGAGCTGTACCTTAAAGCGGTTTTGGGAAAATCGCAAAGGGGCGGGCGGAGTGCGTGTATTGCTGAGATGTAGTATTTGCGGCCCGGGGAGAGAGCTGTTCCTTAAAGCGGTTTTTTTTTTTTTTTTTTTTTTTTTTTTAATGCAATCGAATGCAAGAAGGGGTTCACCAGTAAAGACGTAGCCCCTATGGATCTCGAAAGACCCTTGCATTACCGAAGAGAAGGGAAAGTTGTTTAGGTGAGAGGGTGTAGTCGTAGGTGTCTATGCACCTGGTTTTGAAGGTTTGAAGATCATAGGTGCTGGGAAAGATAGAGGCTGGGAGAGAGTTCCAGTTCCTTGAAGTCATGGGGATATATGAATTCGCGAATGAAGTGGTCCGGCACTTTTCTAATTTGACCACGAAAGAGTGTTGGGAGTCGGCAAAACGTGTGCTGCGTGCAAAGCATGCTTTGGGGGGAATTATTGATTTTATCTCATCAGAGCACCTGCCGTGATAGTATCTATAGAAAAGGGAAAGGGCAGAGACATCTCTTCGATGAGCCAGGAGTCGAGGAGTCGGTGAGGGTAGAATCGTCAATTAGCCTGACGGCTCGTTTCTGAATTGCATCAAGGGTAGCAAGAGAATATTTTGAGGCTCCTCTCCACAGATGAGAGCCGTATTCGAGACAGGGGCGGATTTGGGCCTTGTAGATGGTGAGAAGTTGTGGGGTTGGGAAAATCGCCAAGGGGTGGGCGAAGTTGTGTAATGTTGAGATAATATCGAGAATCTCGTTGTGGAGGTGTGTGTGTGCGAGCGCATAAGAGATATTACAAATGCCCCTGACCTCCAGTTGCTTTGTTTTGTCGAACATGGCCTTATGTGGACTTCCATTTCTGGCTGGGTTTTATTCTAAGGACACCATCTTGGAAACAGCTCTGGCAACACCCACTAACGGGGTGGCATTGGGGCTTTATTTTCTGGCGACCGGCTTGACAGTCAGATACACGGTGCGGTTTGTGGGGTGGTTTTAATTTTCCCCTACAAGGGGAAAGCCTTGGTTTCGTGGGTTCTTATCAAACTTAAGGGAGCAATTTTTTGTCAAGTTAATAGGATTGCTTGATTTTTTCAATTCAGGTTTTCTATGATGCTGGGAAATCAAAAATGCAGGGGGGCCATCCCCAATTTCATGGCCAGAGCTAATACCACCCCCCATCTTATTAAATTACTATCGATCAAACTTCCCCCTAATCGCTTCCACTCGACCTCCGTGAAAACCACCACAAACAACACCATGATTGAAGCCACGGCTTGTACTAAAAAGTATTTAATCCCAGGGGTTTGAGTGGGACCAAGGAGCGTTGGATTGGGTGGGCAATTCTTGTGCCATTTCCAATTAGAAAAAAAGGGGGGAGTTTGGAAAAAGAACGTTTGGTTTGCACCCAAAAAGGCCCCCGTTTGGGGGCCCCCTTGTTTGCTGACGATTGTGAAATTAGACGAAGCCAAAAAGCGGCGCCCCACTGTTACTGGGTTTATTGGGAATTGTTGAAGCCCCGGCTAAGCCAAACCGGAGGTAGTTTAATAGGAAAATTTTGCCCTTTCGCGGCTCAGATGGGTTTTAACCCCCTTTGGTTGGTTGTCTAACACCGGGTCAGACAAGACCTTCCCCCAGGCCGAAACTGGGGCATCGTAGTTCAATGCTTCGGCGCTAAGAGAGAGATGGCGGCCGCCAAGGTATGTAAGAGATTAATTAATTTAATTTATTTATTTATAACAATTGTACGGGCTATGAGCCCACTTACAGAAAGTAATTACATATTTATAATACAATGAATAGAAAAAAACAAACATACACTTGCTTAAATATTAGAGTTACAATTTATTATAATAGATAAAACAATTATATATTCCAAAAAGTGAATAGTTCAATTTTATTTAAGCAGTCTTAAATTTACACATAAAATATTTCTTAATCTTATCCCTCGAAGTCGCGAATACGTCCACATCCCTATGGTTATTTCCAGTGTCCAGAATCCGATTCATACCGGAATATTTGAGATATGAATATTTATGGCATGGAGTAAAAAACAATCGTGGATTTCGCGTCATGTGCGTATTTATATTGAAAGTGACCATTTCCAGAAGCTGATTACTGTTTATTCTGTGATTGATAAGACATATATATATATATATATACATATTCTATAAATATATACATATTGATTAATAAATAATTTATATTTTAATAATGTATATATATATATATATATAGAATATATATAGAAGGAAATCGCTTTGCTCTCTCCTTAGACTAAGAGGTAAGAGATGCAAAGTGAAATATATGTTAAATTAGGTTGGAATTGGTGGTGTTTCACAAGGAGAAAAATTAACCAATTTGAATATCAAATCTACCGAAAACCTACTTTCACAGACACTATAATTCCCTATGATTCTAACCACCCCCTCAACACTAAATTATCTGTTTTCTACTCAATGTTCAATAGATTAGAAAACATTCCTTTAACCTTAGAACACTATAACCATGAATTAGCTATCATCCACAAAATAAGCGATAATAACAATTACCCCCGACACTTGATCGACAATATTCAGAAAAAGGTAATTTATAAAATAACAGCCCCCCTTTTATATTCCATCATCCCAACAAAAGAAAAAAACTTTAAAAAACTTTATTTCCATTCTCCACTCAGCTACCCTATAGCTAATATGTTTCGCAAACTTAATATCACCCCCGCATTCTATAACAGAAACAACCTTTCATCCATATTGGTTAACAATAAAATCGATATAATAAAACCAACAACAATGAGTGGTGTATATAAATTGCAATGTAATGACTGTCAATCATTTTATATCGGGCAAACAGGCAGATCTTTCAATCAACGCCACGTTGAACATATGAGATCTCTTCGCAATCTACAGGTGAATAGTTTGAACCCAAATGCCCCCCCTCTTAGTTATACCTCGGCTTTTGCAGATCATTTGTTTGACCACAACCATTCACCTTCATCGACCAACCCCCTCCCTTTACATTTTATTCCAAAAAGTAGGAAATTGGATTTATTGGAGTCAGCTGAAATTAAAAAGGCCATACACCTTAATCAAAACATCTTGAACAATCAAACAGACATCAAAACTTCACCAATAATTGACATCTTAATCAATGATATTTAATTTGAATTGGAGTGCGATGAGGGTGTATGGTGGGTTTATTTTTAATTTTATTTATTTTTTAAATAGAAAATGAGAGATTAAATTTTCGCTATGCACCCTCATTGCATTCTATAGTTTATTGACTTCCTTTATTACACATACATAATTTTCGGCAACTTCCAAGTATAAATATCTTTTCTTTGTCCCAGCCCTTTGTCCCTACATCTGGTCATTCGGCTTTCTAAAGCCATTCCATCCTTCTGATAATTCTTTCATATTTACACTATGTCATAAATAACTGTCCATCATATTAAAATTAAAAATAAATTCTGTTCAAAATATCATGTTATCTTTAGTCAATGTTCTCCTGACGATGAGTTAAGAGCTCGAAATATATAGAGTAAACTAAAAAAATCTTTGTATTTTAATTTTTCTCCTTGTGAAACACCACCAACTCCAACCTAATTTAATTTTAACAATGTTTCACTATAAACCAACACCGCGTTCCCTAAATTTTATTGAAATATATGTGTTGATAAGATAAATTCATCATCGGGATATGGAGTTTGAAGGCAACATATCTTACGAATTTTCGCTCCACCCGCTCAAGCTTTTGGATATGAATTTCGCAATGGGGTGACCACACCGGACTTGCATACTCCAATCCACTTCTTACTATCGAACAATATAAATTCTTCAATGTAAATATGTTTGAGAAATGTTTTGTATTACGAATGATGAAGCCAAGGAGCTTCATAGCGTGATTCGATATTTTTGTGATATGATCAACAAAGGTAAGCGAGCGATCAAATGTTACTCCAAGGTCCCTAAAAGTGGATACTTCCTTTACTTCAGAACCGTCACTGTCAACATAATTATAATTAATTTTCCTAGTGCCCCTGAAGTAAGACATTGAAAAACATTTATTGAAGTTGACCTTTAGGCCATTATTATCACACCACCCAATAAGCTCAGTAAAATTTCCCTGAAGTATCACTGCATCATGAATATTATTAATCTCGCGAAAGAGCTTGAGGTCATCCGCAAAAAGTAAAAAGCTAACATTATTGAAGGAACAGGTAATATCATTGATAAATATCAAGAATAATAGAGGTCCAAGATGAGATCCCTGAGGAACTCCAGATTTTGCATCAATAATATATGAGAGAGATTTATTTATTCTAACCTGAAGTTGTCTACCATGCAGATAACTATCTAACCATTTCAATATCTGCCCATCAAAGCCAAAACTCTTCAATTTAGAGACAAGCAGATCAATGTTTACAGTGTCAAAAGCTTTGCTAATATCTGTATAAATCACATCAACCTGTCTATTTAAATTCTATTAATAATGTTGAACAAAGTACTTCATTATATATTATTAATATACCAATTTATTGTTACTAAACATATTTATTTGATTAATGACAAATATAATCAATCTAATAATTAATCTCCCTTATTATCAACATACGTGTCACGATATATTTGATTATTTAATAAAATCAATATAATTAATATAATAATTAGGGGGGTCAGATAGGCTAGGCGGTAGCATGACAGCGAGCTAACCAGGGGACCCGGGTTCGAATCCGACTCGGGGCATCCAGCTAAAATCTGACCCCGGGAGTAGAGACAAATTTGAAAAATAAATATATAGTATCGTAAAGTGGCTTATGGCTAAAAAGGCCGAAAAGCCCAAAAAATAAAAAAAATATAATAATTAATAAACCTTGAATGAATTTACTTTGTCACTATATATTTGCTTATTTAATCAAATAAATATATAGTAGAGATGGTATTCTTGTTAGAGGTGTTGCGGAAAATGATTTACTTGTTGGTTAAGTAATAATAAAACTGTTTTAAGTGTGGGACTTAAAACATCAATGTGTGTTTATTGGTGTACAAATTATATATAATTTTGTTTCTGGCTGTTGGCCCTTCTTCAGCACCTAAGGAGTACAGAAATTTGTTTAGTGTTGCTTCCTTACATTGCAATTGTAATGGTTACAAAATTTTTTTTCAAAAATTGTCATTGGCATGTTTTTAATTACAAGAAACAACAAGGAGAGAATAACATAAAATGACATTTGACTCTACCTTATCAGCATTCTATGTATACACATTTTGGCCTTTTCGAAAATAGAAAAGGTCCATGGCTTGGAGTTGTAGGCAATTTATTAATTATGTTGTTAGAATGGAGCCACAATTGTTTTTGACACTGCTGAGATGTAATAGTGTACAATTTTGGTTCTGTGTGTAGAAAGCACAATTATTTTATTTTTATTTTTATGAAACATAGATTGTTTGAAAATGCATCAGGATAGGCCTGTAATTGATGGTATTAGAATAATGTGTACCTTGTTTTTTGTTGTTTTATTTTTTTGTTTTTTATGTATTGTTGTAATTGATCTATTCATTTGTAGAATTCAAATTTACAACAGTTTGAGACAATCCTCGACATTAAGTACACAACTTGTTATAATTATAAAAAAGTTATATTTTTTTTTTTTTTTTAATAAATATAATTAATATCATAGTTAATAATCCTTGAATTAATTATTCAGTTTCCTTTATAACTTTAAGGGAATTTTATTCAATGTCAAAAAATAATAAAAAATAAATTCAACACCCCTACGCGCTTAAACTAGATACTAATCGAACAAACGCATTCGCCAATTCATTTATCCCTATGACATCTAGAGACTGAATTCTCTTCCCCCGACCGTCTTTCCAGCTACTTATAACCTTCAAACTTTCAAGACCAGCATCCACAGATACCTTCGACCTCTACCCAATCCCTAAATCTCCCCTTATCTTCACGTTACAAGGGTCCACCACGGACTTCAGAGGTTGTACCTTCTTGGTGCAACTTCTTCTTGTATCAATATCATTATAAAAAAAAAATATATATTATTCGTTTATATATATTCTTATGTTGTCGATTTAATTTTATTGTTTTTACCTATTCATTTCTTATTGTAATTGACAAATTAATTTTATCTAATTTTGTTTATCTATTCAGTTCATTTATAATTTTTATAAAATTTTATTTAATGTTAAACAAAAATATTATTTTTTTTATTAAGTACTTTTTTTATTAATCTTAACTGGTTTTGTTCATAAAGTGTTCCCTTATGACTTAGATTTTAATTTAGGTACTAGAGAGAGGTGGCCGACCGGCCTTTCTGCCTTATCTGGCCCACCCCCACTATACTTCCCTATACGGGCACTGGCCAAAGTTACATTAAAATTAAAAATAACGATCAATTCTTATCTAATACTAGAGGAATAATCTTATTGCATTCCATTTTTGATGTTTTGACTATTAATGGCAACCTCTACTGAAAAGGTGGAAGAATCGACTTAAAATCAATAAAATTATTGGATAAAAAATACTTGGTAGGTTTCACATTAAGATATAAAAAAAGAAAAGTACAATCATTGATTACATTCTTTAAATATTTGCAAATTTGTTTTGTGTGTAAATTCTCATTTCTCAGAAGACCATTCAAAATTAAACAAAATAGACTTCTCTCTCCACTAATTTTAAATATTTACCCTTTTGTTATCTTAAAAATAAATTTTACCATTGAGTTTTATTCAAATTCGAAATCCACATTTCTCAAAAGGCCACTCCAAAATTAAACAAAAGTAGACTTCCTACCTTTTCTCCCTCCACTAATTTTAAATATTTACCCTTTTGTTATCTTAAAAATAAATTTTACCATTAGAGTTGTATTCAAATTCGAAATCCACATTTCTCAAAAGCCCACTCAAAATTAAACAAAAGTAGACTCTCTACCTTTTCTCCCTCCACTAATTTTAAATATTTACCCTTTTGTTATCTTTAAAAAATAAATTTTACCATTGACTTGTATTCAATTTCGACTTATCCAGGTCAGTTACTTTCTGTTTCTCCTGAAGATGGGTTAGTCACCCGAAATATATATATATCGAGATTAAAGATTCTCTAAAAATAAATTCGTTTTATTTTTTTATATCTTAATGTGAAACCTACCAAATATTTTTATCCAATAATTTTAAAAAATGTTTCACCAAGTACCAACACCAAATTCCTTAAAAACTAAAATCAATAAGACTAAATTCTTTTATGATAAACAACTCAAACTTGAGTGACTGACCACGTTAAATATTCAAAAGAAATCACATTAAAGGAAAACCTTAAAGAAAATGAAGAAAATTACATAGTAGAGTAAATAAAGTTATTTTAGTTTATAATATAGATTTTATTTATCACAATTGGATTACAAATGTAATTGAGATATAGTGAACTTAATACTATTAAAGACAATAGAAATAAATTATTTAACAAGGTGACCCCCTCAGTCCTCTGGAGAAAATACTTCTTTGGAAAGGAGAGATCTTAAATTAATCCTAATACCTCAACATAATTTGATGCATTAAATTAATATTTCATCAAGCTTATTAGAAATAGAAGGGATGAGAATTAAGTTTTAATATAATCAATTCGGGGCATAAATCTTGGAACATGTTTGGGCCAAGTTCAAATTCGTCAGGAAAAAATAAACTTAAAACTTTAATTTGTTGACCGATTAGATTTAACAAATTAACAACTTCACTAACAAATTCGGGATCATGAAATTGTAATTCTATATACTCGAGTAATGGAAATTTCTGCAGATTTTCAATAACATTTATTTCTGGATTACATAGAAATATTTTTTTGTTTTTGGACAACAAATCGAAAAATATTCTAAAATGTTTGAGCTTATATCCGAAACACAAAATTCGGTTATGTTAGATATTTTTTGGGAATTTCATCATCTTCTCCAATCAAGGGTAACACCACACTTAAATCTTGTATCATGCCTAAACTTTTCAAATTAGGTAGAATTTTCAAGAGTCTAGCACATTCTGTTTCACTTAAAAGAAATCCATCAAATATACTTGACTTTTTGGAGTCCAATTTTAACATCCTCATCATGCAGTCTCAAATCTTCTTTGAGCAAAATTTCACGCATTGCACAATCAAATGAAAAGCACTTCACTCGTAGAGATTTCAATTGTGGGGTTTTTTTCAGGAATGTTTTGAAATTCTCTTTATTCTCAGATTTGATCCATAATTCTCTCAGATCGACCGTTTCGATATTCGGACAGTATTTCGGTATTAATTCCAAAATGGATTTGATCATTTCTTGATTATTAATTTGTTGCTCAAATCCTAGGAATTTCTGTATTCTCATCAAGGAAAATAGGAAGACATTTCAAAGTGATGTCATCGCTAAGGCCTTCTTCATCAGAGAGGAACCTCTGCAGTAATTTGTATTTCCGCACAGGGAGGATAGAATTTACAATTTCCCTCTTCTCATCCAATCCAGCGTTTTCTTCCAGCCCATCCAGGAGAATTTCGAACAGCCTATCCGGGTCCACATGGTTGAATCTTTTTGTTCGAAAAGACATTATGAGATCTAGAACATAGAAGAAGGTCCCCATACAAAAGATTAATAATTATTATGGTCCATTGTATGTCATAAATAAGATGATGTGGCCATCCACTAGAATTTACCATACCCCTCTCTTATAATCTATTAAGAAATAACACCCCCCCCCCGCTTTATATTTTTGTTTATTAGGAATTTATGATTTCTCATTTTAAATATCGGCGCATTCTATTTTCAAATCTGGGAATATACTAACAGATATATTTTCTCAAAAGAATTAATTCTTAAGTGACTTAATTTTAAATTTGAAAGGTTTTTATAGTATACGGTATACGGTATTGACTCCATGAAAAACAATATTTATAATTAAAAAAAGACTGATGATGAAGACTCAAGTCTTTGAAACTATAGTCTCAAACAAATAATTAAATTAGGTTGGAGTTGGTGGTGTTTCACAAGGAGAAAAATTAAAATACAAAGATTTTTTTTAGTTTACTCTATATATTTCGAGGTCTTAACTCATCGTCAGGAGAACAGAATTTATTTTAATTTTAATATGATGGACAGTTATTTATGACTTAGTGTAAATATGAAAGAATTATCAGGGGATGGGATGGCCTTAGAGCCGAAAGAACAGATGGAGCGGACAAAGGGCTAAACGGGAATAAAGAAATGATATTTATACTTGGAAGTTGCCGAAAATTATGTATGTGTTATAAAGGAGGGCAATAAACTATGGAATATGATGAGGGTGCATAGTGAAAATTTCCATCTCTTATTTTCTATTTAAAAACAAAAAATAAAAATAAACCCACCATACATCCTCATCACATTCCAATTCAAATTAAATATTATTGATTAGCCCTCTGTCCGCTCCATCTGTTCTTTCGGCTCTAAGGCCATCCCATCCTCTGATAATTCTTTTATATTTACACTAAGTCATAAATAACTGTCCATCATATTAAAATTAAAATAAATTCTGTTCATTATTTTATGTTATCTTCAGTCAATGTTCTTCTGACCAGGGCCGTGCCTGATCGGGCGTTCATTGCGTGCACCGCACGCAGGCGGCCGAAATTAAGAGGCGGCCAAATCGTTACAAGTTGTTTACTGGGCAAAAATACAACCAATATTTTTTTTCGTTCTCGATTTCGGTTAACCAAAAACTGATTTTTTTCCCGGTTTGATGCCCTGTGTATAATAATAAACATTAAAAATTAAAGTAGTTTTTTTTAATGTTATCCTGGGGGCGGCCATACAGACTGGCACGCAGGCGGCCATATACCCAGGCACGGCCCTGCTTCTGACGATGAGTTAAGACCTCGGAATATATAGAGTAAACTAAAAAAATCTTTGTATTTTAATTTTCCTCCTTGTGAAACAACACCAACTCCAACCTAATTTAATTTTAACAATGTTTCACTATAAACCAGCACCGCGTACCCTAAATTTGATCAAACAAATAAATAACAAAATAAAAGAATATATATCATACCATATATATATATATAGATGTGGGGTTTCACAGGAATAAAATTACAACAGTTTAAAAATAAAACTCAATATATTTCGGGCTATTCACTCATCTTCAGGAATTAAAATAAACTATCTGGTTGAAATAGTACATACAAGTATTTATAAAGTTTAGGGAAAGCGGTGTTGGTTTATAGTGAAACATATTAAACACAGGAATTATTTAACGGGTTATAGTGGTGCTTCACAAAGAGGAAATAAAATTAAAAAAATCTTTTAAATTATTTTGGAGATTTTTTATTTATCTCTATACATATTTCGGGCTATGAACCCTTCATCAGGAGGTTTAACAGAAAACTGAATATAAAATTTTTACATAGTATCGATGTTAGAAAGAATTGAGAGGTTAGATTTAAGGGTATGTGGAAGGGAGAGAATGGGTATTGAACGAATTGTCTGGTCCGAGTCAGGTACATTTCAAATAGGATGGCTTAGTTCGAAATTTATTTGTATAGAATTCTGGGAATACCTATTAAAGGAATTTGTTTAAGGGTTTTAGACTATATACATAGCTATACATAGCGTAAAATGCGGAGCATTTGTGTTGTATGGATGATTGGAAGAATATACGCTATGTTCCATAGACTAATTAATATCCCACTAAACATCGAAGATTATAGACATGAATTAACAGTTATTCATAAAATAGCTGAAAATAACAATTATTCCCGTCAGGTTATAAATAATATCTACAATAAAATCATTTCCAAACAAATTTCAACCCGCCTATATGCCATTAGTCCAACAATCATTAAAATTAAATTGAAAGTTTTTGCCGAGAGTAGCAGAATTTTTATATATTGAAGGAGACAATAAAAGAGTGTGTCTTCTGCTGGAATTATAAATTTTATTTATTTATAACGAGACTATAGTTTCGAGGGCTTTGCCCTCTTCATCAGTCTATTACAATGGATTCACAGGAATTAATTTATGAATGAAAGGTTAACATCTTTCATGAAATCTTTCATGAAATGTTCCATCTTTCATGACTGAAGATGGCCAATTAAAATTCAGGCCGAAACGTCTTATTAAAGGTGTTTTATTGAACCCAGTGATTCCATCTTTGGCTGATACCTCCTCCTTCATCTAGTACAGTTTCATCACAGCCACGAACTCTAACAAAGAAAATTTTTTAAATTTTAATTTTATTTATTGTTAAATGTTGATGTTTTTCTTGTGTTATATTGGTATGTATGATTTGAATGTTATATTGTGATCGCACGTTCAAATATTATTAGTATTGTAACTTGTAAACTCCTGATGATGGACTAATAATCCGAAATATATTGAGTTTGTATAAACTCTTTGAGTTTTATTTCATTCACTGTGAAACTACACACCGTTTACTTTATTAATTACTTTGTATTTGTAAAATAAGCATTTGTACTAAAATTTCAACTTTATAGCTAAATACATTTGTCGTTAAATAAATTATAAAATCATCAAAATTGAACCAAATTTAGAAATAAAAATTATCCATGAAACCTTTATGAAAAGAATTTCAAGAATGAAGTGGTATTAGTAGTATTAATAAAGTTATGCTTTAACAAATAGATAATTAGAAAGCATGGTACTTACGATTTGTGTCTTGAGATTTGAAACTTTTAATCACGTGTCTGTAGACGAAAAGCCAAATTAATTGTGAGCATTGGAAACCAAAATTGGTTCCCTCTATACCAAACACCCCCCACTACTACTTATAGGGCTATTGTTCTCCTGAGAGGCTGGGTTTCTTTCTGAACGTACCTTTGACCAAAAGATTTAAAACATTTTTTTTTTTTGAATCAAGCAAAGATGTGGGTTCGAGTGGTGTTATGTTTTCTCACCGCCAGGTTCGCTGTCATCAGTGTTCCCTCACCAGTTGCGCCCAGTCGCCCGGAACCAAGGAGCTAAGGAGGAACAGCTAGGCTAGAAAAGCAGGAGTGGGGGTGTCTCCAGTCAGGACAGGCATTTCCCCTCCAGCCGCCATCTTGTGATTGGTAGAAAACCTTCTCTTCCCATCTGAACGTATGTTAATAGTATCTATTTTTAAGACAGTTCTTTTTATTATTAACAGTGATAAAAAACAAGTTTGATTTTCTTCATATATTTTTTGTTTTTTATTAAAATTGTTTATGTTTTAGATTAGACTGTATATATTTTAATTTTCCTTTAAAACAATAAACTAGTTTCAAGTTTTTTGACACTAGAGTTAGGTTAATTGACGCACTTTACGGGTATTTATATTTATTCTATTTCTCGTGTTCCAAATATTAATTCGTCAAAATTTTCTTACAATTGTACCTGATTTAAAAACTATATTTTAGTTATTTTTACAATATGTATTTAAAAATTGTTAAATAACCCATTCATGTGTTTAATTGTTTTTCGCTTTTTCTTACAATTGTACCAGATTTAAAAAACTATATTTTTGGTATTTTTATAATATATATTTAAATTTTTTATTTGTTTTATAACTTTATTAATTCTTAATCTTTGAATTGAGTAAAAAACATTGGTTTAATAAATAAATAAAAATTGATTTGCTCATCCACATAACTTTACCATACACCTATTTCCTCCCTTATATTTAGTATTTAATAAAAAAATATTTAATCTTTTACGAAGGAACCCTCCTTTCAGTTTAGATTAGATTTCGAACCCTATTGTTCTGCCGCCTTTTAGACTGTTCCTATAAAAAAAATTTCAGACAAAAGTTGTAGAGGTTAATTATCAGAATATTAGGTATCTGCAACCAAATTGGTATCAGGCATATTAACGTTGTCATGAATTTTTTAAGATTTAAATCACCCACCATTTCCAACCCTTTGGGGCTGAAGTCACCAAAAACTACTCCGTTCTTGTTTACATCAAGACTGAATTTAGAGCCAAATTTTATTGCAATCGGTTGAATGTTGCGGCCTGCAGCGCACATACAAAATTGGGATACATACATACACATATATTCTTCGAAATCTACCTAATAATGGGTACGAGTGCGCTCTTTTGTTTTATCAAATTTTTACTGAAAGTAGCTATTTAAATTCATTTCAGATCTAAGAAATAACATTTTTGAATATTTATTTATATATATGTTGTATTTAAGAACCTTTTTATTTAAAGATATATAGTTTAAACTATATAATAATTAGCATTGCTCTTATGGGCATTCTCTATTCTTTCCAATCACAAGATGGCGGCTGGTGACGTCAGGTGGAGACACTTTCTCGAGCTAGCCTTCCCTCCCTACCTCCCTGCCCGGAACTAATGTGTGTGAACTTGGCCATAATCATTATTTTAATGTATATTATAATAAAAGTGAGCGCGAATTCAAATCGATCATTTGAAAATATATAGATCATATAAAAGGATTCTCATTAAATATACTTTTTCAATTGACACTGTTTTTATAAGATATACAGCAATACTTTTGGCTGAACCGAAAATCAGATGCCCTCATTTTTTTTCTTCACTGAAATACAAGAGTCCAAGGTGCTTTTTTCACTATTATTTATATCCGACGATTGGCTGTCGGTTTTCAATGTGTGTTTGATTAAGAAAAAATAGAAGCCCGAAACACACCCCGCCCGGACTAAACTTTCGGAAGTTCGGTTAATATATATTCAGTTCGGCTCGGTTTTTTTTTTTAATGATATTGATGAGAGAAGGAGATACACCAGAAATTGCATCCCCTAAAGGCCTGTATGGGATGGCCCCTCCATCGTGAAAAGAACAGAGTAGAAGGAAAGAAGCCGGGATCACGGAGCCAAATCTCAGAAAGGTAGATAAAATCCAATTTACTAAGTTTTTTAAGGGCTTCGACCAGTGGTAAATTCTCCGCGCGATTAGGTTCGTATAGCTCCTTTTCGGGCTGGTTTTTAGACGGTTCGGTTGACGTCAGCAGAAAAGGAGCTATACGAACCCAACCGAGCCGAACTGAAAATATACTACCCGAACCGGAGTCGATTTGCCCATATTCGGTTCTATTACGTGGTTTGATTTAATAAAAATTTCGTAAATAATATTATTATAGTATTAATTATATTAATATTGATCTACTGCACTTTTAATTAAAAACCGATTAGACGGAATCAAATTTTTATTTTAAAATCCCCGAGTAAATATTCATGTAGTGCTGCGCCCTAGGAGCGCTCAAATAACTAAAATATGGGAGGAAGAGGTGGACAGTGTGCGGAAACCTTTTTGATAACGAAATTGGCGCTTAAAAAGGGAACCCACAAGTTTTTTTAAAAATATTTTGTATTAACTACTCAAAAAATAAATTCAAAACGCCCTTTTTAGAATTTAAAGTAGAAAATATATATGATTTATTCAGAAGCTATTCTCCAAAATTTCTAAGACTTATTTGAATAAATTAAAATAAAATTTTTTTTATTTCTTAACCTGCTTTTAGGCACAAGTCCTCGGTGGATAGGTCTTGAGGACCTCCAAACATCAATACAATCTAGCTACAATACATTAACAAATATCAATACAAATTAATTACAACAATTTAACAAATAATAAACAAGCAAAAAAAAAGAAAAAGAAAAAAATAGAAATGTATGCTCATTAACAAATAACATGACCATAGATTTCCATCAAAAGACAAAAAGTAATTTAAAAATTCCGCGAAAAAATTCGATACCAGGAGCATACGACGCATTAGCCACCCCGGCATTTGCTATAAGTTGTTAAGGAAACCTGGTCAAAACCTGAACAAGGATGGTAAAAAGCAAATTTTTTATTATAGCCATCAATTTTAATAATAGCCAAAGATTAATTACATCACGATGGGACATAATTCATTTTAAAATTGATTTTTAGTAAAAAATAAAAAATATTTCGACAAAGTTAAATACGTAGATTAAAAATAATTCTTATCCAATAAAAATGTCTTTTATCTAAATATTAAGTAGCTTTTAATCAAATAAATAAATGAAATAAAATATACAGGATGGGCCAAAAAGATCAGCGGTTTTAAAAAAATAAAAAATAAAATTTTTACTGTTCGAAATAAATAAAAAAAAATCAACTGGTGTAGAAAGATGAGCGGTTTTAAAAAAATAAAAAAATCAAATTTTTACTGTTCGAAATAATTAAAAAAAAATCAACTGGTGTGGTCAGCACATGACTTTCCCAATCTAATTTATTTGAAATCCTCGCGACACTCCTAATTTAAGTCTCCTTCCTTTGTTTCAATCGGATTAAAATTTATACACGACAAATAACTCAACCTACTCAATGTATATAAAATTTGCAATAGTTGGATTAGTGGTATGTTGGTAGAAAGAAAACCAATTTTGGTTTCCCTTGCCCACAATTCATTTGGATCCTCATTTGCAAGCCTTCGATATGGTCTGGCACAAAAATCTTCTTGCCAAATTGACCTCCGTCGGCCTTGCACCGAAACTCTGTAAATTGCTCGAAAGTTTTCTTTCAGACCGTAGTATTAAGGTTGTCATCGATGGAATATCATCTTCCCCTTCCACACCAACGCTGGAGTTCCTCAGGGATCGGTTATCTCCCCTACGCTTTTTCTTATCTATATCAACGGCCTTCTAAACTTGCCCTCCAATCCGGTACATTGTTACGCAGATGACACCACCCTACATAACGCCCCTGCATCGCATAAAAACCGTGCAGACATTGCCTCTTCAATTAATTTAGACTTATGCAAATTTAAAAACACTGGGGATCCCAAAACTTAGTTAACTTCAATGCAGGGAAAACTCAGTGTTGCCTTATTTCTAGGCGCGTCGACAGAAAACTCCCAAACATATCATTCGACTCAAACTCACTAGAATTCAGGGATAAAATTTCAATGCTAGGCGTAACTCTAGGGTCTGACCTTTCATGGAATGACCATATCTCAACCACTGCTAAAGCTGCAGCGCGCAAGCTTGGTCTCCTATTTAGGTCTAGACGCTGTTATACTCCCAGTCAACTTCTTATACTGTATAAGGCTCAAATTCGTTCCTGTCTCGAATATGGCTCTCATCTGTGGAGGGGTGCCTCCAAGCATTCTCTTGCTACACTGGATGCAATTCAGAAGCGAGCAATTAAACTAATAGGAGACCCGGCTCTAACCAACTCACTCGACTCACCGAAGAACCGTTTCTGCCCTTTCCCTGTACTACAGATACTATCACGGTGTCTGTTCAGTCGAGCTGAAATCAATTATCCCCCCTAAAGCCCTCTTTACGAGAAACACGCGGTTTTCTAACGCTCAGCACCCCTTCGCTGTCAAATTGGATAAAAGTCGAACAAGCGCTTTCGCCAACTCTTTTATCCCTATAACCTCCAGAGACTGGAACTCGCTCCCTGCCACCATCTTTCCCGCGACTTATAACCTTCAGCTATTTAAGACCCGTATCCACAGATACCTTGGACCCCCGCCCAACCCATAAAATTATTTCTTCTTCTTTTCACGATGGAGGGACCAACCCAGGCCTTTAGGGGTTGCACCTTTTTGGTGTAACTCCTTCTCTCATCATTATCATAAATTTTTTTTTTGAAAAATACGTGCTAGACAGTTGCAACTCATAAGAAACCAAACGTAAGTATCTACCATGATTTCTAATTATTTATTTGTTAAATCATAACTTTATTAATACTACTAATACCACTTCAATCTCAAAATAATTTTAATAAGATTCAT
This sequence comes from Forficula auricularia, assembly GCA_024734495.1. Taxonomy (NCBI): domain Eukaryota; kingdom Metazoa; phylum Arthropoda; class Insecta; order Dermaptera; family Forficulidae; genus Forficula; species Forficula auricularia. Next base: position 11,404,658 of record JALMQS010000187.1, on the reverse strand, counting down.
GGGTTCTTAAGGTAGTTGTTTCGCGAAAATTCTAGCAAAAAGTTAACGCTAGAGTAACAATAGAACAGACAATAAGGATTCATAGTTCATAAGCCCAAAACTTTTTGCTGTTTATGTACCAATTCTAGCCAATCCTGTGCTCGTTTGACAAATTTGGCACCATTGTAAGAAATTAATTAAATTAATCTTAAGAAATTCAAAGAGAAATTCAAAGATGTTTTTATAAAGCGAAATTTAGAGAATACTTAGCGAGACTACCGTTTTATAAGAACCATTGAGGTCCAGCTGATTCTCCATCCTGAACCAAGAGAGCGAAAAAAGATATGGTCCATCTAGATGTTACCCGGTATCAATCCGCGTATAGCCTGCATGATACCATTCCGTTGAGTGGATTTGCTCGCGAGTTTACTTCGCGGAATTCTAAATTAATTTGTATCATCTCTATGTAAGAATAGACTTGTAAAAGGCGTCTGAATCGAGAGAGTAATATATAAGAACTTAAGATGCCATGTCCCTCTGGGTGGTCCGATGGGGTATCATGCGGGCTATACGCGGATTGATACCGGGTGACATCCAGATGGACCATATCTTTTTTCGCTCTCTTGGTTCAGGATGGAGAATCAGCTGGACCTCAATGGTTCTTATAAAACGGTAGTCTCGCTAAGTATTCTCTAAATTTCGCTTTATAAAAACATCTTTGAATTTCTCTTTGTATTTCTTAAGATTAATTTAATTAATTTGATAATTTTCTATATTTGTATAAATATACTAGAAAAACAAATTTACTTATAATTTGTTAAAAATTCCGTTGAGTGGATTTGCTCGCGAGTTTACTCCGCGGAATTCTAAATTAATTTGTACCATTGTAAGAGATTGAATATTTTTATATTAAAATGACAGATAAAATACATTTTAAATTTATATAAAAATCGTTTTGTTATTTTTTAACAAATGTAATCAACGCCTACGTTACATCTTATGAAAATTATAATTTTGAAAAAATCTAGCGAATGCATCTTTCTCTGGTTAAATAAATGCGCTGTTGCCAAATTGTTTTTAGTCTAAATTTTTTTTATACATTTTTCATTATTTATTCCTTATTATCTCAGAAACTGTGTTGTAACTATGAATCAAAATTGTCTTAAAATATGTATTGGTTATTGTTTAATGTTGGTTTAGTTTTTTATAAAAATGGTAAGAAGAGTTTCTTAATTATAATTAAATATGTATGAAAATTTTCCAATATCCCGTATAGTGCAATATTAAAGAGTCTGAAAAAGTCCATTTTTGAAATTTAATAAATCCGGAACTATATTGTTCATAAATTTCGTTTTGCCACCAATCGATGCAGAAGTATTTAATCTGCCTAAATTTCAAAAAATTCTAAGAAAATGCATTTGGCGGAACAACTACCTAAACAAATTCAAAGAACTATTATGTTAAAAATTTCAAAAAGGATTTTTCTTAAATTAAATATTCAAATATGTTTTATGCTAAATTCAAAAGACAAAATCTGCTCAAAGGATTTCATCTTAAGAAATTAGAACTTCAAAATTCGAAAGACCTTTCTTAACTACCTAGAGATTAAAATTTCAAAGGACCATCTTAATTTCAAATTTCAAAGAAATCTACTCTTATTAAACGAGCAAAAATTGTATATATATATATATTTGTATCTTGGTTCTATTTTGAAAACGATTCTACCGATTTTGATGAAATTCACTGGTTAGGGTGTTTTTGGGATGACAATTCGATCTGTCACGGTCTTATCTTCGACAAAATTGTTTTTGATGGGTCTTTTCGTAATCAAATTAATTATTCTCAGTTAGACAGATCCAAATCTTGGAGTTTAAAAAAGGTTTCTCTTTTGTTTACTTTTGTACCCAGACAGACAATGGGTCGGGTTAATCCATTGTTCTCAAAGGCCTTGAAGAACTATTGTGTTTGTGGATTTTAAAATATTTTGTTCTCCCTAAACGTTAGAACTATTTATAATTGTTTTTATAAAGAACTTTATTTATTTAATAGAATAAAACATAATCAAGAATTTATTTAAAAATATATTTCGCATAAGCAGAACTCAATTTTCTGAAAAAACAACACATTTTGATAGGTTTTATTTATTAACAATTGGATGAATAAAAATGAATCATATGGTTGAATCAAAACAGGTGCAGGAGGTGAGGTGCAGTGGTGGGGGACCCGGGGGTAGGGCGAGGTTTCGGGGGTGGGGTCGAGCGGGGTGGAGGTGGGGGGGGGGGTACAGTGGTCGAATACATCATATATATATTTGTATTTTTTTTAATTTGAAAACGGCTCTCAAATAAAAATCGACCTTTTTATCAGAATTTTAAATTAAAAATAATATTAAAATAAAGCTTTTAACTGAAGGAAGAAGTTACCGAGCAACGCTCGGTGCCTCCAGGTACTAAAAGTTATTATTCTCAAAACATATCTATTTCCCTTTTTCAAATTAGGGGTAGGTCGGACATTCTTCACAATTATAAAATTAACCAAAAGATAATTTAGATAAGTTAATTTAGATAATAAGTATAGATAGAACAGACAGGTGATTCCGGGTCTCCCAAATTTGGGGAGGAAAAAGGCTTAGGATGCCTGCCGAAGGAGGCCCTTGCAGCTGGTATTTATATAAATAACAAAAAAAAAATTCTTTTATAAAAAAATTTACAGAGGGGGCATAAGAATTTTAGAAAAGTTTAGGAGGGGGCATGGCACAAAAAAGGTTTGGAAACACTGATCTAAAGTATATAAAAACCATCAGCTGCGAAGCCCGCCTCCGCCTATGATTCCCGGAAAATATAACAAAATGAAAAGAAGACAAAATAAAGAAGGTGAATGTGTGTGAGTGAGAAGGATAGAAAATTGAAGGATATATAAGTTAAAGATTAAAATAAAAATACAAAATACAGGTTTAAAATATTATTTATAAAATAATTTAAATTATAATGTACAATCAAAAATAATAAAATAAATATAAATAATCCAAAAAATAAAATAAAAATTATAAGACCTAGAGATTTTAAATCGCCATATTGAATTCATTTTTTTTACTATTCAAATAAATTTATATTAAAAATCTAAAATCACAATATAGATAAATATTTATTTATTAATTGATAATTATTGTTAACTTCACATAAAAATAAAATTTAATTGATTTGTTTTTTTCCAAAATTCACTTGGTTACATAGGTAGGTATAGGTTCTTGGTATATTTTACTCGTAGGTACATTTAAAAAAAAAATTGTCTTTTTTATTCTTTTTTTATACTCACTTTACTTTTTAAACATTTTTTATCTTTTTTCTTTCATTTTTTTTTTTTTTTTTTTTTTTTTTTAAGTATTATATTTATTACAAATCACAGCCTTGATATTAAAATACTGGATTAATGTTAATATTTATTTGAGTCGCTCACAGTTAACTTTTGGAAATTTTTAAATTTTCGTTAATTCTAAATTAAAGTTTATTCTTTTTTTAATACAAAAGGTTATATTTTTTGTTTTTATTTTCCTAAGTAGGGTCTACTTTTCTGTGACAAGCTGAAAAGGGAAGGGATCGAAAATTCCAGAATTTAGAGAAACGTCTTTTATAAATCAAAATTTTTAAATTAATATTAATTTATTAAAACGGATATACTTATTTGCATTTTCACTTTTTTGGATGAATTTTCTTCAACTGATATTCATTTTGAATTGAATTTATAATATTTTGTTTAATTGTAATAGAAAATTTGCAGAATTTAATCAAATTCTAATTAATTGAATTAATTTTAATTTCTATTAAATATTCTATAATTAATTACAATATAATATTAATGGTATTTAAAAAAAACACAATTAATTATAATTTGATTAAATCCCGCAAATTTCTATTAAATATTCTAATTTTTAATCTAATATAATATAAATGGTATTTAAAATGAAAAAATTAAACCAATTAATTTTATCTTGATAATTAAATTCCGCAAATTGTCTATTTTAATTAAACCAAAATCGAAATCAATCCATCATTGAACGAGAAATAAATTTAATGTTGTAGATACTTTTATCCTAAAACTTAATTGCTCAAGTCACACACATATCGTCCCCTTCGAGTGTAAAGCTCCTAACTCCATTTTTTATCATAAATGAGATATTAAGGAGGTTCTTTCGCGACAATCCACACAAAAAGTTTTAGCCTCGTAACCACTCTATAAATATGAACTGAACTAAAATTTTAGGTTATGTTTTTTTAACGTGACTGTCCACTCACACTACGAAATCTCTATATGGACACACACATACTTGCCGGACCGCTTCCAAGCCATTGTGTTTAGATCCCCTCCACTAAAAATAATCGCCCAATTATGTTTTTTTTATCAAAACTACGTGGTAAATAATTTCAATTTTTTTTTTTAAGTTAATCCGAATATATTATTCTAGCAAATATTAGTTTTTCATCAAGATGGTGAAAGTACTTCAATGAAAAAAAAATAAAATAATGATCATTTCTCCACCCTTCCCCAATCTACTCTTATGTTAAAAATGTCATTTTCAATTCCAATTATTTCATGTTTGGTGTGGTAAATCGTCTTCAAATTTTAACAGTATGTGTATTATGCTTTTAATGACTTATATTCCAAGTTTTAAAGACTTCTTGAATTTTTGCCTTTGTGAAAGAACTACCTTAATACCGTTCGAAAGAAAAAGAGATGCAGCATCGTCCAAGTAAAACTGCTACTTAAAATTACGGTCGTAAGTTGTAGAAAAAATAGTTTTTTCCATAACAACAATATTAAATTTTGTTTGTTTTTTCTCCATCCTGTAAAATTTCCTTATTGTGAGTTAGCAGGTTTACTCTCTAAGGCGACGATATACCTACTATACTTATTTACATCAAGCAGATGAAGAAACATTCTTTGTTTTGTTTGTTATATTTTTTGAAATGTAATTTCTTATGCGAGTTCGGTCATCAATTATTAAATATTTAACGGAGGGTAGTGGGGGGAAATTAATTAATGTTATTAATAGAGAGCGCAAAAAAAGGCATTTGCCTTTTTTCAATTTTGAGCCTTTTCAAGTTTTTTTTTTGATATGTCCACCGATCTAAAAAAATCAATCACATTTGTAGATTTTAAAAAATGCCTTTTAACGCCTTTTTTGGCTTTTTTTCAAATCCGCGCCTTTTTTGAAAAAAAAAATGTCTTTTATGGTGCCTTTTTTGCCATTTTTTTAAAAAAAATTTTCATTTTTTTCATTTTTTTGAGATTTTTTCATTTTTTGAGATTTTTTCATTTTTTTGAGATTTTTCATTTTTTTTTTTTCTAATAAAAAAATTCTCTTAGTGATTGTTTATACCGCTCTTTGTATATTTTTTCTGCTTCTCTGTATGTGTACAGGTGTGTTTGCGATACTAGCGATCAGTGGGAAGGGCAAAAATAAGAAGTTCAATAGAGCAGGCAAACTTAATTTTTGGTGTAAAATTTCAGTTATTTTTAAAGAGCCCAGCTCGCGTGAGTAGATACAAGGAACTTTATCCAGATCTTCCTCTACCCTCTGAACCAGTTGAAACAAGATTTGGAACCTGGATTAGTGCTGCAATATTTCACGCACATAATTTTGAAAAATTAAAGCATGTACGATAAATATTTTTAAAATTAAACTTGAATTTTTCTATTTTTAGTTTTCTTATTTGTTAATTAATTAATTTGTTTAATTTTTTATCTGCAGATAATTGAAATGATTAATAAAGAAGATGATGCTCTTTGTGTAGAAACTGCTCGCAGGCTGATAATAAATTACAAGCTTCCATTTGATTTAATTTGTGTTTCATCTAACTTCGGGTTCCTCGCCACTAAGTTGAAAGAACTTGAAAATCCCAACTTAAGCTTTCATGAATCACTTTTAATTTTAGATGGTGTGAAAAAAAATTGATGAAAGTGTTGGACCCCGAGCAGAAATTTTTAAAACTAAGATTTCCAAGGTGTTGGAGAATAATCTGGGTCTAAATTTTATGAGGCAAGCATACTCAATTGGTCTATTATTGAGCCGAACAACTTGGTAACAAATAAATTGAAACCAAGTAAAATTACGGCTCTCAAATTTGCACCTCTCACATCTTGTGATGTTGAGAGATCATTTTCTATTTATAAAAATATTTTGACCGATCGCCGAACGAATTTTACGATTCAAAATTTTAAAATGTACCTTGTAAGCAATTTCTATCTGAATAGGCAAAATGTCACATTAGAGAATTAAGTGTTAACAGATACTGAGTAAATTATGTTTATTTTGATTTATAGAAAATGTAAGAATATTATATTTTTAAATAAAATGTCTTTTTTGTGGTTCTTTGTTTGATTATATTCTTTAATAAAATTTTTTTTTTTTCTTTTTTAAGGAATTTGGTGTTTTTTTTTTTTAACTGGACCAGTTACTTTCTGTATCTCCTGAAGATGGGTTAGTCACCCGAAATATATATATCGAGATTAAAGATTCTCTAAAAATAAATTCGTTTTATTTTTTTATATCTTAATGTGAAACCTACCAAGTATTTTTATCCAATAATTTTAATAAAAATTTATCATTTATATTATATTTCTATCCTTTCTAACATTTATATTGACGTTTTTTTTGCAAAAAATCGACTCTTTTTAAGCCGCCCCAAAACAGCCTTTTTTTTGGCGCTTTCTGCCTTTTTTAGAGCCTTTTTTTGCCACAAATCGTGCCTTTTTAGGTGCCTTTTTTACGAATAAAAGTGCCTTTTTTTGCGCTCTCTAGTTATTAATAATATTTACATTGAATATTATTAATTAGCAATAAGTGAAAATGCATGACGAACGTGCCGTGGAATAATTCTCAAATTTCAATTTAAATGCCGATGCTATGTCTCATTTCATCGATTTTTCATTAATAAACAGCATACGAAGTTACATTTCCACTAAAATTTTTTTGATTTCACAACCTTTTGTTTTTATTTTTCAAAAAAAAGTCGAAATTGGATTGTTAGAATTCATCCAAACCAAAATTGATTTTTTTTTTTTTAATACTATTCGTAAAGAGCTTTTCTTTTATGAAGGCTTTTGATTCGCCACTGCTACAGCCGCGACCGCGAAACCTCGTATGGAATCCCATTGTCGCATTACACAACTCTACAAAAATTTTTTTCCTTGTCCTAATATTTATTTCATGATTTTTCTATTCATTGTGCATCAAAATAAAGGAAAAATACCTATATTCCATATAAAGTTTGATTTTGTAGAGGCTATAATAATAATAAACGACGAAAAAGGCCATTTTGACCTATTTTAGAGTTTCATTAGATAGGATTGGAGTAATTTTTGGAGACGGACTGATAAGTGAATTAAGTGGATATCGATGAGGCAGTCCAAAAAAAGAAGAAGATAATTTACACTATCTTTTTATTGATAAAACCGACGTTTTCGGAGGCTATTCCCCCTTCTTCAGGGTTTTGAAAAGTCAGTGAAGGAAATCCAATGCGGCATTCCCCTCTGTCTCCTCTTTCAGTGGCAGTAACAATAATATCTTGTATTTCATTCTCAGCAGAATTATAATGTAAAATGAATAAAAAGATAGTGTAAATTATCTTCTTCTTTTTTTGGACTGCCTCATCGATATCCACTTAAGTCTCATTAGATATTAGTCAGCAAAATTTGAAATCAAAACATTTTGTTGACGTAATAGAAAACAGTTTCCTCTTTGATTTTCAAATTATCACTTGTTTGTAGCTCAATTAGAACTTGAGTTATAACTAAAAAAACTAAGACCATTTGTTTTTAACCGACTTCAAATAAAAATTTTTAAGAAAAAAATAAAAACCGACTTCAAAAAATTAAATGCAACAAATAAAATACACTAAAAGGTATAAAACAATTATTATCTTATTTAGTTACAACTAAACGACGAAATATTAACACGAAACTACTTTTTAAAGTCGGTGCCAAACAAACTATACCTATAAGCGAGCGTACCCGCCAAACGTACTAAGTAAGATCCGTCGAGTGCGATTCATAAAAGGTATATGTTTGGCACCAACTTCAAAAAGTAATTTCGTGTTAATATTTCGTCGTTTAGTTGTAACTAAATAAGATAATAATTATTTTATACCTTTTAGTGTATTTTTATATTTGTTGCATTTAATTTTTTGAAGTCGGTTTTTATTTTTTTCTTAAAACATTTTATTTTTCTCTTTTTAGTGATGTTATTAATAGTGATTATATCATCAGAACTTGACCAAATTAATATGACACCATTCCTAAGACACCCCCTTTCGGATAAAAAAAGAGTCGGTTCCAAACATATACCTTTTATGAATCGCACTCGACGGATCTTACTTAGTACGTTTGGCGGGTACGCTCGCTTATAGGTATAGTTTGTTTGGTACCGACTTCAAAAAGTAATTTCATGTTAATATTTCGTCGTTTAGTTGTAACTAAATAAGATAATAATTATTTTATACCTTTTAGTGTATTTTATTTGTTGCATTTAATTTTTTTGAAGTCGGTTTTTATTTTTTTCTTAAAAATTAATTTTATTATCTATGTTTATTATACTTTATAATCACGTAATTTTAGTTTTTTAGTTATAACTAGAGTTCTAATTGAGCTAAAAACAAGTGGTAATTTGAAAATCAAAGCGGAAGGTGTTTTCTATTATGTCAACAAAACATTTTGATTTCAAATATTTCTGTCTAATAACTAATGGGACTCGAAAATAGATCAAAATGGCCTTTTTTGTCAACTCTGTCCCGTTGTAAAAAATCGAGAAATTGCTTGAAAATCAACGTATAAAACTCTACTGGAATCCGTTGTTAGTTTTACGGCTACACATTTTTGTCAACCGGTGTTATTCACAAGTAGAAATGCACTTTGAGGACACGAAGGATAAGATTCTGGTCACTTTTAGCTGCGTACTTTCGGACTAGTTCTTGTTTTAATCTAAATCGGTTAATTTATCGGCTGCAGGGTTCGTGTATCCTTCCATTTGTTGGCAACTGATAGTAGCCACCTGTGCCTTGCTGTTCCCTTTAACCTCCGACTCGGATTCCTCCTCCTGTCTAAAATGCATCCTTGAGGCGAACAGACACGTGATGCCGAAAATACTGAGCAGAGATACAATTGCAATTGCTGATATGATAAGGGAGGATACTCCACCCCCGCTTCCGCCCTCAGGGTCCCTGATGGTATCGTCACTCGTGGTGGGCTGCGAATCACCCCAATTGCTCCAAGTGTTATTCCAGAAAATAGGATTGGCCCTGGGGTCAGCCGGCTTGTTCAATGGCGGCACGCTAAGCTCTCGGTACGCCTGCACAATCTCCTTCAATTTCTCAACCAATTCAGGTCGCGAATTGGCTAGATTGATTCGCTCGCAGGGATCCTTGAAAAATGAACAAAAAAACCACAAATTATTACCTTAAAAAAATATTAATAACACTGCTCGACAAAAATTAAACAAAAATTTCTTCCCGTAAACCTAACAATGAATTCCAGTAGAGTTTTATATTCTGGTTATCACGAAATTTCCCGATTTTTTACAAAACGTCAAAGTTTTGAGATATTATCGGTCAAAATGACGAAAAATGCCATTTTGACCTATTTTTGAGTCCCATTAAATATTAAATAAAAATTTTTGAAATCAAAATATTTTGTTGACGTAATAGAAAACACCTTCCGCTTTGATTTTCAAATTACTACTTGTATGTAGCTCAATTAGAACTCCATTTATAACTAAAATACTAAGACCTTAGGTTTTTATCTACATATGTTAATTATCCTTTATAATCAGGAAGTTTTAGTTTTTTAATTATAACTCGAGATCTAATAGAGCTACAAACAAGTGGTAGTTTGACAATCAAAGAGGAAGGTGTATTCTATTTCGTCAACAAAATCTTGTGATTTCAAATATTGCTGTTTAATATCTAATGGGACTGGAAAATAGGTCAAAATGGCCTTCTTCGTCATTTTGACCGATAATATCTCAAAAGTCTGACGTGTTGTAAAAAATCGGGAAATTTCATGATAATCAGCGTAGAAAACTCTACCGGAATCCATTGTTAAGTTTACGGGGGAAATTTTTGTTGATCAGTGTAATTATTAATAATAATCTTATATTATTTAATGTACCTATATACGACGCAACAACGCATTTTGGTATTCCAAACTTATTACGAAAATGATGGTTCTATAGAAAATACATATCATAACAATTGACCATACAAATGGCGCAAAATTTAATTCTTGAGGGAATTTTGTGACACCTTTTACATGCCTATAAAATTCAATCAACTGAAATTGTGAATTATAGACAGGTGGCGTTATTGAGCCGTTTTTCTTTGAAGAGGCCGTTACACACACACACACACTATACTACATGCATGATTATGGTGGTCTGCGAGCAGGAGCTCATTACCTAACCATGTTACTGATTCTAGCCTGTTTGCGACAGGTAATTTGATGGTGATGTTTCTTCAAATTGAGGAACCATCATCATCATGTTTTTTGAAAAACCGCTGTGTGAGAGCTACTTAGCCTCACCTGAAGGGTGCGTTACCATGTGTCACCGCGAGGAGGTGGCTCTCTTAATCCTTCCGTGTGTCTTTACTTATATGTAACAATTGTTTTTGACTAACGGTCATATTGATTAAGTCAATAATCGTTTAGTCACTAACTACTCTACTGTGTGTGCTCTAGCCCCATTAGCTAGAATTTTTCTACATGTCCAGCATTACTGCTGGACCTATTTACTACTTCTTAAGTTTCTAACATGCTTTGAGGGACAAAGGAATGAAGCATTATTCCCAGGGTCCCTCGTCGGTCTGATTAAGTCAGACCGCTCGTATTGTCTAGGGGTAGAGAGAAAAGAGGGAGCAAAGAGGGCGGAGCAAGGGGCACTGTATTTAGCGCTGTCTGTCTCCAATCTATACCCGCGTTCTCAAGTTCTTCCAGGGTCCATGCGCCGAGTCGAATTCTTTCATTCCGGTGAACGAAAGCTTGCCCTGCGAATTTTCTGAGCTTGAAGAATAGCTCTTCGGTTTTGATTAGTGATTGGAGGTCACTTGTTAGGTCACCTTCAATCAGCTCCTGGTATCTGAAGTTCGTGTAGAGCGGGCATTCGAAAAGAACGTGCTCTACCGTTTCCTCAATGAAGTTGCATTCAGGACAGTTTGCATTGTCCACGGCTCCTCTCTCGAATAACGTGCCGTTTATTGACCCGTACCCGCTGAGGATGAATAGTGTGTGCATGTCGGGATTATACCACTTGGGCATGTTTCCGTACATGACTCGCGGGAAGAAACGTTTTGTCAGGCGCCCGGTGGCACCTTGTGCCCACTCTTCCTGCCACAGTCTACCTATTTCGCTGTCCAATTTTGAATACTCGTGGTTTATACGGTAGTCTTCCACGCGTTCATGTTGTATGAACTCGTATTGTCCTACCGTTACACTTAAATTTTTCTGAATTTTATATCTCGCGGCTGACTTTAACATTTCTAAACGAAGTGGTGCAGCACCTGCCAAGACTCGAATCGCTGCTGTGGATACCGTTCTGCATACTCTTGTCACACCATATAGGATGGCGCGATCAATAGAATCCATAACGCTGTTGGCCTGTGCCCGTTGCGAATCATTTGTCGCGATAACGACAGCTCCGTAAGTGGCGGTCGGAAGAAAGAGGCTCTTCCAGTACAAGCCGACTGTTTTGCTATTAAGACCCCACTTATGGCGGACAATTGTCTTAACGTCGCTGGTCAGGATTTTGACTTTATCTTTTACTCTTTCGAGATGTGAGAAGAGGCCGTTACAGTGAATTCTGAACGTTATCGTGGCATGTTAACTGAATTTTTTTTTAAATAATCACAATAAGATTGAAGTGATTTTTGGAGACGGACTGATAAGTGAAATTGAGTAAATATTGATGAGACAGTCCAGAAAAAAGGAGAAGATAATTTATACTATTTTGTCATTCACAAACCGACGTTTCAGAGGCTATTCCCTCCTTCTTCAATGTTTTGAAAAGTCACTGTAGGAAATCCAATGCGACAATCTCATCTGTCTCCTCTTTCAGTGGCAGTAACAATATATATTGGAATGTCGCATTGGATTTCCTTCACTGACTTTTCAAAATCCTGAAGAAGGAGAGAATAGCCTCTGAAACGTCGGTTTATGAATAACAAGATAATATAAATTATCTTCTTCTTTTTCTGAACTGTCTCATCAATATCCACTCAATAACCACAATGCCAACAAAACATTGTAGTTTTGCTAATTGTAGGTACATACACGGATAATCGATACCAAGAAGAAAACTTATGATTATAGAAACACTGTGTGATAAACTCAAATTATCACTTTATTAACAAAACTAGCTGCAAGGCCCGCCTTCGGCGACCTTCTTGCTAGCCAAGGGCATATATATTATAGACAGGACCTTTCAGAGAAAATGCAAGACCCGGGGCAACTAATATTTTTTAGGGCCTTCGAAATTTAAAATAAAACTCTGGATAAGAAAATAAAAATAATTGTTTATTTATTTTTTTTGTTTTTTTAATGAAATTATAACATTTATTTATTTCACAGAAGCTTTGCGACATTCAGAATTAATAAATTCAGTTATTCTGAGCCCATTAAAATTGTGAAGCCCGGGTCAGCTGGCCCTCTTGTCCCCCTTTCTGATAGGTTCTAAATTTGTACCTATATTCAGTTGTATCAAGCAGAAAACAACCTAATTGATTTCTATTTATGAATCAAAACAATTAAGGTACTCTTGGCAAAAACAAAATCTTTTCAAAGAATAAGTTTACCAAAATCTATCTATTTAATTTCCATACAATATAAACAAAAGGTGTTCCTTTAAAATTTCAGGATTTATAAAGTACTCAGTCGTAGGAAACCTTGATATAGTGAACTTAATTATTTATTTATTTAAAAAAACTAGCAAACAAGAATTTGAAGAATAAATTTAGAGGTAGGTATAATTTTTTAAATTGAATTTTTCAAAAGTTGCCAATAATAGAAAAACAATGCATTGTTGCGCATTTGTTTATTTATATCAATATATCTCATCATTTTTCGTTCTCGCATCTAAAGTCAATTTTCTCTTGTCTGATCCTATATTTTATAATAGTTATACATAGGTAGGTAAAACTTGATAATATTTAACTACAATAATATTTAATTAATACCTTGTATTCTCTCATAATAATTTTAAATAATATTTTTCAATATATTGTTAATAATTATAGGGTTAATTTATTTTGTTTATTTTAATTTAATGTTTATTTACTTTCGTTCAATTGTTTCTAATTAAAATTCCATTTGATATGTTATTCTGAATTAATGATAATATTAATTTAACTATTTTTCAGTGTAAATATGTACAAAATATATATTCGATTAAATTGTGAATTAGGAATCGAGAAGTGAAGGTTAATTTTTCGACCAGCCCTCTCACAGATGACCCAGCTAGTTTTAGTCAACAGGTTAGTACAATCTAATATATTTTTAGGCCTGATTTCTTCTAAATAACGTTGATAGCATATTAGGCTAACTATCTGGCGCCCAAACTTTTTGTACTTGTTTATTATTTGTTAAATTGTTGTAATTAATTTGTATTGATGTTTGTTAATGTAATGTAGCTAGATTGTATTGATGTTTGGAGGACCTAGCCTCCGAGGACTTGTGCCTCTAAGAGCCAGTTGTATGACGGTTGGTAAACTCTTTTTAACCGTTGATAAAGGATAAATCCTTAGAATTCACCTTTGGACACAAGGTGAATTCTAAGGGCCAGTTGTATGTCGCAAAGCAAATGCTTTTTACCACTTACACAGTGTAAGTGGTAAAAAGCATTACTTTGCGACATACAACCAGCCCTTAGAATTACCCTTCGTCAACGGTTAAAAAGAGTTTACCAACCGATATACAGCTGGTTTAAGCAGGTGCCTGGCTGCCTGGCATCTGATTGGCCATCCCAGTCCCTCCATTTACCATCTATCCTGTGTTAGTGGTAAAAAACATTTACTTTGCGACATACAACCGGCCCTTAGAAATTACCCTTCGTCAACGGTTAAAAAGAGTTTACCAACCCACATACAACTGGTTTAAGCAGGTGCCTGGCTGCCTGGCATCTGATTGGCCATCCCAGTCCCTCCATTTACCATCTATCCTGTGTTAGCGGTAAAAAACATTTACTTTGCGACATACAACCGGCCCTTAGGAATTACCCTTCGTCAACGGTTAAAAAGAGACTACCAACCGACATACAACTGGTTTAAGCAGGTGCCTGGCTGCCTGGCCTCTGATTGGCCATCCCAGCCCCTCCATTTACCATCTATCCTGTGTTAGTGGTAAAAAACATTTACTTTGCGACATACAACCGGCCCTTGGGATTTACCCTTTGTCAACGGTTAAAAAGAGTTTACCAACCGACATTCAACTGGCCCTAAGCAGGTCGAGGAATAAAGATTTAGTACGTGGAGCCACATAGCAATGCACAGTAACCCCTGACCCCCCCATGAACCTCGCCCCCCACTGCACCCCCACTTCCACCCCCACCCCCGGATCCCCCACAACTCCACTCCACCTCCCACATGCACCCAGTTTTATTTATTTATTTAAACTAACGTATCTTATCGAAAATGGTCACAAACGAATTTTAATTTCCTCTGACATTGATTTCACTTTCCGAGCAATACAATAAATAAATCCTTTGTTGCATAATAAAGAGCTAAATAATAATTGCTATAATATAATAATAATAATAATTTGTTAATTTTATTCGGCAAATTATTTTTATTATTATTATTATAAATAATCGGTAACATTTTTTGATTTGTATTATTTTTTTTAAGCCATCAGGGGATTTATACTTCTTTTTAACTGACTTCAAAAAAGGAGGAGGTTCTCTATTCAACTTAGTTTTTTTTGTGTCTATGTTACCTCATATCTCCGCCAATTGTGAACCAATTTTGAAATTTTTTTTGCATTGGGTTCAGTCTAGCTTCCCATTGGTCCCGTTTTTTTCATTGGTATTAGACCTTTTTTGTTAGGGTTGTTCAGGCCTAACTTCTTTGTTTATGAACCGATTTCGATGATTCTTTTTTTATTGGAAAGGGGGTGTCTTAGGGATGGTGTCATATTAATTTGGTCAAGTTTTGATGTTATGATCACTATTAATAACATCACTAAAAAGAGAAAAATAAAAATAATTTTTAAGAAAAAAATAAAACCGACTTCAAAAAAATTCAACAAATAAAATACACTAAAAGGTATAAAATAATTATTATCTTATTTAGTTACATCTAAACTACGAAATATTAACATGAAATTACTTTTTGAAGTCGGTGCCAAACATATACCTTTTATGAATCGCACTCGACGGATCTTACTTAGTACGTTTGGAGGGTATGCTCGCTTATAGGTATAGTTTGTTTGGCACCGACTTCAAAAAGTAATTTCATGTTAATATTTCGTCGTTTAGTTGTAACTAAATAAGATAATGATTATTTTATACCTTTTAGTGTATTTTATTTGTTGTATTTAATTTTTTTGATGTCGGTTTTATTTTTTCTTAAAAATTATTATGAGTATTTTTCTTCTTCAGGCGCCATTTCTCGATTCCCAGCGTCGTCGTTTACAATGGAGAGTATTCTCTCATATTGTCGCTTTCTCTGGGAAATTTTTCACACACGTGGTTTCCCATTGCCTTCCCCTGGTTTTAGTGAGGTGCTTTGTATTTTTGACTGACAAAGATTAAAATTGTTCTGACTAAGGTGAGATTCGATTCCGAGTGAATCAAAGTGCCTTAACCACTGCAATATCGGCGCCTCATATGAGTATTGAATAATGTTATCTAAAAAGGATTAGTTTAGTAGTTAGATAGTTTACCTCTAGTATATTGAAGAGACATGGATTTTTGTCAGATTCGCAGGCGAATTGTTCAATATTATTTGGTGGGGGACCACAATCAACAGTCGCTGATGATCTCAAGAACTGCACTCGGGATTCATTCAATACGGGCGTTGAATGAGGCCGAGAGTCGGTTTCTGAAAAAAATAAACAAATTAACAAACAGTATTGTAGTAGTGCCGAAAAAAGTGTTTTTTTCTTAATATTTCATAAACGGTTGAAAAATTGAACGAATTTATGGTGTATTCATCATCATTGAGTATACAGTCCTAAGACTGGTTTGATGCAACAATCCGTCTCCACTCGACTCTGTCCCCCGCCAGCTGTTTGACCTCTCTAAATGTCTGGCATCCCATATCCCCAATTATTTG
This sequence comes from Forficula auricularia, assembly GCA_024734495.1. NCBI lineage: Eukaryota > Metazoa > Arthropoda > Insecta > Dermaptera > Forficulidae > Forficula > Forficula auricularia. The sequence continues at coordinate 11,388,369 of JALMQS010000187.1, read as the reverse complement.
GTTGAAATATTCTAATCTGGGTCTTCCCATTCCCCTTTTCTTTCCCATCTCCCCTCCAAGATATCCCTAAGCAGTCCCCCCATGTCTCAGTGTGTGCCCCATCATCTGACCTCTTCTCTTCTTCAGACTCTTCCACAAGGTTCTTCTTTCTCCGATTCTTCCAAGAACTTCTTCATTTGTAATTTTATCCATCCATTTGATATTCATCATTCTTCTGTAGCACCACATTTCGAAAGCCTCCAATCTCTTTCTCTCCGCTTTTCTAATTGTCCAGGTTTCACACCCGTACATGGCTATGCTCCATACATATGTCTTCAATAGCAACTTCCTGTTTTCTAAGCTGATTGAGGAGGAGCATAGTAGTTTTTGTTTTTGAATTAAACCCCATTTTTGCTTGGGCAATTCTCGATTTAATTTCGTTTTCGCTCCTCCCATCCCATGTTATTTTACTTCCTAGGTAGCGGAATTCCTTAACTCCTTCTAGGTTTTCTTGGTTAATTTTGATGCATTCCTGTCTCGTTTGTTCTTTTTTTGTACATACTAGGACCTTGGTTTTATTCTTGTTTATTTTCATTTTGATTTCTTCTATTAGGATTTGGTGTATTGGTCTACAATAAAACCTTATACAGGTATAGTCTCGACTTTCCACAGTTCGCATTTATGACCTTGTGTTTGTCTCTTCAAAACAAGTGCATATTACATAAATGAAAGATTTGCGGGAATTTCCCTAAAATTTATGTAACATATATTAGGGAATCCCCGGAAAACTGTTTATTATGTATATAGTCCAAGAGCTGGTGACACATTTTTGAGTACGGATTTGACCCAACTAGAAATAATGCGTAATAGTACCGTCTATGATACATGCGCGGATCCAGGTGGGGGGGGGGCGATGGGGGCGACCGCCCCCCAAAGCATTGGAGATCAACATTTATTATATGTTTATTTAATTTTTTTTTTATAACATTAAATTTTAAAATTGAAGAAAATAAAGTTCTAGGTTGCTTCAGAATGAAAACATCATGTAAATATTAAGGTTGCTAACTCGATTTTTTTGGAAAATGGAGTTAGGCCACTTTCAAAATAAACGGCTCAATTATTCTTTCTTAGTAAATATATCAAGGCAAGTCAACATAAATCAGATTGAATTTTTTTTAAGCTTGGCAATAAAATATAAATTATCTGCATAAAAAATATAGTCCTTATTTCCTTATAACATCTTTAATAATTTAATCGATGGATATAACTAATCAAAATAAATCTTTTTAATGTTATTCTTTGTTTTTATTTTTTTGTTTTTTATGAAACCTGACTTTTACGAACTATTCTACTTAAGACCAATGTCTAGGAAAACCTATCTTGGTCGTAAGTCAAAGAATACCTGCGTATAGTGAACATAAAAAAATTTATTTTTTAAAAGAATTTTTTTTGTTTTTATACAGAAAATAAACAAAATTGAAGAGTTTTAAATCAAAAGGGCCTAAGTACCAATTTATGCTGTTGTTGTTGACTTAGTTGCTTCAATAGGTATTCCCAGTAACAATCCTAAGGGTCTATGTGAATATCTAATCGTTTTTAGATTGTACAGTGGTCAAAAGATAGCAGAGAGTCCAAAAGTGCTAATGGGAATAATATTGTTTAGTCGAATGTTTTCTACATTTGATTCAATCGCGAATCAAATGTAGGGAATTTTTGTCAAATATTGAGTGAAAATAATATTTGAACTTATATATTTTTAACTTGAAATAATGATTTTAAATAAATTTTTATAATTTTTCTAATTAATATAACAAAGAATAATTGCTATATCAATGAGAGTTGTTTTTGGCCACGCTTATTTGAAAAAGATATTTATCGCGAGACTACTGCGGATTACGCTATTGGAGTCTGCGGAGTCTTAAGTCTGGACCAAGAGAGAAAAAGATGTGATCCACTTAGCTACAATCCAACGCCATTTCGCGTTTTTTTTTTTTGTTTTTTTTTTAATGCAATCGAATACAAGAAGGGGTGCACCAGTAAAGATGCAGCCCCTATGGATCTCGAAAGACCCTTGCATTACCGAAGAGAAGAAAGTTGATTAAGTGAGAGGGTGTAGACGTAGGTGTCTATGCACTCCGGTTTTGAAGGTTTGAAGATTATAGGTGCTGGGAAAGATAGAGGCTGGGAGAGAGTTCCAGTTCCTTGAAGTCATGGGGATATATGTATTGGCGAATGAAGTGGTCCGGCACTTTTCTAATTTGACCGAGAAAGAGTGTTGGGAGTCGGCAAAACGCGTGCTACGTGCAAAGCATGCTTTGGGGGGAATTATTGATTTTATCTCATCAGAGCACCTGCCGTGATAGTATCTATAGAAAGGGGAAAGGGCAGAGACATCTCTTCGATGAGCCCGCATTCGATTAATTTATGGCAAGCATCTAACATATCTAACATATATGCTAATAGACAGAGCGCTCTGGACTGGGTGATTAAATATATAACATCTGAGATTTCAAATTCACTTGGTGATCCATCCTAATGTCTAGCGGGCTATACGCGAAATGACGTTGGATTGTAGCTAAATGGATCATATCTTTTTCTCTCTTGGTCCAGACTTAAGACTCCGCAGACTCCAATAGCGTAATCCGCAGTAGTCTCGCGATAAATATCTTTTTCAAATAAGCTCGGTCAAAAACAATTCTTAGTGATATAGCAATTATTTCCGTTTTTAAACCCGTTTTTAGTAAGAACGGATTCTTACTAGTTAAAACGCGTTTCATTGAATAACTTTGTGGCAACTAGAATTTACTGATGTTGGTTGAGTTTGGTCCAAAGGTCTAGAATCTTCTTTTTTTAACCTTCAACCTCTTTTTGGATGTTTATTTTCAAAATTTTTTTGAACGAAAATGTCAAAAATTACACCTTCATTAGAAGCAAAGTTGATGAGGATGTAATTTTTGACATTTTCGTTTAAAATTTTTGAAAATAAACACCCATAAAAATAATTTTTAAGAAAAAAATAAAAACCGACTTCAAAAAATTAAATGCAACAAATAAAATACACTAAAATGTATAAAATAATTATTATCTTATTTAGTTACAACTAAACGACGAAATATTAACATGAAATTACTTTTTGAAGTCGGTACCAAACAAACTATACCTATTTCCCACCAAACGTACTAAGTAAGATCCGTCGAGTGCGTTCATAAAAGGTATATGTTTGGCACCGACTTCAAAAAGTAATTTCATGTTAATATTTCGTCGTTTAGTTGTAACTAAATAAGATAATAATTATTTTATACCTTTTAGTGTATTTTATTTGTTACATTTAATTTTTTGAAGTCGGTTTTTATTTTTTCTTAAAAATTATTTTTATTTTTCTCTTTTAGTGATGTTATTAATAGTGTACATATCATCAGAACTTGACCAAATTAATATGACACCATCCCTAAGACACCCCCTTTCGGATAAAAAAAGAACCATCGAAATCGGTTCATAAACAAAGAGGTTAGGTCTAAACAAACCTAAACAAACCTAATAAAAAAGGTCTAATACCTATGAAAAAAAATCGAAAAAAATGGGACCAATCGGAAGCTAGACTGGACCCAATGCAAAAAAATTTTCAAAATCGGTTGACAATGGGCGGAGATATGAGGTAACATAGGCACAAAAAAAATAAAAAAAATAAAAAAAAAATTCAATCGAATAGAGAACCTCCTCCTTTTTTGAAGTCGGTTAAAAAAAGGTCTAATACCTATGAAAAAAAAAACGTAAAAAAAATGGGACCAAACGGAAGCTAGACTGGACCCAATGCAAAATTTTTTTTCAAAGTCGGTTGACAATTGGCGGAGATATGAGGTAGCATAGGCACAAAAAAAAAATTCAGTCAAATAGAGAACCTCCTCCTTTTATGAAGTCGGTTAAAAATGAGGCGGAAGGTCAAAAATGAAGATTCTAGACCTTTGGATCAAACTCAACCAACATCAGTAAATTGCCACAAAGGTATTAAGTGAAACGCGTTTTAACTAGTAAGAACCTGTTACTAAAAAACAGGTTTTTTACTGCAACATATATACACCTAGAAGATTTTCATTTCTGTCTGAAATCGAACAAACTTTATTTATTTATTTGTTTTTTTATGAAATTATATATTTGTAATGAAATATCGTCTATGAAAGTACGTATTTTCTGTGAGTAATATATAATAATAATGATAATTAATTATTTACTTTTATCATTTTTGTTTAATTTAATTTGAAGTTGTGTCTGATAAGCGAGAATGGCTGCTGCAGCCGGCGATTCAAGCACTAGTTGAGGGTCATATTCTGAGGAATTCACCCCTGACTCGCCAAGCCAAGAATCCGCATCAGGATCATCAGATGCGCCTTTAAAAAAAAAATAAAAAAATAATCATTAGGTACATATTCAAATATAGGGTATTATTTCACGTGAAATTTTCATTTTTTTTTTTTCCTTCAACTGACTTTGATTTTCCTGAAATAATTTTCTGTTTTTCTACACCAAAAATGATCAACAGGTATTTTTGTTTTTGTTTTTCCGAAATTTCATTTTTATAGGTTTTACACATGGCTTATTGAATTTTCAATTTTTTAGAATTTCTGGCTTATTTCCATCACAATAACTAAAAAAGTATTATCTATCTGTTCTACAAAAATAATTTCGCGTATCATTTTTCATCTATTTTTAATTTAAATTTAAATTCAATTTTCTACAAAAAAGGTCCCTTGAATAAAATCTCTCCGATTAATGGTTTTCAAGTTAAAGTGGTTTAAAGATTTTTCAAAATTAAAAATTCTCTATTATTGGCTAAAATACAAACTTAATGGAATAAATCTAAAGAGAAAATTTATAGAAAATTCAATTCTCTACAAAAAAGATCGTTTAAATAAAATCTCTCCGATTAATGGTTTTCAAGTTAGAGGAGGGCAAAGATTTTTCAACATAAAAAATTCTCTATTATTGGCTAAAATATTAACTTAATCAAATATACCTAAAGAGAAAATTTGTAGCAAATTAAAGTTTCTACAAAAAATATTCTTTGAATCAAATCTCTCTGAGTAGTGGTTTTCAAGTTAGAGGAGGGTAAAGATTTTTCAACATAAATAATTCTCTGTTATTGGCTAAAATATTAACTTAATCGAATAAACCTAAAGAGATAATTTGTAGCAAATTAAAGTCTCTACAAAAAACATTCTCTGAATAAAATCTCTCCAATTAATGGTTTAGAAGATAGAAAGGCTTAAAGATTTTTCAACATAAAGATTCTTTATTATTGGCTAAAGTATAAACTTAATCGAATAAACCTAAAAAACAAATTTGTAGAAAATTTGATTTTCTACAAAAAAGGTCCTTTGTATAAAATCTCTCCGATTAATGGTTTTTAAGTTAGAGAGGTTTTAAGATTTTTCCACATAAAAAATTCCAAGTCCTGAGATCCACTGCTTGCTTCAATGAATAGGCGAATTGGATTTTTCATTTCTCGGTTCCCATCGGTTAAGAGTTAAACCGAACCGAACCGAACCGAACCGAACCGAAGCGAACCGAGATCACAACGCAATAGAAATCAAGGCAAAGTAGAGATTGATATTTTTGTGAAATTTTTATTTAATAAGCCAATGCATATAGGATATACTAAATGAGGAGACAAGTTAAGCCACATGATTAGTGACTGATTTTTGGATGGGTGACCGCCTAAGCAAAAAAAAAAATTCTAATAGATAATAATATCCGGCCAAATTTTGGTAATATCCATTCATTTCAAGGAAATTCCAAACCAGTAATTATGAATATGCCCTGAAATAAATTTTCTCATCAACCCTTAATTCCATAAAGAGGGTGACTACCCTTAATTAGAAATTTCATAAAAGTAATGATTTTTAATAAATTCTACGGCAATTTCCAAATCACTAAGTAAGAATATGGTCTGAAATAAATTTTTCGATCAACCCTTTACCCCTTAAAGGGTGTGACTACCCTTAATTTGAAAATTGATAAAAGAAATGAGTTCTACTAGATTCTAGCGCAATTCCTAATCACTAAGTGTAAATATGAATTGAGATAATTTTTCTGATCAACCCTTCATTCCATAAAGGGGGTGACTACCCTTAATTTAAAATTTCACTAAAAAAATATTCTACTAGATTCTAGAGAAATTCGAAATTGTCAAGTGTAAATATCAACTGAAATAAGTTTTTTGATCAACCATCCATCTCCTAAAGGGGGTGACTACCCTTAATTTAAAATTTCACTAAAAAAATTGATTCAACTAGATTCTAGAACAATTTCAAATGACTAAGTATAAATATGAACTGAAATATGTTTTCTGATCAACCCTTCATTCCCTAAAGGGGTGACTACCCTTAATTTAAAATTTCACTGAAAAAATTATTCTACTAGATTCTAGAACAATTTCAAATGACTAAGTGTAAATATGAATTGAAATAAGTTTTCTGATTAACCCTTCATTTCCTAAAGGGGTGACTACCCTTAATTTAAAATTTCACTGAAAAAATGATTCTACTAGATTCTAGATCATTTTCAAATGACTAAGTGTAAATATGAACTGAAATAAGTTTTCTGATCAACCCTTCATTTCCTAAAGGGGGTGACTACCCTTAATTTAAAATTTCATTAAAAAAAATTATTTCTGCTATATTCTAGCCTATAACTTCTCTAAAGAAGGTTCAGCTTGGCCGACTGGTTTGAAAATTTGCCTTTAAATCAAGCTAGCGAGCGTTCAAGCCCGGCGCGCTTCAAATATTTCGACAGGCTATTATAATCTGATCCCTTCACCAATTTTCACACACACACATACATTTCAAGAGTAATGGCTAAAATGGACTTTATTTCCAGAAGGCCGATAAAAATAAAAAAAAAAAATCTAAAAAATACCTATACCCTTAACTTCTTCATTCGCTAGAAAATTTTGTAAAAATAAGTATATAGAATTAAAAAAAAGGCCTTCATATAGAAAATTCATAGAAAAAGTGAACAAAAAAACTTATATAATGCGATTGTCTTCAAATTAAACTATTTTTTTAGAATCTAAGTTAAAAACTTGTTCATTATAGAACAGTTAGTTTTTCGTGTTATTGTGATGGAAAGTAGCCAAAAATTGTAAAAAATCGAAAATTTAAAAAACCATAAAATCTGTAAAAATGAAACTATGAAAAAAAATACTTAGAGCCAATAGTGATTATTATTCAGATATCTCTGGCTATTTGAAGTCACTGTTGACTTAGAATCAACAATAGCCATCGATTTTCATCTAATATTTGAGGAATAATCATTCTTCATTGCATTTGTTTAGATTATTTTTTTCCCCTAGAAAATCATATCATGATTGCAAGAAAATCAAAATCACTCGAGGGGGAAAAAAATTGAATATTCCACATTATATTGAAAATATTCCATATTTATTCAAGTATTTCTTTTCTTATCTTGTTAATTAATACCTTGAACGTATTTCCAATCGCCGTATCGAAGTCCGGCAATGCCCTCTTCATCGAGGATTTGGTGTAGAACCGAATTTCGTGCAGAGAGACGACCCCGCGTTAAAGTTTCCCATTGCGAGATGCCGTCCATAGGTGGCAGAGAACGAATATCCATTCCTATAATCATCAATTCAACTCAATTTAGTGATTTTTTCAAACTTATAGTGTATTAAAATAAAAAATGGGCCATTCAAGTCACATTCACCTTCTAAGAAAATTAAATTCGCCTACTGGTGGTGAAAGGTTGAACTATATCATTAGGGTCTTTTGAAAGCCAATTTATTATTATTATTTTTTTAAATGGCATAAACAAATACAAAAAACTACTATAATTTCTAGTAAAGTTTAAATAATCCAATAAAAGTTTAATATTCTTTGATTATGGATTTAAGATTTGTAACAGTGACCCGATTGCGTTAATTTCAATTTCTACCACATGGGGGCAATACTAAACGTTACCATTAACCAATTTAGTCCAGTCAACGAACGCTCAAAAAGGGGGTATAGAAAATATTTTAGAGAGAATTTTTTCCTTATGGAATGTGTTTGGGCTAGGTAGGAGGTAAAGATACTAAAAGTCCCCAGTCCTAGCTACCGGGCTTAGGGGTGGAAATGTCCTGTTTTTGGTTTTTTGCTTATATCTCAAAAACGGTGAGTCGTTTGGAAAAAGTTATGCTTATCAAAATAAAAGCTTATAATATTTACTACAAGATTGCATCTATTAAATTTTTCTCTATTCTTTATGGTTTTTGAGATATTCGCCCACGATTATCGTTTATGCATGAAAAAAATAAAATTTCCTATATTTTTTGTCAAACTTTTGTCTCTATCACCTCATCCTTTCGTTTTATAGTAAAAGTCCTCAGAATAAGAAGTTATAGACCACTCAATTTTCTTTAAAATCGTATATACATTTATGATTTTATTTTCAAATCATCTGGAGTTATCGCAATTTAAAAATTTCAGGTCGATTTATACATTTTGTTAGAAAACCCCGCAATAAACCAGTATATAGAGGGTGTTTCAGCTTACATTGATTGCGGGAAAATATAATTTTCTAGGATCGTTTTGTATGGTGTGGGCGTGCCAAATCTTAGTTTGCGATTTCTAAAGTGTGGGGGTCCATGATGGAGCACGTTTTCGACAAAGACCATACTACACATTTTTAAATTAGATTAAATTTGCTACAATTAAAATAAAGTTCCATCTTAATTGGATGATGGTAACCATTGCCGCAATTAGGTTGAAGTTTTGAAAACCTGCAATTTTTGCAAAAAATCTCAGTTTTCCCTTGATAAAATAAAAAACAATGATATTAGAAACTTGATTTCTATCTCATTCTCTTGGAAATTTTATTGAATTGAACGTTTACTTGGACCTCTTTTTTGATAAAACTCTTAGATTTATAGATATCCAGAATAACAAGAATTTTATTTTGCTAATAATAACCGACTTCAAAAAAATTAAATGCAACAAATAAAATAATAATAACTTAAAAATAAAATAAAATGAACTAAAAGGTATAAAATAATTATCTTATTTAGTTACAACTAAACGACGAAATATTAACATGAAATTACTTTTTGAAGTCGGTGCCAAATAAACTATATAAGCAACCGTACCCGCCAAACGTACTAAGTAAGATCCGTCGAGTGCGATTCATAAAACGTATATGTTTGGCACCGACTTCAAAAAGTAATTTCATGTTAATATTTCGTCGTTTAGTTGTAACTAAATAAGATAATAATTATTTTATACCTTTTAGTGCATTTTATTTTATTTTTAAATTATTATTATTTTATTTGTTGCATTTAATTTTTTTAAAGTCGATTTTTTTTTTTTTTTTTATAAAAATTATTTTTATTTTTCTCTTTTTAGTGATGTTATAAATAGTGAGTTAATATAATACCTTGCATGCATCGCGTAAGAGAAAGCGTCGGGCGAATAAATCAGAAAATGATAATAAAATTCAATTCATGAATATAGAAATTCTCTCGAAATGTTTGAAGGTTTTAAATGAATGTTTTAAGATTTTTTTTATAAAAGATTTTATTTATTATAATTTCGATTATTTGATCATAAGAATTGGAGATTTACGTTATTTCGTCATTCATCATATCTTTAGAACTTGACTAAATTGATATGGTACCACCCCTAAGGTACCCTCTTTCCAATAAAAAAAGTATCATTATAATCGGTTCATAAACAAAGAAGCTATGTCTGAACAAACATATCAAAAAATGGTCCAATACCAATGAAAAAAACGGGACCAATCGGAAACTAGACTGAACACAATGCAAAAAAATCATCAAAATCAGTTTACAATTGGCGGAGATATGAGATAACATAGACGCACAAAAAAATTCAGTAGAATTGAGAACCCCCTTCTTTTTTGAAGTCGGTTAAAAAGTATTTCTTCCCTATAATTTTTTAGACACTTTTACATTTCGAAAATATTTTAAAATTCTATAAATATAAAATTTTCATTCATTGAAGAAAATAAATAATTTAAAGAAACTCAAAACAATCTAAAGAAAAATTATTATGCTTCTACAATCTGAATAAAATGACACCTTCATTTTGAAAATCGGTTTACAATTAATCGAGTTATGATGTTTTTTTATTGTCATTATTACAAGTTAGTAATAGTTAATTGGAGCATCATGGAATTTTGAATATTTGAATTTAAACTTTATTCATTTCCCAATGCTGCCATCTTACATCGATTTGTTCAACTCCCTTGTCAGAAAATTCAAACAATCGATGATTGAAATCCAGCACCATCTTTTTTCATTTACCTAAGAATAACTAACCATAACTAAAACTACCATAACTCGGTTAATAATTAACCAACTTGGAAAAATAAGGTGTCATTTTGTTTATAAATAAATTATTAAAATCTTATTAAATATAAGATAATTTAAAAACGTAACAATTATTGATAATTAAAGAATTAGAAAAGGGAAAAGTGCGAGTTTTTGGGTTAAAGTCCAAAAATTTGGAGGTTTTTCGGCCACCAAAAGTTGTCCTCCCACAAACTTAGATTTGGCATACCAACGCCATACCAAACGATCCTAGAAAAAATATTTTCCCGAAATTAATGTAAGCTGAAACCTCCCTATTTACTCGGCTATTTGGGGGTTTTCTAACATAATCGACTTGAAATTTTTAAATTGCGATAACTCCAGAAGATTTAAAAATAAAATCATAAATGTATATATCATTTTAAAGGAAATTGAATGGTCTACAACTTCTTTCCTGAGGAGTTTTACTGTAAAACGAAAGGCTGAGGTGATAGAGACAAAAGTATCGGAAATTTTATTTTTTTCATGCATAAACGAAATTCGAGAGCAAATATCTCAAAAACCATAAGGAATAGAGAAAAATTTAATAGAAACAATCTTGTAGTAAATATTATAAGCCTTTATTTTGCTCAGAATAACTTTTTTCTTACGACCCACCGTTTCTAATATATAAGCAAAAAACCAAAAGACTGGACATTTCCACCCCTCTTCCACCCCTAAGCCCGGTAGCTAGGATTGGGAACTTTTAGTATTTTTACCTCCTAACTAGCCCAAATACGTTCCATAAGACTAAAATGTTTTCTATAACATATTTGTTGACTGTGCTGGTGGGATTTTTTTTTTTTAATTTTCTTATTTACTTGATGTGTGGGTTTACTAGCTTCTATAACCCATTCGTTGACTATACTAAACATGGGTGATTCTGTTAATAGTAATGGAAATTTTTGTTTTCGTGAAACAAATTAAAAATTTTACAGATAATTCCGTAACAATCATATTTTTTTGAGATATTAATTAATTATATCGAAAAAAATCATTTTTGAATACTGGAAGATTGAAATTAAAAAATATATAAATGTGTCCAATTTTATTCATTTTTCGTCTAAATAAAGTTCTATGTGTGTGTGGCGTCTCTGACCCCCGCCCCCTATTTTTTTTAGAACATGGTCTATCTTTTGAATCAACTATCGTTTATAAAACATATATTAAAAGAGAATTTCTTTTAATACACTTATTCAGATAGAGTTTATAATATAGGAATTAGAATATATTTAATTTTATATTGCGAGGAGATGGAAGAATCGGAGAAAGAAGAACCTTGTGGAAGAGTCTGAAGAAGAGAAGAGGTCAGATGATGGGGCACACACTGAGACATGGGGGACTGCTTAGGGATATCTTGGAGGGCGGGGGTGGGAAAAGAAAAGGGGAAGACCCAGATTAGAATATTTCAACCAAATAATTGGGGATATGGGATGCCAGACATTTAGAGGGTTAAACAGCTGGCGGGGGACAGAGTCGAGTGGAGACGGATTGTTGCATCAAACCAGTCTTAGGACTGTATACTCAATGATGATGATGATGATGATTGCGAGGGGTTCGACAACAAGCTCAGACTTGTCCGTAAACAAGCTACGACCTGTTTCCTTAAATTGGAAAATATATTTTTCAATTCGATACTTCTAGGATTTCCCTTTTAGCTATTAGGTGCTTGTACAATAACTAGTACTCTCTATTGCAGGGTCCAAAGTTCACTCCCCAACATGACTCCTTGAGCCCATGTGACGTGAATTGTGAAGCATAATCCGATCGAAACGTCGTAGTTGAATCGTATTATTTGTTCGTGTTCAATAAATAATAATAATTGTTATGTGTGATTTAAATAAAAATTTCTACTCTTAATGTAATTTAATTTCTTCAAAAAATTTAAAATAAAAACATATACAGAGTTTTTTATTAGCTTATAAATAAAATAATATAATAATAATAAGGTTATAAGTGCTGGGAAAGATGGAGGCTGGGAGAGAGTTCCAGTTCCTTGATGGCAGCTAGTAATCCCACACATCAAGTAAATAAGAAAATTAATAAAAAAAATGCCACCATAACGAACTTTCTACGACATTCTGTTTTCAAGTTATCCTTAAGGCCAGTTGTATGTCGGTTTGTAAAGTCTTTGTTAAAGCTAACAAAGGGTAAAACCTTAGAATTCACCTTGTGCTCGACGGGATGGCCAATCAGATGAAAGTTCGTGTTATCTGATTGGCCATCCGGCCGGGCATAAGGTGAATTCTAAGGTTTTACCCTTTGTTAACTTTAAGAAAGACTTACAAACCAACATACAACTGGCTCTAAGAGTATCAATATCCAACCGCTCTAGAATTAATAATAATAAATAATAATAATAATGAATATAATTAATTAAAGCAAATTATCTATTTTCTAATTTAATTAACTTTGGATAAATTCAATTTTTTAATTAGATACTTTGTATTGAACTATTAGTGGATTTTAAAAATAATTAAAATAATTAATTATTATAATGAAATTGAAAAACTTTTGTTAATTTTTTGTATGCCTATATCATAACAACGTTTTAAAATCTCAATAAATCTATTCAATACGCTTGGCGGGCGGAAATCAGCGGGCGTTTAAACGCCCCAAAATACTACATATAAGCCACCGCCCCAACTATATCGCCTTGCCTTTAAGTAAATGAGAACCTTGCTCTGATTGGTTAATGCCTAGACGGTTTTCCGTCTTTATCGTTGTATTTGAATTCTTTCTACAAATTTATGAAATGGCAATAAAAAGAGGCTGGAAACACGATGAAGAAGAGGCTGAATCAACTCAAGGTCCTCTACTCGATCAGCCCTTTAACCAACCAGAGCCCTTAGAGTCGTGTGACGTCATTAGGCATCCCGAAATCTTCTAATATAAACTTGATCCCTTTGAAAATTAAAATTTTAAAAGGTTTTTATGTTCTGTTACCACGAATAATTAATATTTTTGAAATTTTTAGGGTTTTTAATCTCAAATATAATAAATATAAAATCATTTATTAAATTATTAATTATTATTTACCTCAATAAACTGGTTTACTTACACTATAATTAACTATACCTTTTTATGAATAATAAAATTTCGAAATTTATTAATAAAGATTCAAAATATAAAATTTTTATTTTAGATCTTCTCTAGAATTCCATTTTTACTCTATAACCCTATATTTTTCTATCTACTCTAAATGAAATTTAATTCCGATTGTCTTTAATAAAATGATTCACGGAGACAAGCTACTTTCCAAGGCTATATTTAGAAATTTCTAATGACCTTTCATCAGAATGGACCTTGTAACGTTTCTGCTAAATTAAGTAAATCGAACATAATAATTGAAATTAAACGCTAAACGGAGTAAATATTATTTTTTTTCTATTATTAAGAGCAGCGGATCGTAAATATAGGGAGTTAGGGTCTTAGAATAAATACATGGGCCTCGGGGTCTCCAAGAGTACGGGGGGGACTTCCGAAGACTAATAAATATAATGTTATTATTATTGTTGTTCAGTTCCATAATCAGTATTAGATATAACAAATCAGAGGAAAAAAAGGAAACAATTAAACACTGTGTTAAATTATACGACTAATCGTAACGTTTCGCTGACTTATTGTAGCTTCATCAGACTCTATCTAAATAAGCTGACGTGTTCTGATGTGGCCATCCACTTGACTTTACCATACAACCTGGCCCCTCACTTATATTTAATATTTAATAAAATTATTTATAATCATGTAAGGGGGGGGTTAGTTTTTGCATTTTTAGACTCCTGGGACCCACTGATTATGTATACAAAATTTGGTTGAGTTTGGTAAATGGCCAAGATTTTCATTTTTTGACCCTCCGCCCCCCCCCCATTTCGGGCGGTTAGATTTTGCATTTTTAGACTTCTGGGGGTCCAATGATTATGTATACAAAATTTGGTTGAGTTTGCTTAAACGACCTAGATTTTTAATTTTTAACCCCTCCTCGACCCCCCTTAATTTTGGGTCGATATGCACCAAAATCTAATCAGCTCTTAATCTCAATGGACCAAAACTACGTGTGAAATTTGGTTTCTATATTCACACTAGTTTTTGATCAAGCTCGTCCACAAAATTTGGTAACGCACAGACTAACTAACTAACAGACATTTTGACAAAACAATTATTATCTCGAAAAATATAATTTTTTCGATGTTCACTTATTAGAGCTTTTTTGTAGAGCGAAATGCCATGGTTTCGCTCAATTTTTTTAATCGAAATAGTTTCAGCCGTTTTTGAGATATTTTGAAAAAAAGAAGAAAAAAAAACACTTTTTTCATGCACGATTACAATATTTGACCATACACTGTATGGTAAAGTAAAAATAAATACAATTGAATCACTCACAATCAGTAAAATTAACCTAGACATTCACCCATACCAGTGATTCTCAACCACTGTGCCGCGGAACTTTAGTGTGCCGCGAGATTCTTGAAGTGTGCCGCGAGATTCTCGAAGTGTGCCGCCACTCCCTCCCGAAATGAATTTTTATTTTCTTTTACGTTTCTTTATCAATTGACACTACATTTAATCCAAATATTTATTTGATCATTTGATCTGAAGAGGTAGTAACATTTTATAGGATGCAGAATGTCCTATGACAATTTTATAGGTACATCAATCAATAAACCAAATAAAATTCTATTAATTTATTTTATTGTGTGCCATGAAATTTTTAAATTATTAAAAGTTTGCCGTGACGAAAAAAAGGTTAAGAATCACTGATCTATCTTCTTCTTCTTCGAGTGCCATACCCGAAACGGGTGTCGGCTCCTCTCCACATATACCTGTGCTGAGTGTGTTTAGTTGTTTTACACAGATATATGGGACCTACTTTTTAACGCCGGTTCCGAACGGCTAAATATCTATCTGCCGAGACTCGGTCTCGAACCAGCGATCTTCGAGTCAGCGACCCAACACTCTAGCCACTGACCCACAGTCGCCTCTATACCTCTATACCTTGATTAAATTAGTTTCAAACACTTGTCATTCAATTTTGTCTTGCCATTTAGAATTCATACATATATAACAACCAGAATACATTTACTTAAATATTTTAAAGATTGTGAGTGATTCAATTGTATTTATTTTTTGTATAGAGCCTAATGAAGCTACAATAAATCAGCGAAACGTTGCGATTGATCGCATGATTTAACACAGTGTTTAATTGTGTCCTTTGCCAAAGGAAATATTTAAAAAGAGCCTGAAATAGATGTCTTATTGTTTTTTTTAAAAATCAAAAAACCACGGGCGACTTTTAAAAATTATATATATATATTTTTTATCTATTGATATTACTATATTGTATAATTCTACAAAAGACACATTAAGATTAACAATATTATGATTTGGCATTTGCGATTTCTCTTTCCGCATTAAAAAACTAAAGTACACTTCCTGTATTCTCTCTGTCTGATGAATGAGCTCTGCGCTAGCACAGCTTTGTGTACTCTCAGCTAGCTAGCTAGCTAGCTAGTAAAAAAGACTGACCTGCGGCCGTGTAGAAAGTAGGAAGCCAGTCGGACACGTGCATCAGCTGATTGGAGACTTTCTGATGAGAGGAATTGAACAGGGGACTCCATAATGCAGCCACACCACGAACACCCCCCTCCCACACGGTCTCCTTCATCTATATTGATACACACACACATACATTCTAATTAATATCATATAGTACCTGGCGGACCGGGAGCTGATAGCCAATTTAAAAAACCGATATATTAATATTATTTTAAATTTTAAATAGAAGATTTTGTGGCGAAAATTTTCGCAGGTCCTGGGGAACACTTTGCTTATTCAATAATGAAATGAAACACTAAATTGATTTTTAACCGAATGCAAAAAAGGAGGAGGTTCTCTATTCGACAGAATTTTTTTTTTTTGTCTCTGTTACCTCATATCTTCGCCAATTGTGAACCGATTTTGAAAATTTTTTTGCATTGGGTCCAGTCTAGCTTCCGATTGGTCCCATTTTTTTTCCCTTGGTATTAGACCTTTTGTGTTAGGTTTGTTCAGGCCTAGCTTCTTTGTTTATGAACCGATTTCGATGATTCTTTTTTTATTGGAAAGGGGGTATCTTAGGGATGGTGCCATATTAATTTGGTCAAGTTCTGATGATAGGATCACAGAATCTGCATTTCCAGTTACCATAAAAATTTTTAAGAAAAAAATAAAACCGACTTCAAAAAAATTAAATGCAACAAATAAAATGCACTAAAAGGTATAAAATAATTATTATCTTATTTAGTTACAACTAAACGACGAAATATTAACATAAAATTACTTTTTGAAGTCGGTGCCAAACATACTATACCTAAAAGCGAGCGTACCCGCCAAACGTACTAATTAAGATCCGTCGAGTGCCATTCATAAAATGCATATGTTTGGCACCGACTTCAATGTTAATATTTCGTCGTTTAGTTGTAACTAAATAAGATAATAATTATTTTATACCTTTTAGTGGATTTTTTTGTTGCATTTAATTTTTTTGAAGTCGGTTTTATTTTTTTAAAAAAAATTATAGTATTTTTATTTTGTTTGCAGTTAACGGGTATATGAATAAATAAGCTGACGTGTTCTGATATGGCCATCCACTTAACTTTACCATACAAC
Source organism: Forficula auricularia (assembly GCA_024734495.1). Taxonomy (NCBI): domain Eukaryota; kingdom Metazoa; phylum Arthropoda; class Insecta; order Dermaptera; family Forficulidae; genus Forficula; species Forficula auricularia. Next base: position 11,371,385 of record JALMQS010000187.1, on the reverse strand, counting down.
CTGGGTCCTAAAATTATTTATAATCATGTAAGGGGGGGGTTGGTTTTTGCATTTTTATACTTCTGGGGTCTCACTGATTATGTATACAAAATTTGGTTGAGTTTGGTAATTGGGAGAGATTTTCATTTTTTGACCCTATCCCCCCCTCCATTTTGGGAAGTTAGTTTTTGCATTTTTAGACTCCTGGGGTCCCACTCATTATGTATACAAAATTTGGTTAAGTTTGCTCAAATGGCCTAGATTTTTAATTTTTAACCCCCCCCCTTCTACCCCTCTTAATTTTGGGTCGATATGCACCATCAGCTCTTAATCTCAATGAACCAAAATTACGTGTGAAATTTGTTTTTGATATTCAAACTAGTTTTTGAGCTAGCTCGTTCACAAAAATTTGCTAGCGCACAGACTAACAGACAAACTAACAACCAGACAGACTAATTAACAGACATTTTGACAAAACAATTATTATCTTGAAAAATATATTTTTTTCGATGTTCACTTATTAGGGCTTTTTTGTAGACCGAAATGCCATGGTTTCGCTCAATTTTTTTAATCAAAATAGTTTCACCCTTTTTTGAGATATTTCGAAAAAAACACTTTTTTCTTGCACGATTACAATATTTGACCATACACTGTATGGTAAAGTAAAAAGGGAACAACATTCCAGCACCCTCTATGAAGATTTTTCCACTTGGTATTAATATTTAAATTTTAAAGATCGATTTTTATTTGCTTTTTAAATAATTTAATTGATTTTAAAACCCATAAATATTTCATTACAAATATTTATATAATATATGTAAAATTAAGAAATTTATTTAATGGTGAGTGAAAGATTGATCGAATACCAATCGACTTGATTGGGGAATAATGGATTTGAAATAATTATCGGAAAAGAGGTATTTTTATCTAATTAGATTTTTCCTCTTATTAAAAACAAGGTCTAAAGATGAATAAGGACACTCGATGGTGGAGAAGTAATCTCCGGAATCGAAGCAAAAATACAATGTATACATTAATTAATGTAAAATAATTGGTTTAATAAAAATTAAAAAAAAAAAAATTTTTAATTAATTAGAGGTATTTTCTATTTTCTTTAAAACAATTTATTTTTTCGAATGTCAATTTCATTTCATTAAAAAAACCCGATAAAAATTAATTTTTTTTTAAATTTTCAAAAAAGTTAATTTTTTCCAAAAGAGAATAATTTTTTTTTCAAAATTTTTCCAATTATGGGGTTTTTTTCATAGTTTATTTATTGTCAAAATAGTAAATTTTTTAAAAATTTTTATCACAGTAAATTTTTTCCAAATAAGTGATTTTTTCATAATTTATTGTCAAAAGAGTAAATCTTTTCAATAAAAATTTTCAAAAGAGTGAATTTATTTGACAAGAGATGTGAAAGGCAGCCCAAAGAGAAGGATAATGAAAAAATACAATTGAGAATAAAATAAATCAATTGGAAAGTGTCATTTTTTCCTCTTAAAAACCGACATTTCGGTGGACCTTCCCTCCTTCTTCAGGGTTTAAAAGGGTCAATGGACTGCCTCCCATCAATTCTCAATTAAAGTTCTACCATTCTGTCTCTCCAAAGAGAAAGTTCTTCTAAAGTGAATATATATAATATATAGAAATATTCGAAAATTGCTAATTTAATACACTAGAATAATAATAATGAATGATAAAGGGATGGAATATGTGGCTATTTACCCCTTTGAGTGGCCAGTTGGATCCCCTGTTGGAATGGATCCCGAAGGTGGATCCTCCGTTGTCACTGTAGAAGAGCACAATGCTGTTCTCGATCATTCCACTGTCGCTTAATGCGGCCATTATTTCGCCCACAGATTCATCCAATTTCGTCACCATCGCTGCAAACAAATCAATACACATTTATATTACCGAAATTAGAAATAGATTTTAATCATCCAGGCGCTCAAATGATTCAATGATTTAAAAACAATTTCACATATTTAGATAATAACTCGCCGAAAATTATGTTTTTGTACTTGTGTAAGTGCGTGATAGAATATTTTTTGTTGATTATTAACGAGACAAAATCAGATTTTCAATAGCTATGAGGAAAAGTTAAATTCTAAGGACATTTTAAGAGGTTGTCATCTAGTAAATCCGAGATGGAATGAATTATTTTTAATTATATCTTAGAAGGGTTGTTTTTAATTCGAAAACGACCTTTTCGATCAAACGGCAAACCCCACTCATTGTTACGCCGACGATAGCACTCTACACGGTAAATCCTCTCTCCCGAATAATCGAATCAATGTTACCTCCTCAATTACTCTCGACCTAGACAAACTGAATAAATGGGGCTCACGAATTTTAGTTAACTTCAATTCAAACAAGACTCAATGTTGTCTAATTTCTAGGCGCGAAAATAAAGATTTCCCTGATATTCACTTCGATTCGAATACCCTAAAAATGTGTGACAGCCTATCCTATGCTGGGCGTCTCTGTCGCATCTGACCTGTCTTGGAATGAACACATCTCCTCTGTGGCGAAATCTGCAGCAAGGAAGATTGGCTTCTTATTCAGGTCCAAGTGATTTTACAAACCCCCACAACTTCTCTCCATCTACAAGGCCCAAATCCACCCCTGTCTCGAATACGGCTCTCATCTATGGAGACTAGTCTCAAAATACTATCTTGCTACCCTGGATGCAATTCAGAAACGAGCCGTCAGGCTAATTGACGATTCTACCCTCACCAGGGACTCCCTCGACTCGCTGGCTCATCGAAGAGATGTCTCTGCCCTTTCCCTTTTCTATAGATACTATCACGGCAGGTGCTCTGATGAGATAAAATCAATAATTCCCCCAAAGCATGCTTTTGCACGTAGCACGCGTTTTGCCGACTCCCAACACTCTCTCTCGGTCAAACTAGAAAAGTGCCGGACCACTTCATTCGCGAATACATATATCCCCATGACTTCAAGGAACTGGAACTCTCTTCCAGCCTCTATCTTTCCCAGCACCTATAATCTTCAAACCTTCCAAAACCGGAGTGCATAGACACCTACGTCTACACCCTCTCACTTAATCAACTTTCTCTTCTCTTCGGTAATGCAAGGGTCTTTCGAGATCAATAGGGGCTGCATCTTTACTGGTGCACCCCTTCTTGCATTCGATTGCATTAAAAAAAAAAAAAAAGAACCCAATTACCAAAAAAGTAATCCGGCCCAATTAAGCTACCCTTTAAGATGAGTCTCTCTGATAGATGTATCACACAAAATATTTCAAATGAAAATTAGAGAATAAGGAAAAATCTTATTATATAGACAAAGTAATCACTTGTGGGGTTCGAACCCAGGATATTCGCTATGATTTTTTTAAAAAGCTATAGGCTCTCTAATCCACTCAACCATGCACTGATCCCCGAGCTTAAATTAATCTTACCTACTAATGTCTACACAAGAAGTATGTAATTTCAATTATTTAATCTCTTTCCGTTTTCAATTATCAACGTACTTATCCATACTTTATTAAACTAAATCAGCTGCGAAGCCCGCCCTCGGCGGCCTACTTGCTAGCTAGGGGCTAGCCCCCTGGACAACATAGTCGGTTTTAAAATTAAAAAAATCACGTCAGCCTCGTCGCAGAAGCCGATTATAATATAAGTATAGATGGATAGGTAAACACCCAAATTGGACGAAAAAGTGAAACTTTTTCAATACTCGGCACGCTATTTGCGATTTCGGTGAATTAAATAATTTTAAATTCTAAATATATATATCTGAATCTGATATTTATTTCCATTTAATATTTTCTTAGATCTGCCTGTGTCTATGGATATATGTAGATACACATGAGATAATTTAGGAACGAAAAGTCCTAGAAAGTTTGTTTCTTCTGCTTAAATATTTGTATTTCTAAGAATTAGACAAAATCTAATTAATTTTCTACAATATATTAGATTTTAGGCTTTCTAGCTTTAAAATTTCTGCTTAAAAAATGCTGAAAACATCATTTTTTGAATTATTTTATTGAGATTTTAAGGCGATGTTATAATATAAGCATGAATGAAAATTTTATATTTAGGTTTATTATTAACTAGCTGCAAGGGCCTTCGACGGCCCTCTTGCTTGCCAGGAGACACGCACCCTGAACCCACAACCCACGAACCCCACCCTCACACCCCACTCCCACCCACTACACCCCTCGAAACCCACCAGGCACTACACCCCTCAAAATCCCCCCCGCATCCCCCACCCCCAGACATCTGATGCAAATATGACATTTCATAATAATCCCTTCAGCCGTTTTTACGTGAATCGTGAACAACTTTTCGCGGGAACCAAGCAAACATACAGACAGAAAGACAGACAGACAGACATACAGACAGACATGGATTTTGTTAAGGGTGTTTTCGTTCATAACTTTGCTTGAAACGTGTGCAACCAAAATTTGGCGTGATTTGGACCAATGTACAGAGAAAACCTTAATTATATATAGATTATTAGATTATTACTAATAACGATGTCTCTAATGTAAATAAATTTTCATTTTTTTATAATTTATTTAATAAATGTTCGGGTAGGCGTTTTTTTTTTTATTAGAATCTAATTTATCAAGGAAAGTGAATAAAAAGGGCGTGGATAGAATAATCTCTTTTACTTTTTAGAGCTAAGAATTTGCAAGCATGCTGGGTAAAAGTCCAGACCTCTTTCAGACTAATAGAGATTAATTTCTATTATTCTAGGAACATCTTTTTGACTTTAGCTTAAATCAGATCAAATGAATATAAGATTTAGATTTATTTATTAATTTAATTATTAATTCATTGAAACTGTAAACAACGTAACGAGTTTTGAAAAAGTTTCACTTTTATCACTAATTTATAAATTTCAATCACCTATACCTACGTGATTAGTAAATTGTAAAATGTAATACAAATAAGTACTATTTTTTAACATAAATAATGTCTAGGTCTAAAAGTACATTCGGTGTGTGTGTGTGTTGACGGGTATATTGTTTGTCATCAAGCCCAATTATGTGATGCCATATATGCTGACCTGCATAGACTCTCCTGCGTGGGTCCTGAATGTGCCTGAACCTTGCTATGTACTCGTCGGGCGCCTGGAAATCATCCCCCTCGTTGCCTGCATGGGGCGCCAAATGCGCCATGTAGAGAAACAAGGGCTGATGCCGGGGATGGCGTTTGATCAGCTGCACGGCTTCGTCAGTGAACAGATCGGTGCTGTAACGCCCTTTCGAGTCCCAATCCACGGACATGTTGCGACGCATATCGTAGCCTTTCCACGGCTCTAGCTAAAAACCAACGCATAATTATATTTAAACAATTAAGAAACACATCGTATTAATTGTTATTTATTTTCTAATTCTATTGGGAACCTTGGTAGGGGCGTGGATTAATTTTTTGGCCCATAGTGGCTAGTTTCAATTGAGAACACCAGATAGAGCGTATCGGAATTCTCAGTTTCCCATTGGATACTTGGTAGGGGCTTGGCTTATTTTTACCCTACAATGGCTAATTTAAATTTAGACTACCAGGTAGAGGGTATCGGAATTCTCAGTTTTCCATTGGAACCTTTGCAGGGGCATGGATTAATTTTTTAGCCCATAGTGGCTAGTTTCAATTTAGACCACCAGATAGAGCGTATCTGAATTCTCAGTTTCCCATTGGATACTTGGTAGGGGCTTGGCATATTTTTACCCCACAGTGGCTAATTTAAATTTAGACCAACAGATAGCGTATCGGAATTCTCAGTTTCCCAATATATTAATTAATATATTCTTTAAATTTCTAGGATTTTTACTCACTAAAAAATAAAATATTTTAGTTCACTCACCGTGGCAAGCATCGAGTGGTCGTAATAGTCCTGGTATCCGTTCCAATATCCGAAATGGGAGTCAAAGCCCCTGAACAGAGGCGTATACTCCTTTTTATAAAATCCGAGATGCCATTTGCCGATCGCGTGGGTGGCATAACCGGCCTCTTTCAAATATTGAGGCATGATTTTCTCCTCCAGTGGAAGACCCCAGGGTTCCGGGGCTAGGAGCACCAACTTTTGCATTCCTGCAGGATCAATCAATTAGTCGAACATTATTGGCAGATACGCCAACTGGTGGTGAAAACTTGAAGTAACACAATTGGGTTTTCTGACAGCTGATTGATTAATTGACATATAATCAACAACCAAACCTATTTATTAAATAATATTTATAATTAAGTGGAATTTGAGTACTAACATTATTGTTAATACTCGTTGCCACATTTTTTTACTCTATTTTTACTTCTAACAAAATTGTCATTTTGTTTTGGAAAATAGTGAATCTGGACATCTTGATTTCTACCTGATTTACTACTGCATCCATAAACACAGCAACACGCTTTGCTTCTATTTATTTTTGGAGGAAATCGTGCTTCCGAAGTATCAACTGTATTTTCCATCGTAATTTGAATTATTATTTTTAATAGAAAAAATTAATAATAAAAATAACTAAGTACTATATAATAAGGTTTAAATAATCGAATAAAAGTTTAATATTCTTTGATTATGTATGTGACATTTGGGACAGCGACCCAATTGCATTAGTTTCAATTTCTACCACATGGCGGCAACACCAGTCTTACCATTTACTTAGAAATAATTAAATAAATAATAATGATAAATACCTAAATTTGTAGGATATTTCCCTGTAAGGAAGGAGGCCCTGGACGGAGTGCATAGGGCGGGTACATAATGCTGGTTGAGGATCATGCCGTTATACGCAAGAGCGTCGATATTTGGTGTCGGAATTTGATTGGAACCATGGAAACTGACGTCATTCCAGCCCTGAAACCACACAAAAACAATTTATTACCATTCCTGGAAAAACTTATTAGAAAATATTCTCGATATTTTTAGTTAGTGTCATCATATTAATTAATAAATAGAATTTTAAAATGAGTATTATTTCGAAAATATTAAATTAACAAGAGACTTTTTTGGAATTATTTTCTAACAGATGGAAGAAATTAATAATACTGCTCGACAAAAATTAAACAAAAATTTCTCCACGTAAAACTAACAATGGATTCTAGTAGAGTTTTCTACGCTGATTATCATGCAATTTCCCAATTTTTTACAACACGTCAGAGTTTTGAGATATTATTGGTCAAAACGACGAAAAAGGCCATTTTGACCTATTTTCGAGTCCCATTAGATATTAAACAGCAATATTTGAAATCAAAATATTTTGTTCCCGTAATAGAAAACAGCTTCCTCTTTGGTTTTCAAATTACCACTTGTTTTTAGCTCAATTAGAACTAGAGTTATAACTAAAATACTAAAAACTTATGTTTTTATCTATGTTTATTATTCTTTAAAATCACGTAGTTTTAGTTTTTTAGATATAACTCGAGTTATAATTGAGGTAAAAACAAATGGTAATTTTAAAATCAAAGAGGAAGCTGTTTTAACCGACTTCAAAAAAAGGATGAGGTTCTCTATTCGATTGAATTTTTTTTTTTTTTTTTTTTGTGCCTATGTTACCTCATATCTCCGCCAATTGTGAACCGATTTTGAAAAATTTTTTTGCATTGGGTCCAGTCTACGTTCCGATTGGTCCCATTTTTTTGTTAGGTTTGTTCAGGACTAACTTCTTTGTTTATGAACCGATTTAGATGATTCTTTTTTTATTGGAAAGGGGGTATCTTAGGGATGGTGCAATATTAATTTGGTCAAGTTCTGATTATATGATCACTATTAATAACATCACTAAAAAGAGAAAAATAAAAATAATTTTTAAGAAAAAAATAAAAATCGACTTCAAAAAAATTAAATGTAACAAATAAAATACACTAAAAGGTATAAAATAATTATTATATTATTTAGTTACAACTAAACGACGAAATATTAACATGAAATTACTTTTTGAAGTCGGTGCCAAACATATACCTTTTATGAATCCCACTCGACGGATCTTACTTTGTACGTTTGGTGGGTACACTCGCTTATAGGTATAGTTTGTTTGGCACCAACTTAAAAAGTAATTTCATCTTGATATTTCGTCGTTTAGTTGTAACTAAATAAGATAATAATTATTTTATACCTTTTAGTGTATTTTATTTGTTGCGTTTAATTTTTTTGAAGTCGGTTTTATTTTTTTCTTAAACATTTTTTCTATTACGTTAACAAAATATTTTGATTTCAAATATTGCTGTTTAATATCTAATGGGACTCGAAAATAGGTCAAAATTTTTACCAATAATATCTCAAAACTCTGACGTGTTGTAAAAAATTGGGAAATTGCATGATAATCAGCATATAAAACTCTAACGGAATCCATTGTAAGATTTACGGGGAGAAATTTTTTGTCAAACAGTGTAATAGAGAGTTACCGTGTAGATTATAAATCGCGTAAAAGTTGTACAATTTTATTAATATTCTATCTATCGTTCGTTAATAGGGAACGATAATAATTTTAATGTTTTATTTAAATGAATTATTAAAAATTGTTTGAATAATTTTTAATTTGATTTTTAAAGATTTTTAGTTGCTGAATCTGAAAATAAATTCCTTATTTGCGTATTACATCAGCATTTTTAATAAATTAATTATCAATGATGATAAAGATATAAATTAATAGTAAATATAAAAAATTATATATAAAAAATTAAGGGATTTCACGGGAATAAAATAAAACAGTCCATCTCAAACCACTCCACCCCACCCATGCGCGGATCCAGGGGAGGGGGCGATGGGGGCGACCGCCCCCCCAAAACATTGGAGATCAACATTTTTTATATGTTTATTTATTTATTTTTTTATAACCTTAAATTTTAAAATTGAAGAAAATAAAGTTCTATGTACTTGGTAGGGACGTAGATTAATTTTTTTATCCCATAGTAGGTAGTTTCAATTTAGACCACCAGATAGAGCGTATCGGAATTCTCAGTTTCCCATTGGATACTTGGTAAGGACGTGGATTAATTTTTTAGCCCATAGTGGCTAGTTTCAATTTAGACCACCAGATAGAGCGTATCGGAATTCTCAGTTTCCCATTGGATACTTGGTAAGGACGTGGATTAATTTTTTAGCCCATAGTGGCTAGTTTCAATTTAGACCACCAGATAGAGCGTATCGGAATTCTCAGTTTCCCATTGGATACTTGGTAAGGACGTGGATTAATTTTTTAGCCCATAGTGGCTAGTTTCAATTTAGACCACCCGATAGAGCGTATCGGAATTCTCAGTTTCCCATTGGATACTCGGTAAGGGTATGGATTAATTTTTTGGCCCATAGTGGCTAGTTTCAATTTTGACCACCAGATAGAGCTTATCGGAATTCTCTCTACGTGCTTAAATTGGATACTAGCCGAACGAACGCTTTTGCCAACTCGTTTATCCCTATGACATCTAGAGACTGGAACTCTCTTCCTCCGACGCCCTCTCAGTAACATATAACCTTCAATCTTTCAAGACCAGCATCCACGATTCCAGGAGCACCTTCAACTCCGACCCAATCCCTAAATCTCTTCTTATTTCCAAGATAGAAGGGTCCACCGCAGACTTCACAGGTTGAACCTTTTCCGTGCGACTTCTTCTCATATCAGTATCATTATAAAAAAAAAATTAAAGGGGCGAGTTGATAAAGGTCCTAAGTGAAAAAAATACGTTTTTGAGAAAAAAAGCCATTTTTTTAAACACCCTGTAACTTTGTTTAATATAACATAACCGCTTTATCAATTGAAAATCTGGGGAAATATGACAAGCAGGTTTGAAGGGTTTACATCAGCGGTCGGGGAACCGGGGTAAATTACCCCAAATGGGGTAACAATGAAACTATCGGGGATAATAATGACATTTTTAAACATTTCTATTTTATAAACTATTATAGTAGATATTTTAGTTTGAATTATGTTAATGTTACAATTTTTATTTACTTACAGATAGTTTTCATGTAAATTCCAATTCAATAAATGATAAATAATATACATTCATAAAACTAAAGATTTGAGCATCTTTTTTTGTGAAAATAGTTTGGAATGTTTTTTAACCGACTTCAAAAAAGGAGGAGGTTCTCTATTCGATTGAATTTTTTTTTTTTTTTTTTTTTTTTTTTTGTGCCTATGTTACCTCATATCTCCGCCAATTGTCAACCGATTTTGAAAAAATTTTTTGCATTGGGTCCAGTCTAGCTTCCGATTGGTCCCATTTTTTTTCGATTTTTTTTCATAGGTATTAGACCTTTTTTATTAGGTTTGTTTAGACCTAACCTCTTTGTTTATGAACCGATTTCGATGGTTCTTTTTTATCCGAAAGGGGGTGTCTTAGGGATGGTGTCATATTAATTTGGTCAAGTTCTGATGATATAATCACTATTAATAACATCACTAAAAAGAGAAAAATAAAAATTTTTAAGAAAAAAATAAAAACCGACTTCAAAAAATTAAATGCAACAAATATAAAAATACACTAAAAGGTATAAAATAATTATTATCTTATTTAGTTACAACTAAACGACGAAATATTAACACGAAATTACTTTTTGAAGTTGGTGCCAAACATATACCTTTTATGAATCGCACTCGACGGATCTTACTTAGTACGTTTGGTGGGTACGCTCGCTTATAGGTATAGTTTGTTTGGCACCGACTTTAAAAAGCAATTTCGTGTTAATATTTCGTCGTTTAGTTGTAACTAAATAAGATAATAATTATTTTATACCTTTTAGTGTATTTTTATATTTGTTGCATTTAATTTTTTGAAGTCGGTTTTTATTTTTTCTTAAAAATTTTTATCAAAAAATCAGCTCGGGTTCAAATTAACCACAGTTTTTAAAAGAGAAAGAATTTAATCTTTAGGACAAATTCTAAGATTTTAGTAGAAATATTATTAAATTGCGATATCAGAGGGGATTCATCCCCTCAGAAATCGACCTGAGAACTAACATGCTTTCCGGGCAGACAGTCATTCAGCTCGCACACTCGAGGCCAAAAACCTCTCGCCGATAGTAATTTTTTAATTTCAAGTTTGAATCTTATTTAGTTTACGAGTATAATGCTCTGATAGACTGAAGGACATTGTAGTTACACTGTTAAAAAAATGTAAATTTACTATATGTTTTTACAGTGAGCATGTTAGTTCTCAGGTTCAACTCCTTAGGGGATGAATCCCCTCTGAAATCGCAATTTAATGATATTTCTACTAAAATCTTAGAATTTGTCCTAAAGATTGAATTCTTTCTCTTTTAATATACATTTATCTTTCTTTTCAGGATGTAGGGGTAATAGCGACCTACTCAAAAATATTTTGAGGTAATGGCTAAAAATGTTCCCCGACCTCTGGTTTACATGAATCCTTAGTACTTTATCCAATGGAAAAATGCAAATTTTCAAAAATATCACTTAACACCTTTATCCACTCGACCCTTTAATTAGAATTGTTATTTGAATTTAAATACCAAGATTGCATACTAACCAGATCATCGGCCATTATGACAATAATGTTGGGAGGTTTGGAGGACTCCGTAGCGGAAGTGGAAGTTGCCTGGCTCAGCGACATCGCGGCTGCTGAGAAGCACACGATGCTCAGCATCACTACAAAACAACAAACACAAAATTAAGAATCTCTTCTTAAAAATGAATTATTTTTTAAATATATTAGGAGGAAAAAGTGAAAACTTTTTCAAAGATTCTGCAAATTTTGTTGATTATTTTGTTTGTGCGATGCTTTTATTAAAGAACCATGGTCTTTAACTCAATCACCCAATAGGTGATTAATGACATTTTTATTGACAGTCATAAATATACTAAATTTAACTGGATTTTATTATCGATCTTGATCATGAATCGCTGCTAGATCCGTATCCGTGTTCATATCCGATAAGTGTATTAGTTTATTTTTTATTAGTATATGTAGGTATAACAGTTAATAGATTATTCATTCAAACATTGAACTTGTCGTGAGGGCCGGCGGGGAAGCCCCAAGGTCTCATCGCTGCTACTTTCACGTGATAAATTAAGTCTTCGTGTTAATTAACGTTAAGTCTTAAGAAGTGGGTGGCAGATATCTTCTTGTTGAAGGTCTTACGCAGAGTTCAATTGGTTTATTTAAAGTTAAAATTAGATTAATACAAATAAGTGAGTGTTTTGAATTTTTTAGATATACCGGGTGAGTTTTTTATCTTGAGACAGTCTTATAACTCAAAAACAGTGCATTATATGAAAAAAAGTTTCAAATAAAAGTTTATTTATATGAAGGGGGAAACTAAACTACGCTATTGTTTGTTTACCAAGAACAAGCTTTCAAGGGTATTTCAATGTAAAGTTCTGTTTTTTAAATGGAAACCTATATGTGTCTGTACATATTCTGAATCTACAAAAAAAAACTGAACAACTTTCATTAGAACTATTTTTCTATTCGATATCAAATAAACAAAATATTAATTTTACTTATGGAAAGTGGTGTAGGTTTTAGGTGAAACATGATGTTAATTAATAGAGTAAAGGGTGTGTAGTTTCACTGTGAAACTACACACCCTTTACTCTATTAATTAACAAAATATTAAATCAATAAAATCTCAGAAAAACCTCTAATAATTATTTTTAACAATAATTCAATTTAATGTTTAAATAAAAATGATTAAATAATTAATTATTAAATAAATATTTATTAAATCGAAAAGTCAAAACAATGAAAATAAGTGTTTATAATGATCTTAAAACTTCATTATACACAGATTTAAGAGGTTATTTTCTACTTAATTGAAATACTTAAAATTCTTGAGTTAAAAAAGTTTATTTTTCGTGTCAATCCAGTAGATAGTTATAATGTCTTATCATAATAAAAATGTATCATTTTTTTGTTGAAGACAGAATTAAAATGGTCTTAATTTATGGTGAATATGGAAGAAGTGTTGTGGGGCTGCAATTGAAATTGATGCCGAGCATTTTCCTGACAGGGATACTCCCTCAAGAGCTTCATTTTATTGTGTTGTAAATCTATTAAAAAAAAATCAGGAAATGTAAAGGCTACGAAGAAACTTAAAAGGCCAAAATAACGAAATTGGAACTGGAATTCATCCATAAAATTTACGATAACACTCTGGAATATCACTGAACAGTGTCGGAAAATTATTAAATTATTGATTATTATTCAATTATTTATTTAATAATTAAATATTTGATCATTATTATTTGATAATTAAGTTGAATAATTGTTAAAAATAATTATTAGAAATTTTTTTTGAGATCAAATTGATTTAATCATTTGTTTATTTGATGTCAAATAAAAAAATAGTTCTAATAAAAGTTGTTCAGTTTTTTTTGTAAATTCAGAATACGTACAGAAACATATAGGTTTTTATTTAAAAAACAGAACTTGACCTTGAAATACCCTTGAAAGCTTGTTCTAGGTAAACAAACAATAGCGCCATTTAGTTTCCCCCTCCATATAAATAAACTTTTATTTGAAACTTTTTTTTCATATATTGCACTGTTTTTGAGTTGTAAGACTGTCTCAAGATAAAAAATTCACCCGGTATATACAATGCATTGTACCTACTTACAACTAGAGAAAAAATTTAAAATTTAGAAGTTATATATACATACTAGTATTTATTTTCAACTAAATCAAAAATTGTATTAAAATTTTAATAGAATTATTATTTTTCGAATGATCATATTTTATAGTATGTAGATGGAATCAAAAATATATTTTTTTTTTTTTTATCATAGTGGGTGTAAGGTATCCCTTTAAAGATTTTTTTAATATGTAGAAATACGTTTAATTTGTTTGCTAATTAAAATGACTTTGTGGGAGAGCTCCAAAGTGGCCATTTTTAGAGAATTTTTCTATCAGTTCAATTTCAAATACAATACTTAAAATAAGCTGACGTGTTCTGATGTGGCCATGCACTTGACTTTACCATACAACTTGGCCCCTAAAATTATTTATAATCATGTAGGGAGGGGGTTAGTTTTTGCATTTTTAGACTTCTGGGGTCCCACTGATTATGTATACAAAATTTGGTTGAGTTTGGTAGAAGGGCCTAAATTTTCATTTTTTGACCCTATATATATTTCGAAAAAATGAAGGAAAAAACCCACTTTTTTCATGCACGATTACAATACTTGACCATACCCTGTATGGTAAAGTTACAAAAAAAAATTCATGCACGATTACAATACTTACTTGACTATAATAATTGTGATGACTAAGATAAGGATTTTTAAGGAGTTAGATGTCGGTTCAAGATGAAACATTTTACTTACTTTTTAATTAAATAATAAGATTATGAAATTTGCTATACTTCCAAAGGGGTTGACAATCTCTAAAATACTTCTACAATAGATTTATTCCTATACCGATGTTCGAGAACAAACAGGTGTTTTTATTTTAATTTTTTTTATTAAAATTTACCAAATACGTACCTACGTGAAAAAAACATTTCATGGAAAATGATAAGACGGCCGTAAATCTTAGACCTTAAAATTTATTATACTCTTTCAATCTACATTCAAAATAAATAAGAAATGTGTGTTTGCTGTTAGCAGTAGCTATAATTTACACATACTGGTGTAAGGCATAATAAACTCAACCGACTTTGTTAACCATAAGTTTTCATAAATGCCTTATCACAGGATAAAAACAAGTGCAATATGTTTGAATATTTTTATCGAAACTAAGTCGCTGTTATGATAAACACATAAACACACGTGCTACTATTCAATTCCAATTTATTAATATACATATATTTATTATTTTATTTATTATAAAACCCACTAATTATAAATATTATTTATACCCATATTAAAATCAAAAAAATTATTACCAAATAATTATATATAAATCAAAAAATAAATTTTGATTTGTTTATCTACTCTTATTAAACGAGCAAAAATTGTTTATTTGTTTGTATCTTAGTTCTATTTTGAAAACGGCTATACCGATTTTGATGAAACCAACTCTATTAACATGTTTTGAGGATGAGAAAACAATCTGGCTAGGTCTGGACCTCGACAAATTTCATCTTAATTGATCTTTTCTTAATTAAAGTATATATTTATAGATGAAAATATCAATAAAAAGTTTGTTTACATTTTTTTCAATTATCTTTTATTTATTAATTGGTTTTTTAATTTTAAAACCCACTAATAAATTATAGCAAATATTAATATATATATATATATAAAATTAAACATTGGATGGATTAATTTCCGCAATATGGTATTGGAATAATTATCGGAAAAGAGGTTTTTTTTATCTAATTAGATTTTTTCCTCTTATTAAAAACACGGACTAAATATGAATAAGGACACTCGATGGTGGAGAAGTAATCTCCGGAATCGAAGCTAAAAATACAATGTATACATTAATTAATGTAAAATAATTGGTTAATGAAATTTATAAAAAAAAATTAAACAGGATTGATTGAATGAATTGGAATGGTGGGTAATTAAACCAATCGACTTGATTGGGGAATAATGGAATTGAAATAATTATCGGAAAAGAGGTTTTTTTTATCTAATTAGATTTTTCCTCTTATTAAAAACAAGGACTAAAGATGAATAAGGACACTCGATGGTGGAGAAGTAATCTCCGGAATCGAAGCAAAAAATACAATGTATACATTAATTAATGTGAAATAATTGGTTTAATAAAATTTATAAAAAAATAAAATAAAATTAAACAATTTAATTGATTTTAAAATCGAGTATTAAATCCCACAAAGAGTTAATAAGAAATATGATTATATATTAGAATTTTCCAATTTAATTGATTATTATAAAACTCGATAAACTGTTATTTAATTAAAAAAATAATTATACGGAATTTATTTATATACCTATATATACATAATCTGTGGGCCACTAGAATAATTAAAAATGCAAAAAGTGGGGGTGGGTGGAGCAAGAGGTGGGGTGCAGGGTTGGTGGAGTGGCGGTTTCGGGGTCCAGGGGGCATAGCGGGGGTGCAGTGGGCGGGGGCGGTTATCCAGGGGACGTGGCGGGGGTGTGGTGTGCGGGTGCGGTATAGGGCGGGGGTCCAGGGGCGCATCGGGGCTGGTATGAAATTGGGGTCCAGGGGTTGGAGTGCCGGGGTGGTTTTTATCAGAATTTTAAATTAAAAATAATATTAATATATAACTTTTAACTGAAGCAAAAAGTTGCCGAGCATCGCTCGGTGGCTCCAGGTATTTATAATTAAAATATAAAACTAGATCAGTTCTACGCTTAATCTGGCTGCGATAGCTCACTCTTCCCATCACAATCCGCGAAATTTGCAGAAATCGTAACTAGTCTTGAAAAAGTCATTTTTTTTCTACGAGCAAAATACTCCAAAAATACAAATTAATATTATTATTATATATATATCAATTTTTCAGAGGAAAATAAACAATAATATTAAGTGATATATCAAAAGAGAAATAGCAACGTTACGCTGTTTTATTAATTTGAGATAGTATAAATAAATTGAAGTGCAAAAAAATCGACCCACCAATAAAAACTTTATTAAATAGTAAATCAATTTTTTTTTTTTTTTTTTTTTTTTTTTTTGGCTTTTTCGGCCTTTCTAGCCATAAGCCTAATTACGATACTAGATATATTTTTAAAATTTGTCTCTACTCCCGGGGTCAGATTTTGGCTGGCTGCCTCGAGTCGGATTCGAACCCGGGTCTCCTGGTTAGCTCGCTGTCACGCTACCGACTAGCCTATCGACCCCCCCCCAGTAAATCAATTTTAATTTTTTTACAAGGAACGATCCATTATTGAAATTATTGCTTATTGCAAGTGTACTTGCCACTTGTCGTTGACTTAGCCCTTGATTAATTAGGCACCCAATTTGAACTGCTTGAACTTCAGAAATATCCATTTTGTATATTTTATATTTCTATCAATGATGCTTAATTCGAAATTATTCATTTTATTGATATTTCAAATTGATCTTTTATTAAAACTTTATTTAAATGTAAAGTAATATTGAGAAAGTATGATAATTTGTAATTGTATCTTTTAATTTAATTTTACTTATTTTTTTTTATATAAAATTCAAAAATTATCAACAATATTTATTGAATATGTTAGTTTAAGAGTTAATGGAACAAATTATATGAATATTTGTAAAAATTTTAAAAATAATTTCCTTTTTAATAAAGTTTTTATTAGTGGGTCGATTTTTTTGCACCGTAGTGTATTTGTTTTTTTATAGAGCATATAGAAGCAGTAATAAAACAGCGAAACGTTGCTATTGAACGTTTGATATAACACTTAGTATTATTGTTCCTTTTCTTCTGGAAAATTGATATAATTTAATACTTATTATGCAGCCGAATAGAATTTGATCTTTTATTATTATAATTTACTCTAAAAATACAAATGAAATAATTTTGCTCATATTTCGATTTTAAATATTTAATATTTAACTGAAAATAAAAATGTCAATATTTATTCTCTGATTAAAAAGTAAAAGGTTTTAGAGAGAAAAAAAAATTTAATATTTATAAAACTTTTACTGATTGCGCTAATACTTATATACTACTCACGTAAGACGCAAACACTTGGAAAAACAACGTTTGAATAAATTAAAGATAAAATTTGGTAACTTTGTAGATTAAAAAACAAAAATAAAAAAAAATAAAAAAACTATCGGTAAATTCCATTAAAAACAAAGAAGATAAATTTTTTTAAAGAATCGTCTTATCTTATACGACTAAATGAGCAATTCTTGTATACCGGGTGAGTTTTTTTATCAAATAAAAGTTTATTTATATCAGAGGGAAACTAAACTACGCTATTGTTTGTCGACCTAGAACAAACTTTCAAGGGTATTTCGAGGTCAAGTTCTGCTTTTTAAATAGAAACCTATATTTTTCTGTACACATTCTGAATCTACAAAAAGAACTGAACAACTTTTTATAAAACTATTTTACTTTACCATACAGGGTATGGTCAAGTATTGTAATCGTGCATGAAAAAAAGTGTTTTTTCCTTCTTTTTTTCGAAATATCTCAAAAACGGCTGAAACTATTTCGATTTAAAAAATTGAGCGAAACCATGGCATTTTGGTCTACAAAAAAGCCCTAATAAGTGAACATCGAAAAAATTATATTTTTCGAGATAATAATTGTTTTGTCAAAATGTCTGTTAGTCTGTTAGTTAGTCTGTGCGTTACCAAATTTTGTGGACGAGCTAGCTCAAAAACTAGTGTGAATATAGAAACCAAATTTCACACGTAGTTTTGGTCCATTGAGATTAAGAGCTGATTAGATTTTGGTGCATATCGACCCAAAATTAAGGGGGTGGAGGGGGTTAAAAATTAAAAATCTAGGCCATTTGACCAAACTCAACCAAATTTTGTATACATAATCAGTGGGATCCCAGAAGTCTAAAAAGCAAAAACTAATCCCCCTCCCCTACATGATTAGAAATAATTTTATTAAATATTAAATATAAGGAGAGGGGCCAGGTTGTATGGTAAAGTCAAGTGGATGGCCACATCAGAACACGTCAGCTTATTTTTATATGGCATCAAATAAAAAAAAATATTAAATCAATTATTAGATCTCAAAAAAATTTAATAATTATTTTTAACAATCATTCAACTTAATTATCAAATAATAATGATTAAATAAATAATTATTAAATTATAAAGTCACAACAATGAAAATAAGTGTTTATAATGATCTTCAAACTTAATTATACACATATTTAAGACATTATTTTTTACTTAATTGAACTACTTAAACTTTTTGATTGAAGGAGACAATAAAAGAGTGTGTCTTCTGCTGGAATTATAAATTTTATTTATTTATAACGAGACTATAGTTTCTGATATAGACTGATGAAGAGGGCAAAGCCCTTGAAACTATAGTCTCGTTATAAATAAATAAAATTTATAATTCCAGCAGAAGACACACTCTTTTATTGTCTCCTTCAATATATGAAAATTCTGCTACTCTCGGCAAAAACTTTCAATTTAAACTTTTTGAGTTTAAAAAGTTTTTTTCTCGTGTCAATCCAGTAGATAGTTATATTGTATTACCATAATAAAAATAGAGCATTTTTTTGTTGAAGACAGAATTAAAATGGTCTTAATTTATGGGGTGAAGTGAAAGAAGTGTTATGGCACTGCCATTGAAATGAATGCTGAGCTGTTTCCTAATATGAATGCACCCTCACAAGCTTCATTTTATTGTGTTGTAAAATCTGTTTAAAAAAAAATAATAAACAGGAAATGTAAAGGCTACGAAGAAATTGGAACAGGCCAAAATAAGGAAATTGGAACTGGAATTCATCCACAAGACTTGCAATACACTCTAGACTAGAATATGTCTCAGAACAGTGTCGAAAAATTATTAAATTATTTATTTAATAATTAAATATTTGATCATTATTTATTGATAATTAAGTTGAATGATTGTTAAAAATAATTATTAAATTTTTTTTTGAAATCTAATTGATTCATATATTGCCTTTATTTGATGTCATATTAAAAAATAGTTCTTATGAAAGTTGTTCAGTTTTTTTTGTAGAATAAGTAGACGTATAGAAAAATATAGGGTTCGCTTTAAAAACAGAACTTGTCCTAGAAATACCCTTGAAAGCTTGTTCTACGTCGCCAAACAATATGGTATTTTAGTTTCCCCCTCGATATAAATAAACTTTTATTTGGAACTTTTTTCCATATAATGCAGTTATAAGACTGTCTCAAAAAAAAAAAAAAAAAAAAAAAAACTCACCCGGTATATACTAGCTGCGCCAGGCGTACGTTAATTTCCGAATTTTTAATCAATTTCATTTGTCATGAATTATTATCGGGTTTTAAAATAAAACGAGACCGATTACAATAATTTGTCCATGCTTCAGATTGGATAAAGTGAAAAAAAATCACCTCACGCAAGTCGATTATAATACATATAGATAGATAGATATAGATTATTTTAAGACTATTTTGAAGTTTCTAACATTTTTAGTTTTCGAGATAATAAACCAGTAAAAAATAATAATAATACGTTCATACTTAGATAAAGACTTTTTTCATTTTTTTTCGTCCGTTAATATCCCCCTGAAAGGTCAATGCGTGGAAAAATTTGAAAATAAGGTTCCTAATTGAAAAACTGTTGTAGTACTTTACCCTATAATATTTTTATTTTTTATTAATCGAGAGGGTAAGTATAGCATATACAATTTGATATTTAATTTGGAAAAGAAGCACAAGTAATTTTAGTGTATTATTATTATATAGGTGTTTTAGGGCGATTATAGTGTATATCTCAGTAAAAATTTTAAAATAAAAGGTGTTAAGTCCGATATAGTTGGTTTAATCTAGTCTGTGTTTTTAGTCTCCAGGGTAAGTTTTGTTAGAAATTCCGAGAATATTGAATTAATAAAAATTTCCAATTTTAATATAAAATAATATTTGTAATGAACTTTTAGTGGGTTTTAAAATAAATAAGTCAATTAATTAACAAGGTTAAATTAGAAAAACATATATTCATTATATTACTCGGTAGGTCCGGGTGGAAGTCATAAGCCCGCTGCACACGAGAAATATTATTTTAAAACCCGGTAATAATTCATAACAAATAAATTTTATTAAAATTAGGAAATTTAAATTATTATTTTAGAACCCGGTAATAATTCATGACAAATAAAATTTATTAAAATTAGGAAATTTAAATTATTATTTTAAAACCCGGTAATAATTCATGATAAATAAATTTTATTAAAATTAGGAAATTTAAATATTATTATTTTAAAACCCGGTAATAATTCATGATAAATAAAATTTATTAAAATTAGGAAATTTAAATTATTCACTTCAATTTAAAACCCGGTAATAATTCATGATAAATAAATTTTATTAAAATTAGGAAATTTAAATTATTATTTTAAAACCCGGTAATAATTCATGATAAATAAAATTTATTAAAATTAGGAAATTTAAATTATTCACTTCAATTTAAAACCCGGTAATAATTCATGATAAATAAAATTTATTAAAATTAAGAAATTTAAATTATTATTTTAAAACCCGGTAATAATTCATGACAAATAAATTTTATTAAAATTCGGAAAATAAATTATTATTATTAAAGTCCATTGCATCCATATTATATAATTAATCAAGTACGTTTGCAGGTATTTGGACAGGAAGGTGTAAATCAAAAAATTGTTATTGATTTATGCGACGTTTCGCCAACTTTATTTTGGCATCATCAGGCATCTCAATGATTATGATCTTAATATTAATCAATGACAATTTTTTGATTTACACCTTCCTGTCCAAATACCTGCAAACGTACTAGATTAATTAAATTATTATTTTAAAAAGCAAGATGCCCGCCGAGGTGAGGCATCGCAGCTGGTTTATTAGTATAAAGACAGGGATCCCCAAACTATAGCCCGCGGGCCAAATCCGGCCCTTGAAACTTTTCCACCCGGCCCCCGTCTACTAAAGAATTAATTCACAATAATTTTCGTATAATATGTTATATCCTGTCCGTCCATATAGCTTTCAATGTTTACAGGTGGCTATCGGTAAAAAGACGCCACTAAGATAAGATATTAGAATCGTTGATATTACGAGCCCTACTCGCACTTGTCTTGCTTATTTCTGTTTGTAAATTAAAAGAAGGGACTCACCGAAGAATAACAGCGTCCTGCCCTTCATAAGTGTGGATTTTAGCACTTGGGTCCAGTCACTCGCACTCGAACTCCCTCGACTTGCGATGTGAAAGTAAACCCCGCGAAACTAATCGCCAAGAGAGACTGTTAACTAAGCCAGGCGGGGTCGGAGCCCCCTCGTTTATATCGCCAATCCCACCTAGGGAAATCCCTGTCCGATCCGAAACCTGGCCAGGACAATCAAGTCCATTCGCTGCTCCTGACGTCACAGTCTTCAAACGTACGGAGGAAAAATGAACTCTCGTGTTAACCGCAAGAGAGGATGCTAACACGTGGATGGATCACCAAGTAGAGGAAAAACCGAACAATTTATTAGAAATAAACAAAACAAGTTCTTACAGAAGGGGAAATAAACGTTTATGTGACAAATAATAGGATTATTTTTTGCTTAGTAACGCTAAAAATAGATTTCAGGATTCCCCGTGTATAAATTCCCTATTTTTAATTTCCTTTATCTGAAAGGTAAAATCTTCGACTAAATGGGAGTGAATGTTCCAAATCTAATTCACTACTAGCTGAATGACCCGCCGCTCTGTAATTGAATACTTAAGAACACCGGGAGAGGACAATTATTATCTGTATCTTCCAAAATACTTGATATCTCAAATTCATTCTTATTTGGCGTTTATTAAGGACAGAATGAAGGAATTTATGGATTATTTATTGATACTTTTCAAGTTAATCCATTGCTAAACACCTACTGGTACAAAAATCCTCTAAAAAATAACAATTTTGCACTTTAACACATCAATATTTTAAAACGAGATATATTATATATGCACAATCAAGCAATTGCTTGATTATGTCGATAGTAATAATATTTTCACTTCAAATCAATCGGGTTGTGGGAAATTTATTTTTTAATAATTAGATACTTTATTGAAAAATTATTCTAATATTTAATGACTAAATCTATCTATATATACTATATATATTTGTCTAGATTAATTTGCCGCAACGCTGGCGTAATGCTGCCGAGAGAGCGCCATCGGTATATTTGCCGCAAATTTGAAATATAATCGTAATTTGGACTCAAATTTCGAAATGAAAGACTCCAATTGATTTTAAATTAAGAAACATTAAATACATTGATAATTGTCCCCCCCCCCCCACTTCACCACTCAAAAATTAAATATTCAATTCGCTTTTCTTTGCGCACAGAAAAAGAAATCAATCACATCTTATTTGATTAATATATTATTTGTTTATTTTTTAATAATCTAAATTTTGTTATTCTTATTTTTTGATTTTTACAAAATTAAACGACTTAAGACACGCATGCCCATATGAGTTTCTCATTGCAATACTGGAGCAGCCTGTCATAAAAACAACACCGAATTTATCGCGCGGAGAATTTACCACTGCTCGAAGCCCCTAAAACCTTAGTAAATTGGATATTGAATTGGCTCGTGATCCCGCTTCTTTTCCTTCTTCTCTGTTCTTTTCACGATGGAGGGGCCAGCCCATACATGCCTTTAGGGGATCCACCTTCTGGTGTATCTCCTTCTCACATTAATATCATTAAATAAAAAAAAACAAAAAAAAACACCTTATCTCTTTTAATATTTGGAGCCTTATATCGATTATCGATCCCAAATTTTAAAAAAAAATGATATAATATAATTCTCCTCCTCACACGATACAATTTATTTAAATAAATCTATTTCCACACAAAAAATATCACAATGCTGTAGATTATAGGAAAAAAAATACTTCCAGATTCATATCTAGAGCCTCATTTCTGTAGCTGTATCAGGACGAAAATGAGGCGAAACTTTTAAGAGACTATGTATTTTCGGGAGTTTACAGGTATACATTTGGAGTGTGGTTTTTTAAGAGGAATACAATTTTTGGACCGAGACGCTGCACGCCAGGGCACCAGCCCGGAGGGCCGAGCTTCGAGAGCGTGCCGAAGGCACGCACGAAAAGCTCGTATATATATAAAATTAAGGTTTTGTCTGTACATTGCTCTAAATCCCGCCAAATTTTGGTTGCACACGTTTCAAGCAAAGTTATGAACGAAAACATCCTCAACAAAATTCCTGTATGTCTGTCTGTCTGTATGTTTCCTTGGTTTCCGCGAAAAGTTGCTCACGATTCACGATAAAAACGGCTGAAGGGATTATTATGAAATTTGATATTTGGATCAGATGTCTTCTAACTTACGTTTATAGCTATATAACGTTTTGATATTTTGACCCAAAAAGGGGGTTTGGGTGGGGGGGGGCGCACGAATTAAAATTATCAAATAACTCCAAAACTATTAACCCTTCCGGAAATTTTATTTTAAGCAAAGTTGAAGGGGATGTGATTTCTGACAACTTTTGTTTAAAAAAATTTCACCCAAAAAGGGGTTGGTGAAAAAAATGTAAATTCTTGCCATTGGAGCAAACTCAACCAAATTTTGTATACATAATCTGTGGGTAACTAGAAGGCTAGAAATGCAAAAACTGGGTGCGGAGGGTGGGTGAGGGTGTGGGGGTGGAATGGAGTGTTGGGGTGGTGGTGTGGGGGCGGGTGTTGGGCACGGGAACATGGTGCAGGGGTGGGGGTGCTGGCTGGGTTTTGGGGGATGTGAGTGTGGTGTGAGGGTGGGATTCGTGGGTTAGGGGTCCATGGGGCGTGTCCCCTGGCTAGCAAGAGGGCCCCCCAAAGGCGGGCCTCCCAGCTAGTATCATATATGCACAACCAAGAAACTGCTTGATTATGTCTTTAGTAATAATATTTTGACTCCAAATCAATTGGATTGTGGGAAATTTATTTTTTAATAATTAGATACTCTATTGGAAAATTATTGTACTATCTACTGTGTAAATTTGTGATATTATGTATTATTAAAATTGCAATATATATCTATGTATGAAAGTACATTTAAATGTAAATAAATAAATAAATATATTAAAAAAAAACAACAACTATAATTCTACTTAAGAAGATCTTTACATTATTCAAAAAATTTTTTTTTTTATTTGTGACACCATAAAAAATTCGATTGTTGTAAATTTCAAGTTTGCATCATATTTAGTTTACGTGCTACACACTCCTGTGACAGACGGAGAAAGAAACATATATACACACTAATCAGGTTTCATTAATAAAGTAAAGGAGTGTATTTCACAGTGAACTACACTCCCTTTAGTTTATGAATTAAAATCATGTTTCACCTAAAACCTACACCACTTTCCCTAAGTAAAAAATAATCAGGTTTCGTTTTACTTTTTAAACGGAACCCTAAAAAAGATTCCCTATAACAAAAGGACTGACTGTCATACCTTCCATTTTGAGTTTCAGAACTTTCGGTAAAAAAAAAACTACAAAAATTAGCTATAATTTATTAGTTTTGTAAGGTATTTTAAGGCGTTGTTGTGATAAAATTATGAAATAAAAACATGTTTTTTTTTCAATTTTAGTCAATTAATTGATTAATTAATGTATTTTAAAACCCATTAACAATTTATCATAAATATTCTTTTATATTTAAATTTAGACAAAATAATTACATGGAGAATTGATTGGATGGGGAGGATGGATAGGATGACCAATCGACTTGATTGGGGAATAATGGAATTGAAATAATTATCGGAAAAGAGGTTTTTTTATCTAATTAGATTTTTCCTCTTATTAAAAACAAGGACTAAAGATGAATAAGGACACTCGATGGTGGAGAAGTAATCTCCGGAATCGAAGCAAAAAATACAATGTATACATTAATTAATGTAAAATAATTGGTTTAATAAAATTTATAAAAAAAAAAATAATTACATAAATAATAAAATAAATTTTGTCGTTTATCTAAATCTCCTCAAGATCCATTTTTCAGAATATAAATTTTTTTTCGGGCGCCCATAGAGAATACAGTAGTACAATAGTAAATAAATTAGATAAGCAAAGATTGTTGTTGTTGTTGTTTTTTGCAATTTCTCGTCTTAAAAGATCTTTTTCATCAACGATGGCAAATTTGGTATTAAGGACATATTGCATCCTTTTTCGTTAATATTAGAAATCGTTTAGCTATAAATTAAAAAAAAAAACTTTATTATATATTTATTTATTTTCCTATTTAAGACATTAAGCAATTATCCGTGTGTTGATTCGAATTACGATATTATTTAATAAAAGTAATACTTTATTAAAAAAAAAGACTTCCTAAAAAAGAAATTGAAGATTTAATTTTGAACTAATCTAGTTGGTATAGCGTTTACAATTTAAATTATTAATCTAATTTTCCTCAAATAATCTTTGGGAGGAGTCGAGGGGTGAAACCGCGACCTAATATGGTGTACACCTACTTCCATTTTCACTTTCATTTCCAAGTAGAAGACAATAGATTAAGGTGCATTATCTAATGAATTCCAAAATACTTCCACATAATTCCAAATACGGTGTACACTTAATTCCAATCGCGGTTCACCCCTCGGGAGGAGTGAAATATCTAGAGAGCTAGATAACTAGCTAAGCTGTCTAACTAATAAGTTTAAATATATTTAAAATGTATTTATTAAATATATTTAATTATCTTTAATTATGATTTCAATTAAATAATTTAAATATAAAATAATATTTATGATAAAGTGTTAGTGAGTTTTAATATAAATAAATAAATTAATTAATTAAGTAAAACCGAAAAACAACATCTATTATTATTTGTTTACAATTTTATCATAACAAAGTTTTAAAATCTCTTCTAAAAACAATAAATTATAGCTAATTTTTGGATTTTCTCTTTTTTATCAGAAATTCTGAAGTCTAAAATAGAGAATATGTCAGTTCTTGGTTATAAGCATAGACCGGATTCCTATGCAATTGCATATTTTGTTAGCCGACACATACGACCCAGGAGATCAATTATCTATCCGAATCATGCATCTAGGATACTGTGGGTTAAATTTTATTCTGCATATTTGAGTAATATTGCATAAAATTGCATATTTGAAGGATTTTTTGTCAAATATTGCATATTTCGTGCCAAATACGGATGTTTTAAAAGTAACTTTTCGGAGAAAGAATTAAAAAAAAGAAGAAATAAAACAGGAGGACACTTATAAACATAAATTATTTACAATTATAATCAAATTTTTATTATTTTTGAGATTATTTGTTAATTATTTCTTTATTTCTTTATTTTTTAACGGCCTTCGGGAACTATAGTTATATTAGCTCATTTTGGATATAGAGTGTTCGTGTGTGTGTATTGAATTGTGTGTAAATTAGTGTAGGGATCAGATTATTATAGCCGGTCAAATATTTCCATTATTTTATTATTTGTACATCACCAAGAAAATCTTGTTAATATTTGGTAAAAAATTAAACAAATACAATACGATCGTATCTGTTAAATAAAACTCCCCCCCCCCTAGTTCACATTTTTGAAACACAATAATATTTATTATATTTATTTTATTCAAATGTACCTATTATTTCTTTGAGTTTAAAGATTTTTTAATAATATTATAATAAATATAATGAGAATTTTGTGCATATTTTTACTCAATAAAAATACATATTTGACACTTGGTGTCTATATCTTACTTTATCATTTTATTCTTTTCATAGCACTACTTCAAATATAATAGTCATTTTGACTTCAATTTTAATTTTTTAGTGCATTCAAAAATTTATTTTCCTATCTTTTACTGCATATATTTACATATTTCAACGTATTCTGCATAGTACTTCCATATTTCAGCATTTTTAACTCCATATTTTGGCACTTTTTACTGCATAAAAATCTGGTCTCTAGTTATAAGTTACGAGGAATCTTTTTTAGGGTTACAGTCCTTTTGTCAAATGCATTCTTTTTTTAGGGTTCCGCTTAAAAAGTAAAACGAGACCTGATTAGTGTCGCTATACAATGTCTGTATCTCTGTTAAAACAGTAATAACTCGTAAGCTAAATAAGATGCAAACTTGAAATTTTGGGATCCTAAATATTTTTTTTAATCATGGGATATCGAGAATCCATGTAAAGATAATTTTTTTTATTTAATGATAAATTGATAGTGGGATTTAAAATAAATGAACTAATTAATTATTAAAATTAAATTAAAAACAACATATGTTTATTTGATTATAATTTTATCATAACAAAGGCTTAAAATATCTTCTTAAAAAATTATAGCTGTATTTGTATATATAATTATCTCTCTTTACAATTATATATAAATATTTTTAAAATTATAACCTGCTTGAGAACCAAAATTTCATTTCTTTTATATATAGTCCTATGTTCAAATATCATGAATGGTGTGTAATAGTAAGTAGTAGTTGTAATATTAAAAGGGAAATATTGTACTATGTATAGTGAAATAACGTTATCGCAGATAATATCCGGAAATGTGGTTGAAATAATAAATAAAAAATATTCATATCATCGTGACAATTCATTCATGAAATTTGTATACGGTTTAAAGAACTAAATAAACGTGAATATATTATTATGAAATCAAGCAACAATTTCTTAGATGCGTGAGTAGTAATTTTTGTATAATAAAAAAGTATATTTTATAAAAAATAATTTTTAGAAAAAAAATAAAACCGACTTCAAAAAAATTAAATTCAACAAATAAAATAATAAGAACTAAAAAAATCAAATAAAATGTACTAAAAGGTATAAAATAATTATCTAATTTAGTTACAACTAAACGATGAAATTGTTACATGAAATCACTTTTTGAAGTCGGTGCCAAACATATACATTTTATGAATCGCACTCGACGGATTTTACTTAGTACGTTTAGCGTGTAATGAAGACAACATTGCGTAAACTCGCTTATATAGTTTGTTTGGCATCGACTTCAAAAAGTGGATTTTATGTAACAATTTCGTCGTTTATTTGTAACTAAATTAGATAATTATTTTATACCTTTTAGTGCATTAATTTTTTTGAAGTCGGTTTTATTTTTTTCCTAAAAATTATTTTTATTTTTCTCTTTTTAGTGATGTTAATAATAGTGTCTTAAGATAATATTTTGCATGCATCTCGTAAGAGAAAGTGTTGGGCAAATGAATCAGAACATGATAATAAAATTCAATTCATAAATAGGGAAATTCTCTCGAGACGTTGGCGGGATTTAAATGAATGTTTTAAGATTGTTTGCTTTTTTGTTTTTTATAAAATATTTTATTTTAACAATTGTAGGATTTTATTCTCCGCTCCTTTCAATGTAAAATGCTTTTGAAAATAAATATTTGTTTTTGTATTGAGAAAAACGTTTGCTTGCTGTTTGCCGGTCAGAATCCTTCGATAAAATGACAGGTGAACAGCAAGGACAAGCCCCTTTTATAAAGAAGCAAGCGCGCCAAAAATTATGCACACGTCATCCTAAAGGCGGGAATAATTAACCAATCAGCTTAATTGCTAATTAGAGCTAGATTATAAAAGCAGCTAGCTCCTCGACGCGAGCTCAATTGTCATTTGTGAGTTGTCATTCAGTTGTTGAAACTCATTGAATGGGCAGCTCTCCGAGGTGACTAATCACCTGGGAACGATTTGCTAAAGAAACGACTTGTGTCTAAGAAGTAATTTGTATACAGGTTCTGTAACGAAGAAGCAATAAATGCGGACCTTGTGCCATTATTTTGTTTAAAGCATGTTTCCAAATGCCTAGTGCAAATTCGTATTTTAGCAAAGCATTTTTTCTGGCTTTAACGCCGCCAAGAGAGATTCTAATCTCTGAAGATCGTCTCCCATCCAAGCCCGGCGAATCTCCTTCCAACTAACCCTTCGAGCCAAACATAATAAAAATCATCCATCATCTTAATCATTTCCTAAACAATTTTGTTGAGCAAGCAATGCAACCATCGTGCTGTACCAGTATATCCTTATTATTATAATAATTGATTGGATGTTTGGTGAGGTGTTTCTACTTGGGTTGTATTATAAAATCCTTAAGATGTCCCGTTCCATGGCTGAACATCAGAATTCGATGAAATTCCTACTCCGTTGTAAGTCAAGACAGATTTTTCCCAAGTATATTACAAATCACACCAAGATGCAGGATTCTATACGCCCTTCTAATGCTCGCATTTTTTTCAAGCCACAAACCTAAAATATTTCATCAGCCGAATCAACATAGTAAACCGAAACACCTCACCAAACATCCAATCAATTATTATTTTATTTTAAATTATTATCAATCAGCTTAGCAAACAGGAAGTTGCTATTGAAGACATATGTATGGAGCATAGCCATGTACGGGTGTGAAACCTGGACAATTGGAAAAGCGGAGAGAAAGAGATTGGAGGCTTTCGAAATGTGGTGCTACAGAAGAATGATGAATATCAAATGGATGGATAAAATTACAAATGAAGAAGTTCTTGGAAGAATCGGAGAAAGAAGAACCTTGTGGAAGAGTCTGAAGAAGAGAAGAGGTCAGATGATGGGGCACACACTGAGACATGGGGGACTGCTTAGGGATATCTTGGAGGGGGAGGTGGGAAAGAAAAGGGGAAGGGGAAGAACCAGATTAGAATATTTCAACCAAATAATTGGGGATATGGGATGCCAGACATTTAGAGAGGTTAAACAGCTGGCGGGGGACAGAGTCGAGTGGAGACGGATTGTTGCATCAAACCAGTCTTAGGACTGTATACTCAATGATGATGATGATGAATTTGGATTTTTTGTTGGATATTTCCATTATTTTGTTATTGATCATAATATCATCAGAACTTGACCAAATTAATATGGGACCACCCCTAAGGTACTCTCTTCCCAATAAAAAAGGAATCATCGAAATTGGTCCACGTGGCAAAAAGTTCTTGTTCTCGCTGAACATACATTAAAATGAATAAATAAATAGGTATTTAGACTACCTTGGAGCTATACTAATCCAAACGCAGAAAGATTCATTAAAATCGGTTCTTAAACAAAGAAGTTATGCGTGAATATACATAACAAAAAATGTCCAATACCAATGAAATTTATATGGTACCAATCGGAAACTATACTGAACCCAATGCAAAAAAATCATCAAAATCGGTTAACAATTGGCGAAGAAATCGAGTAAGATAGACACAAAAAAAATTCAGTCGAATTGAGAACCTCCTCATTTTTTGAAATTTGTTAAAAAAATAATACTACTATAAATAATGTATTTATTTTCTGTGAAATCAAAAATCTTATTAAACTTTGATCAAGTGATTTTTTGGGGAACACGTAGAATTTTATGTAGGGTTTAAAATAAAAAAAAAATTAATCATACAATGTGAGATATCTACATGTAAAGATCTTTCAAAGTAGAATTATGTTTAATTTTTACTTTACGATACAGTGTATAAGTTAAGTATTGTAATCGTGCATGAAACAAGTGTTTATTTTGATACGTTTTTTTGAAATATCTCAAAAACGGCTGAAAATATTTTGATGAAAAAAAATTGACCGAAATCATGACGTTTCGGTCTACCTTAAGTTTTTATAGAGTGAACATCAAAAATGTTTATTTTACGAGATATTAATTATTTTGTCAAAAAATCTGTTAGTATATTATGCTAGTGTAATACGGCCGGCAATCGAATTTATTTTCCCTTTCATTGATGACCTAAATACTTGAGATTAAAAAGAAAAAAAATCACGAACTGTGCGAGTTTGCAGAGAAAAAGTTGAATATCAACTCATTCATTTCAAGGGCAAATCTAATTGATCGTTTGCAACGGAAGGAATTCCAAATGCCAGCCAGCCAGGCTAACTAACCAAATATTTATTATTAATAATAACCACCTCGGTGGGAATCTCAGGAGATATCTAGCAAAACAATAACTTATTATTAAAACATTACAGCATTGGGTTGGGTTAGATACACTATCTGTATGTATGTATGTATGTATGTGTGATTGTGAATTACCTAAGGTAGCGTTATTCGCAAATAAAACAGGCGAGTCAGGCTCGCATACCGAGGGTTTTATCAATTTGATTAATTAATTAAAATTAAAAATATTTTTAAATTATTTATAATTGGCAACCTGTTGAATGGTCAAAGAAAATCTTTAAATCTTATTATATTAAACGAGCAATGTATATATATATATATCTTAATATATATAAATCTCGTGTCACAATGTTTGTGCTCAATGGACTCCTAAACCACTGAACCGATTATAATAAAATTCGCACACCATGTGCAGTTCGATCCAACTTGAGAGGTAGGATAGTTTAAATCTCAAATTATAGTCGCAATTTTAATTTATTGCTAATTATTTGTCTGTTATTATTTGACAGTCACAATTTCCAAATGATTCTAACAGATGTCGATACCTTTCGACTGGGTTGAGTAAGTAATCAATAGATGGCGCTGCTATGGTAAATCTAAGAACGTGTCATATAAGCTACATTTTAACAGCATAATTACCACGTGTTGTTGACGCTATAAAATTAATTAAATTTATTTTGTAGTGAACGAAATACCGTATAATTCAATTATTTCCACTTTTTAAATTTTTGGTGTTAGCATAGCCGGCCACATAGATTGACCATAAATATGCGAGTACAATTGCAAAATGATCCATCAGCACAAATATTTTCCGAACAACTACTAGATATTGGGAACGGTAAAATAGAACTGCAACCAAATACGCGATGCATTAAACTACCAGACAATTTTTGCACTGTTGTTCAGGATAAAAATGAATTGATTCAGAGTATTTTCCCGGATATACAGAATAATTATTTGAATCATGAATGGCTCAGTCAACGGGCGATTTTGGCAGCCAAAAACGTTGATGTTGACGAAATTAACTTCCAGATACAACAGTTGTTACCAGGCGATCTGATGTCTTTTAAATCAATCGATACTGTTGTTGATGAAAATGAAAGTGTAAATTTTCCGATTGAATTTTTAAATTCATTAGATATCCCTGGAATGCCACCACATAATCTTCGATTAAAGATTGGTTCCCCTATTATTCTCCTCCGTAATTTGAATCCACCTCAATTATGTAACGGTACGCGTTTGGTCATCAAAAAGATCACCGGAAACATTCTTGAAGCAACCATTTTGGCTGGGAAGTTTAAAGGAAAAATGGTCCTGCTGCCACGTATTCCGATGATACCATCAGATTCTACCATACCCTTCAAAAGGCTACAGTTTCCAATTCGTTTAGCTTTCGCCATGTCTATAAATAAATCTCAAGGTCAAACAATGTCCATTTGTGGTTTAGATTTGGAAAATACATGTTTTTCTCATGGGCAACTATATGTTGCGTGTTCACGTGTTGGGAAACCGTCGAATCTATTTGTGTTAGCTAAAGACAGGTTAACCAAAAACATTGTGCACCGATTGGTGTTAAATTAAATTGAAATTGAAAGTATTTATAATTCAAAAAAATAGATATTAATGTTTAAAAGTTTAAGACTGTCTGCCTTGCCTACCTCATTCATGAGTTTAAGCGTCACATGTTATTTACTGTATTATACTGTAATATACTTATTTGTTATAAAATTAAATGGAAATAATAAATCTGATAAATTTTTATTTTGTATTGATTTCTGCTTAATATCAAGTGTAAGAACATTTTAATTAATTGTGTTCAACGTACTTCCCCTTCAAATCTCAATCCAGTGAATTTGTATACCAACATCAACATTTTCGTCTTTGTTCGTAAATAATTTCATTGTACTAAAGGGTTATAGTAGTAGAAAGTCAAATAAGGAGATCACCATATTTTTTTACAAATACTATCTGTGTGAAAAAGCATAGTGGACTCCGTGACTGATGTTCTCTTATCGTTCCTCTTAGATTGTTTACTATAATGTAATATAACAAAAACTTTAGCCACAGCAACGCGTGGCCGGGTCAGCTATATATATATATATATATATATATATATATATATATATATAAAAAAACAATTTACATAAAAGGTAATCAATTTTGGACACCTCATACTTTCATTCCGAGACGCCGCCTGCCAGGGCAACCCGCCCGGAGGGCCTAGCTGGGACAGGCGTGCCGGAGGCACGCCGGGTACAGCTAGTATATATATATATATATATATATATCCGGTCGGGTTCTCGAAAATGGCTCTAAAGATTTGGATGAAATTCACGGGTTAGGAGGGTTTTGTGTTGGACATTCGATCTGTCACGGTCTCATCTTCGGCTAAGTTGTTTTTGATGGGTTTTTTGTTAATTGAAACAATTATTCACAGGTGGTTGTCTCGATAAAAATGGTTATTTACATTTTTATTCAATTTCCTTTTAATAAATAATTGTTTTTTTAATTTTATATCCCACAATAAGATCATTATAATTATTATTATATATTAAAAGTTGGAAAATTTAATTGATTAAAAATCGAGTTTTAAATCCCACAAATATTAATTTGACAATTTAATTGATGAACTCAAAAATTGTTATTTAATTAAAAAAAATAATTATACCGTATTTATTTATATACCTATATATACATAATCTGTGGGCCACTGAAGGTTAGAAATGCAAAAACTGGGTGAGTGGGCGGGGGTGGGGGGTAGATGTGGGGGTGCAGGAGGTGAGTTGCAGTGGTGGAGGTCCGGGGGGCGAAGGAGGTTTCGGGGACTAATATATAGCTATTAACTGAAGCAAAAAGTTACCGAGCATCGCTCGGTGGCCCAGATACTACTTATTTAAATTACACTGTTATTCGGAAATTTAATTAATACTAGCTGCGAGGCCCGCCTTCTGCCCTTCCCCCCATTTTGGTTGGTTAGTTTTTTTCATTTCTAGCTCTCTAGAGGCCCAGAGATTATGTATACAAAATTTGGTTGAGTTTGCTCCAAGGGCAAGAATTTACATCCTCCCTCCCTTTTTGGGTGGGTTTTAAGAGGAGTTTATTAAACAAAAGTTGTCAGAAATAACATCCCCTACAACTTTGCTCATAAAAAAATTTGCTGTAGAGTTAATACTTTAGGAGTTATTTGAAAATTTCTATTCGAGCGCCCTCCCCCAAACCCCCTTTTGGAGTCAAAATATCAAAACGTTATATACGTAAGTTAGAAGGCATCTGATTCAAATATGAAATTTCATAATAATCCCTTGAGGCGTTTTTACGTGAACCGTGAGCAACTTTTCGAGGAAACCACGTAAACATACATACATACATACAGAAAGTAATTTTGTTAAGGGTGATTTTGTTCATAACGCTGATTGAAACGTGTGCAACCAAAATTTGGCGTCATTTGGACCAATGTACAGACAAAACCTTAATTTTATATAAATAGATATCATTTGTGAGATTTAATTAGACATTTTTATTGAATAATTAATTAATATTTAAAGATTTTTTCAAATAATAATTAGCAACCTGTTGAGTGGTCAAACAAAATGTTTAAATATTAATTATTAAAATTAAAAATATTTTTAGATTATAATTGGCAACCTGTTGAATGGTCACAGAAAATGTTTAAATTCTTATTTAAATTTAAATTACACCCTGCTATTCAAAAATTTAATTAATAATAATTTGCGGATTTAATTATACATTTTTATTGAATAATTAATTAATATTTAAAGATTTTCAAATTATAATTAGCAACATGTTGAGCAGTCAAACAAAATGCTTAAATATTTATTAAAATTATTACAAGAATTTTCGGAAATTTAATAAATGTAAAATTTGGCAGAGGCAATTTATCTATTTCGATTAGGCTTTCTAGGCCATATTGAGCTTAGTCAGAGTCGTTTTAAGTCTTTGAAATCAGCCTCTTGAAGAAAAAAGAGTCCCTCTTTGTGAAACACTACTATAACCAGTAAAAAAACTCCTGTGTTGAAAAGATAGCTTGTTGGCTACCTGTACTTGCTATTTAGAAAAATTTACCACTTTTATTTTTTTAATTTAAATGTGAAACAAGTGACCTAGAATCCTTAACTCATAGTAAATGAATATTTAATATATTTAATATTCATTTACTTTTATCTTTATTAAAGATGTTTCACATTGCACCAACACCACAATCCTTATTAATTATTTAGAATGTGGATTGTGTTTAGCTTATTTAGAATATGAAAAAATATACTCTCAATCAAGTTTCGTTTATCTTCACTTATAGACTAACTATTAATTTGTGTGTTTTTCTTTTAGATGAAATCCAGAGGTTGGATTGTGAGGGCAGAGGGGCTTCTCTAAAGGGTGGCCCTCAGTCAAATCTACGGTATGTACCAATCTATATTCTTTTAATAGTTTTTAGTTTTTTAACTAAAATTACATGAATCAATTAGATCTCAAAAAAATCTTAATAATTATTTTTAACAATTATTCAACTTAATTATCAAATAACAATCTATATATATAAAAGCCATTGTCAGACAGTACCTGTGGCGCTTTAGCGTACGATGTGGGAGAAAAAGCAACTATATAGTTAGATTGTCAAATTTTTCAAATAAAATATCTCTATATTCTCTATCTATAATATCTCTATATATTAATATATTCCTCTATATAGCTTAGAATATTAGATTTACGGCGTGTCTCATTTGAAATTTTAGTAGACAAATTTATTGATTTTAAATATATTATATATTAATATATATTTAATTTTTTGGAAATAATTCATGCCGCGAAAATTATTTTTTTTTTTTTGAATTTAAGAAAAATATAAATTCTTAAAATTTTAGTAGACAAATTAATTTTAAAATATATATATTATATATATTTAATTTATAATATTAGTTTTAATGAGATATGATTTAATATGGGATAATGAGATTAATTCTTAAATTATTACTGCGCGGGTCATTTGAAATTTTAGTAGATAAATTAATTTTAAAATTATTATATATAATTAATTTAGAGACACTTTTTAGATAAATTTAAATATTGAAATGTATTATTAAAAAAGAAATAGGTTTCCAACCTATCGGGAACTTCGAGAGAAATGGTTGCATGTTCTAATAAAGTATTTATAAAGCATTTAATGATATTTTTTCATCTTTCTTTGATCAAAATTCATTATTCAAAAAATATTTTTTTCAAAACATATAATTACGGACAGCTATTAATCACATCTCGAGACGCTGCCCGCCAGGGCCACCAGCCCGGATGGGCCGGGCGTGCCGTAGGCACGCCAGGTACTGCTCGTGATTAAATAATTAATTATTAAATTGAAAAGTCACAACAATGAAAATAAGGGTTTATAATGATATTAAAAATTCTTTATACTCAGATTTAAGATTATTTTCTACTTTATAGAACTACTTAAAATTCTTGATAACTTTTAAGGAGTTAGGTGTTGGTTCTAGGTGAAACATTTTAATATAATAATAAAACTTGAGCAAGATACGAGGTAGGTTCCACACAAAAAACCTACTCTCGCATCTTGCTCAAGTTTTATTATTATAAAATTCTTGAGTTTTCAAAAGTTTATTTCTCGTGTCAATCGAGTAGATAGTTATATTGTATTACCATAATATAAATGGAGTATTTTTTGTTGAAGACAGAATTGAAATGGTCTTAATTTATTCGGTGAATATGGAAGAATTATTATGGGGCTGCCATTGAAATGGATGCCGATGATAGGAAAACACCCTCCCAAGCTTCATTTAATCGTGTTGTAAATCTGTTAAAAAATAAAGAAATTGGAACTGGAATTCATCCAGAAGACTTGCGAACCTACATTCTGGAATGTCACAAAACATAGTCCTAAAATTATTAATTTATTAATTATTATTAAATTATTTATTTAATAATTAAATATTTGATCATTATTATTTGATAATTAAGTTGAATAATTGTTAAGAATAATTATTATTTGAATTTTTTGAGATCTAATTGATTTAATATTTTGTTTATTTGTTGTATAAAAAAGAGTTCTAATAAAAGTTGTTCAGCTTTTTTTGGAAATTTAGGCAATGTAAAGAAAAATATAGGTTTCCATTGAAAGATTGTTCTAGCTCGACAAACAATAGCGGAGTTTAGTTTCCCCCTTGATATAAATAAACTTTTATTTAAAACTTTTTTTAAAATAATTCACTTTTTTTGAGTTATAAGACTGTCTCAAGATAAAAAACTCACCCGGTATATCTAAAGTTTTTGAGGATAAAATTCTCTTTTAAATAGGTCTTAGTTTTTTTCCTTTTTTGGCAACAAAAAACGCATTTTTATCTTTTATTTTTCTTTATTCTATTGTCAGCAAGAAACGTTTCGATATTTACAAATATGTCATCTTCAGCCTAAAACATTTCAATACAAATCCAAACATTACAAAATATACGAACACAACTTCTCATCACGAAACAACACACTCTCAAAAAATACATCAAAATGACATACCTTGGTACCCTAACACCTATTTAAAAGAGAATTGTATCCTCAAAAATTTATATATATAGTATATATAAATAAAAAATTCTCAGAATTAATCAAAAAATTAAAATCTTTAATCAAATGATTATTTTAGGAAGGGTCAAATCTACAAAAATTATATCATTTTTTCAAATGAATTTTTGAATGAAAAAAAAATTTAACGTCCCTTCAAAAATTTTTTAGTATCTTTAATTTTTTGGATTACCTAATGTATATCTTAATTTTCTTAGTATTTCTGTAGTGTGGTATGTTTTGTTGGTTAAAAATGATTTTTTATATATTTTTCTACCAGCAAAAGAGTACCTATAAGTTCGTTTAAACGCAAAGTTATAAAAAAATTTGTTTTTATTTTATTTTTTTCATAATGTTCCATCACTTGAAAAAAATTGAAAAAATTCCTGAGTATAAAGGAGTATAAAAGTCCATTTTCTGACAAAATTTGGTGGTGGAGACTTTTCAAAAATTTGGTCAAAAAAATGATTTTAGTTTAATTTCTTTTTTAAAAAATCGGCTTTCTCTGGGAATCATAACGAAAGTGTCTTTTACTCGCAAGTATTGGAAAAAAAATCGCCATTTGTTAATATTTAATTTTACTATTAAAAAAAAATTCCAAAAAATAGTTTTTTTCAAATAACTCAAAACTGCTTAAGATTAAGAGCTGAAAATTTGGCTGAATTATTTTTATTTGTTACCAAAACGATCTCCAAAGTGCTATAGTAATAAAAATCGTTGCGGGGGGCAGATTTTATCATGCATATCTGGCTACACCCTTTGTCGAGAGCGTACCGAGTCTTGATAAACTTTTCACCATTTCTTCCAATTCAGGTATTTTTCAATAGACTGTTCTGTTTGGCCCGCCTAGACTTTCCTTTCCCTCTCGGAAGGACGGCTAATCGGTTGCCTATCACACAGGCGGACATTAAATAAACTAATTTTTTTTTTGAAATTATTTTTTAATTACTACTAGCTGCAAGGCCCGCCTTTGGCGGCCCTCTTGTTAGCCAGGGGGGCACGACCCCTGGACCCCCAACCCACGAATCCCCACTCACCCCGAAACCCACCCAATACTCCCACCCCCCGCACCCGTTCCCAAACCCCGCGCCCATACCACCACCCCTCACCACACCACTACCCACCTAGACTCTCACCTGAACCCCCACTCCAGCCTGCACCACGACCCCCGCACCACACCGCCCGCCTATCCCCTTGGACCCACTACTCAACCCCAGCTACGGCCCCTGACTCCACCCCGCACCACCCCCTTCACCCCCACCCTACTTGGCCTCACCTCACCCCACCCTCATTCCAACCCCGGACCCTCATACCACCACCCGCACTCCATACCCTAACTCACCCTGCACCCAGTTTTTGCATTTCTAGCCTTCTAGTGACCCACAGATTTTGTATATAAAATTTGGTTGAGTTTGGTCCAAGAGAAGAATTTTCAATTTTTTGACCCCCCCCCCTCATTTTAGGTGGTTAGTTTTTGCATTTCTAGCTCTCTAGAGAGCCCAGAGATTATGTATACAAAATTTGGTTGAGTTTGCTCCAAGGGCAAGAATTTATATATTTTTCACCCTCCCTTCCCCCATTTTGGGTATTTTTTGGGGGAATTTTTTTAAACAAAAGTTGTTAGAAATAACATCCCCTACAACTTTGTTCATTATAAAGTTTGCCTTAGGGTTAATAGTTTAGGAGTTATTTGATAATTTTCATTCGTGCGCCTCCCCCAAACCTCTTCTGGGGTCAAAATATCAAAACGTTATATAACTATAAACGTAAGTTAGAAGACATCTGATGTAAATATAAAATTTCATAATAATCCCTTCAGCCGTTTTTACGTGAGCAACTTTTCGCGGAAACCACTGAAACAGACAGACAGACAGACAGACAGGAATTTAATTGAAAAGTTTTTGTTTTGCCGAGAGTAGCAGAGTTGTTGATTCACAAAGAGAAACAAAGAGGTTGCAATGGGGTTAGGGAGGGTATGCGGTTGGAGGGGTATGGAAATTAGTTCTGAAAGGGTACTTTTAAGGGGTATATTGCTGAGTGTGAGAATACTAACCTTTATAGACGTGGTGGTGGTGTGTAACTCAGTGTATCTCGTTGTACTAGTTTGATAAACTACTGAATTTACTCTTATTGTGTTCAAATTCTTCGTTACTGAAGTTAATTCTATGAAATGCATTTGGAGCAATGTACAGACAAAACATTAATTTTAAATAGGCATAAATGAGATGAGAACAATTAACAATTCTAGCTAAAGAAGAATGGGGAAATGTCTTAACAGCAAATATAACCAAGAACTCTTAATTTACTCATTATATGCATATATCAAGGTCCTTTATAATTGATACAGTCAGCAAGAATTGATTTGGTGACCGGACGCTGATTGTGCAAAGAAAAGATTATTTATTATTTGCTCGCGAGGTGCCTGACCGTCGTGTACTTCAAACAGCTATCTGTGCCGTGTCCACCTCGCGCGCAGTGTTCCGTAGACTGCCACGTCGAAGAGTACGTAATGTGCCAGGAGTCTCGCCTTATATTCCAGCTTCATGGGCTACAGATAGCCAGACAGATCATTTCAAGCGCGTTAATAGCCACTGCTAAGACATAGGTGCGGATGGATGCAACGCGAGTGAATTGGAAATCTCAGATGTTATATACTCGATCTCCCAGTCCAGAGCGCCAGATCCACTAGCATGTATGTTAGATGCCTGCCATTAATTAACTGAAGGTTTTCTACATTTGATTCAATCGCGAATCTGATGTAGGGAATTTTTGTCAAATATTGAGTGAAAATAATATTCGAACTTACATATTTCTAACTTGAAATAATGATATTAAATAAATTTTAATTTTCTCATTAATATATCAAAGAATAATTGATACGTCAACAAGAATTATTTTGACCGCGCTGATTTGATATATCAAAGAATAATTGATACGTCAACAAGAATTATTTTGACCGCGCTGATTTGATATATTAATGAGAAAATTAAAATTTTATTTAATATCATTATTTCAAGTTAGAAATATATAAGTTCAAATATTATTTTCACTCAATATTTGACAAAAATTCCCTACATTAGAGAGTCGCGATCGAATAAAATGTAGAAAACTCTTCAGTTAATTAAAACTCGATAAATTTCTAAAAGACTTCAAATTGCTAATACAAGTAGAGTGTTTAACTAGAGAATTTTTCTTTTTGTAATTTTAATAAATTAATGGTTTATTTTTACAATAAATTGCGATTTCATTTTTATTTATTTTACTATATGGTAAAAATATAGTAAAAATTAAATTTTAAAAAATTAATTACTCGAAAACTGTATGTATGTCTGTATGTTTCAGTGGTTTCAGCGAAAAGTTGCTCACGAATTCTTCTAACTTACGTTTTTAGATATATAACGTTATGATATTTTGACTCCCAAAAAGGGGCTTCGGGGGCGCTCAAATGAAAATTATCAAATAACTCATAAACTCTTAACCCTACGGCAAATTTTATAATGAGCAAAGTTGTAGGGGATGTGATTTCTGACAACTTTTGTTTAAAAAAATACCCAAATAAGCACCTAAAAAGGGGGGAGGGTCAAAATATGAAATTTTTTGCTCTTGGACCAAACTCAACCAAATGTTGTATAATCTATGGGTCACTAGAAGGCTAGAAATTCAAAAACTATCCACCCAAAATTAGAGGGGTGGTCAAAAAATGAAAATTCTTACCCTTGGAGCCAATTTAACCAAATTTTGTCTACATAATCTGTGGGTCACTAGAAGGCTAGAAATGCAAACACTGGGTGCGGGGGGCAGGGTGGAGGGGGGTGGCAGATGAGGATCCAGAGTCTTAGTGGGGTTACGCGGGTGGGGGTGCGGGGATGGGCGCGGGGTGGGGTGGGGGTTCGGGAGTGGAGCCGTGGGTGGGGGTTGTATGGTGGTTTGGGGCTGGGTGGAGGGCACGAGGTGGGGGTTCAGGTTAGGGTTCAGGGGAGTAGTGGCGTGGTGTGGGGGCTGGAGGTTGGGGGCTCAGGGGGTTCGGGGGGGGGTATGAGGGTGGAGTTCGTGGGTTGGGGTCCAGGGGGCGTGCCTTGCAGCTAGTATATAAAATAATAACGAGTATCTATTTCAAGCCCAGTAGTCAAAAGGCCGTTCCTAGAATAAAAGAAATTAAGAAATTAACTTTTACTAGTCTAAAACAGGTCGAGACTTGTAAATATTTGGAATCCCCCCCTTAACTGCTATAAAGGAAGAAAGATCATTCTATCCGTGCACTTTTGAGCCATTTTCCTCGATTAAATACCTTAATTTAAAATTTATTTCATTTGATCTAATACTGTTGCTACAACGCTACGTCTATAAGTTGCGAGGACTTTATTATTATTGCGTTCTAAAACTGGACGATATCTTTTTCTTACAAATCCATTTTTTTGATTAACTTTTGTCTGTACTTTAGTATTTAAGTTTCCCCCTTGATATAAAACAACTTTTATTTGAAACTTTTTTTCATATAATACACAGTTCTTAAATTATGTATACAGGGTTATTGGTAATTCGATAGATATCTTGAAAGGGGTTATACTATAGCTAATTTTCAATTGTGAACCCGGGGCCAAAAATCATTAGTTTTTAGTTACCAGAGTTTTAATTTTTTTAAGATTGAGTAATTTTTGGAGACGGACTGATAAGTGAATTAAGTGGATATTGATGAGGCAGTCCAAAAAAAGAAGAAGATAATTTACACTATCTTTTTATTCATAAAACCGACGTTTCTTAGGCTATTCCCTCCTTCTTCTCGGTCCTGGCATTCACCTCTATCTCCTCTTTCGTGGCAGTAACAATAATATATTGTATTTCATTATCAGCAGAATTATAATGTAATGTAATTATTGTTGATATTCTTAAAGGCCACTGATGCCTTCTTCCGTATAGACGTAAGATTTCATTGTAAGTTAGTTGTGTAGAGAAGAGGAGACAGAGGGAATGCCGCATTGGATTTCCTTCACTGACTTTTCAAAGTGAGTAGAATATATTTTTGATTAAGAATTTGTATACCATAATTATATATTAATTGTATTTATATAAAAAAATAATTTGTAATGATCTTGATTGTAATGCGGATGGCCAAATCCCATTCTAATTAATTACAGACCCCGAAGAAGGATGGAATATCCTCCGAAACGTCGGTTTTATAAATAAAAGATAGTGTAAATTATCTTCTTCTTTTTTTGACTGCCTCATCAATATCCACTTAATTTAATTTTTTTTTTTTTTTTTTGAAATTTCCTGACTTTCTACCAATAACGGCTAATTGTAAAAAAAAAGTACTGCACTCTGAGTGCTAAAAAGAGACTTTTCTAATAGCTGGTGAATAAGAGATTACTTTAAAATAAAAGTCATATGCCCCCAACTTATATAGACTCCGAAATAGACGGCCAAAAATAACAAATGATGATTTTTTTTTGAAAATGTCATTTAGATGCAAAGACGATTACTAAAAAAAAGTCCAATACACTTGATGTAAAAAATATGGAAGAAACATTCTCGCTTTATAAACTTTAAAATACGTTCAAAATGTATCGTGTTTCTTTTCGTTATCGTATCGCCAGAGCCATTAATCAGGAATTTTCGCTAATATTAAGGGGTCCAATTACAGCGAGATAATATTACATAGTATCTATTTAAGTTAATTTTCAATTAATTTTAAATAATATTTTTAAGAAATCTACTCTTATTAAACGAGCAAACATTGTATATTTATTTGTTTGTATATATATTTGTTTGTTTATATATTTGTATCTTAGTTCTATTTTGGAAACGGCTTTACCGATTTTTATGAAATTCACGGGTTAGGGGTTTTTGGGGTGACAATTCGATCTGTCACGGTCTCATCTTCGACAAAATTGTTTTTGATGGGTTTTTTCGTAATCAAATTAATTATTCTCAGGTAGACAAATCCCATTCTTAGGGTTTTCAAAAAGGTTTCCTTTTCCTTTATACCCAGGCAGACAATGGGTTGTTTGTTTCATTGTTCTAAAAGGCCTTGAAGAAGTATTGTGATTGTGGATTTTAACATATTTTGTTCTCCCTAAACGTTAGAAATATTAATAAACGTTTTATAATTGTTTTTATAAAGAACTTTATTTATTTAATAGAATAAAAAATAATCAAGAATTTATTTAAAAATATATTTCGCATAAGCAGGTCTCAATTTTCTGAAAAACAACACATTTTGATAGGTTTTATTTATTAATTGGATGAATAAAAATGAATCATATGGTTGAATCAAAACAGGTGCAGAAGGTGGGGCGCAGTGGTGGGGAATCCGGGGGAAGGGCGAGGTTTCGGGGGTGGGGTCGAGCTGGGGTGGAGGTGGGGGGGTGGCTACATTGGGCGACTATTATATATTTTTGTATTTTTTTAATTTGAAAACGACCCCCAAATAAAAATCGACCTCTTTATCAGATTTTTAAATTAAAAATAATATTAAAATAAAGGAGAAAGAATTTAATTATAGGACAGATTCTACGATTTTAATAGAAATATTATTAAATTGCGATATCAGAGGGGATTCATCCCCCCAGGAGTCGAACCTGAGAACTCAACATGCTTTCCGGGCAGTTAGCTCACATTAAAATAAAAGCTTTTAAATGAAGGAAGAAGTTACCGAGCTATCGC
Source organism: Forficula auricularia (assembly GCA_024734495.1). Lineage (NCBI taxonomy): Eukaryota > Metazoa > Arthropoda > Insecta > Dermaptera > Forficulidae > Forficula > Forficula auricularia. The sequence continues at coordinate 11,326,791 of JALMQS010000187.1, read as the reverse complement.
TCGGTGCCTCCAGGTACTATGATATTAATGATAAAATATTATCTAATCTTAAAGAAATATTGACTAATCAGTTGCAAAACCCGCCTTTGGCGGGCATCTTGCTGGCCAGGGGTCCACAACCCCTTGATTTCGGTATCTCCCCCTCTTCTTCCGGAACGCCATTTGTATAATAAAATATTTGATAATCACCACCCTAGGTACGCCACTGGTATTGTTAAGATCACCCCCGACCCATTTATTTATTATTATAAATAATTTTATTACAAGGAGACGGGGGTGTTATTTTAAAGTAATCTCTTATTCACCAGATATTAGAAAAATGTCTTTTTAGCACTCAGAGTGCAGTACTTTTTTTACAATTAGCAGTTATTTATAGAATGTCAGAAAATTAAAAAAAAATTAAAACTCTGATAACTCCAAAACGAATGATTTTTGTTCCTGAGTTTATACACTGAAAAAACAATTTCTTTATAGTAAATATATTGATAGAGTTGAGCATTTTTAATGAGATCTTATTTATTCCAAAGATATTTTATTAATAATCAAGATATATCGAAATCATTCCAATTATGACCAAATTTTTAGGTATTTAATCCAAATATATTATATACTTGACTGATCTATTTTATTCTATAATATCAAATGAATGTCTTGTTTACTTCTAGTGAAACCTCTTATTATATCTAAACAAATGTTTGTTTTTTATTATTATTATAAAACGACTTAGATTTTCTGCAAATAGTGATATCTTAATAATTAATATATTTAAAAATAAAATTTAACAAAAATTTTGTTTACATTATTAATTGTATTATTTTTTTTTTAATTTTAAAACCCACTATAAGATTGGAAGAAATATTAATATAAAATAAAATTAGATTACAGTGTATCTTAAATCAAATATAATAATTCAAATTTTTATCTAAATTAATTCAACCAAAACAAAATGAATATTTAAAATAAATATTTACATAATTCGTTTGATTGAATATAGTAGATTCTACATCAAATAAATATACTCATCTTCTAGCCAGAAATCTAAATAAATACATATAAATAAAAAATATTCAAATTTATATAATTTCTTGTCGTAATTACATATTATTTCATTTAAATACCAAGCTATTAAATTTAACTATTCTACTATTTTATTCAAATAACAATATTTTCATAATTTACTTATTGGTGTTTGGTTCAAATAGCGGCATTTTAACTATTAATATATCTAGAGTGGCTCCAAAAATAAGAGAATACTTAGAATATGTATATCCTTTATTCATATTGAACAGAGATCGATTTCGCTATAATTAACTTCACCATCTATTCATATCAAATATAATTTCTTAACTATAAATATATCGTTTTTTCAGTGTAGGGTCAAATTTATTGGAAATTAGATATAGTATATCCACTTTCAAGATATCTATTGAATTATCAATAACCCTGTATATGTATATAATTCTTAATATATGTATTTAGAAATTAAAATGTTTCGGTGGAAATTTTTCTTTTTTCAATTTGAAAATTTTAATTAGATAAAATTGAATGAAAAAGAAGTTTTTTTTTGTTTTGTTTTAAAAAAAAATTTATATTTATTTCAAATAATATCTACAATTAAAAATCATAAATAATAAATATATTTATTGATAATAATTATTATTATTGATTATTTTCAACGATATTTTTTCATTTGTATTATTATTATGGCTCTTTTACGACACTCATTATAATAAAATAGAGTGAAAGTAATAATTGATATGGGCTATTTTTAATTTCAATTTCCAGACAACGACAAAAAAATTGACACTAATCAAGGTTTCAAACTTGGCACTGGCCTTTGAAGGCGACACCAGAAATTTTAAGCTGAAAGATCCGGCATTTAACCCTTGTAATCTACATAGTATCAGACGAACAATATCAGTCAAACTTCTTTTTTGATATAGAAATTTGAATTAAATGGGTTTTTGATGAGGCAGTCCAAAGTTCAAAAAAGAGAGATAATTATAACTATCTTTTTTGAAGTGAAACTTCTTTAGCGACGTATTTGAATTTTTTGTTACAATAAAGGGGAAATGACACAATAGAGAAGAAAAAAGAGACAACCCTTGACGGGGCATCTTCTTCTTTGGTGTTTTAAAATAATAATATAAATTTACAAAATTTAATAAATTCTATTTGTCATGAACTATTAGTGGGTTTTAATTTAAATGTAATAAATTTTATTTGTCATGATCTATTAGTGGGTCTTAAAATTAAAGTTTCACTTCCCATGTTATCTTTTGTGGATGAGTCTCACATATTTTTTTATTCAAAGTCGACGTTTCGGGGTTTATCCTCTCCTTCTACAGGGTCTGTAATCAATTAAAATGGAATTTTGGCATTATTATGATCAAGACTATTTAATATAATTCACACATATATACATTCTTTTTTTATATATATAAATCAAAATATATTCTACTCTGAAAGTTCAGTGAAGAAAATCCAATGTGACATTCTCCTCTGTCTCTTCTCTCACTGGCAGTAACATTATTATTAGTCCAGTCAACCTCGGAATGAGAGATAATAAGCTGGAAACACATATAAGTCTTCATTTTAGTGTTATAAAAGTCGTCTCAAAAGTCTCATAAAATCTCGTGTCTACGTCCTAAGTTATTCAGGGTCAAAGATCACAAAAATCGGGTTTTCGTGATTATCACGGCTTCTATAGCTCCAATGATGTTAACATTAATTATACAAATTGTAGAGAATATAATTTCCGACAAATTTTGTTTCAAACATTTTTTCATTCTCAACCGTTTTTGAGATAGAGGTAGAAGAGTGAGCAGCGTATTTTATAAATATTTAACATCGTTGATCTAATAAAAGTTATATTTTTGTTGTTTTGTATGTTTTTCTAATTGTATCATATCTTATACATCATGTACACAGAAGTGCAAAAAAATCGACCCACCAATAAAAACTTTATTAAATAGTAAATCATTTTTAATTTTTTTGCAAGGAAACGTACATTATTGAAATTATTGCTTATTGCAAGTGTAATTGCCACTGTCGTTGACTTAGCCCTTGATTCATTAGGCACACAATTTGAACTGTTTGAACTTCAGAAATATATCCATTTTGTATATTTTATCTTTCTATCAATTATGCTTAATTCGAAATAATTCATTTTATTGATATTTCAAATGGAATTTAATCTTTTATTAAAACTTTATTTAAATTTAAAGTGATATTGAGAAAGTATGATATTTTGTAATTGTATCTTTTAATTTAATTTCACTTATTTTTTTTCATAAAATTCAAAAATTATCAACAATATTTATTGAATATGTTAGTTTAAGAGTTAATAGAACAAATTATATGAATATTTGTAAAAATTTTTAAAAGAATTTGCTATTTAATAAAGTTTTTATTAGCGGATCGATTTTTTTGCACGGTAGTGTAGATGGGACATATTTGATATAATATACAAAATACTAATTCGAAGTATGTAAATGGTATGGTTGAGCACTGCGCTCATAAACGGTTAAGCGCATGAAAAAATGTTGGTAACAAAATTTGTCGCAAATATATGCTCTACAATTTTTATAATAGGTGTTAACATTATTGGAGCTATAGAAGCCGAGATGATCGTAAAAACCGATTTTTGTGACCCTTGACCTTGAATCACTTACGACGAAGAAACGATATTTTATGAGACTTTTGAGACAACTTTTAAAACGCCAAAATGAAGGTATATACGAGTTTCCAGCTTATTATCTCTCATTCCGAAGTTGACCCCTAATATGACTGGACTATTATACAGTAGCATATTTCATTGTCATTAGAATTTAGTGTACTGATGATTCGGAAATTCGAGATTACAGACCCTGAAGAAGGAGGGAATAAACATCCGAAACGTCGGCTTTGAACAAAAAATAGTTATAATTATTATCTCTCTTTTTGACGTGACAACGTCTTATAATTCGATGGAGCCGGCTGCACGCACGAAAAAACATGACTCATGCGGCGTTACCTCGCTCTGAGGCGTTCCATTTAAGGCTTGAAGTGCAAGCGAGAGCGCGGAACGAGCGACAAAGATTGAGGCGGGCTTTTTAAAAGCTACAGTTACAAAAATTTTAATGATGTTTCCAAATTTTAAATTTAAGATTTATGAACAATAATTTAATCACAGTTTATTCTTATAATAAATTATTCAAAATTATTACTTTTTTACAACAAATTACAATTAAATTTGCAAAAATAATTAAGTAACTAATTGAACAACAACTTTTATTCAGTTTACTTGCTGAAAGAAATAATGTCAATACAAAATTTATTATTATAAAATAATAAAATCAAAAATTAAATTTTAACAGTCGAGTAGAAATTTAAACAATAAATTTTATTCAAGTATTTTGTAAATTTAAAATGATTTTCTGAACGAAGAATTTTATGAAAAAATCGGTTGTCTGTAAAGTCGGTTTACTGACGATAGTTGAACGTGACAACGTCATAAGAAAATACTGATGGAATGGTATTTTCTTATGACGTTGACATGTTCAACTATCGTCAGTAAACCGACTTTACAGACAACCGATTTTTTTTTTGACCGTTGGACTACCTCATCAAAATCCATTAAACTAAAAACCACTTCAATCGTATTAAAACTTGAAAAAAGTGTTGGAGACTTGAAAAACCCAAATTCAGTATTGTGTGTGTGTGTGTGTGTGTAGGGGCCTTGCTCATCGGTCGTTTGTCCTTTATGCCAATTACTTGCCTTCTGGATGTTCTTGTTGAGTGAATTTTGTTCTTCGCCATAATTGTTATATCACCCACCAAGAGGCGATTTCTGGTGATTCGTCAAATCCCTTCTGGTCACACAGATTGATTGCCTCTGCTAGCCTTGCCGTTTCGGTTGCCGATTTTCTTTCTATCCGTGTGATGCTCCCGGCTGGTTTGTCATTTATGTTGAGGTCCATTGCACAGTTGATGGACCAAACAAAAACCACAAGCCGGAACAGGAGCAAAGTTCAACAAATGAACTTGAGATTGCCGATTTTTCACACGCCTAAGGGCATTCGCGAAATTATCGTACTAATCAACTGATTACTCACTCAGATAGCATACTCGCTTTAGATCAAGTCCCATTCAGTTCTTATTGTCTTTAAGATGTCTGGTGCATTGGGCGGGCATCTTGCTGGCCAGACGGCTAAGAATCCGGAGTCTTCCCGACCTCCGGTACCACACTGGTATAATAAAATCTATATACACTACGGTGCAAAAAAATCGACGCATTTTATTAAATAACAAATTATTTAAAATTTTTTTAGAAATATTCATATAATTTGTTCCATTAACTCTTAAACTAACATATTCAATAAATATTGTTGATAATTTTTGAATTTTATAGAAAAAATGAGTGAAATTAAGTTAAAAGATACAATTACAAATTATCATACTTTCTGAATATTACGGTAATTTAAATAAAGTTTTAATAAAAGATCAAATTCCATTTGAAATATCAATAAAATGAATAATTTTGAATTATGCATCTTTGATAGAAATATAAAATATACAAAATGGATATTTCTGAATTTTAAGCAGTTCAAATTGTGCGCCTAATTAATCAGGGGCTAAGTCAACGACAAGTGTCAAGTACACTTGCAATAAGAAATAATTTCAATTGTTCCTTGTAAAAAAATTAAAAATGATTTACTATTTAATAAAGATTTTATTGGTGGGTCGATTTTTTTGCACTTCATTGTAGAGATATATATATATATATATATATATATATAATTAAGGTTTTCTCTAAACGTTGGTCCAAATCACGCCAAATTTTGGTAGCACACTTTTCAAGCAAAATTATGAACGAAAACACCCTCAACAAAATTTCTGTCTGTGGGTTCTGCGCAAATTTTGCTCACGATTCACGTAAAAACGACTGAAGCGATTATTATGAAATTTCATATTTGGATCAGATATCTTCTAACTTAAAATCATTGCTATGTAACGTTTTGATATTTTGGTCCCAAATGGTGGTTTGGGGGCCGCACTAAAGGAACTTATCAAATAATTCCTAAACTATTAACTCTACGGCAAATTTTGTTATGAGAAATGTTGTAGGGGATGTTATTTCTGAAAATGTTTGTTTAAAATAAGCTGACGTGCTCTGATGTGGCCATCCACTTGACTTTACCATACAACCTGGCCCCTCACTTTTATTTAATACTTAATAAAATTATTAAAATTAATAATTAATAAAATTATGTAGGGAGGGGTTAGTTTTTGCATATTTAGATTACTGTGTGCCCACTGATTATGTATACAAAATTTGGTTGAGTTTGGTACAAGAGCCTATATTTTGATTTTTTGACCCTCCGCCCCACCCTACACCCATTTTGGGCGGTTAGTTTTTACATTTTTAGACTTCTGGGGTCCCACTAATTATGTATACAAAATTTGGTTGAGTTTGCTCAAATAGCCTAGATTTTTAATTTTTAACCCCCTCTCTACTCCCTTAATTTTGAGTCGATATGCACCAAAATCTAATCAGCTCTTAATCTCAATGAACCAAAACTATGTGTGAAATTTGGTTTCGATATTCACACTAGTTTTTGGGCTAGTTCGTCCACAAAATTTGGTAACGCACAGACTAACAGACATTTTGACAAAACAATTGTTATCTCGAAAAATATACTTTTTTCGATGTTTACTTATTAGAGCTTTTTTGTAGACCGAAATGCCATGGTTTCGCTCAATTTTTTTAATTAAAATTGTTTCAGCCGTTTTTGAGATATTTCGAAAAAAAGAAGGAACAAACACTTTTTTCATGCACGATTACAATACTTGACCATACCCTATATGGTAAAATAAAAATTCCAAAGGGAGGAGGAGGGTCAAAAAATAAAAATGTTTGCCCTTGGAGCAAACTCAACCAAATTTTGTATACATAATCTGTGGGGCACTAGAGAGCCAGAAATTCAAAAACTAACCAGTCAAAATGGGATGAGCGGATCCAGGGGGTGTAGCAAAAGGTGAATTAAAATTTTAGATTTTAAATTATTTTTGAATTCTCCCGAATTTATTTAACGTCAAAGCATGGCAACTCATCGCGTCGTCACCGCGCAAGCCAATTATAATATGTATATGAAAATAGTTAGGTATAAGAACGTCTCATTATTCTTTAATTAACCTCTGGCGTATGATTCAATTACAGTCATTTATAATCTCATTAGCGTCTGTTTGTCTATTTGTGTTTGATTATATAAGAATATTAATTTCTAAATATAATTTATAATAAATAATGATTTCATTGCAGACAGACAAACACAAATTAAACCGCCTATTATTATTATTATTAATCGCAACGTTGATGGATTAAAATTTATGTTAATTTTTATTAGAATACTTTATTTTGCAAATCAGTCATGCATTTCGAAGTCAAAATAAAGGCGAGCCTTGGCTTGAGGCCATTTAGATGAAAAAATATATACTTATAATGATAAATAATAATTCTAGAAATATTTAAATATTATTAGATTAGAATCAATGAGATTTTTAGATGGAGTAATTTTATAAGTGGCTAAATTCCAAGTGTGGGTGTCTAAATTATGGATTTAATTATAATGGGTGGTATAGGGCTTTTTTTACGGGCAAGGATAATATTTAGGAGCGCGATAACACTGACGTAATTTTAAAAACCAATAATGATAAATTAAATTGATTAAAATTAAGAAATTTAAATTATTAATTTATAATTTTTAATACAAAAAATAAAACCGACTTCAAAATATTAAATGCAACAAATAAAATAATAATAACTTAAAAATAAAATAAAATGCACTAAAAGGTATAAAATAATTATATTATTTAGTTACAACTAAACGACAAAATATTAACATGAAATTACTTTTGAAGTCGGTGCCAAACATATACATTTTATGAATTTCACTCGACGGATCTTACTTAGTACGTTTGGCTTATAAGTATAGTTTGTTTGGCACCGACTTCAAAAAGTAATTTTCTGTTAATATTTCGTCATTTAGTTGTAACTAAATAAGATAATAATTATTTTATACGTTTTAGTGTATTTTATTTGATTTTTAAGTTATTATTATTTTATTTGTTGCATTTAATTTTTTTGAAGTCGGTTTTATTTTATTTTTATTAAAAATTATTTTTATTTTTCTCTTTTTTAGTGATGTTATTAATAGTGACTTAATATAATACCTTGCATGCATCTCGTAAGAGAGAGCGTCGGGGGAATGAATCAGAAAATGATATTAAACCAATTATTTTACATTAATTAATGTATACATTGTATTTTTGCTTCGATTCCGGAGATTACTTCTCCACCATCGAGTGTCCTTATGCATCTTTAGTCCTTGTTTTTAATAAGAGGAAAAATCTAATTAGATAAAAAAACCTCTTTTCCGATAATTATTTCAATTCCATTATTCCCCAATCAAGTCGATTGGTTCCTTCACCCTTCCATCCATCCCCCATCAGAAAATGATAATAAAATCCAATTCATAAATATAGAAATTCTCTCGAAACGTTTGCGGGCTTTAAATGAATGTTTAAAGATTTTTTTTTATAAAAGATTTTATTTATTATATTTTCGATTATTTGGTCATAAGAATTGGAGATTTACGTTATTTCGTCATTGATCATACCTTCAAAACTTGACCAAATTAATATGGCACCACCCCTAAGGTACCCCATTTCTAATAAAAAAAGAATCATTAAAATCGGTTCTTAAACAAAAAAGTTATGCCTGAACAAACATCAAAAAAAGGTCCAATACCAATGAAAAAAAACGGGACCAATCGGAAGCTAGACTGAACCCAATGCAAAAAAAAATCATAAAAATCGGTTCACAATTGGCGGAGATATGAGGTAACATAGACAAAAAAAAATTCAGTCGAATAGAGAACCTCCTCCTTTTTTGAAGTCGGTTAAAAACACACGACGTGGTCCAGGAAACGTAGCACCTGGCCAGGAAGATTCCCGCCCAAGGTGGGCTTCGCAGCTGGTATAATATAAGCTTATTAACATATAAATGATTCTCATTGCTTAAGTTAGTTTCCAATTGCTTACGAATTTGGTCGCTTTGAAATTTAAAGATGGCAGCACTTGACAGTAACGCCTGTATTTAGACAACCTAGCCAAACGAAGAATTGCATTCTACAGCCAAAATTAGCCATATTCTCAGGTCCCTATCTCAGAATCTATTTAAGCTATATTATTGAAATTTGGTACTCTCCTCAAGATGCATTACATAATTATATGTGTATAATTTCAGCTTTGTATCTCAAATGGGTTCTGAGCAGGAGGAGAGTCAAAATTGGCTTGAAATGGTTCGTGTAAATAGCGTACAGCGTGTACGGCCAAGTCAATGCTCGAACTTGGCCTATTATTGAATTAAATATTTGAATGGGGAAATTGTGTCATTTATCCGAAGCATGAAAGAATAAATAAACACATTATCGTAGGAAATTCTAGCTAATGGGAAAATAAAATATTATTATTATTTAAACAAAAGAATTTCTCTAGTCTTTTGGTTAACGATGTAATTTTTTTATTTTTCTCAATCACTGTGAGATAAAATAGAAATAAAAATATTTTATGATGGCTTAGAATCCAGGCCCTCGATGAATTTACTTGCGGTCCGTGGTCATATTTGACAAATTGTTTTTTATCGGGTATTTTAAAATATATTTTAAATCGCATTAAACAGCAGTTTTTCTTGATGTTGCTCAGGCTTTCGACAAAGTTTGGCATGAAGGCCTTTTAGTCAAACTACATGAGTATCTACCTGAACAGTTTTTCGAAATATTGCAATCTTATATCAAAGATAGACGCTTTCGAGTTCGCCATGGCGATGAGCATTCTGAACTAAAGCAAATATCTGCTGGAGTGCCTCAGGGCAGTGTTCTTGGCCCAACTCTATACTTGTTATTTACAAATGACATTCCACTTGATGAGAATGCTGCTATAGCTACATTTGCTGATGATACAGCACTCCTTGCAGTCGATGAAAATGTTTATGAAGTTACAGCTAAGCTACAAGGTGCCATAAACAAAATCAACGAATGGACCAAACGATGGCGAATAAAGCTCAATGAAACAAAGTCAACCCATATCAATTTTACCTATAAGAAAATAGTTACTATTCCTATCCAAATTAATCACCAAAGAATACCTTATGCCAATACAGCTAAGTATCTAGGCATGACTCTAGATGCAAAACTAAAGTGGAAAGAACACGTGAAGATTAAAAAACAAGAACTTAACATCAAATTTCGAAAACTTTACTGGCTACTTGGACGCAATTCAGAGCTGTCTGTGAGAAATAAAATTTTAATTTATAGACAAATTTTGAAACCCGTATGGACCTACGGGATTCAATTGTGGGGCTGTACAAAAAGTCCAATATAGAAATTATACAAAAATTTCAAAATAAAGTCCTAAGAAGTATTGTAAATGCCCCTTGGTACATCAGAAATAGTGACCTGCACCGAGATCTACACCTCGATGCAGTCACAGAAGAAATCCACAAATATGCCGTTAGACACCACCAACGTCTACACAAACATGAAAATCAAGAAATGAAACAAATGCTCAACGTTGATGATAATGTTCGTCGACTAAAAAGAAGAAAAACATATGAACTATTTAGTTAACAAATTATATTAATTATTCCATTTGGATAATATTGATCTTATTATTGTATATATATTGTTAAGTGAGGAATTATATTTGTTAAATATTTTCCTAAAGTGTGCTTTAAGTATGTGAATAACAAATCTTTTGTCAATTATGAAATAATTGGTTAAGATAAATAAATAAATAAAAAAAAAAAAAAATCGCATTAAAGTGATTAAAAACATTAAGATTCTCTATACATGAAGAATAACAAATTAAATAATAATAGTAAATTTCAGCTAATGGTATAGTTTTAGAAAAATTAAGTAAGCTAAAAGAATCGCAAATATCAGTCAGAAAAAAAGAAAAAGCCATTCAAATTTGTTTGTTATTTTAAAATAAAATTTGAAATATTGCGTGGTTTATGTGACTTAACTAATAATTTTGATATTTTATGATTAGTTTACCATACAAATATATCTACTCTTATTAAACGAGCAAAAATTGTATATATATATATATATATATATATATATATATATATATATATATATATATATGTATATGTATATATATGTATGTCTTAGTTCTATTTTGAAAACGGCTCCACCGACATTTTGATGAAACCAACTCTATTAACAAGTTTTGAGGATGAGAAAACGATCTGGCTAGGTCTGGACCTCGACAAATTTCATCTTAATTGATCTTTTTCTTAATTAAAGTAATTATTTATAGATGAAAATCTCAATAAAAAAGTTTGTTTACATTTTTTTCAATTATCTTTTATTTATTAATTGGTTTTTTAATTTTAAAACCCACTAATAGGTTATACCAAATATTGTTATATATTAGAATTTGCCAATTTAATTGATTAAAATTCCTCTTATTAAAAAACACTTACTAAAAATATTATCGCAAGCTAGAAGATCAAGTACAGTCGATGGTGGGGGAAGTAATCTCCGAAATCGAAGCCTCAAATACAATGTATACATTATTTCATGTAAAAAATTGCTTCAATAAAATTATTATTTATTTAATTGATTAAAAACTCGATAAATTGTTATATAATTAAAAAAAATAATTATACGGAATTTATTTATATACCTATATATACACATAATCTGTGGACCACTAGAAAGCTAGAAATGCAAAAACTGGGTGCGGGGTGGGGATGGATGTGGGGGGTGCAGTATGTGGGGGATCTGGTGGTGGGGCGATACGGTGGTGGGGGAGGGAGGTTTCGGGGGGTGGGGGGGGTCCAGAGGGCGTGTACTATATATATTTGTATTTTTTTTAATTTGGTTACCGTGCATCGTTCGGTGGCTCCAGGTACTATTTTGTTGTTGGATCAATGTATGTTTTCATTTTATATCTGATGGTTGTATAATATTGTTATTTCACATTTACACTGATTGAACACATTCAGAGTATTGGAACATTAAAATTAATATTAATAATAACTTACAATAAAAATTGATAAGTACCAAATTCGTTGTAAAGGCAGAATATTGTTAGGGCTCTCGTGAGGTGAGTGCTGTGTGGTGCTTTGTGCGCCCCCCATCAAGTCGATGGGGTCCTAACAATCTGTTGAGTGCAGGTTGTAGGTTGCGTGTTCATATAGGGTGTGTGCAGGGGAGGGGCTGCTGGTTGGCATTTGGCCCCTCCAGATTCGAATGTCCGAATCCGTTCGCTTCCCAATCGAATCGAGTCGCTTTAATATAGCATGGGTGATAATATTTCACTCATGCTAAACGACGCAACGATCCGACTGAGTCATCTAGCGGCCGTGTCTCAAGGCTCGAGGCACATGAGCAAGAACGGGCCGCTACACCACACCCTTTGTTTCTTGGGTGATTGCCGATTACCGACTAAGTCAGCCGGGCAAGGCTCTATCCACCTAGCTGGCGGGTCAAGAGGCTGCTTGCTTTGCAATCACGTCGGGGTCACCAGATATTGTTAGGGCTCTCGTGAGGTGAGTGCTGTGTGGTGCTTTGTGCGCCCCCCATCAAGTCGATGGGGTCCTAACAATCTGTTGAGTGCAGGTTGTAGGTTGCGTGTTCATATAGGGTGTGTGCAGGGGAGGGGCTGCTGGTTGGCATTTGGCCCCTCCAGATTCGAATGTCCGAATCCGTTCGCTTCCCAATCGAATCGAGTCGCTTTAATATAGCATGGGTGATAATATTTCACTCATGCTAAACGACGCAACGATCCGACTGAGTCATCTAGCGGCCGTGTCTCAAGGCTCGAGGCACATGAGCAAGAACGGGCCGCTACACAGAAAAATATTGAAAATATTGTAATTATTCTTATTTATTCTGTACGGCCCTCAGAAATTTTCAAGTCGTCAATCGGCACGCGGTGCAATTCAGGTTGGCCAGGCCTGCATTAGATAGTATTAGTAAAGTACCTACTCAATTGCTCTAGAATTCCCCGTTTTGCCTATTTCCAATTACAAATATTTAATAGATTTTTTAATGATAAAAACTCTAGAATATTTCAAACTAGTTGAGACATGCATGTACAAGTTTAGACATGTTGGCGGAAAAAAATGTTTTCTTGACTATTTCGAATTTATTCATTTTCTCTGATGAAAAACATCAATTAAGTAAAAAATAAATATCCATTTATAATAAGATA